>CM059435.1:63211986-63811986 GCA_030390025.1 Squalus acanthias
GGTTGGGTGTGTGTAGGTGTGTGTGGGTGTGGTTGGGTGTGTGTAGGTGTGTGTGGGTGTGGTTTGGTGTGTGTGGGTGTGTGTCGGTGTGGTTGGGTGTGTGTCGGTGTGTGTAGGTGTGGTTGGGTGTGTGGGTGTGGTTGGGTGTGTGTCGGTGTGGTTGGGTGTGTGGGTGTGTGGTTGGGTGTGTGTAGGTGTGGTTGGGTGTGTGTAGGTGTGGTTGGGTTTGTGTAGGTGTGGTTGGGTTTGTGTAGGTGTGGTTGGGTGTGTGTAGTTGTGTGTAGGTGTGGTTGGGTGTGTGTAGGTGTGGTTGGGCGTGTGTAGTTGTGTGTAGGTGTGGTTGGGTGTGTGTAGGTGTGGTTGGGTGTGTGTAGGTGTGGTTGGGTGTGTGTAGGTGTGGTTGGGTGTGTGTAGTTGTGTGTAGGTGTGGTTGGGTGTGTGTAGGTGTGGTTGGGTGTGTGTAGGTGTGGTTGGGTATGTGTAGGTGTGTTTCGGTGTGGTTGGGTGTGTGTAGGTGTGTGTAGGTGTGGTTTAGTGTGTGTAGGTGTGGTTGGGTGTGTGTAGGTGTGGTTGGGTGTCTGTAGGTGTGTGTCGGTGTGGTTGGGTGTGTGTGCAGGTGTGTGTATTTGGTCCGTTCACTGTGCCACCTGCAAATTCTAAAGCAGGGCAAATTGCTTTGAGATACAGATTGGAAATGTTTGCGTCTTACGCTGGTGAGGATGAGGGGACAGATACAGTTCACGGTCTGGATGCTGTGCAAATGTCACCACTCTGGTTAGTTTGAAGCATTGTTTGTGTCTGTGCTGAGTTGGCGGAGCACAGTCTGGGCAGCAGTTGGGATGTTACAATGGACATGGGCATGGGTGAACTTTGGGTGAGAACACGATGAAGCTAAATTGTGATGCCCTAAACAGTCAAGAATCCCACAGACAACCATGCCTGGAGGATATCTGATGCATGTGGAGCTGTACACCCATGTGAGTCAGAGCCTGTGGGGGTGGGGGAAGAGAATTCTAAAGAAAAATGTATCAAATATGTGAAATCAGCATTACTTTCACTTCTACTTGCATTTATATAGCACCTTTAACATAGTAAAATATCCCGAGGCACTTCACAGGAGCGTAATCAGACCAAAAATTGACACAGCCAAATATTAGGACAGCTTGGTCAAAGAGGTAGGTTTTAAGGAGCGTCTTAAAGGAGGAGAGAGAGACGGAGAGGTTTCAGGAAGAAATTCCAGAGCTGAGGGCCTAGACGGCTGAAGGCACGGCTGCCAATGGTGGGGCGAAGGGAGTGGGGTACACAAGAGGCCAGAGTCGGAGGAACTCAGAGATCACACTCAGTGATGGAGCCTTTTAAGTTAAGTCAGTATTTTCTTGGCCCAATCCCAATCATTCAACTTTGTGAATCATCCACCCTTTTTACTGCTATTACAATAAAAGCATTGAAACATTTACTGGTTTCCCCAGGTTCGCAATGTCTGCTACCTCCACAATGGAGAAAGAAAAGTAATGATTGATTATTGACCGTTCTCTGATGCTTTCCAACCAGTCTGAGGCTGTGAGCAACAAAGGCTGATCTAACGTTAGGATGCTCCTTGAAGGGACTTGACTATGTCAAGATAACCAACTCTAACCTTGTATCAAGAGGGTTCAGAGGAGGCTAGTTGCAGGGCTTGAGAGACTCCCCCGAGTTGAGCTAGTTTTCATTGGAGGAAGGAAGATTGAGAGGCGATAGGAGCCACTTCAGTGCTGCTGCAAATAGGTTTTCGTGCAAAGTTGCAGTCCTGGAGGAGGATCCTCTGCTGTGTTTGAAACCTACCTGGTGTTGATTTATATGTTTAGAAAGTGGGGCTGAACGCAATGCTTCCTGTAATTTTTTGGGGGGCCGTGCAGCCCCTTTAACGGGCGGCGCGGCCCATTCAAAATTGTGCGCATTAATTGTTTTTTCAATTTAAAAGCCAGCTCACCAGCTGCGCAGGACCTACAGAAGCTGCCCGCAGCTTAAAGGGAACATTGGCTGCACCCACTAATGCTCTCTAAATGTTAAACTTTTTGCAGCAGGGTGAGGGAGGCCTGTCTAAGCACACAAGCACAGAGCACTGTCCTGGGCTGAGAACCAAAGAGGTTTACAGTCTGTGCTGGCTCTTTGTTAGAACAATGCAAAACTAATCCTATTATTATGAGAATATGAAATGTGGATTATCACGAGAAGGACCAGGGACACAGGCTCTGGATTATCACAAGGACCAGGGACACAGGCTCTGGATTATCACAAGGACCAGGGACACAGGCTCTGGATTATCACAAGGACCAGGGACACAGACTCTGGATTATCACAAGGACCAGGGACACAGGCTCTGGATTATCACAAGGACCAGGGACACAGGCTCTGGATTATCACAAGGACCAGGGACACAGGCTCTGGATTATCACAAGGACCAGGGACACAGGCTCTGGATTATCACAAGGACCAGAGACACAGACTCTGGATTATCACGAGAAGGACCAGAGACACAGACTCTGGATTATCACGAGAAGGACCAGGGACACAGACTCTGGATTATCACGAGAAGGACCAGGGACACAGGCTCTGGATTATCACAAGGACCAGGGACACAGACTCTGGATTATCACGAGAAGGACCAGGGACACAGGCTCTGGATTATCACAAGGACCAGGGACACAGGCTCTGGATTATCACAAGGACCAGGGACACAGGCTCTGGATTATCACAAGGACCAGGGACACAGACTCTGGATTATCACGAGAAGGACCAGGGACACAGGCTCTGGATTATCACAAGAAGACCGGAATGGGGGTGAATTTGGAAGAAATGCTTTCACACAGAGGGATATTAGATGTACAGTATTTTACTGGACTAATAATCCAGAAAACGGGAGTTCAAATCCCACCAGGGCACTTTGAGAATTTGCATTCAGCTTTAAAAATTTGTAAATAATAAAACACATCCTAGTAAAAAATTGGATTGTCCTAAAAACCCAACTGGTTCACTAATATCCTTTAAGGAAGGAAGCCTGTGCTTACCCAGTCTGGCCTAAAGTGACTCCAATCCCACACCAACATGGTTGACTGTTAACGGCCCTCTGAAGTGGCCTAGCAAGCCTCTCAGTTCAGTTAAACTGCTACAAAGAATAAGAAGGTCCACCACCACCACCCACCTTCGGGCAACTAGGGATGGGCAATAAATATTGGCCTATCCAACAATGCCCAAATCCCAATAATGAACTAAAGAAAGAATGGGGACTACTTTATCACAGGTGGCTATTGGGGCAGAGACTATAACATCATTTAGAAAGGGAATTGGATAAGTATTTGAAAAATAACATAAAATGTATCGCGAAACAGGACTAGGAGTGGATAGTTGAAAAGATAGCACTGGCATAATGGACCAAATGGTCACCTTCTGTGCTTTTTTCATGCATCCACAGCTGTGTACTCTTGCTCATTTGGAGTGAGACACACTCATTTTGTTTTAAAAAAACGTATCTCACTCTGAAAAATAAATATCCCATGTTACGTCAATGGGGTTGCAGCAGATGTCACTTTTGATCATTAATTTCACTCCTGGCATCTTCCTGAAGCCGACGCGCTGTTGTAAGCTTCATCAGATGTTAGAATGCTTGCTCTTGGAGGAAGGGGAGGTCTGTGCTGTGCTCACACTCTGGTTGTTACTGGGGAAATTTAGGGCAGAGAAAGCCGGTGTTTTCTCAAGGGATGAAGGTGACATCTAATGGATGGGCCACCAATCTGGCGATGCCAATTCACCGACTCTTCGCTGGGAAAGGGTGCACTGTGCTTGAAGGGAACAATAGTCATGGAATATCTTTTGTTTGGGTCTCACTTAGTTATATCTCTGATATTAGCATATTAGCACTGAGAATAATGAAGTCAAGCCTAAGGCTTTGGCCTTCACTCAACGTGAAGATGTGTATTGATGTCCCATTAAGCCTCGTGTAACATCACCCAAACAGTAAATTCGCTCCAGAGTAATACATGGCACAATTTAGAAGAAATTGCGGTTGCTTCTTCCTAACATAAGACAAGGCCAGTCACCCAATCAATGCCCATCCCTCTATTACGTTAACTTTTCTGTCATGGCATATCATTGTATTCTGAAAAACCCCAGTGTTTTTGCCTCCATTGCCTTGTTTGTAGATTATTCCAAATGCTCAACTATCTATGAAAAAGAACTTTTTCGCAACATCGCTGTTCCAAATTTACTTTTCACTAATTTCCATTTATATCTTCTGTTCTTTCGGTGTACTTTTGAAGTAATTGGGTTTAACTTAAGTGTACAATTTAATATTTTATATACTTAGCTGAGTTGCCCCCACCACCCCATCTCCTTTTTAAGACTGCAAAGCCTAAGTTTTTCTGATGTTGTCTCATAAAGAAAGAATTTGCATTTAGTAATAGAGTCATAGGGGGAGAAATTCAGTATCGCCCCATTTGGGGCGCAATTATTGGCCGGGCGCAAAGATTAGCGCCTGGCGCTAATTATTGCCTCCAACTGCAAACTTGACTTTTATCGCCCCTGGAGGTGATTGGAGCGCTAAATCAGGCGCTTCACACCTGTCTTAAGGCGCAAAGGCCGAGGACCGAGGCGCTACCTCAGAGCGCGGGTGAAGCTCATGTGATGTCAGTCAGCAATGGAACACAGACACACTGGCGCCAGCCAGTTCTTAAAGGGGAGGGTTGATCTTGCTTTCCATCCACATCCTGCTCATTGCAGCCTTGAATCTCGGCCTGGAGAGACCTATACATCAAATCTGCTGGAAAGAACAATGGAGAGAACCAGGGAAAGAGCTCAGAGTGCAGCCCCCACAGTCTCTTCTAAATCGATACAAGGAAGGGCAAATCAAAATGAACCTGCAAAGTGCTGCTCAGTACCCAAAACTCCTTCACACCTCCAGAAGTCTCTCTCGCTCTCAGAATACGTGGTTCAAAAATATCACCAACAATAAAAGGCAGAAAGCGGTCGCCTTTAAATAGCGCTCCCCCAGTCCGTTCCTGACTGCAAAACGCTCCCCTCAACCTATCATTGCTAGCGGCAGGCAGTAAGGCAGGGGGCGCCACTCAATATCCGCTCCGGGGCGTTGCGCACTCGACTGACGTCACGATCTGCCGGCGCAGGAGATCGTGGCGGTCGTGTTTAGCGCCGCCGCAAAATGTCTAGTTAATTGCGCGAGCGGCGCAAACATCGCCGCGCCCGGGCGCTAGTTGCTTTGCGCCCCCTTAGCGCCCTCTTAAGGCGCTAACGGGAGGCGCAACCAACTGAATTTTTCCCCCATAGAGTCATAACGGCACAGAAGGAGGCCATTCGGCCCATCAAGTCCGTGCCGGCTCTCTGGAGCGATCCAATCAGTCCCATTCCCCCGCTCAAATAGAGTAATAGCATGTTTTTCATTCGTGGGATGTCTCAGAGTCACAGCCAATGAACTACTTTTGAAGTGAAGTCACTTATTATGGAGACAAACACAGCAGCCAGTATGTATACAGGAAGGTTCCAAAAACAGCAATGAGATGAATGATCAATTCATCTCTCTTTGGTGGTGCTGGTGAGGGATGAATGTTGGCCTCTGCTCTATTTCAAAAAATGCCACCTGACTAGAGAGACAAGACCTTTAACATCTCATCGAAAAGATGGCAGCTCTGACAATGCAGCACTCCCTCAATTCAACTGAAATGTCAGCCTAGATTATACGCTCACTCCTTTACACTTAAGCTCAGTCTAGTTGCTCTTCTTTGTACTCTATGCAGACCTGCCAAGTCTCGCTTATTAGTGATCTGCCTTGTCCTTTTTGATTATAAATCTCACAGTTCCCTGATCTTAACACTTATGCCTTTCTAATGTACTTTGTTGGTTCTCATAACTACTGAATTTGGAAGAGAGGATAAAACATCTGGCATAAACCGACCTGAGAACTTGGTGCATGCACCAAGTAAATACGCAACAGTTGAGGCAAACCCTATCGCTAAGGGAGAGAAAGTGATTGGCTTACTCAGGTCTCATTTTGTTGCATCATCTCCGAGCTCTGCACATGCCATAGGATTGATCGGTTGAGTGGGTTCAGTGCTGGTCATTTACCTCTTGGACCAGGGTTTGAATCCAGCCCAAACTAATAAGATGAAAGCCTCTGTCTAGCTGTAACGATGCTACAAATTTTGAGGAGTCCAATCCAGCCTCTACTGGGTATAGACAAAATCACTTACAGCACAAAACTGCCCCTAATTCAGCACAAATTGGTAATCGCCCTCAGAGGCCAGACGATGACTGGTGTGGGAAATAGAAAAAAGGCTACACTGGTGGAGTAGGTGGCACTTGTCTGAGCTTGGAGTTGAGATGTATTTTCAGGCTATGGGGGTCTTTACTCTGCATGTAACTGTGCTGTACTTGACCAGGAAGATCTTGATGCTGTCGGTGCTTGCCTGAAGTGGCAAATGTTCCATCCCTCAGCACTAACATCCCTCACCTGGATGAGCACAAGATTGACAAGGAAAAGGGGTTGGGGGGGTAATGATTGGCTCACATCTTGTGGTCTGGGAGGATCCTTGATCTGAGAGCGTATGGTCACAAATAACAATATTCAGTGATATGATCAATGATATGATGGGCAGGTACTCTAATTGGCAGGAGGTGAGTAGTGGTGTCCCGCGAGGATTTGTGTTGGGGCCTCAACTATTCACCTTATTTATTAACAACTTAGATGATGGATACGTAGACTCCAAGGGTTAAATTAAGAGGAAAGATTACACAAACTAGGGTTGCATTCCTTGGAATTTAGAATGTTAAGGGGTGATTTGATTGAAGTTTTCAAGATATTAAAGGGATCTGATAGGGTAGATAGAGAGAAACTATTTCCGCTGGTTGGGGATTCTAGGACTAGGCATAGTCTGAAAATTAGAGCCAGACCTTTCCGGAGTGAAATTAAGAAACACTTCTACACAGAAAGGATGGTAGAAGTTTGGAACTCTCTTCCTCAAATGGCAATTGATGCTAGATCAATTGTTAATTTTAAATCGGAGATTGATAGATTTTTGCGAACCAAAGGTATTAAGGGATATGGGCCAAAGGCGGGTAAATGGAGTTAGGTCGCAGATCAGCCATGATCTCATTGAATGGCGGAACAGGCTCGAGGGGCTGAATGGCCTCCTCCTGTTCCTCTGTTCCTATATGTCCCTATGGACAACCCTCTCACCCAAACATCCTTCTGAAAAGATTTCAGGGCAGTTCTTCTCCCCCCAAAAAATCTTAGTCTTGCAGTGACTTCATCATGAGTGTGCATTCTACTCATAAGAGATGGAAATTTATCTTCTCTCTGTCGTACTAAAAATGTTGTGTGGAACAATAAATATAGAAAGAGGTCACCATGGAGGGCATTGTGTGAGGTTGGCTAGATGTCATCTACATTCAGGAACATGCTATACACAGCACATGACAGTTAGATTGATGCTGCCGCCAAGAAACATGGAGAGTATTTTGTTTGACAACCATTATGTATGACAAGGTTAGTGCTAGTTGTGATTGTTTTAAGAATACCATTAACCCACAATGCACTGGAAGGGGTTTCGACATATGGAAGCTAAAGTTTAGATTGTAAAATGATAATGGCTCTGTTTGTCACTAACCAAGCAGTTCTGCGATTGACTCTCAACTGGAAGGCTGTGAGGTTGGGTTTCCAAGGCCTTTTTTTCAGTTGAATGATGCTACTAAAGTTCTAAACTGGGCAAGATAGGTTTGGGTGAAGAAGAGCCATTTGATCTCATCCTTTCAGATACCATCACTACATTTCCCCATTGCAGCATCTCACTGTTTCTTCCATGAGCTCAATGTCCTGTCCAGCCACCATTGCTGGAAAACTGCTCCAGCAGGTCAAATGCCATTTGGAGGTGCTATCACCTCGACAGAGACGAGGGATATTTCTCTGACTGTTGCCTTTTCATAAAGTAAGGTTTGACATTGGCTATGGAGAAGATCGGTCCCCTCTCTGGTCAGTTAGCTAATCTCAGCGAGGGCGTAGAGAAGGTGCGACCAATATTCCCAGGCCGCCAAAGTTCCCGCCCATATCATCACCCAGTCGCTCATGCTTGACCGACAGCTGAGGACTGGGTTCATTGGCGTTGCCTCACCAAAGTTACAGAGCGTGCCAACATTCACTATCCAGGGCCACAGAAGGTGGGTTGTGGAAGTAGACTGCAGCTTGACTCAGTGGCTGGGTAAAAGAAAATAGACCAGAGAAAATGGGCAGGAGGAACAAAAAAAGTCTATTCTGAGCACTGAGTAATTAGTTCCTTGCTCAGTCACTATAAATAGCAAGATTAGCATTTATCATTTTCATCTGTCGGGACCCATCCTGCATGGATGAGTATAATTAGGACAAGGTTGGCATTTTTTAGGTCAATGGCAACACATTGTTATTCTCTGCACACTGAAAAAAAAAATCCTGTGCCGAGTCAGGAAGAGTGACAAGTTCAACATTTAGTTCACCCGTATAATGTTAACTCTCGGCTCTCCTGATGGCAGGAGCCTCTCCAGTGATTTACTGAGCCAGACAGGGTCCAGGTTCAGTGCCAGCTCTGGCCTCCACTGATCTCAGTCAATGCTGCTTAGGAAAGCTACAATTATCATCGGTGCCCTGGGTTAGTGAAGAAAAATTGGCCAGGGTTCGTGTTTCTGATAAATTATACAGATTATTTCAATTTCTTTTCTTTAAATTGAAAAACCTAGGTGATGGCCAACACCACCAAGGTTGATAAGCAGAAAAATAAGAGACAGTGATTTGGTGTCAATCTTATTTTGAGTCTAAAGGCTATAGAAGGAAGTGAAAACTGAAGGAGGCAAGGAGATCTTCAGTTTTGGTATCCAGGGAAAGACTGAGTTAGAGCAAGAGATTTGAACACATTGAGGTGGAAGAGCATGCTGAAGATATATTTCTAGCTTCAGATAAACCAGAAGGAAGTTCAGAGGAACAGCCATAGTAGGATCAATGAAATAGAGAGTGGTAAGAGAGGATTCATTGGACAAAGGCTCAGCACCATGCCACAGACTGTTAGGGATGAGTGTGCCCAGTACAAGGTGGAAGGACAGGTTTTAAAATTCAGCTTTCTGGAATTGTTCGGAGAGGATTACAGATTGCAATAGTTGCTGTCAATGACTGTTCATTGGAGGCGCTCAGAATACTCGCTACACTATTTTAAGGAAGACATTAACCCAATTATTTTAAATAGCAGAGGGATTGCATCAGAATTAATTAACACTTTCATTACCAATCTCACATTAACACTTTCATTACCAATCTCACGTTAAAACTTTCATTACCAAGCTCACATTAACACTTTCATTGCTGATCTCACATTAACACTTTCATTACCAATCTCACATTAACACTTTCATTACCAATCTCACATTAACACTTTCATTACCAATCTCACATTAACACTTTCATTGCTGATCTCACATTAATACTTTCATTACCGATCTCACATTAACACTTTCATTGCTGATCTCACGTTAACAATTTCATTACTAATCTCAGTTTAACACTTTCATTGCTGATCTCACATTAACACTTTCATTCCTAATCTCAGTTTAACACTTTCATTGCTGATCTCACATTAACACTTTCATTACTAATCTCACATTAACACTCTCATTACTAATCTCACCATCACACTTTCATTACCAATCTCACGTTAACAATTTCAATACTAAACTCACGTTAATACTTTCATTACCAATCTCACATTAACACTATCACTTTCATTACCAATCTCTCCCTAACATTTTCTTTACCAATCTCCCGTTAACAATTTCATTACTAATCTCACATTAACACTTTCATTACCAATCTCACATTAACACTTTCATTGCTGATCTCACGTTAACACTGTCATTACCAATCTCACATTAACACTTTCATTGTTGATCTCACATTAACACTTTAATTCCTAATCTCACATTAGCACTTTCATTACCAATCTCACATTAACACTTTCATTACCAATCTCACATTAACACTTTAATTCCTAATCTCACATTAACACTTTCATTACCAATCTCACATTAACACTTTCTTTACCAATCTCCCGTTAACAATTGCATTACTAATCTCACGTTAACACTTTCATTACTAATCTCACATTAACACTTTCATAGAAACATAGAAAATAGGTACAGGAGTACACCATTCGGTCCTTCGAGCCTGCACCGCCATTCAATGCGTTCATGGCTGAACATGCTACCTCAGTACCCCATTCCTGCTTTCTCGCCATACCCCTTGATCCCCTTAGTTGTGAGTGTTATATCTAACTCCCTTTTGAATATATTTAGCGAACTGGCCTCAACAACCTTCTGTGGAAGAGAATTCCATAGATTCACCACTCTCTGGGTGAAGAAGTTCCTCCTCAGCTCAGTCCTAAATGGCTTCCCCTTAATCCTTAGACTGTGACCCCTGGTTCTAGTTTTCCCTACCATTGGGAACATTCTGCCCGCATCTAATTTGTCTAAACCAGTCAGGATTTTAAATGTCTCTATAAGATCCCCCCTCATTATTCTGAACTCCAGAGGATACAAGTTCAGTTGACCCAATCTTTCTTGATATGTCAGTCCGGCCATCCCAGGAATCAATACCAATCTCACAATAACACTTTCAGTACCAATCTCACATTAACACTTTCATTACCAATCTCACATTAACACTTTCAATACCAATCTCACATTAACACTTTCAATACCAATCTCACATTAACACTTTCATTACCAATCTCACATTAACACTTTCAATACCAATCTCACATTAACACTTTCAATACCAATCTCACATTAACACTTTCATTACCAATCTCACATTAACACTTTCATTGCTGATCTCACATTAACACTTTCATTACCAATCTCACATTAACACTTTCATTACCAATCTCACATTAACACTTTCATTACCAATCTCACCTTAACACTTTCATTCCTAATCTCACATTAACACTTTCATTGCTGATCTCACATTAACACTTTCATTACCAATCTCACTTTAACACTTTCATTACCAATCTCACATTAACACTTTCAATACCAATCTCACATTAACACTTTCATTACCAATCTCACCTTAAGACTTTCATTCCTAATCTCACATTAACACTTTCATTGCTGATCTCACATTAACAGTTTCATTAACTATCTCACATTAACACTTTCATTACCAATCTCACATTAACACTTTCAATACCAATCTCACATTAACACTTTCATTACCAATCTCACATTAACACTTTCAATACCAATCTCACATTAACACTTTCAATACCAATCTCACATTAACACTTTCAATACCAATCTCACATTAACACTTTCATTACCAATCTCACATTAACACTTTCAATACCAATCTCACATTAACACTTTCATTACCAATCTCACATTAACACTTTCATTGCTGATCTCACATTAACACTTTCATTACCAATCTCACATTAACACTTTCATTACCAATCTCACATTAACACTTTCATTACCAATCTCACATTAACACTTTCATTGCTGATCTCACATTAACACTTTCATTACCAATCTCACATTAACACTTTAATTCCTAATCTCACATTAACACTTTCATTACCAATCTCACATTAACACTTTCATTACCAATCTCTCATTAACACTTTCATTGCTGATCTCACATTAACACTTTCATTACCAATCTCACCTTAACACTTTCATTCCTAATCTCACATTAACACTTTCATTGCTGATCTCACATTAACACTTTCATTACCAATCTCACATTAACACTTTCATTACCAATCTCACATTAACACTTTCATTACCAATCTCACATGAACACTTTCAATACCAATCTCACATTAACACTTTCATTACCAATCTCACATTAACACTTTCATTATCAATCTCACCTTAACACTTTCATTCCTAATCTCACATTAACACTTTCATTGCTGATCTCACATTAACAGTTTCATTACCTATCTCACATTAACACTTTCATTCCTAATCTCACATTAGCACTTTCATTACTAATCTCACAGTAACACTTTCATTACTAATCTCACATTTACACTTTCAGTACCAATCTCACATTAACACTTTCATTACCAATCTCTCATTAACACTTTCAGTACCAATCGCACCTTAACACTTTCATTCCTAATCTCACATTGACACTTTCATTATCAACCTCACTTTAACACTTTCATTCCTACTCTCACATAACACTTTCTTTACCAATCTCACATTAACACTTTCTTTACTAATCTCACAGTAACACTTTCATTCCTAATCTCATGTTAACACTTCCTTTACCAATCTCACATTAGCACTTTCATTGCCAATCTCACTTTAACACTTTCATTCCTAATCTCACATTAACACTTTCTACACTTTCTTTACCAATCTCACGTTAACACTTTTATTCCTAATCTCACATTAACACTCTCATTACCAAGCTCACATTAACACTTTCATTCCTAATCTCACTTTAACACTTTCATTGCCAATCTCACTTTAACACTTTCATTCCTAATCTCACCTTAACACTTTCTACACTTTCTTTACCAATCTCACGATAACACTTTCATTCCTAATCTCACATTAACACTTTCAGTACCAATCTCACATTAACACTTTCATTCCTAATCTCACATTAACACTTTCTTTACCAATCTCACGTTAACACTTTTATTCCTAATCTCATGTTAACACTTTCATTACCAATCTCACATTAGCACTTTCATTACCAATCTCACTTTAACACTTTCATTCCTAAACTCATGTTAACACTTTCATTACCAATTTCACTTTGACACTTTCATTCCTAATCTCATTTAACACTTTCATTCCTAATCTCACATTAACACTTTCATTACCAATCTGACATTAATACTAACACTTTCATTCCTAATCTCACTTTAACACGTTCTTTACCAATCTCCCGTTAACAATTTCATTACTAATCTGATGTTAACACTTTCATTGCTGATCTCAAATTAACACTTTCATTACCAATCTCACGTTAACACTTTCATTACCAATCTCACATTAACACTTAAATTATCAATCTCACCTCAACACTTTCATTACCAATCTCACATTAACACTTTCAGTACTGATCTCACATTAACACTTTCATTACCTATCTCACATTAACGCTTTCATTATCAATCTCACCTCAACACTTTCATTACCAATCTCACATTAACACTTTCAGTACTGATCTCACATGAACACTTTAATTCTTAATCTCACATTAACACTAACACTTTCATTCCTAATCTCACTTTAACAATTTCATTACTAATCTCACGTTAACACTTTCATTACGAATCTCACGTTAACAATTTCATTACAATCTCACATTAACACTTTCATTACTAATCTCACATTTACACTTTCAGTACCAATCTCACATTAACACTTTCATTACCAACCTCACATTAACACTTTCATTTCTAATCTCACATTAACACTTTCAATACCAATCTCACTTTAACACTTTCATTCCTAATCTCACATTAATACTTTCATTATCAACCTCACTTTAACACTTTCATTCCTAATCTCACATAACACTTTCTTTACCAATCTCACGTTAACACTTTCATTGCCAATCTCACGTTAACACTTTCATTACTAATCTCACAGTAACACTTTAATTCCTAATCTCCCATTAACACTTTCATTCCTAATCTCATGTTAACACTAACACTTTCATTCCTAATCTCACTTTAACACTATCTTTACCAATCTCACGTTAACAATTTCATTACCAATCTCACGTTAACACTTTCATTGCTGATCTCACATTAACACTTTCATTACCAATCTCATGTTAACACTTTCATTACCAATCTCACATTAACACTTTAATTCCAAATCTCACATTAACACTTTCATTTCAAATCTCACATTAACACTTTCATTACCAATCTCACATTAACACTTTCATTTCAAATCTCACTTTAACACTATCTTTACCAATCTCACGTTAACAATTTCATTACCAATCTCACATTATCAATTTCATTACCAATCTCATGTTAACACATTCATTCCAAATCTCACATTAACACTAACACTTTCATTCCTAATCTCACTTTAACACTATCTTTACCAATCTCACATTAACAATTTCATTACTAATCTCACGTTAACACTTTCATTGCTGATCTCACATTAACACTCTCATTACCAAGGTCACATTAACACTTTCATTCCTAATCTCACATTAACACTTTCAGTACTGATCTCACATGAACACTTTCATTCCTAATCTCACTTTAACAATTTCATTACTAATCTCATGTTAACACTTTCATTACCAATCTCACATTAACACTTTCATTACCAATCTCACGTTAACACTTTCATTACCAATCTCACATTAACACTTTCATTCCAAATCTCACATTAACACTAACAGTTTCATTCCTAATCTCACTTTAACACTATCTTTACCAATCTCACGTTAACAATTTAATTACCAATCTCACGTTAACACTTTCATTGCTGATCTCACATTAACACTTTCATTACCAATCTCATGTTAACACTTTCATTACCAATCTCACATTAACACTTCCATTCCTAATCTCACTTTAACACTTTCTTTATCAATCTCACGTTAACAATTTCATTACTAATGTCACGTTAACACTTTCATTGCTGATCTCACATTAACACTTTCATTACCAATCTTACATTAACACTTTCATTCCTAATCTCACATTAACACTTTCATAACTAATCTCACAGTAACACTTTCATTCCTAATCTCACTTAACACTTCCTTTACCAATCTCACATTAACACTTTCATTCCCAATCTCACGTTAACACTTTCAATACCAAACTCACCTGAACACTTTCATTCCTAATCTCACATAACACTTTCTTTACCAATCTCACGTTAACACTTTCATTACCAAGCTCACGTTAACACTTTCATTACCAATCTCATATTAACACTTTCATTACTAATCTCACAGTAACACTTTCATTCCTAATCTCCCATTAACACTTTCATTACTAATCTCATGTTACCACTTTCATTACTAATCTCACAGTAACACTTTAATTCCTAATCTCACATTAACACTTTCAGTACCAATCTCACATTAACACTTTCATTACCAATCTCACATTAACACTTTCAATACCAATCTCACATTAACACTTTCAGTACCAATCTCACATTAACACTTTCATTACCAATCTCACATTAACACTTTCAATACCAATCTCACATTAACACTTTCATTACCAATCTCACATTAACACTTTCAATACCAATCTCTCATTAACACTTTCATTACCAATCTCACATTAACACTTTCAATAGCAATCTCACATTAACACTTTCATTCCTAATCTCACATCAGCACTTTCATTACTAATGTTACAGTAACACTTTAATTCCTAATCTCACATTAACACTTTCATTACCAATCTCACATTAACACTTTCATTACCAATCTCTCATTAACACTTTCATTACCAAACTCACATTAACACTTTCAATACCAATCTCACATTAACACTTTCATTACCAATCTCACATTAACACTTTCATTATCAATCTCACCTTAACACTTTCATTCCTAATCTCACATTAACACTTTCATTGCTGATCTCACATTAACACTTTCATTCCTAATCTCACATTAACACTTTCATTACCGATCTCACATTAACACTTTCATTATCAATCTCACATTAACACTTCATTACCAATCTCACATTAACACTTTCATTCCCATCTCACATTAACACTTTCATTCCCATCTCACATTAACACTTTCATTACCAATCTCACATTAACACTTTCAATACCAATCTCACATTAACACTTTCATTACCAATCTCACATTAACACTTTCATTATCAATCTCACCTTAACACTTTCATTGCTGATCTCACATTAACAGTTTCATTACCTATCTCACATTAACACTTTCATTCCTAATCTCACATTAGCACTTTCATTACTAATCTCACAGTAACACTTTCATTACTAATCTCACATTTACACTTTCAGTACCAATCTCACATTAACACTTTCATTACCAATCTCTCATTAACACTTTCAGTACCAATCGCACCTTAACACTTTCATTCCTAATCTCACATTGACACTTTCATTATCAACCTCACTTTAACACTTTCATTCCTACTCTCACATAATACTTTTTTTTACCAATCTCACTTTAACACTTTCTTTACTAATCTCACAGTAACACTTTCATTCCTAATCTCATGTTAACACTTTCATTACCAATCTCACATTAACACTTCCATTCCTAATCTCACTTTAACACTTTCTTTATCAATCTCACGTTAACAATTTCATTACTAATGTCACGTTAACACTTTCATTGCTGATCTCACATTAACACTTTCATTACCAATCTTACATTAACACTTTCATTCCTAATCTCACATTAACACTTTCATAACTAATCTCACAGTAACACTTTCATTCCTAATCTCACTTAACACTTCCTTTACCAATCTCACATTAACACTTTCATTCCCAATCTCACGTTAACACTTTCAATACCAATCTCACCTGAACACTTTCATTCCTAATCTCACATAACACTTTCTTTACCAATCTCACGTTAACACTTTCATTACCAAACTCACGTTAACACTTTCATTACCAATCTCATATTAACACTTTCATTACTAATCTCACAGTAACACTTTCATTCCTAATCTCCCATTAACACTTTCATTACTAATCTCATGTTACCACTTTCATTACTAATCTCACAGTAACACTTTAATTCCTAATCTCACATTAACACTTTCAGTACCAATCTCACATTAACACTTTCATTACCAATCTCACATTAACACTTTCAATGCCAATCTCACATTAACACTTTCATTACCAATCTCACATTAACACTTTCAATACCAATCTCTCATTAACACTTTCATTACCAATCTCACATTAACACTTTCAATAGCAATCTCACATTAACACTTTCATTCCTAATCTCACATTAGCACTTTCATTACTAATGTTACAGTAACACTTTAATTCCTAATCTCACATTAACACTTTCATTACCAATCTCACATTAACACTTTCATTACCAATCTCTCATTAACACTTTCATTACCAAACTCACATTAACACTTTCAATACCAATCTCACATTAACACTTTCATTACCAATCTCACATTAACACTTTCATTACCAATCTCACAGTAACACTTTCATTACCAATCTCACATTAACACTTTCATTACCAATCTCACATTAACACTTTCATTTTAAATCTCAAATTAACACTTTCAATACCAATCTCACATTAACACTTTCATTACCAATCTCACATTAACACTTTCATTATCAATCTCACCTTAACACTTTCATTCCTAATCTCACATTAACACTTTCATTGCTGATCTCACATTAACACTTTCATTCCTAATCTCACATTAACACTTTCATTACCGATCTCACATTAACACTTTCATTATCAATCTCACATTAACACTTCATTACCAATCTCACATTAACACTTTCATTCCCATCTCACATTAACACTTTCATTCCCATCTCACATTAACACTTTCATTACCAATCTCACATTAACACTTTCAATACCAATCTCACATTAACACTTTCATTACCAATCTCACATTAACACTTTCATTATCAATCTCACCTTAACACTTTCATTGCTGATCTCACATTAACACTTTCATTATCAATCTCACATTAACACTTCATTACCAATCTCACATTAACACTTTCATTCCCATCTCACATTAACACTTTCATTCCCATCTCACATTAACACTTTCATTACCAATCTCACATTAACACTTTCAATACCAATCTCACATTAACACTTTCATTACCAATCTCACATTAACACTTTCATTATCAATCTCACATTAACACTTTCATTCCTAATCTCACATTAGCACTTTCATTACTAATCTCACAGTAACACTTTCATTACTAATCTCACATTTACACTTTCAGTACCAATCTCACATTAACACTTTCATTACCAATCTCTCATTAACACTTTCAGTACCAATCGCACCTTAACACTTTCATTCCTAATCTCACATTGACACTTTCATTATCAACCTCACTTTAACACTTTCATTCCTACTCTCACATAATACTTTTTTTTACCAATCTCACATTAACACTTTCTTTACTAATCTCACAGTAACACTTTCATTCCTAATCTCATGTTAACACTTTCTTTACCAATCTCACATTAGCACTTTCATTGCCGATCTCACTTTAACACTTTCATTGCCAATCTCACTTTAACACTTTCATTCCTAATCTCACATTAACACTTTAATTGCCGATCTCACATTAACACTTTCATTACCAATCTCACATTAACACTTTCATTCCTAATCTCACATTAGCACTTTCATTACTAATCTCACAGTAACACTTTAATTCCTAATCTCACATTAACACTTTCATTACCGATCTCACATTAACACTTTCATTACCGATCTCACATTAACACTTTCAATACCAATCTCACATTAACACTTTCATTACCAATCTCACATTAACACTTTCATTACTTATCTCACAGTAACACTTTCATTACCGATCTCACATTAACACTTTCAATACCAATCTCACATTAACACTTTCATTACCAGTCTCACATTAACACTTTCATTACCAATCTCTCATTAACACTTTCATACCAAACTCACATTAACACTTTCAATACCAATCTCACATTAACACTTTCATTACCAATCTCACATTAACACTTTCATTACCAATCTCAGATTAAAACTTTCATTACCAATCTCACATTAACACTTTCATTACGAATCTCATGTTAACACATTCATTACCAATCTCACATTAACACTTTCATTCCAAATCTCACATTAACACTAACACTTTCATTCCTAATCTCACTTTAACACTATCTTTACCAATCTCACGTTAACAATTTCATTACCAATCTCACGTTAACACTTTCATTGCTGATCTCACATTAACACTTTCATTACCAATCTCACATTAACTCTTTCATTCCAAATCTCACATTAACACTAACACTTCCATTCCTAATGTCACGTTAACACTTTCATTCCCAAACTCAACTTAACACTTTCATTACCAATCTCATATTTACACTTTCATTACTAATCTCACAGTAACACTTTCATTCCTAATCTCCCATTAACACTTTCATTACTAATCTCATGTTACCACTTTCATTCCTAATCTCACTTTAACACTATCTTTACCAATCTCACGTTAACAATTTCATTGCTGATCTCAGATTAACACTTTCATTACCAATCTCATGTTAACACATTCATTCCAAATCTCACATTAACACTAACACTTTCATTCCTAATCTCACTTTAACACTATCTTTACCACTCTCACGTTAACAATTTCATTACTAATCTCACGTTAACTCTTTCATTGCTGATCTCACATTAACACTCTCATTACCAAGGTCACATTAACACTTTCATTCCTAATCTCACATTAACACTTTCAGTACTGATCTCACATGAACACTTTCATTCCTAATCTCACATTAACACTAACACTTTCATTCCTAATCTCTCTTTAACACTTTCTTTACCAATCTCACGTTAACAATTTCATTACTAATCTCACGTTAACACTTTCATTACCAATCTCATGTTACCACTTTCATTACCAAACTCACATTAACACTTTCATTACTAATCTCATGTTACCACTTTCATTACCAATCTCACGCTAACACTTTCATTCCAAATCTCACATTAACACTAACACTTTCATTCCTAATCTCACTTTAACACTATCTTTACCAATCTCACGTTAACAATTTCATTACCAATCTCACGTTAACACTTTCATTGCTGATCTCACATTAACACTTTCATTACCAATCTTACATTAACACTTTCGTTCCTAATCTCACATTAACACTCTCATTACCAAGCTCACATTAACACTTTCATTCCTAATCTCACATTAACACTTTCATAACTAATCTCACAGTAACACTTTCATTACTAATCTCACTTAACACTTCCTTTACCAATCTCACATTAACACTTTCATTCCCAATCTCACGTTAACACTTTCAATACCAATCTCACCTTAACACTTTCATTCCTAATCTCACATAACACTTTCTTTACCAATCTCACATTAACACTTTCATTACCAAGCTCACGTTAACACTTTCATTACCAATCTCATATTAACACTTTCATTACTAATCTCACAGTAACACTTTCATTCCTAATCTCCCATTAACACTAACACTTTCATTCCTAATCTCACTTTAACACTATCTTTACCAATCTCACGTTAACAATTTCATTACTAATCTCACGTTAACACTTTCATTACCAATCTCACATTAACACTTTCATTGCTGATCTCACATTAACAATTTCATTACTAATCTCAGTTTAACACTTTCATTGCTGATCTCACATTAACACTTTCATTCCTAATCTCAGTTTAACACTTTCATTGCTGATCTCACATTAACACTTTCATTACTAATCTCACATTAACACTCTCATTACTAATCTCACCATCACACTTTCATTACCAATCTCACGTTAACAATTTCAATACTAAACTCACGTTAATACTTTCATTACCAATCTCACATTAACACTATCACTTTCATTACCAATCTCTCCCTAACACTTTCTTTACCAATCTCCCGTTAACACTTTCATTGCTGATCTCACATTAACACTTTAATTCCTAATCTCACATTAACACTTTCATTACCGATCTCACATTAACACTTTCATTACCAATCTCACATTAACACTTTCTTTACCAATCTCCCGTTAACAATTTCATTGCTAATCTCACGTTAACTCTTTCATTACTAATCTCACAGTAACATTTTAATTCCTAATCTCACGTTAACACTTTCAGTACCAATCTCACATTAACACTTTCATTACCAATCTCACATTAACACTTTCATTACCAATCTCACATTAACACTTTCATTACCAATCTCACATTAACACTTTCAGTACCAATCTCACATTAACACTTTCATTACCAATCTCACATTAACACTTTCAATACCAATCTCACATTAACACTTTCATTACCAATCTCACATTAACACTTTCAATACCAATCTCACATTAACACTTTCAATACCAATCTCACATTAACACTTTCATTACCAATCTCACATTAACACTTTCAATACCAATCTCACATTAACACTTTCAATACCAATCTCACATTAACACTTTCATTACCAATCTCACATTAACACTTTCAATACCAATCTCACATTAACACTTTCATTATCAATCTCACATTATCAATTTAATTCTTAATTTCACATTAACACTTCCATTCCTAATGCACGTTAACAATTTCATTACCAGTCTCACTAACACAATCATATCTAATCTCACAAAACACTCTAATTACAATCTCACTAACACTTTCATTACCAATGTCCCATTAACACT
Organism: Squalus acanthias; assembly: GCA_030390025.1. NCBI lineage: Eukaryota > Metazoa > Chordata > Chondrichthyes > Squaliformes > Squalidae > Squalus > Squalus acanthias. Next base: position 63,233,511 of record CM059435.1, read on the forward strand.
TTCATTACCAATCTCACATTAACAGTTTCATTACCTATCACACATTAACACTTTCATTCCTAATCTCACATTAGCACTTTCATTACTAATCTCACAGTAACACTTTCATTACTAATCTCACATTTACACTTTCAGTACCAATCTCACATTAACACTTTCATTACCAATCTCACATTAACACTTTCATTCCAAATCTCACATTAACACTAACACTTCCATTCCTAATCTCACTTTAACACTTTCTTTACCAATCTCACGTTAACAATTTCATTACGAATCTCACGTTAACTCTTTCATTGCTGATCTCACATTAACACTTTCATTACCAATCTCACTTAACACTTCCTTTACCAATCTCACATTAACACTTTCATTCCCAATCTCACGTTAACACTTTCAATACCAATCTCACCTTAACACTTTCATTCCTAATCTCACATAACACTTTCTTTACCAATCTCACATTAACACTTTCATTACCAAGCTCACGTTAACACTTTCATTACCAATCTCATATTAACACTTTCATTACTAATCTCACAGTAACACTTTCATTCCTAATCTCCCATTAACACTTTCATTACTAATCTCATGTTACCACTTTCATTACCAATCTCACATTAACACTTTCATTCCAAATCTCACATTAACACTAACACTTTCATTCCTAATCTCACTTTAACACTATCTTTACCAATCTCACGTTAACAATTTCATTACTAATCTCACGTTAACACTTTCATTGCTGATGTCACATTAACACTCTCATTACCAAGGTCACATTAACACTTTCATTCCTAATCTCACATTAACACTTTCATTACCAATCTCACATTAACACTTTCATTGCTGATCTCACATGAACAATTTCATTACTAATCTCAGTTTAACACTTTCATTGCTGATCTCACATTAACACTTTCATTACTAATCTCACATTAACACTTTCATTACTGATCTCACGTTAACACTTTCATTCCTACTCTCACATTAACACTTTCATTACCAATCTCACATTAACACTTTCTTTACCAATCTCCCGTTAACAATTTCATTGCTAATCTCACGTTAACACTTTCATTACTAATCTCACAGTAACACTTTAATTCCTAATCTCACATTAACACTATCACTTTCATTACCAATCTCTCCCTAACACTTTCTTTACCAATCTCCCGTTAACAATTTCATTACTAATCTCACATTAACACTTTCATTACCAATCTCACATTAACACTTTCATTACTGATCTCACGTTAACACTTTCATTCCTAATTTCACGTTAACACTTTCAGTACCAATCTCACATTAACACTTTCAATACCAATCTCACATTAACACTTTCATTACCAATCTCACATTAACACTTTCAATACCAATCTCACATTAACACTTTCATTATCAATCTCACATTATCAATTTAATTCTTAATTTCACATTAACACTTCCATTCCTAATGCACGTTAACAATTTCATTACCAGTCTCACTAACACAATCATATCTAATCTCACAATAACACTCTAATTACAATCTCACTAACACTTTCATTACCAATGTCCCATTAACACTTTCATTCCTAATCTCATGTTAACACTTTCATTACCAATCTCACATTAACACTTTCATTACCAATCTCACCTTAACACTTTCATTATCAATCTCACTTTAACACTTTCATTCCTAATCTCACATTAACACTTTCATTGCTGATCTCACATTAACAGTTTCATTACCTATCACACATTAACACTTTCATTCCTAATCTCACATTAGCACTTTCATTACTAATCTCACATTTACACTTTCAGTACCAATCTCACATTAACACTTTCATTACCAATCTCTCATTAACACTTTCAGTACCAATCGCACCTTAACACTTTCATTCCTAATCTCACGTTGACACTTTCATTATCAACCTCACTTTAACACTTTCATTCCTACTCTCACATAACACTTTCTTTACCAATCTCACATTAACACTTTCTTTACTAATCTCACAGTAACACTTTCATTCCTAATCTCATGTTAACACTTTCTTTACCAATCTCACATTAGCACTTTCATTGCCGATCTCACTTTAACACTTTCATTGCCAATCTCACTTTAACACTTTCATTCCTAATCTCACATTAACACTTTCATTGCTGATCTCACATTAACACTTTCATTACCAATCTCGCATTAACACTTTCATTGCTGATCTCACATTAACACTTTCATTACCAATCTCACATTAACACTTTCATTCCTAATCTCACATTAGCACTTTCATTACCAATCTCACATTAACACTTTCATTGCTGATCTCACATTAACACTTTCATTACTAATCTCACTTAACACTTCCTTTACCAATCTCACATTAACACTTTCATTCCCAATCTCACGTTAACACTTTCAATACCAATCTCACCTTAACACTTTCATTCCTAATCTCACATAACACTTTCTTTACCAATCTCACATTAACACTTTCATTACCAAGCTCACGTTAACACTAACACTTTCATTCCTAATCTCACTTTAACACTATCTTTACCAATCTCACGTTAACACTTTCATTACTAATCTCACGTTAACACTTTCATTGCTGATGTCACATTAACACTCTCATTACCAAGGTCACATTCACACTTTCATTCCTAATCTCACATTAACACTTTCATTACCAATCTCACATTAACACTTTCATTGCTGATCTCACATTAACAATTTCATTACTAATCTCAGTTTAACACTTTCATTGCTGATCTCACATTAACACTTTCATTCCTAATCTCACATTAACACTTTCATTACTAATCTCACATTAACACTCTCATTACTAATCTCACAATCACACTTTCATTACCAATCTCACGTTAACAATTTCAATACTAAACTCACGTTAATACATACATTACCAATCTCACATTAACACTATCACTTTCATTACCAATCTCTCCCTAACACTTTCTTTACCAATCTCCCGTTAATAATTTCATTACTAATCTCACATTAACACTTTCATTACCAATCTCACATTAACACTTTCATTACTGATCTCACGTTAACACTTTCATTCCTACTCTCACATTAACACTTACATTACCAATCTCACATTAACACTTTCATTACCAATCTCACATTAACACTTTCATTGCTGATCTCACATTAACACTTTAATTCCAAATCTCACATTAACACTTTCATTACCGATCTCACATTAACACTTTCATTACCAATCTCACATTAACACTTTCTTTACCAATCTCCCGTTAACAATTTCATTGCTAATCTCACGTTAACACTTTCATTACTAATCTCACAGTAACACTTTAATTCCTAATCTCACGTTAACACTTTCAGTACCAATCTCACATTAACACTTTCATTACCAATCTCACATTAACACTTTCAATACCAATCTCACATTAACACTTTCATTACCAATCTCACATTAACACTTTCAATACCAATCTCACATTAACACTTTCATTATCAATCTCACATTATCAATTTAATTCTTAATTTCACATTAACACTTCCATTCCTAATGCACGTTAACAATTTCATTACCAGTCTCACTAACACAATCATATCTAATCTCACAATAACACTCTAATTACAATCTCACTAACACTTTCATTACCAATGTCCCATTAACACTTTCATTACCAATCTCACATTAACACTTTCATTACCAATCTCACATTAACACTTTCATTACCAATCTCACCTTAACACTATTATTCCTAATCTCACATTAACACTTTCATTGCTGTTCTCACATTAACACTTTCATTACCAATCTCACCTTAACACTTTCATTATCAATCTCACCTTAACACTTTCATTCCTAATCTCACATTAACACTTTCATTGCTGATCTCACATTAACAGTTTCATTACCTATCACACATTAACACTTTCATTCCTAATCTCACATTAGCACTTTCATTACTAATCTCACAGTAACACTTTCATTACTAATCTCACATTTACACTTTCAGTACCAATCTCACATTAACACTTTCATTACCAATCTCTCATTAACACTTTCAGTACCAATCGCACCTTAACACTTTCATTCCTAATCTCACATTGACACTTTCATTATCAACCTCACTTTAACACTTTCATTCCTACTCTCACATAACACTTTCTTTACCAATCTCACATTAACACTTTCTTTACTAATCTCACAGTAACACTTTCATTCCTAATCTCATGTTAACACATTCTTTACCAATCTCACATTAGCACTTTCATTGCCGATCTCACTTTAACACTTTCATTGCCAATCTCACTTTAACACTTTCATTCCTAATCTCACATTAACACTTTCATTGCTGATCTCACATTAACACTTTCATTACCAATCTCGCATTAACACTTTCATTGCTGATCTCACATTAACACTTTCATTACTAATCTCACTTAACACTTCCTTTACCAATCTCACATTAACACTTTCATTCCCAATCTCACGTTAACACTTTCAATATCAATCTCACCTTAACACTTTCATTCCTAATCTCACATAACACTTTCTTTACCAATCTCACATTAACACTTTCATTACCAAGCTCACGTTAACACTTTCATTACCAATCTCATATTAATACTTTCATTACTAATCTCACAGTAACACTTTCATTCCTAATCTCCCATTAACACTTTCATTACTAATCTCATGTTACCACTTTCATTACCAATCTCACATTGACACTTTCATTCCAAATCTCACATTAACACTAACACTTTCATTCCTAATCTCACTTTAACACTATCTTTACCAATCTCACGTTAACAATTTCATTACTAATCTCACGTTAACACTTTCATTGCTGATGTCACATTAACACTCTCATTACCAAGGTCACATTAACACTTTCATTCCTAATCTCACATTAACACTTTCATTACCAATCTCACATTAACACTTTCATTGCTGATCTCACATTAACAATTTCATTACTAATCTCAGTTTAACACTTTCATTGCTGATCTCACGTTAACACTTTCATTCCTAATCTCAGTTTAACACTTTCATTGCTGATCTCATATTAACAATTTCATTACTAATCTCACGTTAACACTTTCATTACTAATCTCACAGTAACACTTTAATTCCTAATCTCACGTTAACACTTTCAGTACCAATCTCACATTAACACTTTCATTACCAATCTCACATTAACACTTTCAATACCAATCTCACATTAACACTTTCATTACCAATCTCACATTAACACTTTCAATACCAATCTCACATTAACACTTTCATTATCAATCTCACATTATCAATTTAATTCTTAATTTCACATTAACACTTCCATTCCTAATGCACGTTAACAATTTCATTACCAGTCTCACTAACACAATCATATCTAATCTCACAATAACACTCTAATTACAATCTCACTAACACTTTCATTACCAATGTCCCATTAACACTTTCATTACCAATCTCACATTAACACTTTCATTACCAATCTCACATTAACACTTTCATTACCAATCTCACCTTAACACTTTCATTCCTAATCTCACATTAACACTTTCATTGCTGATCTCACATTAACACTTTCATTACCAATCTCACCTTAACACTTTCATTATCAATCTCACCTTAACACTTTCATTCCTAATCTCACATTAACACTTTCATTGCTGATCTCACATTAACAGTTTCATTACCTATCACACATTAACACTTTCATTCCTAATCTCACTTTAACACTTTCATTACTAATCTCACATTTACACTTTCAGTACCAATCTCACATTAACACTTTCATTACCAATCTCTCATTAACACTTTCCGTACCAATCGCACCTTAACACTTTCATTCCTAATCTCACATTGACACTTTCATTATCAACCTCACTTTAACACTTTCATTCCTACTCTCACATAACACTTTCTTTACCAATCTCACATTAACACTTTCTTTACTAATCTCACAGTAACACTTTCATTGCTGATCTCACTTTAACACTTTCATTGCCAATCTCACTTTAACACTTTCATTCCTAATCTCACATTAACACTTTCATTACTGATCTCACATTAACACTTTCATTACCAATCTCGCATTAACACTTTCATTGCTGATCTCACATTAACACTTTCATTACCAATCTCACATTAACACTTTTATTCCTAATCTCACATTAGCACTTTCATTACCAATCTCACATTAACACTTTCATTGCTGATCTCACATTAACACTTTCATTACTAATCTCACTTAACACTTCCTTTACCAATCTCACATTAACACTTTCATTACAAATCTCATATTAACACTTTCATTACTAATCTCACAGTAACACTTTCATTCCTAATCTCCCATTAACACTTTCATTACTAATCTCACAGTAACACTTTCATTCCTAATCTCCCATTAACACTTTCATTACTAATCTCATGTTACCACTTTCATTACGAATCTCACATTGACACTTTCATTCCAAATCTCACATTAACACTAACACTTTCATTCCTAATCTCACTTTAACACTATCTTTACCAATCTCACGTTAACAATTTCATTACTAATCTCACGTTAACACTTTCATTGCTGATGTCACATTAACACTCTCATTACCAAGGTCACATTAACACTTTCATTCCTGATCTCACATTAACACTTTCATTACCAATCTCACATTAACACTTTCATTGCTGATCTCACATTAACAATTTCATTACTAATCTCAGTTTAACACTTTCATTGCTGATCTCACATGAACACTTTCATTCCTAATCTCAGTTTAACACTTTCATTGCTGATCTCACATTAACACTTTCATTACTAATCTCACATTAACACTCTCATTACTAATCTCACCATCACACTTTCATTACCAATCTCACGTTAACAATTTCAATACTAAACTCACGTTAATACTTTCATTACCAATCTCACATTAACACTATCACTTTCATTACCAATCTCTCCCTAACACTTTCTTTACCAATCTCCCGTTAACAATTTCATTACTAATCTCACATTAACACTTTCATTACCAATCTCACATTAACACTTTCATTACTGATCTCACGTTAACACTTTCATTCCTACTCTCACATTAACACTTACATTACCAATCTCACATTAACACTTTCATTGCTGATCTCACATTAACACTTTAATTCCTAATCTCACATTAACACTTTCATTACCGATCTCACATTAACACTTTCATTACCAATCTCACATTAACACTTTCTTTACCAATCTCCCGTTAACAATTTCATTGCTAATCTCACGTTAACACTTTCATTACTAATCTCACAGTAACACTTTAATTCCTAATCTCACGTTAACACTTTCAGTACCAATCTCACATTAACACTTTCATTACCAATCTCACATTAACACTTTCAATACCAATCTCACATTAACACTTTCATTACCAATCTCACATTAACACTTTCAATACCAATCTCACATTAACACTTTCAGTACCAATCTCACATTAACACTTTCAATACCAATCTCACATTAACACTTTCATTACCAATCTCACATTAACACTTTCAATACCAATCTCACATTAACACTTTCAATACCAATCTCACATTAACACTTTCATTACCAATCTCACATTAACACTTTCAATACCAATCTCACATTAACACTTTCATTATCAACCTCACATTATCAATTTAATTCTTAATTTCACATTAACACTTCCATTCCTAATGCACGTTAACAATTTCATTACCAGTCTCACTTACACAATCATATCTAATCTGACAATAACACTCTAATTACAATCTCACTAACACTTTCATTACCAATGTCCCATTAACACTTTCATTACCAATCTCACATTAACACTTTCATTACCAATCTCACCTTAACACTTTCAATCTTAATCTCACATTAACACTTTCATTGCTGATCTCACATTAACACTTTCATTACCAATCTCACCTTAACACTTTCATTATCAATCTCACCTTAACACTTTCATTCCTAATCTCACATTAACACTTTCATTGCTGATCTCACATTAACACTTTCATTACCTATCTCACATTAACACTTTCATTCCTAATCTCACATTAGCACTTTCATTACTAATCTCACAGTAACACTTTCATTACTAATCTCACATTAACACTTTCATTACCAATCTCACATTAACACTTTCATTACCAATCTCACATTAACACTTTCATTCCAGTCGCACATTAGCACTTTCATTCCTAATCTCACATTAGCACTTTCATTATCAACCTCACATTAACACTTTCATTCCTACTCTCACATTAACACTTTCATTACCAATCTCACATTAACACTTTCATTACTAATCTCACAGTAACACTTTCATTACCAATCTCACATTAACACTTTCATTACCAATCTCACATTAACACTTTCATTACCAATCTCACATTAACACTTTCATTACCAATCTCACATTAACACTTTCATTACAATCTCACATTAACACTTTCATTACCAATCTCACATTAACACTTTCTTTACCAATCTCACGTTAACAATTTCATTACTAATCTCACGTTAACACTTTCATTGCTGATCTCACATTAACACTTTCATTCCTAATCTCACATTAACACTTTCATTCCTAATCTCACATTAACACTTTCATTTCAAATCTCACATTAACACTTTCAATACCAATCTCACTTTAACACTTTCATTCCTAATCTCACATAACACTTCCTTTACCAATCTCACATTAACACTTTCATTCCCAATCTCACGTTAACACTTTCATTACCAATCTCACGTTAACACTTTCATTACCAATCTCACATTAACACTTTCATTACCAAGCTCAAGTTAACACTTTCATTACCAATCTCATATTTACACTTTGATTACTAATCTCACAGTAACACTTTCATTCCTAATCTCCCATTAACACTTTCATTACTAATCTCATGTTACCACTTTCATTACCAATCTCACATTAACACTTTCATTCCAAATCTCACATTAACACTAACACTTTCATTCCTAATCTCACTTTAACACTATCTTTACCAATCTCACGTTAACAATTTCATTGCTGATCTCAGAATAATACTTTCATTGCTGATCTCACATTAACACTTTCATTACCAATCTCATGTTTACACTTTCATTAGCAATCTTACATTAACACTTTCATTCCTAATCTCACATTAACACTCTCATTACCAAGCTCACATTAACACTTTCATTTCTAATCTCACAGTAAAACTTTCATTACTAATCTCATGTTAACAATTTCATTACCAATCTCACGTTAACACTTTCATTAGCAATCTCACATTAACACTTTCATTCCAAATCTCACATTAACACTAACACTTTCATTCCTAATCTCAGTTTAACACTTTCTTTACCAATCTCACGTTAACAATTTCATTACTAATCTCACGTTAACACTTTAATTGCTGATCTCACATTAACACTCTCATTACCAAGGTCACATTAACACTTTCATTCCTAATCTCACATTAACACTCTCATTACCAAGATCACATTAACACTTTCATTCCTAATCTCACATTAACACTTTCATTACTAATCTCACAGTAATACTTTCATTACTAATCTCACATTAACACTCTCATTCCTAATCTCACCATCACACTTTCATTCCTAATCTCCCATTAACACTTTCATTCCTAATCTCACATTAACACTTTCATTACTAATCTCACAGTAGCACTTTCATTCCTAATCTCCCATTAACACTTTCATTACCGATCTCACATTAACACTTTCAGTACTGATCTCACATTAACACCTTCATTCCTAATCTCACATTAACACTGACACTTTCATTCCTAATCTCACTTTAACAATTTCATTACTAATCTCACGTTAACACTTTCATTATCAATCTCACATTAACTCTTTCATTACCAATCTCACATTAACAATTTCATTACCAATCTCACATTAACACTTTCATTACTAATCTCACATTAACACTTTCAATACCAATCTCACAGTAATACTTTCATTACCAATCTCCCATTAACACTTTCATTCCTAATCTCACAAACACTTTCATTCCTAATCTCACATTAACACTGACACTTTCATTCCTAATCTCACTTTAACAATTTCATTACTAATCTCACGTTAACACTTTCATACCAATCTCACTTAAAAAAATTCCTTTCCAATCTCACATTAACACTTTCATTACCAATCTCACGTTAACACTTTCATTACCAATCTCACAGTAACACTTTTATTACCAATCTCCCATTAACACTTTCATTCCTAATCTCACATAAACAATTTTAATTCCTAATCTCACACTAATACTTACATTGGTAATCTCACATTAATACTTTCATTACCAATCTCACATTAACACGAACACTTTCATTACCATTCTCACTAATTTCACTTTAACACTTTCATTACTAATCTCACGTTAACACGTTCATTACCAATCTCACATTAACACTTTCATTTCTAATCTCACATTGACACTTTCATTACCAATCTCACATTAACACTTTCATTACCAAACTCACGTTAACACTTTCAATACCAATCTCACATTAACACTTTCATTACCAATCTCACATTAACACTTTCATTACCAAACTCACATTAACACTTTCATTACGAATCTCACATTAACACTTTCAGTACCAATCTCACATTAACACTTTCATTACCAATCTCACATTAACACTTTCATTACCAATCTCACATTAACACTTTCATTACTAATCTCATGTTAACACATTCATTACCAATCTCACATTAACACTAACACTTCCATTCCTAATCTCACTTTAACACTATCTTTACCAATCTCACGTTAACAATTTCATTACTAATCTCACGTTAACACTTTCATTGCTGATCTCACATTAACACTTTCATTCCTAATCTCACATTAACACTTTCATTCCTAATCTCACATTAACACTTTCATTTCAAATCTCACATTAACACTTTCAATACCAATCTCACTTTAACACTTTCATTCCTAATCTCACATAACACTTCCTTTACCAATCTCACATTAACACTTTCATTCCCAATCTCACGTTAACACTTTCATTACCAATCTCACGTTAACACTTTCATTACCAATCTCACATTAACACTTTCATTCCTAATCTCACATTAACACTTTCAATACCAATCTCACCTTAACACTTTCATTCCTAATCTCACATAACACTTTCTTTACCAATCTCACATTAACACTTTCATTACCAAGCTCAAGTTAACACTTTCATTACCAATCTCATATTTACACTTTGATTACTAATCTCACAGTAACACTTTCATTCCTAATCTCCCATTAACACTTTCATTACTAATCTCATGTTACCACTTTCATTACCAATCTCACATTAACACTTTCATTCCAAATCTCACATTAACACTAACACTTTCATTCCTAATCTCACTTTAACACTATCTTTACCAATCTCACATTAACAATTTCATTGCTGATCTCAGAATAATACTTTCATTGCTGATCTCACATTAACACTTTCATTACCAATCTCATGTTTACACTTTCATTAGCAATCTTACATTAACACTTTCATTCCTAATCTCACATTAACACTCTCATTACCATGCTCACATTAACACTTTCATTTCTAATCTCACAGTAAAACTTTCATTACTAATCTCATGTTAACAATTTCATTACCAATCTCACGTTAACACTTTCATTAGCAATCTCACATTAACACTTTCATTCCTAATCTCACTTTAACACTATCTTTACCAATCTCACGTTAACAATTTCATTGCTGATCTCAGAATAATACTTTCATTGCTGATCTCACATTAACACTTTCATTACCAATCTCATGTTTACACTTTCATTAGCAATCTTACATTAACACTTTCATTCCTAATCTCACATTAACACTCTCATTACCAAGCTCACATTAACACTTTCATTTCTAATCTCACAGTAAAACTTTCATTACTAATCTCATGTTAACAATTTCATTACCAATCTCACGTTAACACTTTCATTAGCAATCTCACATTAACACTTTCATTCCAAATCTCACATTAACACTCACACTTTCATTCCTAATCTCAGTTTAACACTTTCTTTACCAATCTCACGTTAACAATTTCATTACTAATCTCACGTTAACACTTTAATTGCTGATCTCACATTAACACTCTCATTACCAAGGTCACATTAACACTTTCATTCCTAATCTCACATTAACACTCTCATTACCAAGATCACATTAACACTTTCATTCCTAATCTCACATTAACACTTTCATTACTAATCTCACAGTAATACTTTCATTACTAATCTCACATTAACACTCTCATTCCTAATCTCACCATCACACTTTCATTCCTAATCTCCCATTAACACTTTCATTCCTAATCTCACATTAACACTTTCATTACTAATCTCACAGTAGCACTTTCATTCCTAATCTCCCATTAACACTTTCATTACCGATCTCACATTAACACTTTCAGTACTGATCTCACATTAACACCTTCATTCCTAATCTCACATTAACACTGACACTTTCCTTCCTAATCTCACTTTAACAATTTAATTACTAATCTCACGTTAACACTTTCATTATCAATCTCACATTAACTCTTTCATTACCAATCTCACATTAACAATTTCATTACCAATCTCACATTAACACTTTCATTACTAATCTCACATTAACACTTTCAATACCAATCTCACAGTAATACTTTCATTACCAATCTCCCATTAACACTTTCATTCCTAATCTCACAAACACTTTCATTCCTAATCTCACATTAACACTGACACTTTCATTCTTAATCTCACTTTAACAATTTCATTACTAATCTCACGTTAACACTTTCATACCAATCTCACTTAAAAAAATTCCTTTCCAATCTCACATTAACACTTTCATTACCAATCTCACGTTAACACTTTCATTACCAATCTCACAGTAACACTTTCATTACCAATCTCCCATTAACACTTTCATTCCTAATCTCACATAAACAATTTTAATTCCTAATCTCACACTAATACTTACATTGGTAATCTCACATTAATACTTTCATTACCAATCTCACATTAACACGAACACTTTCATTACCATTCTCACTAATTTCACTTTAACACTTTCATTACTAATCTCACGTTAACACGTTCATTCCTAATCTCACATTAACACTTTCATTTCTAATCTCACATTGACACTTTCATTACCAATCTCACATTAACACTCATTACCAATCTCAGATTAACGCTTTCATTATCAATCTCACATTAGCACTTTCATTCCATATTTCACGTTAACACTTTATTACCAATCTCACAGTAACACTTTCATTCCTAATCTCACATTAACACTTTTATTCCATATTTCACATTAACACATTCATTACCAATGTCACATTAACACTATCATTCCTAATCTCACATTAACACTTTCTTTACCAATCTCACAGTAACACTTTCATTACTAATCTCACATTAACACTTTCATTATCAATCTCACATTAACACTTTCATTACTAATCTCACTTTAACACTTTCATTACCAATCTCACGTTAACACTTTCATTACTAATCTCACATTAACACTTTCATTATCAATCTCACATTAACACTTTCATTATCAATCTCACATTAACAATTTCATTCCTAATTTCACATTAACACTTCCATTTCTAATCTCACGTTAACAATTTCATTACTAATCTCACTAACAATTTCATATCTAATCTCACATTAACAGTTTCATTACCAATCTCACTAAAACTTTCATTAGCATTCTAAGATTAACACTTTCATTACCAATCTCATATTAGCACTTTCATTACCAATCTCACGTTAACACTTTCATTACCAATGTCCCATTAACACTTTCATTACCAATCTCACGTTAAATTTCATTTCTAATCTCACATTAACACTCTCATTACTAATCTCACTAACACTTTCATATCTAATATCACATTAACACTTTCATTACCAATCTCACATTAACAATTTCATTTCTAATCTCACGTTAACACTTTCATTACCAATCTCACGTTAACACTTGCATTAGCATTCTCACTTTAACACCTTCATATCTAATCTCACATTAGCACCCTCATTCCTAACCTCACCATAATACTTTCTTTACCAATCTAAAATTAACACTTTCATATCTAATCTTACTTTAGCACTTTCATTCCTAATGTCACATTAACACTTTCGTTATCAATCCCCATTAACACTTTCATTTCTAATCTCACATGAACACTTTCATTACCAATATTAGGTTATAACTTTCCTTATCAATCTCACATGAACACTTTCACTCCAAATTTCACATTAACACTTTCATTACCAATATCACGTTAACACTTTCATTACCAATCTCACTTTAACACTGTTATTACCAATCTCACATGAACACTTCCATTCCTAATCTCACGTTAACAATTTCATATCTAGTCTCACATTAACACTCTCATTACCAGTTTCACTTTAACACTTTCATATCTAATCTCACATTAACACTCTCATTACCAATCTCACTAAAACTTTCATTAGCAATCTCAGATTAACATTTTCTTTACCAATCTCACATTAGCACTTTCATTACCAATCTCACGTTAACACTTTCATTACCAATGTCCCATTAACACTTTCATTATCAATCTCACGAACATTTCATTCCTGATCTCACTATAACACTTTCATTACCAATCTCAAATTAACACTTTCATTACCAATGTCCCATTAACACTTGCCTTATCAATCTCACATTCACACTTTTATTCCTAATCTCACGTTAACACTTTCATTCCTAATCACACATTAACACTTCCACTCCAAATTTCACGGTAATACTTTCATTACCAATCTCACTTTAACACTTTATTATGAATCTCACTTTAACACTTTCATTCCTAATCTCACATTAACACTTTCATTACCAATCTCACGTTAAAACTTTTTGAGTACCAATCTCACATTAACGATTTAATTACCAATGTCCCATTAACAATTTCATTCCTTATCTCACTTTTAACACTTTCATTCCTAATCTCACATTAACACGTTCATAACTAATCTCACATTAACACTTTCGTTACTAATCACACGTTAAAACTTTCATTCCTAATCTCAGATTAACACTTTCATTATCAATCTCACTTTAACACTTTCATTCCTAATCTCATATTAACACTTTAATTACCAATCTCACATTAACACTTTCATTACTTTAACACTTTCATTCCCAATCACACATTTACACTTTCATTACTAATCTCACATTAACAATTTCTTTCCTAATTTCACATTAGCACTTTAATTACCAATCTCACAGTAACACTTTCATTACTAATCTCACATTAATACTTTCATTATCAATCTCACAGTAACAATTTCATTACTAATCTCACATAAACAATTTCTTTCCTAATTTCACATTAGCACTTCCATTCCTGATCTCACATTAATACTTTCATTTCTAAACTCATATTAACACTTTCATTACCAATCTCACTTTAACACCTTCATATCTAATCTCACATTAGCACTCTCATTCCTAAATTCACCACAACACATTCTTTACCAATTTCACATTAACA
This sequence comes from Squalus acanthias, assembly GCA_030390025.1. NCBI lineage: Eukaryota > Metazoa > Chordata > Chondrichthyes > Squaliformes > Squalidae > Squalus > Squalus acanthias. The sequence goes on from CM059435.1 coordinate 63,249,096, forward strand.
CTTTCATTCCTAATCTCACATTAACACTTTCACTCCAAATTTCACGTTAACACTTTCATTCCTAATCTCACATTAACACTTTCATTACTTTAACGCTTTCATTACCAATCACACATTAACACTTTCATTACTAATCTCACATTAACACTTTCATTACCAAACTCACAGTAACACCTTCATTACTAATCTCACATTAACACTTTCATGACCAATCTCCCATTAACACTTTCATTACCAATCTCACATTAACACTTTCATTCCTAATCTCACATTAGCATTTTAATTACCAATCTCACATTAACACTTTCATTCATTCCTAATCTCACTTTAATAGTTTTATTACCAATCTCATATTAAAACTTTCATTACCAATCTCACAGTAACAATTTAATTACTAATCTCACATTAACACTTACATTATCAATCTCACATTAACACTTTCATTATCAATCTCATATTAACAATTTCATTCCTAATTTCTCATTAACACTTCCATTCCTAATGCGCGTTAACAATTTCATTACCAATCTCACTAACACTTTCATTAGCAATGTCCCATTAACACTTTCATTATCAATCTCACTAACACTTTCATTCCTGATCTCACTATAACACTTTCATTACCAATCTCACAATAACACTTTCACTTCTAATCTCATGTTAACACTTTCATTATCAATCTCACATTAACACTTTCATTACCAATCTCACATTAACACTTTCATTATGAATCTCACATTAACACTTCCATTCCTAATCTCACGTTAACAATTTCATTACCAATCTCACTAACACTTTCATTTCTAATCTCACATTAACACTTTCATTACCAATCTCACTAAAACTTTCATTAGCATTCTCAGATTAACACTTTCATTACCAATCTCACATTAGCACTTTCATTACCAATGTCACGTTAACACTTTCATTACCAATGTCCCATTAACACTTTCATTATCAATCTCACTAACACTTTCATTCCTGATCTCACTGTAACACTTTCATTACCAATCTCACATTAACAATTTCATTTCTAATCTCACATTAGCACTTTAATTACTAATCTCAGATTAACACTTTCATTCCTTATCTCACTTTAACACTTTTATTACCAATCTCACATTAACACTTTCATTACTCATCTCACATTAACACTCTCATTACCAATCTCACAGTAACACTTTCATTACTAATCTCACGTTAACACTTACATTACCAATCTCACGTTAACAATTTCATTACCAATCTCACTAAAACTTTCATTGGCGTTCTCAGATTAACACTTTCATTACCAATGTCCCATTAACACTTTCATTATCAATCTCACGTTAACAATTTCATTTCTAATCTCACATTAATACTTTCATTTCTAATCTCACATTAACACTTTCATTACCAATCTCACGTTAACAATTTCATTTCTAATCTCACATTAACACTTTCATTACCATTCTCACTTTAACACCTTCATATCTAATCTCACATTAGCACTCTCATTCCTAATCTCACCATAACACTTTCTTTACCAATCTCAAATTAACACTTTCATATCTAATCTTACTTTAACACTTTCATTCCTAATCTCACATTAACAATTTCATTATCAATATCACGTTAACACTTTCATTATCAATCTCACATTAACACTTTCACTCCAAATTTCACATTAACACTTTCATTACCAATAGCATGTTAACACTTTCATTACCAATCTCACATTAACACTTTCATTCCTAATCTGACATTAACACTTTCACTCCAAATTTCACATTAACACTTTCCTTACCAATCTCACTTTCACACTTTCATTACCAATCTCACATAAACGCTTTCATTACCAACGTCCCATTAACAATTTCATTCCTTAATTCACTTTTAACACTTTCACTCCAAATTTCACGTTAACACTTTCATTAACAATCTCACATTAACACTTTCATTACCAAACTCACAGTAACACCTTCATTACTAATCTCACATTAACACTTTCATGACCAATCTCCCATTAACACTTTCATTACCAATCTCACATTAACACTTTCATTCCTAATCTCACATTAGCATTTTAATTACCAATCTCACATTAACACTTTCATTCATTCCTAATCTCACTTTAATAGTTTTATTACCAATCTCATATTAAAACTTTCATTACCAATCTCACAGTAACAATTTAATTACTAATCTCACATTAACACTTACATTATCAATCTCACATTAACACTTTCATTATCAATCTCATATTAACAATTTCATTCCTAATTTCTCATTAACACTTCCATTCCTAATGCGCGTTAACAATTTCATTACCAATCTCACTAACACTTTCATTAGCAATGTCCCATTAACACTTTCATTATCAATCTCACTAACACTTTCATTCCTGATCTCACTATAACACTTTCATTACCAATCTCACAATAACACTTTCACTTCTAATCTCATGTTAACACTTACATTATCAATCTCACATTAACACTTTCATTATCAATCTCACATTAACACTTTCATTATCAATCTCACATTAACACTTCCATTCCTAATCTCACGTTAACAATTTCATTACCAATCTCACTGACACTTTCATTTCTAATCTCACCTTAACACTTTCATTACCAATCTCACTAAAACTTTCATTAGCATTCTCAGATTAACACTTTCATTACCAATCTCACATTAGCACTTTCATTACCAATGTCACGTTAACACTTTCATTACCAATGTCCCATTAACACTTTCATTATCAATCTCACTAACACTTTCATTCCTGATCTCACTGTAACACTTTCATTACCAATCTCACATTAACAATTTCATTTCTAATCTCACATTAGCACTTTAATTACTAATCTCAGATTAACACTTTCATTCCTTATCTCACTTTAACACTTTTATTACCAATCTCACATTAACACTTTCATTACTCATCTCACATTAACACTCTCATTACCAATCTCACAGTAACACTTTCATTACTAATCTCACGTTAACACTTACATTACCAATCTCACGTTAACAATTTCATTACCAATCTCACTAAAACTTTCATTGGCGTTCTCAGATTAACACTTTCATTACCAATGTCCCATTAACACTTTCATTATCAATCTCACGTTAACAATTTCATTTCTAATCTCACATTAATACTTTCATTTCTAATCTCACATTAACACTTTCATTACCAATCTCACGTTAACAATTTCATTTCTAATCTCACATTAACACTTTCATTACCATTCTCACTTTAACACCTTCATATCTAATCTCACATTAGCACTCTCATTCCTAATCTCACCATAACACTTTCTTTACCAATCTCAAATTAACACTTTCATATCTAATCTTACTTTAACACTTTCATTCCTAATCTCACATTAACAATTTCATTATCAATATCACGTTAACACTTTCACTCCAAATTTCACATTAACACTTTCATTACCAATAGCATGTTAACACTTTCATTACCAATCTCACATTAACACTTTCATTCCTAATCTGACATTAACACTTTCACTCCAAATTTCACATTAACACTTTCCTTACCAATCTCACTTTCACACTTTCATTACCAATCTCACATAAACGCTTTCATTACCAACGTCCCATTAACAATTTCATTCCTTAATTCACTTTTAACACTTTCACTCCAAATTTCACGTTAACACTTTCATTAACAATCTCACATTAACACTTTCATTACCAATCTCACTTTAACGCTTTCATTACCAATGTCCCATTAACAATTTCATTCCTTATCTCACTTTTAACACTTTCATTCTTAATCTCACTTTAACACTTTTATTACCAATCTCACATTAACACTTTCATTACTAATCTCACATTAACACTTTCATTATCAATCTCACTTTAACACTTTCATTCCTAATCTCCCATTAACACTTTCTTTACTTTAACACTTTCATTACCAATCACACATTGGCACTTCCATTACCAATCTTACATTAACACATTCATTACCAATCTCACGTTAACACTTTCATTATCAATCTCACATTAACACTTTCATTATCAATCTCACGTTAACACTTTCATTCCTAATCTCACCATAACACGTTCTTCACCAATCTCAAATTAAAAATTTCATATCTAATCTTACTTTAACACTTTCATTCCATATTTCACATTAACACTTTCATTATCAATCTCATATTAGCACTTTCATTACCAATCTCACAGTAACACTTTCCTTACTAATCTCATATTAACACTTTCATTCCTAATCTCACATTAACACATTCATTACTAATCTCACATTAACACTAACACATTCTTTCCTAATCTCACATTAACAATTTCATTACTTTAACACTTTCATTCCCAATCACACATTTACACTTTCATTATCAATCTCACATTAACACTTTCATTATCAATCTCACGTTAAAACTTTCATTCCTAATCTCACCATAACAAGTTCTTTACCAATCTCAAATTAACACTTTCATATCTAATCTTACTTTAACACTTTCATTCCATATTTCACATTAACACTTTAATTCCTAATCTCACATTAACACTTTCATTATCAATCTCATATTAGCACTTTCATTACCAATCTCACAGTAACACTTTCATTCCTAATCTCTCATTAACACTTTCATTACTTTAACACTTTTATTCCCACTCACACATTTACACTTTCATTACCAATCTCACATTAACACATTTATTACCAATCTCACATTAACACTTTCATTACTAATCTCACATTAACAATTTCATTATCAATCTCACATTAACACTTTCATTACCAATGTCACACTAACACTTTCATTCCTAATTTCACATTAACACTTTCATTACTAATCTCACGTTAATACTTTCATTATCAATCTCTCATTAACACTTTCATTACTAATCTCACATTAGCACTTTTATTACCAATCTCACATTAACAATTTCTTTCCTAATTTCACATTAACACTTCCATTCCTGATCTCACATTAACACTTTCATTTCTAAACTCATATTAACACTTTCATTACCAATCTCACGTTAACACTTTCATTAGCATTCTCACTTTAACACCTTCATAGCTAATCTCACATTAGCACTCTCATTCCTTATCTCACGTTAACACTTTCTTTACCAATCTCACATTAACACTTTCATTCCTAATCTCACCATAACACGTTCTTCACCAATCTCAAATTAAAAGTTTCATATCTAATCTTACTTTAACACTTTAATTCCATATTTCACATTAACACTTTCATTATCAATCTCATACTAGCACTTTCATTACCAATCTCACAGTAACACTTTCATTACAAATCTCACAGTAACACTTTCATTATCAATCTCACATTAACACTTTGATTACTAATCTCACATTAACACTTTCATTCCCAATCACACATTTACACTTTCATTACCAATCTCACATTAACACTTTCATTATCAATCTCACATTAACACTTTCATTACAAATCTCACGTTAAAACTTTCATTCCTAATCTCACCATAACACGTTCTTTACCATACTCAAATTAACACTTCCATATCTAATCTTACTTTAACACTTTCATTCCATATTTCACATTAACACTTTCATTATCAATCTCATATTAGCACTTTCATTACCAATCTCACAGTAACCCTTTCATTCCTAATCTCATATTATCACTTTCACTTACATTCTCAGATTAACACTTTCTTTACCACTCTCACATTAACAATTACATTACTAATCTCATGTTAACACTTTCATTCCCAATCACACATTTACACTTTCATTACCAATCTCACATTAACACTTTCATTACTAATCTTACATTAACACTTTCATTACCAATCTCATAGTAACACTTTCATTACTAATCTCACATTAACACTTACATTATCAATCTCACATTAACACTTTCATGATCAATCTCACATTATCAATTTAATTCCTAATTTCACATTAACACTTCCGTTCCTAATGCACGTTAACAATTTCATTACCAATCTCACTAACACAATCATATCTAATCTCACAATAACACTCTAATTACAATCTCACTAACACTTTCATTACCAATGTCCCATTAACACTTTCATTACCAATGTCCCATTAACACTTTCATTCCTAATCTCACATTAGCACTTTAATTACTAATCTTACATCAACACTTTCATTCCTAATCTCACTTTAACACTTATATTACCAATCTCACATTAACACTTTCATTACTCATCTCATTCACACTCTCATTACCAATCTCACAGTAACACTCTCATTACCAATCTCACATTAACACTTTCATTATCAATCTCACATTAACACTTTCATTACCAATCTCACATTAACACTTTCATTACTAATCTCACATTAACACTTTCATTATCAATCTCACATTAACACTTCCATTCCTAATCTCACATTCACACTCTCATTACCAATCTCACATTAACACTTTCATTTCCAATCTCACATTAACACTTTCATGACCAATCTCACATTAACACTTTCATTCCTAATCTCACATTAGCACTTTAATTACTAATCTCACATCAACACTTTCATTCCTAATCTCACTTTAACACTTTTATTACCAATCTCACATTAACACTTTCATTACTCATCTCACATTCACACTCTCATTACCAATCTCACAGTAACACTCTCATTACCAATCTCACATTAACACTTTCATTTCCAATCTCACATTAACACTTTCATGACCAATCTCACATTAACACTTTCATTCCTAATCTCACTTTAACACTTTTATTACTAATCTCACATTAACACTTTCATTACTCTTCTCAAATTAACACTCTCATTACCAATCTCACATCAACACTTCCATTCCTAATCTCACGTTAATAATTTCATTACCAATCTCACTAAAACTTTCATTAGCGTTCTCAGATAAACACTTTCATTACCAATGTTCCATTAACACTTTCATTACCAATTTCACGTTAACAATTTAATTTCTAATCTCACATTAACACTTTCATTACCAATCTCACGTTAACACGTCATTACCAATCTCACGTTAACAATTTCATTTCTAATCTCACATTAACACTTTCATTACCATTCTCACTTTAACACCTTCATATCTAATCTCACATTAGCACTCTCATTCCTAATTTCACCATAACACTTTCTTTACCAATCTCAAATTAACACTTTCATATCTAATCTTACTTTAACACTTTCATTCCTAGTCTCACATTAACACTTTCATTATCAATATCACGTTAACACTTTCATTATCAATCTCACATAAACACTTTCACTCCAAATTTCACGTTAACACTTTCATTACCAATATCATATTATCACTTTCATTACCAATCTCACGTTAACACTTTCATTACCAATCTCACATTAACACTTTCATTCCTAATCTCACATTAACACTTTCATTACCATCTCACATTAACGCTTTAATTCCTAATCTCACATTAACACTTTCACACCATTTTCACATGAACACTTTCATTACCAATCTCATATTAGCACTTTCATTACCAATCTCACAGTAACACTTTCCTTACTAATCTCATATTAACACTTTCATTCCTAATCTCACATTAACACATTCATTACTAATCTCACATTAACACTAACACATTCTTTCCTAATCTCACATTAACAATTTCATTACTTTAACACTTTCATTCCCAATCACACATTTACACTTTTATTATCAATCTCACATTAACACTTTCATTATCAATCTCACGTTAAAACTTTCATTCCTAATCTCAACATAACACGTTCTTTACCAATCTCAAATTAACACTTTCATATCTAATCTTACTTTAACACTTTCATTCCATATTTCACATTAACACTTTCATTCCATATTTCACATTAACACTTTAATTCCTAATCTCACATTAACACTTTCATTATCAATCTCATATTAGCACTTTCATTACCAATCTCACAGTAACACTTTCATTCCTAATCTCTCATTAACACTTTCATTACTTTAACACTTTCATTCCCAATCACACATTAACACATTTATTACCAATCTCACATTAACACTTTCATTACCAATCTCACATTAACACTTTCATTACTAATCTCATGTTAACACTTTTATTTCCAATCTCACATTAACAATTTCATTACTAATCTGACATTAACAATTTCATTATCAATCTCACATTAACACTTTCATTACCAATGTCACATTAACACTTTCATTCCTAATTTCACATTAACACTTTCATTACTAATCTCACGTTAATACTTTCATTATCAATCTCTCAATAACACTTTCATTACTAATCTCACATTAGCACTTTTATTACCAATCTCACATTAACAATTTCTTTCCTAATTTCACATTAACACTTCCATTCCTGATCTCACATTAACACTTTCATTTCTAAACTCATATTAACACTTTCATTACCAATCTCACGTTAACACTTTCATTAGCATTCTCACTTTAACACCTTCATATCTAATCTCACATTAGCACTCTCATTACTAATCTCACGTTAACACTTTCTTTACCAATCTCACATTAACACTTTCATTCCTAATCTCACCATAACACGTTCTTCACCAATCTCAAATTAAAACTTTCATATCTAATCTTACTTTAACACTTTCATTCCATATTTCACATTAACACTTTCATTATCAATCTCATACTAGCACTTTCATTACCAATCTCACAGTAACACTTTCATTACAAATCTCACAGTAACACTTTCATTATCAATCTCACATTAACACTTTGATTACAAATCTCACGTTAAAACTTTCATTCCTAATCTCACCATAACACGTTCTTTACCATACTCAAATTAACACTTCCATATCTAATCTTACTTTAACACTTTCATTCCATATTTCACATTAACACTTTCATTATCAATCTCATATTAGCACTTTCATTACCAATCTCACAGTAACACTTTCATTCCTAATCTCATATTAACACTTTCACTAACATTCTCAGATTAACACTTTCTTTACCACTCTCACATTAACAATTACATTACTAATCTCATGTTAACACTTTCATTACCAATCTCATGTTAACACTTTCATTACTAATCTCACATTAACAATTTCATTATCAATCTCATATTAACACTTTCATTCCTAATCTCACATTAACACTTTCATTACTTTAACACTTTCATTCCCAATCACACATTTACACTTTCATTACCAATCTCACGTTAACACTTTCTTTACCAATCTCACATTAACACTTTCATTCCTAATCTCACCATAACACGTTCTTCACCAATCTCAAATTAAAACTTTCATATCTAATCTTACTTTAACACTTTCATTCCATATTTCACATTAACACTTTCATTATCAATCTCATACTAGCACTTTCATTACCAATCTCACAGTAACACTTTCATTACAAATCTCACAGTAACACTTTCATTATCAATCTCACATTAACACTTTGATTACTAATCTCACATTAACACTTTCATTCCCAATCACACATTTACACTTTCATTACCAATCTCACATTAACACTTTCATTATCAATCTCACATTAACACTTTCATTACAAATCTCACGTTAAAACTTTCATTCCTAATCTCACCATAACACGTTCTTTACCATACTCAAATTAACACTTCCATATCTAATCTTACTTTAACACTTTCATTCCATATTTCACATTAACACTTTCATTATCAATCTCATATTAGCACTTTCATTACCAATCTCACAGTAACACTTTCATTCCTAATCTCATATTAACACTTTCACTAACATTCTCAGATTAACACTTTCTTTACCACTCTCACATTAACAATTACATTACTAATCTCATGTTAACACTTTTATTACCAATCTCATGTTAACACTTTCATTCCTAATCTCACATTAACACTTTCATTACTTTAACACTTTCATTCCCAATCACACATTTACACTTTCATTACCAATCTCACATTAACACTTTCATTACCAATCTCACAATAACACTTTCATTCCTAATCTCACAATAACACTTTCATTTCTAATCTCACATTAACACTTTCATTACCAATCTCACATTAACACTTTCATTACTAATCTTACATTAACACTTTCATTACCAATCTCATAGTAACACTTTCATTACTAATCTCACATTAACACTTACATTATCAATCTCACATTAACACTTTCATTATCAATCTCACATCAATTTTATTCCTAATTTCACATTAACACTTCCGTTCCTAATGCACGTTAACAATTTCATTACCAATCTCACTAACACAATCATATCTAATCTCACAATAACACTCTAATTACAATCTCACTAACACTTTCATTACCAATGTCACATTAACACTTTCATTACCAATGTCCCATTAACACTTTCATTCCTAATCTCACATTAACACTTTCATTATCAATCTCATATTAGCACTTTCATTACCAATCTCACAGTAACACTTTCATTCCTAATCTCATATTAACACTTTCACTAACATTCTCAGATTAACACTTTCTTTACCACTCTCACATTAACAATTACATTACTAATCTCATGTTAACACTTTTATTACCAATCTCATGTTAACACTTTCATTACTAATCTCACATTAACAATTTCATTATCAATCTCATATTAACACTTTCATTCCTAATCTCACATTAACACTTTCATTACTTTAACACTTTCATTCCCAATCACACATTTACACTTTCATTACCAATCTCACATTAACACTTTCATTACCAATCTCACATTAACACTTTCATTACCAATCTCACATTAACACTTTCATTACTAATCTCACATTAACAATTTCATTATCAATCTCACATTAACACTTTCATTACCAATGTCACATTAACACTTTCATTCCTAATTTCACATTAACACTTTCATTACTAATCTCACATTAATACTTTCATTATCAATCTCTCATTAACACTTTCATTACTAATCTCACATTAGCACTTTTATTACCAATCTCACATTAACACTTTCATTACTATTCTCACATTAACAATTTCTTTCCTAATTTCACATAAACACTTCCAATCTTGATCTCACATTAACACTTTCATTTCTAAACTCACATTAACAATTTCATTACCAATCTCACGTTAACACTTTCATTACTAATTTCACATTAACACTTCCATTCCTGATCTCACATTAACACTTTCATTTCTAAACTCATATTAACACTTTCATTACCAATCTCACGTTAACACTTTCATTAGCATTCTCACTTTAACACCTTCATATCTAATCTCACATTAGCACTCTCATTCCTAATCTCACGTTAACACTTTCTTAACCAATCTCACACACTTTCACTCCAAATTTCACATTAACACTTTCATTGCTAATCTCACATTAACACTTTCATTACTTTAACACTTTCATTACCACTCACACATTAACTCTTTCATTACTAATCTCACGTTAATACTTTCATTACCAAACTCACAGTAACACCTTCATTACTAATCTCACATTAACACTTTCATGACCAATCTCCCATTAACACTTTCATTACCAATCTCACATTAACACTTTCATTCCTAATCTCACATTAGCATTTTAATTACCAATCTCACATTAACACTTTAATTCCTAATCTCACTTTAATAGTTTTATTACCAATCTCACATTAAAACTTGTATTACCAATCTCACAGTAACAATTTAATTACTAATCTCACATTAACACTTACATTATCAATCTCACATTAATACTTTCATTATCAATCTCACATTAACAATGTCATTCCTAATTTAACATTAACACTTCCATTCCTAATGCACGTTAACAATTTCATTACCAATCTCACTAACACTTTCATTACCAATGTCCCATTAACACTTTCCTTATCAGTCTCACTAACACTTTCATTCCTGATCTCACTATAACACTTTCATTACCAATCTCACAATAACACTTTCATTTCTAATCTCACAATAACACTTTCATTTCTAATCTCACATTAACACTTTCATTACCAATCTCACATTAACACTTTCATTACTAATCTTACATTAACACTTTCATTACCAATCTCATAGTAACACTTTCATTACTAATCTCACATTAACACTTACATTATCAATCTCACATCAATTTTATTCCTAATTTCACATTAACACTTCCGTTCCTAATGCACGTTAACAATTCATTACCAATCTCACTAACACGATCATATCTAATCTCACAATAACACTCTAATTACAATCTCACTAACACTTTCATTACCAATGTCCCATTAACACTTTCATTACCAATGTCCCATTAACACTTTCATTCCTAGTCTCACATTAACACTTTCATTATCAATCTCATATTAGCACTTTCATTACCAATCTCACAGTAACACTTTCATTCCTAATCTCATATTAACACTTTCACTAACATTCTCAGATTAACACTTTCTTTACCACTCTCACATTAACAATTACATTACTAATCTCATGTTAACACTTTTATTACCAATCTCATGTTAACACTTTCATTACTAATCTCACATTAACAATTTCATTATCAATCTCATATTAACACTTTCATTCCCAATCACACATTAACACTTTCATTACCAATCTCACATTAACACTTTCATTACCAATCTCACATTAACACTTTCATTACTAAACTCACGTTAACACTTTTATTACCAATCTCACGTTAACAATTTCATTACTAATCTCACATTAACAATTTCATTATCAATCTCACATTAATACTTTCATTATCAATCTCTCATTAACACTTTCATTACTAATCTCACATTAGCACTTTTATTACCAATCTCACATTAACACTTTCATTACTAATTTCACATTAACACTTCCATTCCTGATCTCACATTAACACTTTCATTTCTAAACTCATAATAACACTTTCATTACCAATCTCACGTTAACACTTTCATTAGCATTCTCACTTTAACACCTTCATATCTAATCTCACATTAGCACTCTCATTCCTAATCTCACGTTAACACTTTCTTTACCAATCTCACATTAACACTTTCACTCCAAATTTCACATTAACACTTTCATTGCTAATCTCACATTAACACTTTCATTACTTTAACACTTTCATTATCACTCACACATTAACACTTTCATTACTAATCTCACATTAATACTTTCATTACCAAACTCACAGTAACACCTTCATTACTAATCTCACATTAACACTTTCATGACCAATCTCCCATTAACACTTTCATTACTAATCTCACATTAACACTTTCATTATCAATCTCACATTAACACTCTCATTACCAATCTCACATTAACACTTTCATTTCCAATCTCACATTAACACTTTCATGACCAATCTCACATTAACACTTTCATTCCTAATCTCACATTAGCACTTTAATTACTAATCTCACATTAAAACTTTTATTACCAATCTCACAGTAACAATTTAATTACTAATCTCACATTAACACTTACATTATCAATCTCACATTAATACTTTCATTATCAATCTCACATTAACAATGTCATTCCTAATTTCACATTAACACTTCCATTCCTAATGCACGTTAACAATTTCATTACCAATCTCACTAACACTTTCATTACCAATGTCCCATTAACACTTTCCTTATCAGTCTCACTAACACTTTCATTCCTGATCTCACTATAACACTTTCATTACCAATCTCACAATAACACTTTCATTCCTAATCTCACATTAGCTCTTTAATTACTAATCTCACATCAACACTTTCATTCCTAATCTCACTTTAACACTTTTATTACCAATCTCACATTAACACTTTCATTACTCATCGCACATTCACACTCTCATTACCAATCTCACAGTAACACTCCCATTACTAATCTCACATTAACACTTTCATTTCCAATCTCACATTAACACTTTCATGACCAATCTCACGTTAACACTTTCATTCCTAATCTCACATTAGCACTTTAATTACTAATCTCACATTAACACTTTCATTCCTAATCTCACTTTAACACTTTTATTACTAATCTCACATTAACACTTTCATTACTCTTCTCACTTGAATAGTTTTATTACCAATCTCACATTAAAACTTTTATTACCAATCTCACAGTAACAATTTAAGTACTAATCTCACATTAACACTTACATTATCAATCTCACATTAATACTTTCATTATCAATCTCACATTAACAATGTCATTCCTAATTTCACATTAACTTCCATTCCTAATGCACGTTAACAATTTCATTACCAATCTCACTAACACTTTCATTACCAATGTCCCATTAACACTTTCCTTATCAGTCTCACTAACACTTTCATTCCTGATCTCACTATAACACTTTCATTACCAATCTCACAATAACACTTCATTCTAATCTCAAACACTTCATTTCTAATCTCACATTAACACTTTCATTACCAATCTCACATTAACACTTTCATTACTAATCTTACATTAACACTTTCATTACCAATCTCATAGTAACACTTTCATTACTAATCTCACATTAACACTTACATTATCAATCTCACATTAACACTTTCATTATCAATCTCACATTATCAATTTAATTCCTAATTTCACATTAACACTTCCGTTCCTAATGCACGTTAACAATTTCATTACCAATCTCACTAACACAATCATATCTAATCTCACAATAACACTCTAATTACAATCTCACTAACACTTTCATTACCAATGTCCCATTAACACTTTCATTACCAATGTCCCATTAACACTTTCATTCCTAATCTCACATTAACACTTTCATTACCAATCTCACATTAACACTTTCATTACTAATCTCACATTAACACTTTCATTATCAATCTCACATTAACACTTCCATTCCTAATCTCACATTCACACTCTCATTACCAATCTCACATTAACACTTTCATTTCCAATCTCACATTAACACTTTCATGACCAATCTCACATTAACACTTTCATTCCTAATCTCACATTAGCACTTTAATTACTAATCTCACATCAACACTTTCATTCCTAATCTCACTTTAACACTTTTATTACCAATCTCACATTAACACTTTCATTACTCATCTCACATTCACACTCTCATTACCAATCTCACAGTAACACTCTCATTACCAATCTCACTAAAACTTTCATTAGCGTTCTCAGATTAACACTTTCAATACCAATGTTCCATTAACACTTTCATTATCAATCTCACGTTAACACTTTCATTTCTAATCTCACATTAACACTTTCATTTCTAATCTCACATTAACACTTTCATTACCAATTTCACGTTAACAATTTAATTTCTAATCTCACATTAACACTTTCATTACCAATCTCACGTTAACACGTCATTAGCAATCTCACGTTAACAATTTCATTTCTGATCTCACATTAACACTTTCATTACCATTCTCACTTTAACATCTTCATATCTAATCTCACATTAGCACTCTCATTCCTAATCTCACCATAACACTTTCTTTACCAATCTCAAATTAACACTTTCATATCTAATCTTACTTTAACACTTTCATTCCTAGTCTCACATTAATACTTTCATTATCAATATCACGTTAACACTTTCATTATCAATCTCACATGAACACTTTCACTCCAAATTTCACGTTAACACTTTCACGTTAACACTTTCATTACCAATATCATATTATCACTTTCATTACCAATCTCACATTAACACTTTCATTCCTAAACTCACATTATCACTTTCACTCCAATTTCACATTAACACTTTCATTACCAATCTCACGTTAACACTTTCATTACCAATCTCACATTAACGCTTTCATTCCTAATCTCACATTAACACTTTTACTCCAAATCTTACTTTAACGCTTTCATTACCAATGTCCCATTAACAATGTCATTCCTTATCTCACTTTTAACACTTTCACTCTTAATCTCACTTTAGCACTTTTATTACCAATCTCACATTAACACTTTCATTACCAATCTCACATTAACACTTTTATTACCAATCTCACGTTAACACTTTCATATCTAATCTTACTTTAACACTTTCATTCCTAATCTCACATAAACACTTTCATTATCAATCCCCATTAACTCTTTCATTCCATATTTCACATTCACACTTTCATTACCAATCTCACATTAACACTTTCATTACCAATCTCACGTTAACACTTTCATTAGCATTCTCACTTTAATACCTTCATATCTAATCTCACATTAGCACCCTCATTCCTAACCTCACCATAACACTTTCTTTACCAATCTCAAATTAACACTTTCGTATCTAATCTTACTTTAACACTTTCATTCCTAATGTCACATTAACACTTTCGTTATCAATCCCCATTAACACTTTCATTTCTAATCTCACGTTAACACTCTCATTACCAATCTCACTTTAACACTTTCATATCTAATCTCACATTAACACTCTCATTACCAATCTCACTAAAACTTTCATTAGCAATCTCAGATGAACACTTTCATTACCAATCCCACATTAGCACTTTCATTACCAATGTCCCATTAACACTTTCATTACCAATCTCACGTTAACACTTTCATTACCAATCTCACATTAACGCTTTCATTACCAATGTCCCATTAACAATTTCATTCCTTGTCTCACTTTTAACACTTTCATTCCTAATCTCACATTAACACGTTCATTACTAATCTCACATTAACACTTTCGTTACTAATTACACGTTAAAACTTTCATTCCTAATCTCACATTAACACTTTCATTACCAATCTTACATTAACACTTTAATTACCAATCTCACATTAACACTTTCATTATCAATCTCACGCTAACACTTTCATTACCAATATCACGTTAACACTTTAATTACCAATTACACATTAACACTTACATTCCTAATCTCACATTAACACTTTCACTCCAAATTTCACGTTAACACTTTCATTACCAATCTCACGTTAACACTTTCATTACCAATCTCACATTAACGCTTTCATTACCAATGTCCCATTAACAATTTCATTCCTTATCTCACTTTTAACACTTTCATTCCTAATCTCACATTAACACGTTCATTACTAATCTCACATTAACACTTTCGTTACTAATTACACGTTAAAACTTTCATTCCTAATCTCACATTAACACTTTCATTACCAATCTTACATTAACACTTTAATTACCAATCTCACATTAACACTTTCATTACCAATCTCACATTAACACTTTCATTACCAATCTCACATTAACACTTTCATATCTAATCTCACATTAACACTTTCATTCCTAATCTCACATAAACACTTTAATTATCAATCCCCATTAACTCTTTCATTCCATATTTCACATTAACACTTTAATTACCAATCTCACATTAACACTTTCATTACCAATCTCACGTTAACACTTTCATTAGCATTCTCACTTTAATACCTTCATATCTAATCTCACATTAGCACCCTCATTCCTAACCTCACCATAACACTTTCTTTACCAATCTCAAATTAACACTTTCGTATCTAATCTTACTTTAACACTTTCATTCCTAATGTCACATTAACACTTTCGTTATCAATCCCCATTAACACTTTCATTTCTAATCTCACGTTAACACTCTCATTACCAATCTCACTTTAACACTTTCATATCTAATCTCACATTAACACTCTCATTACCAATCTCACTAAAACTTTCATTAGCAATCTCAGATGAACACTTTCATTACCAATCTCACATTAGCACTTTCATTACCAATGTCCCATTAACACTTTCATTACCAATCTCACGTTAACACTTTCATTACCAATCTCACATTAACGCTTTCATTACCAATGTCCCATTAACAATTTCATTCCTTGTCTCACTTTTAACACTTTCATTCCTAATCTCACATTAACACGTTCATTACTAATCTCACATTAACACTTTCGTTACTAATTACACGTTAAAACTTTCATTCCTAATCTCACATTAACACTTTCATTACCAATCTTACATTAACACTTTAATTACCAATCTCACATTAACACTTTCATTATCAATCTCACGCTAACACTTTCATTACCAATATCACGTTAACACTTTAATTACCAATTACACATTAACACTTACATTCCTAATCTCACATTAACACTTTCACTCCAAATTTCACGTTAACACTTTCATTACCAATCTCACGTTAACACTTTCATTACCAATCTCACATTAACGCTTTCATTACCAATGTCCCATTAACAATTTCATTCCTTATCTCACTTTTAACACTTTCATTCCTAATCTCACATTAACACGTTCATTACTAATCTCACATTAACACTTTCGTTACTAATCACACGTTAAAACTTTCATTCCTAATCTCAGATTAACACTTTCATTACCAATCTTACATTAACACTTTAATTACCAATCTCACGTTAACCCTTTCATTATCAATCTTACATTAACACTTTCATTACTAATCGCACATTAATACTTTCATTATCAATCGCACATTAACACTTTCATTCCTAATCTCATATTAGCACTTTCATTACCAATCTCACAGTAACACTTTCATTACTAATCTCACATTAACACTTTCATTACCAATCTCACATTAACACATTCATTACTAATCTCACATTAACACTTTCATTACTTTAACACTTTCATTCCCAAACACACATTTACACTTTCATTCCTAATCTCACATTAACACATTTATTACCAATCTCACATTAACACTTTCATTCCTAATCTCACGTTAACACTTTCAATAACATTCTCAGATTAACACTTTCATTACTAATCTCACATTAACACTTTCATTCCTAATCTCACATTAACACATTTATTACCAATCTCACATTAACACTTTCATTCCTAATCTCACGTTAACACTTTCAATAACATTCTCAGATTAACACTTTCTTTACCACTCTCACGTTAACAATTTCATTACTAATCTCACATTAACAATTTCATTCCTAATTTCACATTAACACTTTCATTCCTAATCTCACACTAACACTTTCTTTACCAACCACACGTTAACAATTACATTCCTAATCTCACATTAACACTTTCATCACCAATCTCACAGTAACAATTTCATTCCTAATCTCAAGTTAAAACTTTCATTCCATATTTCACATTAACACTTTCATGACCAATTTCACATTAACACTTTAATTGCTAATCTCAAATTAATACTTTCATTATCAATCTCTCATTAACACTTTCATTACTAATCTCACATTAACAATTTCTTTCATAATTTCACATTAGCACTTTAATTACCAATCTCACATTAACACTTTCATTACTAATCTCACATTAGCACTTTTATTACCAATCTCACATTAACACTTTCATTACTAATCTAACAATTTCTTTCCTAATTTCACATTAACACTTCCATTCCTGATCTCACATGAATACTTTCATTTCTAAACTCATATTAACACTTTCATTACCAATCTCACATTAACACTTTCATTAGCATTCTCACTTTAACACCTTCATATCTAATCTCACATTAGCACTCTCATTCCTAATCTCACCCCAACACTTTCTTTACCAAGCTCACATTAACACTTTCATTCCTAATCTCACATTAACACTTTCACTCCAAATTTCACGTTAACACTTTCATTCCTGATTTCACATTAACACTTTCATTACTAATCTCACATTAATACTTTCATTATCAATCTCTCATTAACACTTTCATTACTAATCTCACATTAGCACTTTAATTACCAATCTCACATTAACACTTTCATTCCTAATTTCACATTAACACTTTCATTACTAATCTCACATTAATACTTTCATTACCAATCTCACATTAACACTTTCATTCCTAATCTCACATTAGCATTTTAATTACCAATCTCACATTAACACTTTAATCTCACATTAGCATTTTAATTACCAATCTCACATTAACACTTTAATTCCTAATCTCACTTTAATAGTTTTATTACCAATCTCACGTTAAAACTTTTATTACCAATCTCACACTAACTATTTAGTTACTAATCTCACATTAACACTTACATTATCAATCTCACATTAATACTTTCATTATCAATCTCACATTAACAATGTCATTCCTAATTTCACATTAACACTTCCATTCCTAATGCACGTTAACAATTTCATTACCAATCAAACTAACACTTTCATTACCAATGTCCCATTAACACTTTCCTTATCAATCTCACTAACACTTTCATTCCTGATCTCACTATAACACTTTCATTACCAATCTCACAATAACACTTTCATTTCTAATCTCACATTAACACTTTCATTACCAATCTCACATTAACACTTTCATTACTAATCTTACATTAACACTTTCATTACCAATCTCATAGTATCACTTTCATTCCTAATCTCACATTAGCACTTTAATTACTAATCTCACATTAACACTTCCATTCCTAATGCACGTTAACAATTTCATTACCAATCTCACTAACACAATCATATCTAATCTCACAATAACACTCTAATTACAATCTCACTAACACTTTCATTACCAATGTCCCATTAACACTTTCATTACCAATGTCCCATTAACACTTTCATTCCTAATCTCACATTAACACTTTCATTACCAATCTCACATTAACACTTTCATTACTAATCTCACATTAACACTTTCATTATCAATCTCACATAAACACTTCCATTTCTAATCTCACATTCACACTCTCATTACCAATCTCACATTAACACTTTCATTTCCAATCTCACATTAACACTTTCATGACCAATCTCACATTAACACTTTCATTCCTAATGTCACGTTAGCACTTTAATTACTAATCTCACATCAACACTTTCATTCCTAATCTCACTTTAACACTTTTATTACCAATCTCACATTAACACTTTCATTACTCATCTCACATTCACACTCTCATTACCAATCTCACAGTAACACTCTCATTACCAATCTCACATTAACACTTTCATTTCCAATCTCACATTAACACTTTCATGACCAATCTCACATTAACACTTTCATTCCTAATCTCACATTAGCACTTTAATTACTAATCTCACATTAACACTTTCATTCCTAATCTCACTTTAACACTTTTATTACTAATCTCACATTAACACTTTCATTATCAATCTCACGTTAACACTTTCATTACTCATCTCACATTAACACTCTCATTACCAATCTCACATCAACACTTCCATTCCTAATCTCACGTTAACAATTTCATTACCAATCTCACTAAAACTTTCATTAGCGTTCTCAGATTAACACTTTCATTACCAATGTTCCATTAACACTTTCATTATCAATCTCACGTTAACACTTTCATTTCTAATCTCACGTTAACACTTTCATTTCTAATCTCACATTAACACTTTCATTACCAATCTCACGTTAACAATTTCATTTCTAATCTCACATCAACACTTTCATTACCAATTTCACGTTAACACGTCATTACCAATCTCACGTTAACAATTTCATTTCTAATCTCACATTAACACTTTCATTACCATTCTCACTTTAACACCTTCATATCTAATCTCACATTAGCACTCTCATTCCTAATCTCACCATAACACTTTCATTACCATCTCACATTAACGCTTTGATTCCTAATCTCACATTAACACTTTCACACCATTTTCACATGAACACTTTCATTACCAATCTCACATAAACGCTTTCATTATCAATGTCCCATTAACAATTTCATTCCTTAGCTCACTTTTAACACTTTCATTCCTAATCTCACTTTAACACTTTCATTACTAATCTCACATTAACACTTTCGTTACCAATCTCACTAACACTTTCATTACTAATCTCAAATTAACACTTTCATTACTAATCTCACGTTAAAACTTTCATTCCTAATCTCACATTAACACTTTCATTATCTATCTCACATTAACACTTTCACTCCAAATTTCACGTTAACACTTTCATTACCAATCTCACATTAACGCTTTCATTCCTAATCTCACATTAACACTTTTACTCCAAATCTTACTTTAACGCTTTCATTACCAATGTCCCATTAACAATTTCATTCCTTATCTCACTTTTAACACTTTCACTCTTAATCTCACTTTAACACTTTTATTACCAATCTCACATTAACACTTTCATTACCAATCTCACATTAACACTTTTATTACCAATCTCGCGTTAACACTTTCATATCTAATCTTACTTTAACACTTTCATTCCTAATCTCACATAAACACTTTCATTATCAATCCCCATTAACTCTTTCATTCCATATTTCACATTAACACTTTCATTACCAATCTCACATTAACACTTTCATTACTAATCTCGTTAACACTTTCATATCTAATCTCACATTAACTCTTTCATTACCAATCTCACTAAAACTTTCATTAGCATTCTCAGATTAACACTCTCATTACCAATCTCACTAACACTTTCATTTCTAATCTCACATTAGCACTTTCATTACCAATCTCACGTTAACACTTTCATTACCAATGTCCCATTAACACTTTCATTACCAATCTCACATTAACACTTTCATTTCTAATCTCACATTAACACTTTCATTATCAATCTCACATTAACAATTTCATTTCTAATCTCACATTAACACTTTCATTACCAATCTCACGTTAACACTTTCATTAGCATTCTCACTTTAATACCTTCATATCTAATCTCACATTAGCACCCTCATTCCTAACCTCACCATAACACTTTCTTTACCAATCTCAAATTAACACTTTCGTATCTAATCTTACTTTAACACTTTCATTCCTAATGTCACATTAACACTTTCGTTATCAATCCCCATTAACACTTTCATTTCTAATCTCACGTTAACACTCTCATTACCAATCTCACTTTAACACTTTCATATCTAATCTCACATTAACACTCTCATTACCAATCTCACTAAAACTTTCATTAGCAATCTGAGATGAACACTTTCATTACCAATCTCACATTAGCACTTTCATTACCAATGTCCCATTAACACTTTCATTATCAATCTCACGAACATTTCATTCCTGATCTCACTATAACACTTTCCTTATCAATGTCACATTAACACTTTCATTCCTAATCTCACATTAACACTTTCATTCCTAATCTCACATTAACACTTTCATTACCAATATCACGTTAACACTTTAATTTCCAATTACACATTAACACTTACATTCCTAATCTCACATTAACACTTTCACTCCAAATTTCACGTTAATACTTTCATTACCAATCTCACTTTAACACTTTATTATGAATCTCACTTTAACACTTTCATTCCTAATCTCACATTAACACTTTCATTACCAATCTCACGTTAACACTTTCGTTACCAATCTCACGTTAACACTTTCTTTACCAATCTCACATTAACGCTTTCATTACCAAGGTCCTATTAACAATTTAATTCCTTATCTCACTTTTAACACTTTCATTCCTAATCTCACATTAACACGTTCATTACTAATCTCACATTAACACTTTCGTTACTAATCACACGTTAAAACTTTCATTCCTAATCTCAGATTAACACTTTCATTGTCAATCTCACTTTAACACTTTCATTCCTAATCTCACATTAACACTTTCATTACCAATCTTACATTAACACTTTAATTACCAATCTCACATTAACACTTTCATTCCTAATCTCACATTAACACGTTCATTACTAATCTCACATTAACACTTTCGTTACTAATCACACGTTAAAACTTTCATTCCTAATCTCAGATTAACACTTTCATTGTCAATCTCACTTTAACACTTTCATTCCTAATCTCACATTAACACTTTCATTACCAATCTTACATTAACACTTTAATTACCAATCTCACATTAACACTTTCATTATCAATCTCACATTAACACTTTCATTACTAATCGCACATTAATACTTTCATTATCAATCGCACATTAACACTTTCATTCCTAATCTCATATTAGCACTTTCATTACCAATCTCACAGTAACACTTTCATTACTAATCTCACATTAACACTTTCAATAACATTCTCAGATTAACACTTTCTTTACCACTCTCACATTAACAATTTTTTACTAATCTCACATTAACAATTTCATTCGTAATTTCACATTAACACTTTCATTCCTAATCTCACACTAACACTTTCTTTACCAACCACACGTTAACAATTACATTCCTAATCTCACATTAACACTTTCATCACCAATCTCACAGCAACAATTTCATTCCTAATCTCACGTTAAAACTTTCATTCCATATTTCAAATTAACATTTTCATGACCAATTTCACATTAACACTTTCATTGCTAATCTCAAATTAATACTTTCATTATCAATCTCTCATTAACACTTTCATTACTAATCTCACATTAACAATTTCTTTCATAATTTCACATTAACACTTTAATTACCAATCTCACATTAACACTTTCATTACTAATCTCACATTAGCACTTTTATTACCAATCTCACATTAACACTTTCATTACCATTCTAACAATTTCTTTCCTAATTTCACATTAACACTTCCATTCCACTTCCATTCCTGATCTCACATGAATACTTTCATTTCTAAACTCATATTAACACTTTCTTTACCAAGCTCACATTAACACTTTCATTCCTAATCTCACATTAACACTTTCACTCCAAATTTCACGTTAACACTTTCATTCCTGATTTCACATTAACACTTTCATTACTAATCTCACATTAATACTTTCATTATCAATCTCTCTTTAACACTTTCATTACTAATCTCACATTAGCACTTTAATTACCAATCTCACATTAACACTTTCATTCCTAATTTCACATTAACACTTTCATTACTAATCTCACATTAATACTTTCATTATCAATCACACATTAACACTTTCATTCCTAATCTCACATTAGCACTTTTATTACCAATCTCACATTAACACTTTCATTCCTAATGTCACATTAACACTTTCGTTATCAATCCCCATTAACACTTTCATTTCTAATCTCACGTTAACACTCTCATTACCAATCTCACTTTAACACTTTCATATCTAATCTCACATTAACACTCTCATTACCAATCTCACTAAACTTTCATTAGCAATCTCAGATGAACACTTTCATTACCAATGTCCCATTAACACTTTCATTATCAATCTCACGAACATTTCATTCCTGATCTCACTATAACACTTTCCTTATCAATCTCACATTAACACTTTCATTCCTAATCTCACATTAACACTTTCATTCCTAATCTCACATTAACACTTTCATTACCAATATCACGTTACCACTTTAATTACCAATTACACATTAACACTTACCTTCCTAATCTCACATTAACACTTTCACTCCAAATTTCACGTTAATACTTTCATTACCAATCTCACTTTAACACTTTATTATGAATCTCACTTTAACACTTTCATTCCTAATCTCACATTAACACTTTCATTACCAATCTCACGTTAACACTTTCATTACCAATCTCACGTTAACACTTTCATTACCAATCTCACATTAACGCTTTCATTACCAATGTCCCATTAACAATTTCATTCCTTATCTCACTTTTAACACTTTCATTCCTAATCTCACATTAACACGTTCATTACTAATCTCACATTAACACTTTTGTTACTAATCACACGTTAAAACTTTCATTCCTAATCTCAGATTAACACTTTCATTGTCAATCTCACTTTAACACTTTCATTCCTAATCTCACATTAACACTTTCATTACCAATCTTACATTAACACTTTAATTACCAATCTCACATTAACACTTTCATTATCAATCTCACATTAACACTTTCATTACTAATCGCACATTAATACTTTCATTAGCAATCGCACATTAACACTTTCATTCCTAATCTCATATTAGCACTTTCATTACCAATCTCACAGTAACACTTTCATTACTAATCTCACATTAACACTTTCATTATCAATCTCACATTAACACTTTCATTACCAATCTCACAGTAACACTTTCAGTCCCAATCACACATTTACACTTTCATTACCAATCTCACATTAACACATTCATTACTAATCTCACATTAACACTTTCATTACTTTAACACTTTCATTCCCAAACACACATTTACACTTTAATTCCTAATCTCACATTAACACATTTATTACCAATCTCACATTAACACTTTCATTCCTAATCTCACATTAACACTTTCAATAACATTCTCAGATTAACACTTTCTTTACCACTCTCACGTTAACAATTTTTTACTAATCTCACATTAACAATTTCATTCCTAATTTCACATTAACACTTTCATTCCTAATCTCACAGTAACAATTTCATTCCTAATCTCACGTTAAAACTTTCATCACCAATCTCACAGTAACAATTTCATTCCTAATCTCACGTTAAAACTTTCATTCCATATTTCACATTAACACTTTCATGACCAATTTCACATTAACACTTTCATTGCTAATCTCAAATTAATACTTTCATTATCAATCTCTCATTAACACTTTCATTATCAATCTCACGAACATTTCATTCCTGATCTCACTATAACACTTTCCTTATCAATCTCACATTAACACTTTCATTCCTAATCTCACATTAACACTTTCATTCCTAATCTCACATTAACACTTTCATTACCAATATCACGTTACCACTTTAATTACCAATTTCGCATTAACACTTACCTTCCTAATCTCACGTTAACACTTTCACTCCAAATTTCACGTTAATACTTTCATTACCAATCTCACTTTAACACTTTATTATGAATCTCACTTTAACACTTTCATTCCTAATCTCACATTAACACTTTCATTACCAATCTCACGTTAACACTTTCATTACCAATCTCACGTTAACACTTTCATTACCAATCTCACATTAACGCTTTCATTACCAATGTCCCATTAACAATTTCATTCCTTATCTCACTTTTAACACTTTCATTCCTAATCTCACATTAACACGTTCATTACTAATCTCACATTAACACTTTTGTTACTAATCACACGTTAAAACTTTCATTCCTAATCTCAGATTAACACTTTCATTGTCAATCTCACTTTAACACTTTCATTCCTAATCTCACATTAACACTTTCATTACCAATCTTACATTAACACTTTAATTACCAATCTCACATTAACACTTTCATTATCAATCTCACATTAACACTTTCATTACTAATCGCACATTAATACTTTCATTAGCAATCGCACATTAACACTTTCATTCCTAATCTCATATTAGCACTTTCATTACCAATCTCACAGTAACACTTTCATTACTAATCTCACATTAACACTTTCATTATCAATCTCACATTAACACTTTCATTACCAATCTGACAGTAACACTTTCAGTCCCAATCACACATTTACACTTTCATTACCAATCTCACATTAACACATTCATTACTAATCTCACATTAACACTTTCATTACTTTAACACTTTCATTCCCAAACACACATCTACACTTTAATTCCTAATCTCACATTAACACATTTATTACCAATCTCACATTAACACTTTCATTCCTAATCTCACATTAACACTTTCAATAACATTCTCAGATTAACACTTTCTTTACCACTCTCACGTTAACAATTTTTTACTAATCTCACATTAACAATTTCATTCCTAATTTCACATTAACACTTTCATTCCTAATCTCACAGTAACAATTTCATTCCTAATCTCACGTTAAAACTTTCATCACCAATCTCACAGTAACAATTTCATTCCTAATCTCACGTTAAAACTTTCATTCCATATTTCACATTAACACTTTCATGACCAATTTCACATTAACACTTTCATTGCTAATCTCAAATTAATACTTTCATTATCAATCTCTCATTAACACTTTCATTACTAATCTCACATTAACAATTTCTTTCATAATTTCACATTAGCACTTCAATTACCAATCTCACATTAACACTTTCATTACTAATCTCACATTAGCACTTTTATTACCAATCTCACATTAACACTTTCATTACTATTCTAACAATTTCTTTCCTAATTTCACATTAACACTTCCATTCCTGATCTCACATGAATACTTTCATTTCTAAACTCATATTAACACTTTCATTACCAATCTCACATTAACACTTTCATTAGCATTCTCACTTTAACACCTTCATCTCTAATCTCACATTAGCACTCTCATTCCTAATCTCACCCCAACACTTTCTTTACCAAGCTCACATTAACACTTTCATTCCTAATCTCACATTAACACTTTCACTCCAAATTTCACGTTAACACTTTCATTCCTGATTTCACATTAACACTTTCATTACTAATCTCACATTAATACTTTCATTATCAATCTCTCATTAACACTTTCATTCCTAATCTCACATTAGCACTTTTATTACCAATCTCACATTAACACTTTCATTACTAATCTCACATTAACAATTTCTTTCCTAATTTCACATTAACTATTCCATTCCTGATCTCACATTAACACTTTCATTACCAATCTCACATGAACACTTTCATTAGCATTCTCACTTTAACACCTTCATATCTTATCTCACATTAGCACTCTCATTCCTAATCTCACGTTAACACTTTCTTTACCAATCTGACATTAACACTTTCATTCCTAATCTCACTTTAATAGTTTTATTACCAATCTCACATTAAAACTTTCATTACCAATCTCACATTAACAATTTAATTACTAATCTCACATTAACACTTACATTACCAATCTCACAGTAACACTTTCATTACTAATCTCACATTAACACTTACATTATCAATCTCACATTAACACTTTCATTATCAATCTCACATTAACACTTCCATTCCTAATCTCACATTAGCACTCTCAGTACCAATCTCACTAACATTTTCATTACCAATCTCACATTAACACTTTCATTACATAGAAATATAGAAGATAGGAGCAGGAGTAGGCCATTCAGCCCCTCGAGCCTGCTCCACCGTTCAATGAGATCATGGCTGATCATCCAAATTCAGTACCCTGTCCCTGCCTTCTCTCCATATCCCTTGATCCCTTTAGTTTTAAGAAATATATCTAACTCCTTCTTGAATATATTTAATGAATTGGCCTCTACTGCCTTCTGTGGTAGAGATTTCCACAGGTTCACCACTCTCTGGGTGAAGAAATTCCTCCTCATCTCAGTCCTAAATGGCTTACCCCTTATCCTTAGACTGTGACCACTGGTTCTGGACTCCCCGGCCATCGGGAACATCCTTCCCGCATCTAGTCTGTCTAGTCCTGTTAGAATTTTATAAGTTTCAATGAGATCCCCTCTCATTCTTCTAAACTCCAGTGAGTATAAGCCCAATCGACCCAATCTCTACTCATACGCCATTCCTGCCATCCCGGGTATCAGCCTGGTGAATCTTCGCTGCACTCCCTCCATGGCAAGAACATCCTTCCTCAGATAAGGCGACCAAAACTGCACACAATACTCAAGATGTGGTCTCACCAAGGCCCTGTACAACTGCAGCAAGACATCCTTGTTCCTGTACTTGAACCCTTTCGCTACGAAGGCCAACATACCATTTGCCTTCTTAACCGCCTGCTGCACCTGCATGCTTACCTTCAGCGATTGGTGCACAAGGACACCCAGGTCTCGTTGCACTTCCCCTTCTCCCAATCTATTGCCATTCAGATAATAATCTGCCTTCCTGTTTTTGACACCAAAGTGGATAACCTCGCATTTATCCACATTATATTGCATCTGCCATGCTTCTGCCCAATCCCCCAACCTGTCCAAATCATACTGGAGTTTCTCGGCATCCTCCTCCCGGCACACACTCCCACCCAGCTTTGTGTCGTCTGCAAACTTGGAGATATTACATCCAATTCCATCGTCCAGATCATTAATATATATTGTGAATAGCTGGACCAGACCGATCCCTGCGGTACCCCACTAGTCACCGCCTGCCACTCAGAAAAAGACCCATTTATTCCAACTCTTTGCTTTCTGTCTGCCAACCAGTTCTCTATCCAAGTCAATACCTTGCCCCCAATCCCATGTGCCTTAACTTTACACGCTAATCTCTTATGCGGGACCTTATCGAAAGCCTTCTGAAAGTCCAAATACACCACATCCACTGGTTCTCCCTTATCCATTTTACCAGTTACATCCTCAAAAAATTCCAGTAGATTAGTCAAGCACGATTTGCCTTTTGTAAATCCATGTTGACTTTGTCCGATCCTGTCACTGTTTTCCAAGTACTCTGCTATTACATCTTTTATAATGGACTCTAGCATTTTCTCCACTACCGATGTCAGGCTTACTGGTCTATAATTCCCCGTTTTCTCTCTACCACCTTTTTTGAATAGTGGGGTAACATTAGCTACCCTCCAATCCATGGGTACTGTTCCAGAGTCTATAGAATTTTGGAAGATGACCAGCAATGCATCTACTATTTCTAGGGCCACTTCCTTAAGTACCCTAGGATGTAGATTATCAGGCCCTGGGGATTTATCGGCCTTCAATCCCGTCAATTTCCCTAACACTATTTCCCTACAAATACTGATTTCTTTCAGTTCCTCCTTCTCATTAGACCCTATGTTTCCCGACATCTCTGGGAGGTTATTTGTGTCCTCCTTTGTGAAGACAGAACCAAAGTTTGT
The DNA here is from genome assembly GCA_030390025.1 of Squalus acanthias. Lineage (NCBI taxonomy): Eukaryota > Metazoa > Chordata > Chondrichthyes > Squaliformes > Squalidae > Squalus > Squalus acanthias. Next base: position 63,279,630 of record CM059435.1, read on the forward strand.
ATTTAATTGGTCTGTCATTTCTTTGTTCCCCATTATAAATTCCCCTGATTCTGACTGCAAGGGACCTACGCTTGACTTCACCAATCTTTTTCTCTTCACATATCTATAAAAGCTTTTACAGTCAGTTTTTATGTTCCTCGCAAGCTTACTCTCATACTCTATTTCCCCCCTCTTAATTAATCCCTTTGTCCTTCTTTGCTGAATCCTATACTGCTCCCAATCCTCAGGTTTTCTGCTTTTTCTGGCCAATTTATATGTCCTTTCCTTGGATCTTATGCTATCCCTAATTTCCTTTGTTAGCCACGGTTGAGTCACCTTTTTTGTTACCAATCTTACGTTAACACTTTCATTACCAATCTCACATTAATGCTTTCATTACCAATCTCACGTTAACACTTCCATACCAATCTCACATTAACGCTTTCATTCCTAATCTCACTTTAACACTTTTATTACCAATCTCACATTAACACTTTCATTACTAATCTCACATTAACACTTTCGTTACCAATCTCACATTAACACTTTCATTACTAATCTCAAGTTAACACTTTCATTACTAATCTCACATTAACACTTTCATTATCAATCACACTTTAACACTTTCATTATCTATCTCACATTAACACTTTCCTTCCTAATCTCACATTAACACTTTCACTCCAAATTTCACATTGACACTTTCATTACCAATCTCACGTTAACACTTTCATTACCAATCTCACATTAACACTTTCATTATCAATCACACATTAACACTTTCATTACCAATCTCACGTTAACACTTTCATTAATAATCTCACATTAACACTTTCGTTATCAATCACACTTTAACACTTTCATTACTAATCTCACGTTAACACTTTCATTACCAATCTCACATTAACACTTTCATTATCAATCACACATTAACACTTTCATTACCAATCTCACGTTAACACTTTCATTTATAATCTCACATTAACACTTTCGTTATCAATCACACTTTAACACTTTCATTATCTATCTCACATTAACACTTTCCTTCCTAATCTCACATTAACACTTTCACTCCAAATTTCACGTTAACACTTTCATTACCAATCTCCCATTAACACTTTCTTTACCAATCTCACGTTAACACTCACTTTAAAACTTTCATTCCTAATCTCACATTAACACTTTCATTATCAATCTCACTTTAAGACTTTCATTATCAATCACACATTGGCACTTCCATTACCGCACTTCCATTACCAATCTTACATTAACACTTTCATTCCTAATCTCACATTAACACTTTCATTACCATTCTCACTTTAACACCTTCATATCTAATCTCACATTAGCACTCTCATTCCTAATCTCACCATAACACTTTCTTTACCAATCTCAAATTAACACTTTCATTCCTAATCTCACATTAACACTTTCATTGCTGATCTCACATTAACACTTTCATTACCAATCTCACGTTAACACATTCATTCCTAATCTCACATTAACACTTTCATTATCAATCTCACTTTAACACTTTCATTACCAATCACACATTCGCACTTCCATTACCAATCTTACATTAACACTTTCATTATCAATCTTACATTAACACTTTCATTACCAATATCACGTTAACACTTTCACTCCAAATTTCACGTTAATACTTTCATTACCAATCTCACTTTAACAGTTTATTATGAATCTCATTTTAACATTTTCATTCCTAATCTCACATTAACACTTTCATTACCAATCTCACGTTAACACTTTCATTACCAATCTTACATTAACACTTTCATTACTAATCTCACATTAACACTTTCATTCCATATTTCACATTTACACTTTCATGACCAATTTCACATTAACACTTTCATTACCAATCTCACAAACGCTTTCATTACCAATGTCCCATTAACAATTTCATTCCTTATCTCACGTTTTAACACTTTCATTCCTAATCTCACATTAACAATTTCATTACTAATCTCACATTAACACTTTCATTCCTAATTTCACATGAACACTTTCATTCCTAATCTCACATTAACACTTTCATCACCAATCTCACATTAACACTTTCATTCCTAATCTCACATTAACACTTTCATTACCATTCTCACTTTAACACCTTCATATCTAATCTCACATTAGCACTCTCATTCCTAATCTCACCATAACACTTTCTTTACCAATTTCAAATTAACACTTTCATTCCTAATCTCACATTAACACTTTCATTGCTGATCTCACATTAACACTTTCATTACCAATCTCACGTTAACACATTCATTCCTAATCTCACATTAACACTTTCATTATCAATCTCACTTTAACACTTTCATTACCAATCACACATTCGCACTTCCATTACCAATCTTACATTAACACTTTCATTATCAATCTTACATTAACACTTTCATTACCAATATCACGTTAACACTTTCACTCCAAATTTCACGTTAATACTTTCATTACCAATCTCACTTTAACAGTTTATTATGAATCTCATTTTAACATTTTCATTCCTAATCTCACATTAACACTTCATTACCAATCTCACGTTAACACTTTCATTACCAATCTTACATTAACACTTTCATTACTAATCTCACATTAACACTTTCATTCCATATTTCACATTTACACTTTCATGACCAATTTCACATTAACACTTTCATTACCAATCTCACATAAACGCTTTCATTACCAATGTCCCATTAACAATTTCATTCCTTATCTCACGTTTTAACACTTTCATTCCTAATCTCACATTAACAATTTCATTACTAATCTCACATTAACACTTTCATTCCTAATTTCACATGAACACTTTCATTCCTAATCTCACATTAACACTTTCATCACCAATCTCACATTAACACTTTCCTTATCAATCTCACATTAACAGTTTCATTACTAATCTCACATTAACACTTTCATTCCATATTTCACATTAACACTTTCATTACCAATTTCACATTAACACTTTCATTACCAATCTCACAGAAACGCTTTCATTACCAATGTCCCATTAACAATTTAATTCCTAATCTCACTTTAACACTTTCATTCCTAATCTCACATTAACAATTTCATTACTAATCTCACTTTAACACTTTCATTACTAATCTCACTTTAACACTTTCATTCCAGATTTCACATTAACACTTTCATTCCCAATTTCACATTAACACTTTCATTCCAAATTTCACTTTAATACTATCATTACCAATCTCACGTTAACACTTTCTTTACCAATCTCACGTTAACAGTTGCATTACTAATCTCACATTACCACCTTCATTTTCAATCTCACTTTAACAATTTCATTCGTAATCTCACATGAACACTTTCATTACCAATCTCACATCAACACTTTCATTCCATATTTCACATTAACACTTTCATTACCAATGTCATATTAACACTTTCATTCCTAATCTCACATTAACACTTTCATTCCATATTTCACATTAACACTTTCATTATTAATTTCACATTAACACTTTCATTCCTAATCTCACGTTAACACTTTCTTTACCAATCTCACGTTAACAGTTGCATTACTAATCTCACATTACCACTTTCATTTTCAATCTCACTTTAACAATTTCATTCCTAATCTCACATGAACACTTTCATTACCAATCTCACATTAACACTTTCATTCCATATTTCACATTAACACTTTCATTACCAATGTCATATTAACACTTTCATTCCTAATTTCACATTAACACTTTCTTTACCAATCTCACGTTAACAGTTTCATATGAACATACGAATTAGGTGCAGGAATATGCCACTCGGCCTTCGAGACTGCTCCGCCATTCAATAAGATCATGGCTAATCCGATTACTCCACATTCCCCGCCTACCCCCGATAACTTTTCACCCCCTTGCTTACCAAGAATCTATCTACCTCTGCCTTAAAAATATTCAAAGACTCTGCTTCCACCGCCCTCTGTGAAGAGAGTTCCAAAGACTCACGACCCTCTGTGAGAAAAAATTTCTCCTCATCTCTGTCTTAAATGGGCGACCCCTTATTTTTAAACAGTGACTCCTAGCTCTAGATTCTCCCACAAGAGGAAATATCCTCTCCACATCCACCCTGTCCAGACCCCTCAGGATCTTATATGTTTCAATCAAGTCACCTCTTATTCTTCTAAACTCCAGCGGATACAAGCCTAGCCTGTCCAACCTTTCCTCATAAGACAACCCGCCCATTCCAGGTATTAGTCTAGTAAACCTTCTCTGAACTGCTTCCAACGCATTTACATCCTTCCTTAAATAAGGAGACCAATACTGTACACAGTACTCCAGATGTGGTCTCACCAATGCCCTGTATAACTGAAGCATAACCTCCCTACTTTTGTATTCAATTCCCCTCGCAATAAACAATAACATTCTATTAGCTTTCCTAATTACTTGCTGTACCTGCATAGTAACCTTTTGCGATTCATGCACTAGGCCACCCAGATCCCTCGGCACCTCAGAGCTCTGCAATCTCTCACCATTTAGATAATATGCTTTTTTATTCTTCCTGCCAAAATAGGCAACTTCACATTTTCCCACATTATACTCCATTTGCTAGATCTTTTCCCACTCACTTAACCTATCTATATCCCTTTGTAGCCTCCTTCTCTCCTCTTCACAATTTACTTTCCTGTCTATCTTTGTGTCATCAGCAAATTTAGCAACCATACCTTCGGTCCCTTCATCCAAGTCATTTACTATAAATTATAAAAAGTGAGGCCCCAGCACTGATCCCTGTGGCATACCACTCGTTACATCTTGCCAATCAGAAAATGACCCATTTATGCCTACTCTCTGTTTCCTGTTAGCTGGCCAATCTTCTATCCATGCCAATATGTTACCCCCTACACAATGAGCTTTTATTTTCCGCAATAACCTTTGATGTGGCACCTTATCAAATGCCTTCTGGAAATCTAAGTACAGTACATCCACTGGTTTCCCTTTATCCACAGCACATGTTACTTCCTCAAAGAACTCCAATAAATTTCCCTTGCACAAAACCATGTTGACTCTGCCTTATTACTTTGAACTTTTCTAAGTGCCCTGCTATAACGTCTTTAATGATAGCTTCTAACATCTTCCCTACGACAGACATTAAGCTAACTGGCCTGTAGTTTCCTGCTTTCTGTCTCCCTCCCTTTTTGAATAAAGGAATTACATTCACTATTTTCTAATCTAATGGAACCTTCCCCGAATCTAGGGAATTTTGGAAAATCTAAACCAGTGCATCAACTATCTCACTAGCCACTTCTTTTAAGACCCTAGGATGAAGTCCATCAGGACCTGGGGACTTGTCAGCCCGCAGCTCCAACAATTTGCTCAGTACCACTTTCCTGGTGATTATAATTTTCTTGAGTTCTTCCGTCCCTTCCATTTCCTGATTTACAGCTATTTCTGGGATGTTACTTGTATCCTCTATAGTGAAGACCGATGCAAAATACCTGTTCAATTCAACTGCCACCTCCTTATTTTCCATTATTAATTCCCCAGACTCACTTTTTATAGGACCAACGCTCACTTTGTTAACTCTTTTCTTTTTTAAATATCTATAGAAACTCTTACTATCTGTTTTTATATTTCTAGCTAGCTTTCTCTCATACTCTAATTTTTCTCTCCTTATTAATCTTTTAGTCATTCTTTGCTGTTTTTTATATTCTGTCCAATCTTCTGATCTGCCACCCATCTTTGCGCAATTATATGCTTTTTCTTTAAGTTTAATGCTATCTTTAACTTTTTTAGTTAACCACGGATGGTGGGTCCTCCTCTTGGAATTTTTCTTACTTGTGGAATGTATATCTTCATTACTAATCTCACATTACCATTTTCATTATCAATCTCACTTTAACAATTTCTTTCCTAATCTCACATTATCACTTTCATTTCTAATCTCACATTGACACTTTCATTACCAATCTTACATTAACACTTTCATTCCTTATCTCACTTTTAACACTTTCATTACCAATCTCATCTCACAGTAACACTTTCATTACTAATCTCACCTCAACACATTCATTACCAATCTCACATTAACACTTTCTTTACCAATCTCACGTTGACAATTTCATTACTAATCTTACATAAACACTTTCATTACCAAACTCACGTTAACACTTTCATTCCTAATCTCACTTGTAACACTTTTATTACCAATCTCACCTCAACACATTCATTACCAATCTCACATTAACACTTTCTTTACCAATCTCACATTGACAATTCCATTACTAATCTTACATAAACACTTTCATTACCAAGCTCACATTAACACTTTCATTCCTAATCTCACTTTAACATTTCCTTTACCAATCTCACGTTAACAATTTCATTATTAATCTCAGATTAACACTTTCATTACAAATCTCAACGTTAACACTAACACTTTCATTACTAATCTCACATTTACATTAACACTTTCATTACTAATCTCACTTTACCAATCTTTCTTTAACACTTTCATTTCTATTCTCACGTTAACACTTTCATTTCTAATCACACATTAACAATTTCATTCCTAATCTCACCATAACACTTTCATTCCTAATCTCACTTTAACATTTCCTTTACCAATCTCACGTTAACAATTTCATTATTAATCTCAGATTAACACTTTCATTACAAATCTCAACGTTAACACTAACACTTTCATTACTAATCTCACATTTACATTAACACTTTCATTACCAATCTCACTTTACCAATCTTTCTTTAACACTTTCATTCCTAATCACACAGTTACACTTTCATTACTAATCTCACATTAACACTTTCATTACCAATCTCACTAACACTTTCATTTGCATTCTCAGATTAACACTTTCAATCACAATCTCACATTAACAATTCCATTACTAATCTCACATTAACACTTTCGTTACTAATATCACGTTAATAATTTCATTACTAATTTCACATTAACACTTTCATTATCAATCTCACTTTGACACCTTAATTTCTAATCTCACATTATCACTCTCATTCCTAATCTCACTTTAACATTTCCTTTACCAATCTCACGTTAACAATTTCATTACTAATCTCACATTAACACTTTCATTATCAACCTCACTTTAACAGTTTCATTACTAATCTCACAGTAACACATTCATTACCAATCTCACATTAACACTTTCATTTCCAATCTCACATTAACACTTTCATTACCAATCTCACGTTAACACTAACACTTTAATTACTAATCTCACATTTACATTAACACTTACATTACCAATCTCACTTTACCAATCTCTCTTTAACACTTTCATTCCTAATCTCACGTTAACACTTTCATTACCAATCTGACATTAACACTCAAATTAACACGTTAATTAACACTCACATTAACACTTTCATTATCAATCTCACTTTAACACTTTCATTCCTAATCTCACTTTAACACTTTCATTATCAATCTCACATTAACACTTTGATTACCAATCTCAGATTAACATTTTCATTAACCTTCTCAGATTAACACTTTCTTTACCACTGTCACGTTAACAATTCATTACCAATCTCACTTTAACAATTTTGTTACTAATCTCACGTTAACGCTTTCATTACCGATCTCACATTAACACTTTCATTATTAATCTTACAATTACACTTTCATTTCTAATCTCACATTAGCACTTTCATTACCAATCTCACGTTAACGCTTTCATTACCAATCTCACAGTTGCACTTTCATTTCTAATCTCACGTTAACGCTTTCATTACCAATCTCATAGTTGCACTTTCATTACCAATCTCACGTTAACGCTTTCATTACCAATCTCACAGTTGCACTTTCATTTCTAATCTCACGTTAACACTTTCATTACCAATCTCAGATTAACACTTTTGTTAACATTCTCAGATTAACACTTTCTTTACCAATCTCACATTAACACTTTCATTACCAATCTTCCATTAACACTTTCATTCCTAATCTCACAGTAACACTTTCATTACCAATCTCACATTAACACTTTCATTCCTAATCTCACTTTAACACTTTCATTATCAATCTCACATTAACACTTTGATTACCAATCTCAGATTAACACTTTCTTTACCACTGTCACGTTAACAATTCATTACAAATCTCACTTTAACAATTTCGTTACTATCTCATTTTAACAATTTCGTTACTAATCTCACGTTAATCTCACGTTATCACTTTCATTACCGATCTCACATTAACACTTTCATTACCGATCTCACATTAACACCTTCATTATCAACCTCACTTTAACACTTTCATTCCTAATCTCATAATAACACTTTCTTTACCAATCTCACGTTAACACTTTCAATATCAACCTCACTTTAACACTTTCATTCCTCATCTCACTTTAACACTTTCATTCCTAATCTCACAATTACACTTTCTTTCCCAATCTCACATTGTCAATTTCATTACTAATCTTACATTAATACTTTCATTATCAATCTCACATTAACACTTTCATTACCAATCTCACGTTAACACTTTCATTAATAATCTCACATTAACACTTTCGTTATCAATCACACTTTAACACTTTCATTATCTATCTCACATTAACACTTTCCTTCCTAATCTCACATTAACACTTTCACTCCAAATTTCACGTTAACACTTTCATTACCAATCTCCCATTAACACTTTCTTTACCAATCTCACGTTAACACTCACTTTAAAACTTTCATTCCTAATCTCACATTAACACTTTCATTATCAATCTCACTTTAAGACTTTCATTATCAATCACACATTGGCACTTCCATTAACGCACTTCCATTACCAATCTTACATTAACACTTTCATTCCTAATCTCACATTAACACTTTCATTACCATTCTCACTTTAACACCTTCATATCTAATCTCACATTAGCACTCTCATTCCTAATCTCACCATAACACTTTCTTTACCAATCTCAAATTAACACTTTCATTCCTAATCTCACATTAACACTTTCATTGCTGATCTCACATTAACACTTTCATTACCAATCTCACGTTAACACATTCATTCCTAATCTCACATTAACACTTTCATTATCAATCTCACTTTAACACTTTCATTACCAATCACACATTCGCACTTCCATTACCAATCTTACATTAACACTTTCATTATCAATCTTACATTAACACTTTCATTACCAATATCACGTTAACACTTTCACTCCAAATTTCACGTTAATACTTTCATTACCAATCTCACTTTAACAGTTTATTATGAATCTCATTTTAACATTTTCATTCCTAATCTCACATTAACACTTTCATTACCAATCTCACGTTAACACTTTCATTACCAATCTTACATGAACACTTTCATTACTAATCTCACATTAACACTTTCATTCCATATTTCACATTTACACTTTCATGACCAATTTCACATTAACACTTTCATTACCAATCTCACAAACGCTTTCATTACCAATGTCCCATTAACAATTTCATTCCTTATCTCACGTTTTAACACTTTCATTCCTAATCTCACATTAACAATTTCATTACTAATCTCACATTAACACTTTCATTCCTAATTTCACATGAACACTTTCATTCCTAATCTCACATTAACACTTTCATCACCAATCTCACATTAACACTTTCCTTATCAATCTCACATTAACAGTTTCATTACTAATCTCACATTAACACTTTCATTCCATATTTCACATTAACACTTTCATTACCAATTTCACATTAACACTTTCATTACCAATCTCACAGAAACGCTTTCATTACCAATGTCCCATTAACAATTTAATTCCTAATCTCACTTTAACACTTTCATTCCTAATCTCACATTAACAATTTCATTACTAATCTCACTTCAACACTTTCATTACTAATCTCACTTTAACACTTTCATTCCAGATTTCACATTAACACTTTCATTCCCAATTTCACATTAACACTTTCATTCCAAATTTCACTTTAATACTATCATTACCAATCTCACGTTAACACTTTCTTTACCAATCTCACGTTAACAGTTGCATTACTAATCTCACATTACCACCTTCATTTTCAATCTCACTTTAACAATTTCATTCGTAATCTCACATGAACACTTTCATTACCAATCTCACATCAACACTTTCATTCCATATTTCACATTAACACTTTCATTACCAATGTCATATTAACACTTTCATTCCTAATCTCACATTAACACTTTCATTCCATATTTCACATTAACACTTTCATTATTAATTTCACATTAACACTTTCATTCCTAATCTCACGTTAACACTTTCTTTACCAATCTCACGTTAACAGTTGCATTACTAATCTCACATTACCACTTTCATTTTCAATCTCACTTTAACAATTTCATTCCTAATCTCACATGAACACTTTCATTACCAATCTCACATTAACACTTTCATTCCATATTTCACATTAACACTTTCATTACCAATGTCATATTAACACTTTCATTCCTAATTTCACATTAACACTTTCTTTACCAATCTCACGTTAACAGTTTCATATGAACATACGAATTAGGTGCAGGAATATGCCACTCGGCCCTTCGAGACTGCTCCGCCATTCAATAAGATCATGGCTAATCCGATTACTCCACATTCCCGCCTACCCCCGATAACTTTTCACCCCCTTGCTTACCAAGAATCTATCTACCTCTGCCTTAAAAATATTCAAAGACTCTGCTTCCACCGCCCTCTGTGAAGAGAGTTCCAAAGACTCACGACCCTCTGTGAGAAAAAATTTCTCCTCATCTCTGTCTTAAATGGGCGACCCCTTATTTTTAAACAGTGACTCCTAGCTCTAGATTCTCCCACAAGAGGAAATATCCTCTCCACATCCACCCTGTCCAGACCCCTCAGGATCTTATATGTTTCAATCAAGTCACCTCTTATTCTTCTAAACTCCAGCGGATACAAGCCTAGCCTGTCCAACCTTTCCTCATAAGACAACCCGCCCATTCCAGGTATTAGTCTAGTAAACCTTCTCTGAACTGCTTCCAACGCATTTACATCCTTCCTTAAATAAGGAGACCAATACTGTACACAGTACTCCAGATGTGGTCTCACCAATGCCCTGTATAACTGAAGCATAACCTCCCTACTTTTGTATTCAATTCCCCTCGCAATAAACAATAACATTCTATTAGCTTTCCTAATTACTTGCTGTACCTGCATAGTAACCTTTTGCGATTCATGCACTAGGCCACCCAGATCCCTCGGCACCTCAGAGCTCTGCAATCTCTCACCATTTAGATAATATGCTTTTTTATTCTTCCTGCCAAAATAGGCAACTTCACATTTTCCCACATTATACTCCATTTGCTAGATCTTTTCCCACTCACTTAACCTATCTATATCCCTTTGTAGCCTCCTTCTCCTTCACAATTTACTTTCCTGTCTATCTTTGTGTCATCAGCAAATTTAGCAACCATACCTTCGGTCCCTTCATCCAAGTCATTTATTATAAATTATAAAAAGTGAGGCCCCAGCACTGATCCCTGTGGCATACCACTCGTTACATCTTGCCAATCAGAAAATGACCCATTTATGCCTACTCTCTGTTTCCTGTTAGCTGGCCAATCTTCTATCCATGCCAATATGTTACCCCCTACACAATGAGCTTTTATTTTCCGCAATAACCTTTGATGTGGCACCTTATCAAATGCCTTCTGGAAATCTAAGTACAGTACATCCACTGGTTTCCCTTTATCCACAGCACATGTTACTTCCTCAAAGAACTCCAATAAATTTCCCTTGCACAAAACCATGTTGACTCTGCCTTATTACTTTGAACTTTTCTAAGTGCCCTGCTATAACGTCTTTAATGATAGCTTCTAACATCTTCCCTACGACAGACATTAAGCTAACTGGCCTGTAGTTTCCTGCTTTCTGTCTCCCTCCCTTTTTGAATAAAGGAATTACATTCACTATTTTCTAATCTAATGGAACCTTCCCCGAATCTAGGGAATTTTGGAAAATCTAAACCAGTGCATCAACTATCTCACTAGCCACTTCTTTTAAGACCCTAGGATGAAGTCCATCAGGACCTGGGGACTTGTCAGCCCGCAGCTCCAACAATTTGCTCAGTGCCACTTTCCTGGTGATTATAATTTTCTTGAGTTCTTCCGTCCCTTCCATTTCCTGATTTACAGCTATTTCTGGGATGTTACTTGTATCCTCTATAGTGAAGACCGATGCAAAATACCTGTTCAATTCAACTGCCACCTCCTTATTTTCCATTATTAATTCCCCAGACTCACTTTTTATAGGACCAACGCTCACTTTGTTAACTCTTTTCTTTTTTAAATATCTATAGAAACTCTTACTATCTGTTTTTATATTTCTAGCTAGCTTTCTCTCATACTCTAATTTTTCTCTCCTTATTAATCTTTTAGTCATTCTTTGCTGTTTTTTATATTCTGTCCAATCTTCTGATCTGCCACCCATCTTTGCGCAATTATATGCTTTTTCTTTAAGTTTAATGCTATCTTTAACTTTTTTAGTTAACCACGGATGGTGGGTCCTCCTCTTGGAATTTTTCTTACTTGTGGAATGTATATCTTCATTACTAATCTCACATTACCATTTTCATTATCAATCTCACTTTAACAATTTCTTTCCTAATCTCACATTATCACTTTCATTTCTAATCTCACATTGACACTTTCATTACCAATCTTACATTAACACTTTCATTCCTTATCTCACTTTTAACACTTTCATTACCAATCTCATCTCACAGTAACACTTTCATTACTAATCTCACCTCAACACATTCATTACCAATCTCACATTAACACTTTCTTTACCAATCTCACGTTGACAATTTCATTACTAATCTTACATAAACACTTTCATTACCAAACTCACGTTAACACTTTCATTCCTAATCTCACTTGTAACACTTTTATTACCAATCTCACCTCAACACATTCATTACCAATCTCACATTAACACTTTCTTTACCAATCTCACATTGACAATTTCATTACTAATCTTACATAAACACTTTCATTACCAAGCTCACATTAACACTTTCATTCCTAATCTCACTTTAACATTTCCTTTACCAATCTCACGTTAACAATTTCATTATTAATCTCAGATTAACACTTTCATTACAAATCTCAACGTTAACACTAACACTTTCATTACTAATCTCACATTTACATTAACACTTTCATTACTAATCTCACTTTACCAATCTTTCTTTAACACTTTCATTTCTATTCTCACGTTAACACTTTCATTTCTAATCACACATTAACAATTTCATTCCTAATCTCACCATAACACTTTCATTCCTAATCTCACTTTAACATTTCCTTTACCAATCTCACGTTAACAATTTCATTATTAATCTCAGATTAACACTTTCATTACAAATCTCAACGTTAACACTAACACTTTCATTACTAATCTCACATTTACATTAACACTTTCATTACCAATCTCACTTTACCAATCTTTCTTTAACACTTTCATTCCTAATCACACAGTTACACTTTCATTACTAATCTCACATTAACACTTTCATTACCAATCTCACTAACACTTTCATTTGCATTCTCAGATTAACACTTTCAATCACAATCTCACATTAACAATTCCATTACTAATCTCACATTAACACTTTCGTTACTAATATCACGTTAATAATTTCATTACTAATTTCACATTAACACTTTCATTATCAATCTCACTTTGACACCTTAATTTCTAATCTCACATTATCACTCTCATTCCTAATCTCACTTTAACATTTCCTTTACCAATCTCACGTTAACAATTTCATTACTAATCTCACATTAACACTTTCATTATCAACCTCACTTTAACAGTTTCATTACTAATCTCACAGTAACACATTCATTACCAATCTCACATTAACACTTTCATTTCCAATCTCACATTAACACTTTCATTACCAATCTCACGTTAACACTAACACTTTAATTACTAATCTCACATTTACATTAACACTTACATTACCAATCTCACTTTACCAATCTCTCTTTAACACTTTCATTCCTAATCTCACGTTAACACTTTCATTACCAATCTGACATTAACACTCAAGTTAACACGTTCATTAACACTCACATTAACACTTTCATTACCGATCTCACATTAACACTTTCATTATCAATCTCACTTTAACACTTTCATTCCTAATCTCACTTTAACACTTTCATTATCAATCTCACATTAACACTTTGATTACCAATCTCAGATTAACATTTTCATTAACCTTCTCAGATTAACACTTTCTTTACCACTGTCACGTTAACAATTCATTACCAATCTCACTTTAACAATTTTGTTACTAATCTCACGTTAACGCTTTCATTACCGATCTCACATTAACACTTTCATTATTAATCTTACAATTACACTTTCATTTCAAATCTCACATTAGCACTTTCATTACCAATCTCCCGTTAACGCTTTCATTACCAATCTCACAGTTGCACTTTCATTTCTAATCTCACGTTAACGCTTTCATTACCAATCTCATAGTTGCACTTTCATTACCAATCTCACGTTAACGCTTTCATTACCAATCTCACAGTTGCACTTTCATTTCTAATCTCACGTTAACACTTTCATTACCAATCTCAGATTAACACTTTTGTTAACATTCTCAGATTAACACTTTCTTTACCAATCTCACATTAACACTTTCATTACCAATCTTCCATTAACACTTTCATTCCTAATCTCACAGTAACACTTTCATTACCAATCTCACATTAACACTTTCATTCCTAATCTCACTTTAACACTTTCATTATCAATCTCACATTAACACTTTGATTACCAATCTCAGATTAACACTTTCTTTACCACTGTCACGTTAACAATTCATTACAAATCTCACTTTAACAATTTCGTTACTATCTCATTTTAACAATTTCGTTACTAATCTCACGTTAATCTCACGTTATCACTGTCATTACCGATCTCACATTAACACTTTCATTACCGATCTCACATTAACACCTTCATTATCAACCTCACTTTAACACTTTCATTCCTAATCTCATAATAACACTTTCTTTACCAATCTCACGTTAACACTTTCAATATCAACCTCACTTTAACACTTTCATTCCTCATCTCACTTTAACACTTTCATTCCTAATCTCACAATTACACTTTCTTTCCCAATCTCACATTGTCAATTTCATTACTAATCTTACATTAATACTTTCATTATCAATCTCACATTAACACTTTCATTACCAATTTCACATTAATACTTTCATTATCAATCTCACATTAACACTTTCATTGCCAATCTCACATTAACACTTTCATTCCGAATCTCACATTAACACTTTCTTTACCACTCTCACGTTAACACTTTCATTATCATTGTCACTTTAATGCCTTCATTACTAATCTCACATTAACACTCTCATTCATAATCTCACATTAGCACTCTCATTTCTAATCTCACCATAACACTTTCTTTAACAATCTCACATTGACACTTTCTTTACCAATCTCACATTAACAATTTCATGACTAATCTCACATTAACACTTACATTTCTAATCTCACATTAACACTTTCATTTCTAATCTCAAATTAACACTTTCATTACCAATCTCACTAACACTTTCATTTACCAATCTCAATTAACACTTCCATTACCATTCACACATTAACAATTTAATTACTAACCTCACATTAACACTTTCATTATCAATCTTACGTTAACACTTTCAGTACCAATCTCACGCTAACACTTTCATTACCAATCTCACGTTAACACTTTCATTACCAATCTCACAATAAGAATTTAATTACTAATCTCACATTAACACTTTCATTACCAATCTCACATTAACACTTTCATTACCAATCTCACATTAACACTTTCATTATTAATCCCCTTTAAAACTTTCAATTCTAATCTCACATTAACACTTTCATTATGAATGTCACATTAACACTTTGTTTATCACTCTCACATTGGGGCAGAAATTCGGCTGTTGTCGGGTGAGTACGCACTGTGTACTCACCCGTGGACGGAACGATAGTGCCGGTTTCTTGCATGCACTGCGCCTGCGCATGCGCGGGAAACCGGCACTTCCGTTCCCCTGAGGAAAGGGGCCAGCGCGTTCGCCTCGCACTTCAGATTTTTTTAGTTTCCTCCGTGAGGGTAAGCACGGAGAAGATACACATTGAAAAAGGAGGCGCAAGGCCTTCTTTTAACAAGGTAAGTGTTGATTTTATTAAAATGTAAACATTTTTTTCACAGATTTATCTTTTTTAATTACTTTAAAGAAAGGCAAGTTTAGTTTTAGCCCCGTTAAAAAATGTAATTAATTTTTTCAAAAATTTTAATTTTTGTTTAAAATAGTTAATTAATGTAATTTATAGTTATTTTAAAAATGTGACTTTTTAAAAAAATTTATTTGTAGTATTAGGGATGTTTTGGGGCCGATCTGTATTCATAGATTTGACAGGTCTTTCCTGTCAAATCTATGAATGAAAGATGGTCTGCTGCCATTGGCTCTCCATGGCCCACGTGATTCCAGGGGACGCATCGCACTAACTACGCCCCTGGGATACACAAGCACTGCGCACCGGCAGCTGCAGGAGGCCCAGGAGCCGAAGCCCCCGTGGGCCCAGAGGTGCGCGCGCGATCCTTGCACCCGCGGGAAGCCAGGGAGCCTAATTTCTGGCCCATTAACAATTTCGTTACTAATCTCACATTAACACTTTCATTATCAATCTCACGTTAACACTTTCATTCCTAATCTCACATTATCACTTTCATTCCCAATCTCACGTTAACACTTTCATTCCTAATCTCACATTAACACTTTCATTCCCAATTTTACTTAACACTTTCATTACCAATCTCACATTAACACTTTCATTATCAATCCCACTTTAAAACCTTCATTTCTAATCACACGTTAACACTCTCATTCCTAATCTCACCGTAACACATTCTTTACCAATCTCACATTGACAATTTCATTACCAATCTCATATTAACACTTTCATTCCTAACCTCACCATAACACTTTCATTACCAATCCCACATTTTCACTTTCATTAACTTTCTCACATTAACACTTTCATTACTAATCTCACTTTAACACATTCATTACTAATCTCACTTTAACACTTTCATTACCAATCACACACGAACACTTTCATTACCAATCTCACATTAACACTTTATTCCCAATCCCCCATTAACACTTTCATTACTAATCTCACGTTAAAACCTTCATTACCAATCTCCCATTAACACTTCATTACCAGTCACGCATTAACACTTTTAATACCAATCTGATGTTAACACTTTCATTACCAATCTCACATTAACACTTTCATTACCAATCTCACTAACACTTTCCTTACTAATCTCACTAAAACTTTCATTACAAATCTCACTTTAATACTTTCATTATCAATCTCACAGTAACACTTTCATTCCAAATCTCACAGTAAAATTTCATTACTACTCTCACGTTAACACTTTCATTACCAACCTCACACTTACACTTTCATTGCTAATCTCACAATAACACTTTCATTACTGATCTCACATTAACTCTTTCATTACTGATCTCACATTAACACTATCAGTACCAATCTCACATTAACACTTTCATTACCGATCTCACATTAACACCTTCATTATCAACCTCACTTTAACACTTTCATTCCTAATCTCATAATAACACTTTCTTTACCAATCTCACGTTAACACTTTCAATATCAACCTCACTTTAACACTTTCATTCCTCATCTCACTTTAACACTTTCATTCCTAATCTCACAATTACACTTTCTTTCCCAATCTCACATTGTCAATTTCATTACTAATCTTACATTAATACTTTCATTATCAATCTCACATTAACACTTTCATTACCAATTTCACATTAATACTTTCATTATCAATCTCACATTAACACTTTCATTGCCAATCTCACATTAACACTTTCATTCCGAATCTCACATTAACACTTTCTTTACCACTCTCACGTTAACACTTTCATTATCATTGTCACTTTAATGCCTTCATTACTAATCTCACATTAACACTCTCATTCATAATCTCACATTAGCACTCTCATTTCTAATCTCACCATAACACTTTCTTTAACAATCTCACATTGACACTTTCTTTACCAATCTCACATTAACAATTTCATGACTAATCTCACATTAACACTTACATTTCTAATCTCACATTAACACTTTCATTTCTAATCTCAAATTAACACTTTCATTACCAATCTCACTAACACTTTCATTTACCAATCTCAATTAACACTTCCATTACCATTCACACATTAACAATTTAATTACTAACCTCACATTAACACTTTCATTATCAATCTTACGTTAACACTTTCAGTACCAATCTCACGCTAACACTTTCATTACCAATCTCACGTTAACACTTTCATTACCAATCTCACAATAAGAATTTAATTACTAATCTCACATTAACACTTTCATTACCAATCTCACATTAACACTTTCATTACCAATCTCACATTAACACTTTCATTATTAATCCCCTTTAAAACTTTCAATTCTAATCTCACATTAACACTTTCATTATGAATGTCACATTAACACTTTGTTTATCACTCTCACATTGGGGCAGAAATTCGGCTGTTGTCGGGTGAGTACGCACTGTGTACTCACCCGTGGACGGAACGATAGTGCCGGTTTCTTGCATGCACTGCGCCTGCGCATGCGCGGGAAACCGGCACTTCCGTTCCCCTGAGGAAAGGGGCCAGCGCGTTCGCCTCGCACTTCAGATTTTTTTAGTTTCCTCCGTGAGGGTAAGCACGGAGAAGATACACATTGAAAAAGGAGGCGCAAGGCCTTCTTTTAACAAGGTAAGTGTTGATTTTATTAAAATGTAAACATTTTTTTCACAGATTTATCTTTTTTAATTACTTTAAAGAAAGGCAAGTTTAGTTTTAGCCCCGTTAAAAAATGTAATTAATTTTTTCAAAAATTTTAATTTTTGTTTAAAATAGTTAATTAATGTAATTTATAGTTATTTTAAAAATGTGACTTTTTAAAAAAAATTATTTGTAGTATTAGGGATGTTTTGGGGCCGATCTGTATTCATAGATTTGACAGGTCTTTCCTGTCAAATCTATGAATGAAAGATGGTCTGCTGCCATTGGCTCTCCATGGCCCACGTGATTCCAGGGGACGCATCGCACTAACTACGCCCCTGGGATACACAAGCACTGCGCACCGGCAGCTGCAGGAGGCCCAGGAGCCGAAGCCCCCGTGGGCCCAGAGGTCAACGGCAGGCGCGGTAGGTAGGTGCGCGCGCGATCCTTGCACCCGCGGGAAGCCAGGGAGCCTAATTTCTGGCCCATTAACAATTTCGTTACTAATCTCACATTAACACTTTCATTATCAATCTCACGTTAACACTTTCATTCCTAATCTCACATTATCACTTTCATTCCCAATCTCACGTTAACACTTTCATTCCTAATCTCACATTAACACTTTCATTCCCAATTTTACTTAACACTTTCATTACCAATCTCACATTAACACTTTCATTATCAATCCCACTTTAAAACCTTCATTTCTAATCACACGTTAACACTCTCATTCCTAATCTCACCGTAACACATTCTTTACCAATCTCACATTGACAATTTCATTACCAATCTCATATTAACACTTTCATTCCTAACCTCACCATAACACTTTCATTACCAATCCCACATTTTCACTTTCATTAACTTTCTCACATTAACACTTTCATTACTAATCTCACTTTAACACATTCATTACTAATCTCACTTTAACACTTTCATTACCAATCACACACGAACACTTTCATTACCAATCTCACATTAACACTTTATTCCCAATCCCCCATTAACACTTTCATTACTAATCTCACGTTAAAACCTTCATTACCAATCTCCCATTAACACTTCATTACCAGTCACGCATTAACACTTTTAATACCAATCTGATGTTAACACTTTCATTACCAATCTCACATTAACACTTTCATTACCAATCTCACTAACACTTTCCTTACTAATCTCACTAAAACTTTCATTACAAATCTCACTTTAATACTTTCATTATCAATCTCACAGTAACACTTTCATTCCAAATCTCACAGTAAAATTTCATTACTACTCTCACGTTAACACTTTCATTACCAACCTCACACTTACACTTTCATTGCTAATCTCACAATAACACTTTCATTACTGATCTCACATTAACTCTTTCATTACTGATCTCACATTAACACTATCAGTACCAATCTCACATTAACACTTTCATTACCAATCGCACATTAACACTTTCATTACTGATCTCCCATTAACACTTTCATTACCAGTGTCCCATTAACACTTCCATCACCAATCTTCCATTAACACTTTAATTACCAAGCTCCTATTAACACTTTCATTACTATTATTAATCTCATGTTAACACTTTAATTACCAATCTCAAATTAACAATTTCATTACCAATCTAACATTAGCACTTTCATTACCAATCTCACATTAACACTTTCATCACCAATCGCCTTTAACACTTTCATTACTGTTACTAATCTCACATTAACACTTTCATTCCTAATCTCACATGAACACTTTCATTGCTAATCTCACATTAACACTTTCATTGCTAATCTCACGTTAACACTTTCATTCCTAATCTCACATTAACACTTTCATTACCAATCTCACTAACACTTTCCTTACTAATCTCACTAAAACTTTCATTACTAATCTCACTTTAATACTTTCATTATCAATCTCACAGTAACACTTTCATTCCAAATCTCACAGTAAAATTTCATTACTACTCTCACGTTAACACTTTCATTACCAATCTCACACTTACACTTTCATTGCTAATCTCACAATAACACTTTAATTGCCAATCTCCCATTAACACTTTCATTACCAAACTGCCATTAACACTTTAATTCCTAATCTCACAATAACACTTTTATTACTAATCTCACATTAACACTTTATTTACAAGCTCACACTAACACTTTCATTACTAATCTCACATGAACATTTTCATTACTAATCTCACTAGCACTTTCATTACTAATATCACTAAAACTTTCATTACTAATCTCACTTTAATACTTTCATTATTAATCTCCCTTTAACACTTTCATTAGCAGTCTCCCATTAACACTTTCATTACAAATCTCACTAAAACTTTCATTACCAAGCTCCCACTAACACTTTCATTCCTAATCTCAGATTAACACTTTCATTACCAATCTCCCATTAACACTTTCATTACCAATCTCCCATTAACACTTTCATTACTAATCTCCCATTAACACTTTCATTACCAATCTCACAGTAATACTTTCATTACCAATCTCACGATAACTCTTTCATTACCAATCTCAAATTAACAATTTCATTACCAATCTCCCATTAACACTTTCATTACCAAACTCCTATTAACACTTTCATTACTGTTACTAATCTCACATTAACACTTTCCTTCATAATCTCACGTTAACACTTTCATTGCTAATCTCACATTAACACTTTCATTACCAAGCTCCCATTAACACTTTCATTACCAAGCTCCCATTAACACTTTCATTCCTAATCTCACAATATCACTTTAATTCCTAATCTGACATTAACACTTTTAATACTAATCTCACATTAACACTTTATTAACAATCTCCCATTAACACTTTCAGTACCAATCTCACATTAACATTTTCATTACCAATCTCACATTAACACTTTCATTACCAAATCACATTAATACTTTAGTACCAATCTCACATTAACACTTTCATTACTAATCTCACAGTAACATTTTCATTACCAATCTCACATTAACACTTTCATTACCAATCTCACATTAACACTTTCATTACCAAATCACATTAACACTTTCAGTACCAATCTCACATTAACACTTTCATTACCAATCTCACATTAACACTTTATTAACAATCTCCCATTAACACTTTCATTACCAATCTCCCATTAACACTTTCATTACCAATCTCACATTAACACTTTTATTACCAATCTCACGTTAACACTTTCGTTACCAATCTCACATTAACACTTTCATTACCAATCTCACATTAGCACTTTCATTACCAATCTCACATTAACACTTTCATTACCAAATCACATTAACACTTTCAGTACCAATCTCACATTAACACTTTATTACCAATCTCCCATTAACACTTTCATTACCAATCTCCCATTAACACTTTCATTACCAATCTCAATTTAACATTTCATTACCTATCTCCCATTAACACTTTCATTACTAATCTCACAGTAATATTTTCATTACCAATCTCACATTAACACTTTCATTACCAATCTCACATTAACACTTTCATTACCAAATCACATTAACACTTTCATTACCAATCTCCCATTAACACTTTCATTACCATTCTCACATGAACACTTTCATTACTAATCTCACGAAAACTTTAATTACTAATCTCACTTTAATACTTTTATTATCAAACACACGTAAACACTTTCATTTCAAATCTCACGTTAAGTCTTTCATTTCCACTCTCACGTTAAGTCTTTTATTACCAATCTCACGTTAACACTTTCATTCCTAATCTCACTTGTAACACTTTTATTACCAATCTCACCTCAACACATTCATTACCAATCTCACATTAACACTTTCTTTACCAATCTCACATTGACAATTTCATTACTAATCTTACATAAACACTTTCATTACCAAGCTCACATTAACACTTTCATTCCTAATCTCACTTTAACATTTCCTTTACCAATCTCACGTTAACAATTTCATTATTAATCTCAGATTAACACTTTCATTACAAATCTCAACGTTAACACTAACACTTTCATTACTAATCTCACATTTACATTAACACTTTCATTACTAATCTCACTTTACCAATCTTTCTTTAACACTTTCATTTCTATTCTCACGTTAACACTTTCATTTCTAATCACACATTAACAATTTCATTCCTAATCTCACCATAACACTTTCATTCCTAATCTCACTTTAACATTTCCTTTACCAATCTCACGTTAACAATTTCATTATTAATCTCAGATTAACACTTTCATTACAAATCTCAACGTTAACACTAACACTTTCATTACTAATCTCACATTTACATTAACACTTTCATTACCAATCTCACTTTACCAATCTTTCTTTAACACTTTCATTCCTAATCACACAGTTACACTTTCATTACTAATCTCATATTAACACTTTCATTACCAATCTCACTAACACTTTCATTTGCATTCTCAGATTAACACTTTCATTACCAGTCTCCCATTAACACTTTTATTACCAATCTCACGTTAACACTTTCATTACCAAACTCCTTTTAACACTTTCATTACTGTTACTAATCTCACATTAACACTTTCGTTCCTAATCTCACATTAACACTTTCAGTTCCAATCTCACACTAACACTTTCCTTACTAATCTCACTAAAACTTTCATTACCAATCTCACTTTAATACTTTCATTATCAATCTCACAGTAACACTTTCATTCCAAATCTCACAGTAAAATTTAATTACCAATCTCACTTTAACACTTTCATTTCCAATCTCACACTAACACTTTTATTGCTAATCTCACGTTAACACTTTCATTCCTAATCTCCCATTAACACTTTCAGTTCCAATCTCCCATTAACACTTTCATTACCAATCTCCCATTAACACTTTCATCACCAAACTCCTATTAACACTTTCATTACTGTTACTAATCTCACATTAACACTTTCATTCCTAATCTCACCGTAACACTTTCATTACCAAGCTCCCATTAACACTTTCATTCCCAGTCTCACACTAACACTTTCATACCCAATCTCACACTAACACTTTCATTCCTAATCTAATGTTAATACTTTCATTACCAATCTCAAATTAACAATTTCATTACCATTCTCTCATTAACACTTTCATTACCAATCTCCCATTAACACTTTAATTACCAGTCTCTCATTAACACTTTTATTACCAAACTCCTATTAACATTTTCATTACTGTTACTAATCTCACATTAACACTTTCATTCCTAATCTCACATTAACACTTTCATTCCCAATCTCACATTAACACTTTCATACCCAATCTCACACTAACACTTTCATTACCAAGCTCCCATTAACACTTTCATTCCTAATCTCATGTTATCACTTTCATTACCAATCTCAAATTAACAATTTCATTACCAATCTCAAATTAACAATTTCATTTCAATCTTCCATTAACACTTTTATTACCAATCTCACGTGAACACTTTTATTACCAATCTCACATTAACACTTTCATTTCCAATCTCAAATTAACAATTTCATTTCAATCTAACATTAACACTTTCATTACCAATCTCACATTAACACTTTCATTACCAATCTTACATTAACACTTTCATTACCATTCTCTCATTAACACTTTCATTACCATTCTCTCATTAACACTTTCATTACCAATCTCACATTAACACTTTCATTACCAGTCTCTCATTAACACTTTTATTACCAAACTCCTATTAACATTTTCATTACTGTTACTAATCTCACATTAACACTTTCATTCCTAATCTCACATGAACACTTTCATTGCTAATCTCACGTTAACACTTTAATTCCTAATCTCACATTAACACTTTCGTTCCTAATCTCACGTTAACACTTTCATTACCAATCTCACTAACGCTTTCATTACTAATCTCGCTGAAACTTTCATTACTAATCTCACTTTAATACTTTCATTATCAATCTCACGTTAAGACTTTCAGTCCCAATCTCACCGTTACACTTTCATTACCAAGCTCCCATTAACACTTTCATTCCCAATCTCACATTAACACTTTCATACCCAATCTCACACTAACACTTTCATTACCAAGCTCCCATTAACACTTTCATTCCTAATCTCATGTTATCACTGTCATTACCAATCTCAAATTAACAATTTCATTACCAATCTCAAATTAACAATTTCATTTCAATCTTCCATTAACACTTTTATTACCAATCTCACGTGAACACTTTTATTACCAATCTCACATTAACACTTTCATTTCCAATCTCAAATTAACAATTTCATTTCAATCTAACATTAACACTTTCATTACCAATCTCACATTAACACTTTCATTACCAATCTTACATTAACACTTTCATTACCATTCTCTCATTAACACTTTCATTACCATTCTCTCATTAACACTTTCATTACCAATCGCACATTAACACTTTCATTACCAGTCTCTCATTAACACTTTTATTACCTAACTCCTATTAACATTTTCATTCCTGTTACTAATCTCACATTAACACTTTCATTCCTAATCTCACATGAACGCTTTCATTGCTAATCTCACGTTAACACTTTAATTCCTAATCTCACATTAACACTTTCGTTCCTAATCTCACGTTAACACTTTGATTCCTAATCTCACTTTAACACTTTCATTACCAATCTCCCATTAACAATTTCATTACCAATCTCACATGAACAATTTTGTCACTAATCTCACGTTAAGGCTTTCATTATCAATCTCTCTTTAACGCCTTCATTTCTAATCTCACATTAACACTTTCATTACCAATCTCACATTAACACTTTAGTAATAAATCTCCCATTAACACCTTCATTACCAATCTCCCATTAACACTTTCATTACTAATCTCACGTTAACAATTTCCTTACCAATCTCACGTTATCTCTTTCATTACCAATCTCACATTAACACTTTCATTACCAATCTCACATTAACACGTTTATTACCAATCTCACATTAACACTTTCATTACCAATCTCCCATTAACACTTTCATTACCAAACTCCTATTATCACTTTCATTACTATTACTAATCTCACATTATCACTTTCATTCCTAATCTCACATGAACACTTTCATTGCTAATCTCACGTTAACACTTTCATTCCTAATCACACATTAACACTTTCATTACCAATCTCATGTTAACTCTTTCATTACCATTCTTACATTAACACTTTCATTTCCAATCTCACATTAACACTTTCATTACCAATCTCACATTAACACTTTTATTACCAATCTCACATTAACACATTGATTCCTAATCTCACATTAACACTTTCAGTCTCAATCTCACACAAATACTTTCATTGCTAATATCACGTTAACACTTTCATTACCAATCTCACTAACTCTTTCATTACTAATCTCACTTTAAGACTTTCATTATCAATCTCACAGTAAAACTTCATTACCAATCTCATGTTAACACTTTCATTACCAATCTCACATTAACACCTTCTTTAGCATTCTCACATTAACACTTTCATTACCAAACTCCCAATAATACTTTCATTCCTAGTCTCACATTTACACTTTCATTCCTAATCTCACATTAACTTTCATTACTAATCTCCTATTAACACTTTCATTACCAAGCTCCCACTAACACTTTCAATACTAATCTCACATGAACACTTTCATTCCAAATCTCCCATTAACACTTTCAGTCCCAATCTCACGTTAGCACTTTCATTACCAAGCTCCCACTAACACTTTCATTGCTAATCTCACATTAACACTTTATTAACAATCTCCCATTAACAGTTTCATTCCTAATCTCACATTAACACTTTCAGTCCCAATCTCACGTTAGCACTTTCTTTACCAAGCTCCCATTAACACTTTCATTCCTAATCTCACATTAACACTTTCATTCCCAATCTCACACTAACACGGTCATTCCTAATCTCACATGAACACTTTCATTACCAATCTCACATTAACACTTTCATTCCTAATCTCACGTTAACACTTTGATTCCTAATCTCACTTTAACACTTTCATTACCAATCTCCCATTAACACTTTCATTACCAATCTCACATGAACAATTTTGTCACTAATCTCACGTTAACGCTTTCATTATCAATCTCCCTTTAACGCCGTCATTTCTAATCTCACATTATCACTTTCATTACCAATCTCACGTTAACACTTTAGTAATAAATCTCCCATTAATACCTTCATTACCAATCTCCCATTAACACTTTCATTACCAATCTCACGTTAACAATGTCCTTACCAATCTCACATTAACACTTTAATTACCAATCTCACGTTCACTCTTTCATTACTAATCTCACATGAACACTTTCATTCCCAATCTCACATTAACACTTTATTAACAATCTCCCATTAACACTTTCATTCCTAATCTCACATTTACACTTTCAGTCCCAATCTCACGTTAACACTTTCATTGCTAATCTCACGTTAACACTTTCATTCCTAATCTCACACTTACACTTTCAGTCCCACTCTTACACTAACACTTTCATTGCTAATCTCACATTAACACTTTCATTTCTAATCTCACTTTAACACTTTCATTACTAATCTCCCATTAACACTTTCATTACTAATCTCCCATTAACACTTTCATTACTAATGTCACATTAACACTTTCATTCCCAATCTCACACGAACACTTTCATTGCTAATCTCACATAACACTTTCATTACTAATCTCCCATTAACATTTTCATTACCAATCTCCCATTAACACTTTCATTACCAATCTCAAATTAACAATTCCCTTACCAATCACACGTTAACAATTTAATTCCTAATCTCACGTTCACACTTTCATTACCAATCTCAAATTAATAATTTCATTACCAATCTAACATTAGCACTTTCATTAACAATCTCATGTTAACTCCTTCATTACCAATCTTGTATTAACACTTTATTAACAATCTCCCATTAACACTTTCATTACCAAACTCCTATTAACATTTTCATTACTGTTACTAATCTCACATTAACACTTTCGTTCCTTATCTCACATTCACACTTTCATTACCAATCTCACACCAACACGTTCATTCCTAATCTCACATGAACACTTTCATTACCAAACTCCCATTAACACTTTCATTACCAAACTCCCGTTAACACTTTCATTGCGAATCTCACGTTAACACTTCCATTACTAATCTCCCATTAACACTTTATTAACAATCTCCCATTAACAGTTTCATTCCAAATCTCACATTAACACTTTCAGTCCCAATCTCACGTTAGCACTTTCATTACCAAGCTCCCATTAACATTTTCATTCCTAATCTCACATTAACACTTTAATTCCCAATCTCACACTAACACGGTCATTCCTAATCTCACATGAACACTTTCATTACCAATCTCACATTAACACTTTCATTCCTAATCTCACGTTAACACTTTGATTCCTAATCTCACTTTAACACTTTCATTACCAATCTCCCATTAACAATTTCATTACCAATCTCACATGAACAATTTTGTCACTAATCTCACGTTAAGGCTTTCATTATCAATCTCTCTTTAACGCCTTCATTTCTAATCTCACGTTAACACTTTCATTACCAATCTCACATTAACACTTTAGTAATAAATCTCCCATTAACACCTTCATTACCAATCTCCCATTAACACTTTCATTACTAATCTCACGTTAACAATTTCCTTACCAATCTCACGTTATCTCTTTCATTACCAATCTCACATTAACACTTTCATTACCAATCTCACATTAACACGTTTATTACCAATCTCACATTAACACTTTCATTACCAATCTCCCATTAACACTTTCATTACCAAACTCCTATTATCACTTTCATTACTATTACTAATCTCACATTATCACTTTCATTCCTAATCTCACATGAACACTTTCATTGCTAATCTCACGTTAACACCTTCATTCCTAATCACACATTAACACTTTCATTACCAATCTCATGTTAACTCTTTCATTACCATTCTTACATTAACACTTTCATTTCCAATCTCACATTAACACTTTTATTACCAATCTCACATTAACACATTCATTCCTAATCTCACATTAACACTTTCAGTCTCAATCTCACACAAATACTTTCATTGCTAATATCACGTTAACACTTTCATTACCAATCTCACTAACTCTTTCATTACTAATCTCACTTTAAGACTTTCATTATCAATCTCACAGTAAAACTTCATTACCAATCTCATGTTAACACTTTCATTACCAATCTCACATTAACACCTTCTTTAGCATTCTCACATTAACACTTTAATTACCAATCTCACACTAACACTGTCATTGCTAATCTCACCGCAACACTTTCCTTACTAATCTCCCATTAACACTTTCATTACCAAGCTCCCATTAACACTTTCATTCCTAATCTCACATTAACACTTTCATTCCGAATCTCACATTAACACTTTCAGTCCCAATCTCACACTAACACTTTCATTCCTAATCTCACATTAACACCTTCATTACCAAGCTCCCATTAACACTTTCATTCCTAATCTCACATTAACACTTTCATTCCTAATCTCCCATTAACACTTTCATTACCAATCTCACGTTAACACTTTGATCAGCACTCTCACATTAACACTTTCATTCCCAATCTCACACTAACACCTTCATTGCTAATCTCACATTAACTCTTTCATTACCAATCTCACATTAACACTTTCATTACCAATCTCCCATTAACACTTTTATTAACAGTCTCACGTTAACACTTTCATCACCAATCTCCTATTAACACTTTCATTACTGTTACTAATCTCACATGAACACTTTCATTCCTAAACTCACGTTAACACTTTAATTCCTAATCTCAGATTAACAGTTTCGTTCCCAATCACACGTTAACACTTTCATTACCAATCTCACTAACACTTTCAGTACTAATCTCACATGAACACTTTCATTACCATTCTCACATTAATACTTTAATTTCTAATCTCACGTTAACACTTTCATTCCTAATCTCACACTAACACTTCTATTGCTAATCTCACGTTAACACTTTCATTCCTAATCTCATGTTAACACTTTCATTACTAATCTCCCATTAACATTTTCAGTACCAATCTCACACTTTAATACTTTCATTATCAATCTCCCATTAAGACTTTCATTAGCCTTCTCCCATTAACATTTTCATTCCTAGTCTCACATTTACACTTTAATTCCTAATCTCACATTAACACTTTCATTACCAATCTCACGTTAACACATTCATTACTAATCACCCTTTAACATTTTCAGTACCAATCTCACATTAACACTTTCATTACCAATCTCACATTAACACTGTCATTACCATTCTCACATTAACACTTTCATTACCAATCCCACATAAACACTTTCATTACCAATCTCCCATTAACACTTTCAGTACTAATCTCCCATAAACACTTTCATTAGCAAGCTCCCACTAACATTTTCATTACTAATCTCCCATTAGCACTTTCATTCCCAATCTCACACTAACACTTTCATTGCTAATCTCACATTAACACATTCATTCCTAATCTCACATGAACACTTTCATTACCAATCTCACATTAACACTTTCATTCCTAATCTCACGTTAACACTTTCATTTCCAAATTCACACTAACATGGTCATTCCTAATCTCACATGAACACTTTCATTACCAATCTCACATTAACACTTTAGTAATAAATCTCCCATTAACACCTTCATTACCAATCTCCCATTAACATTTTCATTACCAATCTCACGTTAACAATTTCCTTACCAATCTCACGTTAACTCTTTCATTACCAATCTCATATTAACACTTTCATTACCAATCTCACATTAACACTTTTATTACCAGTCTCACATTAACACTTTCATTACCACTCTCCTATTATCACTTTCATTACTATTACTAATCTCACATTATCACTTTCATTCCTAATCACACATTAACACTTTCATTACCAATCTCATGTTAACTCTTTCATTACCAATCTCACATTAACACTTTTATTACCAATCTCACATTAACACTTTCATTCCTAATCTCACATTAACACTTTCGTTCCTAATCTCACATTAACACTTTCAGTCTCAATCTCACACAAATACTTTCATTGCTAATATCACGTTAACACTTTCATTACCAATCTCACTAACTCTTTCATTACTAATCTCACTTTAAGACTTTCATTATCAATCTCACAGTAAAACTTCATTACCAATCTCACGTTAACACTTTCATTACCAATCTCACATTAACACCTTCTTTTGCATTCTCACATTAACACTTTAATTACCAATCTCACACTAACACTTTATTGCTAATCTCACCGTAACACTTTCCTTACTAATCTCCCATTAACACTTTCATTACCAAGCTCCCATTAACACTTTCATTCCTAATCTCACATTAACACTTTCATTCCCAATCTCACACTAACACTTTCATTGCTAATCTCACATTAACACTTTCATTACCAAGCTCCCATTAACACTTTCATTCTTAATCTCACATTAACACCTTCATTACCAATCTAACATTAACACTTTCAGTCCCAATCTCACATTAACACTTTCAGTCCCAATCTCACACTAACACTTTCATTCCTAATCTCACATTAACACCTTCATTACCAAGCTCCCATTAACACTTTCATTCCTAATCTCACATTAACACTTTCATTCCTAATCTCCCATTAACACTTTCATTACCAATCTCACGTTAACAGTTTGATCAGCATTCTCACATTAACACTTTCATTACTAAGATCACATTAACACTTTCATTCCTAATCTCCCATTAACACTTTCATTACCAATCTCACGTTAAGATTTTCCTTACCAATCTCAAATTAACAATTTCCTTACCAATCACACGTTAACAATTTAATTCCTAATCTCACATTAACACTTTCATTGCTAAACTCACATTAACACTTAAATTACAAATCTCACGTTAAGATTTTCATTACTAATCTCACTAATACTTTCATTAATAATCTCACTTTAATACTTTCATTTTCAATCTTACATTAACATTTTCATTACCAATTTCAAATTAACAATTTCCTTACCAATCACACGTTAACAATTTCATAACCAATCTCCCATTAACAGTTTCATTACCAGTCTCCCATTAACACTTTTATTACCAATCTCACATTAACACTTTCATCACCAATCTCCCATTAACACTTTCATTACTGTTACTAATCTCACATTAACACTTTCATTCCTAATCTCACATTCACACTTTCATTGCTAATCTCACGTTAACACTTTCATTCCCAATCTCACATTAACACTTTCGTTCCTAATCTCACACTAACACTTTCAGTGCCAATCTGACACAAATACTTTCATTGCTCATATCACATTAACACTTTCATTACCATCTCACTAACTCTTTCATTACTAATCTCACTTTAATACTTTCATTATCAATCTCACAGTAACACTTTCATTCCAAATCTCACAGTAAAACTTCATTACCAATCTCACGTTAACACTTTCCTTACTAATCTCCAATTAACACTTTCATTACCAGGCTCCCATTAACACTTTCATTACCAAGCTCCCATTAACAATTTCATTCCCAATCACACACTAACACTTTCATTCCCAATCTCACACTAACACTTTCATTGCTAATCTCCCATTAACACTTTCATTACCAAGCTCTCATTAACACTTTCATTCCCAATCTCACACTAACACTTTCATTCCTAATCTCCCATTAACACTTTCATTACCAAGCTCCCATTAACACTTTCATTACCAAGCTCCCATTAACACTTTCATTCCTAATCTCACGTTAACACTTTCATTACTAATCTCACATTAACACTTTCATTACCAATCTCACATTAACGCTTTTATTCCTAGTCTCACATTAATACTTCCATTACCAAACTCCCATTCACACTGTCATTACCAAACTCCCATTAACACTTTCATTACCAAGCTCCCATTGACACATTCATTCCTAATCTCACGTTAACACTTTCATTACTAATCTCACATTAACACTTTCATTACCAATCTCACATTAACGCTTTCATTCCTAGTCTCACATTAATACTTCCGTTACCAAACTCCCATTCACACTGTCATTACCAAACTCCCATTAACGCTTTCATTCCTAATCTCACATCAACACTTTCATTACCAAACTCCCATTCACACTGTCATTACCAAACTCCCATTAACACTTTCATTCCCAATCTCACACTAACACTTTCATTCCTAATCTCACATTAACACTTTAATTCCTAATCTCCCATTAACACTTTCATTACCAAGCTCCCATTAACACTTTCATTCCTAATCTCACATTAACACTTTCATTCCCAATCTCACACTAACACTTTCATTCCTAATCTCACATTAACACTTTCATTCCTAATCTCCATTAACACTTTCATTACCAAGCTCCCATTAACACTTTAATTACCAATCTCACGTTAACACTTTGATCAGCATTCTCACATTAACACTTTCATTACTAAACTCACATTAACACTTTCATTACCAGTCTTCAATTAACACTTTTATTACCAATCTCACGTTAACACTTTCATCACCAATCTTCCATTAACACTTTCATTACTGTTACTAATCTCACATTAACACTTTCATTCCTAATCTCACATTCGCACTTTCATTGCTAATCTCACGTTAACACTTTCATTCCCAATCTCACATTAATACTTTCGTTCCTAATCTCACACTAACACTTTCAGTGCCAATCTGACACAAATACTTTCATTGCTCATATCACATTAACACTTTCATTACCATCTCACTAACTCTTTCATTACTAATCTCACTTTAATACTTTCATTATCAATCTCACAGTAACACTTTCATTCCAAATCTCACGTTAACACTTTCATTACTAATCTCACATTAACACTTTCATTACCAATCTCACATTAACGCTTTTATTCCTAGTCTCACATTAATACTTCCATTACCAAACTCCCATTCACACTGTCATTACCAAACTCCCATTAACACTTTCATTACCAGGCTCCCATTAACACTTTCATTACCAAGCTCCCATTAACAATTTCATTCCCAATCACACACTAACACTTTCATTCCCAATCTCACACTAACACTTTCATTGCTAATCTCCCATTAACACTTTCATTACCAAGCTCTCATTAACACTTTCATTCCCAATCTCACACTAACACTTTCATTCCTAATCTCCCATTAACACTTTCATTACCAAGCTCCCATTAACACTTTCATTACCAAGCTCCCATTAACACTTTCATTCCTAATCTCACGTTAACACTTTCATTACTAATCTCACATTAACACTTTCATTACCAATCTCACATTAACGCTTTTATTCCTAGTCTCACATTAATACTTCCATTACCAAACTCCCATTCACACTGTCATTACCAAACTCCCATTAACGCTTTCATTACCAAACTCCCATTAACACTTTCATCCCTAATCTCACATCAACACTTTAATTACCAAACTCCCATTCACACTGTCATTACCAAACTCCCATTAACACTTTCATTACCAAGCTCCCATTAACACGTTCATTCCTAATCTCACGTTAACACTTTCATTACTAATCTCACATTAACACTTTCATTACCAATCTCACATTAACGCTTTCATTCCTAGTCTCACATTAATACTTCCGTTACCAAACTCCCATTCACACTGTCATTACCAAACTCCCATTAACGCTTTCATTCCTAATCTCACATCAACACTTTCATTACCAAACTCCCATTCACACTGTCATTACCAAACTCCCATTAACACTTTCATTCCCAATCTCACACTAACACTTTCATTCCTAATCTCACATTAACACTTTAATTCCTAATCTCCCATTAACACTTTCATTACCAAGCTCCCATTAACACTTTCATTCCTAATCTCACATTAACACTTTCATTCCCAATCTCACACTAACACTTTCATTCCTAATCTCACATTAACACTTTCATTCCTAATCTCCCATTAACACTTTCATTACCAAGCTCCCATTAACACTTTAATTACCAATCTCACGTTAACACTTTGATCAGCATTCTCACATTAACACTTTCATTACTAAACTCACATTAACACTTTCATTACCAGTCTTCAATTAACACTTTTATTACCAATCTCACGTTAACACTTTCATCACCAATCTTCCATTAACACTTTCATTACTGTTACTAATCTCACATTAACACTTTCATTCCTAATCTCACATTCGCACTTTCATTGCTAATCTCACGTTAACACTTTCATTCCCAATCTCACATTAATACTTTCGTTCCTAATCTCACACTAACACTTTCAGTGCCAATCTGACACAAATACTTTCATTGCTCATATCACATTAACACTTTCATTACCATCTCACTAACTCTTTCATTACTAATCTCACTTTAATACTTTCATTATCAATCTCACAGTAACACTTTCATTCCAAATCTCACGTTAACACTTTCATTACTAATCTC
This sequence comes from Squalus acanthias, assembly GCA_030390025.1. NCBI lineage: Eukaryota > Metazoa > Chordata > Chondrichthyes > Squaliformes > Squalidae > Squalus > Squalus acanthias. The sequence continues at coordinate 63,314,991 of CM059435.1, forward strand.
ACATTAACACTTTCATTACCAATCTCACATTAACGCTTTTATTCCTAGTCTCACATTAATACTTCCATTACCAAACTCCCATTCACACTGTCATTACCAAACTCCCATTAACACTTTCATTACCAGGCTCCCATTAACACTTTCATTACCAAGCTCCCATTAACAATTTCATTCCCAATCACACACTAACACTTTCATTCCCAATCTCACACTAACACTTTCATTGCTAATCTCCCATTAACACTTTCATTACCAAGCTCTCATTAACACTTTCATTCCCAATCTCACACTAACACTTTCATTCCTAATCTCCCATTAACACTTTCATTACCAAGCTCCCATTAACACTTTCATTACCAAGCTCCCATTAACACTTTCATTCCTAATCTCACGTTAACACTTTCATTACTAATCTCACATTAACACTTTCATTACCAATCTCACATTAACGCTTTTATTCCTAGTCTCACATTAATACTTCCATTACCAAACTCCCATTCACACTGTCATTACCAAACTCCCATTAACGCTTTCATTACCAAACTCCCATTAACACTTTCATCCCTAATCTCACATCAACACTTTAATTACCAAACTCCCATTCACACTGTCATTACCAAACTCCCATTAACACTTTCATTACCAAGCTCCCATTAACACGTTCATTCCTAATCTCACGTTAACACTTTCATTACTAATCTCACATTAACACTTTCATTACCAATCTCACATTAACGCTTTCATTCCTAGTCTCACATTAATACTTCCGTTACCAAACTCCCATTCACACTGTCATTACCAAACTCCCATTAACGCTTTCATTCCTAATCTCACATCAACACTTTCATTACCAAACTCCCATTCACACTGTCATTACCAAACTCCCATTAACACTTTCATTCCCAATCTCACACTAACACTTTCATTCCTAATCTCACATTAACACTTTAATTCCTAATCTCCCATTAACACTTTCATTACCAAGCTCCCATTAACACTTTCATTCCTAATCTCACATTAACACTTTCATTCCCAATCTCACACTAACACTTTCATTCCTAATCTCACATTAACACTTTCATTCCTAATCTCCCATTAACACTTTCATTACCAAGCTCCCATTAACACTTTAATTACCAATCTCACGTTAACACTTTGATCAGCATTCTCACATTAACACTTTCATTACTAAACTCACATTAACACTTTCATTACCAGTCTTCAATTAACACTTTTATTACCAATCTCACGTTAACACTTTCATCACCAATCTTCCATTAACACTTTCATTACTGTTACTAATCTCACATTAACACTTTCATTCCTAATCTCACATTCGCACTTTCATTGCTAATCTCACGTTAACACTTTCATTCCCAATCTCACATTAATACTTTCGTTCCTAATCTCACACTAACACTTTCAGTGCCAATCTGACACAAATACTTTCATTGCTCATATCACATTAACACTTTCATTACCATCTCACTAACTCTTTCATTACTAATCTCACTTTAATACTTTCATTATCAATCTCACAGTAACACTTTCATTCCAAATCTCACAGTAAAACTTCATTACCAATCTCACGTTAACACTTTCCTTACTAATCTCCAATTAACACTTTCATTACCAGGCTCCCATTAACACTTTCATTACCAAGCTCCCATTAACAATTTCATTCCCAATCACACACTAACACTTTCATTCCCAATCTCACACTAACACTTTCATTGCTAATCTCCCATTAACACTTTCAATACCAAGCTCTCATTAACACTTTCATTCCCAATCTCACACTAACACTTTCATTCCTAATCTCCCATTAACACTTTCATTACCAAGCTCCCATTAACACTTTCATTCCTAATCTCACGTTAACACTTTCATTACTAATCTCACATTAACACTTTCATTACCAATCTCACATTAACGCTTTTATTCCTAGTCTCACATTAATACTTCCATTACCAAACTCCCATTCACACTGTCATTACCAAACTCCCATTAACGCTTTCATTACCAAACTCCCATTAACACTTTCATCCCTAATCTCACATCAACACTTTCATTACCAAACTCCCATTCACACTGTCATTACCAAACTCCCATTAACACTTTCATTACCAAGCTCCCATTAACACGTTCATTCCTAATCTCACGTTAACACTTTCATTACTAATCTCACATTAACACTTTCATTACCAATCTCACATTAACGCTTTCATTCCTAGTCTCACATTAATACTTCCGTTACCAAACTCCCATTCACACTGTCATTACCAAACTCCCATTAACGCTTTCATTCCTAATCTCACATCAACACTTTCATTACCAAACTCCCATTCACACTGTCATTACCAAACTCCCATTAACACTTTCATTCCCAATCTCACACTAACACTTTCATTCCTAATCTCACATTAACACTTTAATTCCTAATCTCCCATTAACACTTTCATTACCAAGCTCCCATTAACACTTTCATTCCTAATCTCACATTAACACTTTCATTCCCAATCTCACACTAACACTTTCATTCCTAATCTCACATTAACACTTTCATTCCTAATCTCCCATTAACACTTTCATTACCAAGCTCCCATTAACACTTTAATTACCAATCTCACATTAACACTTTGATCAGCATTCTCACATTAACACTTTCATTACTAAACTCACATTAACACTTTCATTACCAGTCTTCAATTAACACTTTTATTACCAATCTCACGTTAACACTTTCATCACCAATCTCCCATTAACACTTTCGTTACTGTTACTAATCTCACATTAACACTTTCATTCCTAATCTCACATTCGCACTTTCATTGCTAATCTCACGTTAACACTTTCATTCCCAATCTCACATTAATACTTTCACAGCTAATATCACATTAACACTTTCATTACCACTCTCACTAACTCTTTCATTACTAATCTCACTTTAATACTTTCATTATCAATCTCACAGTAACACTTTCATTCCAAATCTCACAGTAAAACTTCATTACCAATCTCACGTTAACACTTTCCTTACTAATCTCCAATTAACACTTTCATTACCAAACTCCCATTAACACTTTCATTACCAAGCTCCCATTAACAATTTCATTCCCAATCTCACACTAACACTTTCATTCCCAATCTCACACTAACACATTCATTGCTAATCTCCCATTAACACTTTCATTACCAAGCTCCCATCAACACTTTCATTCCCAATCTCACACTAACACTTTTATTCCTAAACTCCCATTAATACTTTCATTACCAAGCTTCCATTAACACTTTCATTACCAATCTCACATTAACACTTTCAGTCCCAATCTCACACTAACACTTTCATTGCTAAACTCACATTAACACTTTAATTACCAATCTCACGTTAGGATTTTCATTACTAATCTCACTAAAACTTTCATTAATAATCTCACTTTAATACTTTCATTATCAATCTCACATTAACATTTTCATTACCAGTCACACATTAACAATTTTCTTACCAATCTCACATTAACACTTTCATTCCCAATCTCACATTAACACTTTCATTCCTAATCTCACGTTAACACTTTCATTCCTAATCTCATGATAACACTTTCTTTCCTAATCTCACGTTAACATTTTCATTACCAATCTCACGTTAACACTTTCCTTACTAATCTCCAATTAACACTTTCATTACCAAACTCCCATTAACACTTTCATTCCCAATCTCAAACTAACACTTTCATTCCTAATCTCCCATTAACACTTTCATTACCAAGCTCCCATTAAACTTTCATTACCAAGCTTCCATTAACACTTTCATTACCAAGCTCCCATTAAGACTTTCATTCCTAATCTCACATTAACACTTTCATTCCTAATCTCACATTAGCACTTTCATTACTAATCTCCCATTAACACTTTGCTAACCAATCTCACATTAACACTTTTATTACCAATCTCTCATTAACACTTTCATTACCAATCTCAAATTAACAATTTCCTTACCAATCATACGTTAACAATTTAATTCCTAATCTCACATTAACACTTTCATTGTTAAACTCACATTAACACTTAAATTACAAATCTCACGTTAAGATTTTCATTACTAATCTCACTAATACTTTCATTAATAATCTCACATTAACACTTTCATTACCAGTCTCCAATTAACACTTTTATTACCAATCTCACGTTAACACTTTCATTACTGTTACTAATCTCACATTAACACTTTCATTTCTAATCTCACATTCACACTTTCTTTGCTAATCTCACGTTAACACTTTCATTCCCAATCTCACATTAATACTTCCATTGCTAATCTAACATTAACACTTTCGTTCCTAATCTCACATTAACACTTTCAGTGCCAATCTCACACAAATACTTTCATTACTAATATCACATTAACACTTTCATTACCAATCTCACTAACTCTTTCATTACTAATCTCACTTTAATACTTTCATTATCAATCTCACAGTAACACTTTCATTCCAAATCTCACAGTAAAACTTCATTACCAATCTCACGTTAACACTTTCCTTACTAATCTCCAATTAACACTTTCATTACCAAACTCCCATTAACACTTTCATTACCAAGCTCCCATTAACAATTTCATTCCCAATCTCACACTAACACTTTCATTCCCAATCTCACACTAACACTTTCATTGCTAATCTCCCATTAACACTTTCATTACCAAGCTCCCATCAACACTTTCATTCCCAATCTCACACTAACACTTTTATTCCTAAACTCCCATTAATACTTTCATTACCAAGCTTCCATTAACACTTTCATTACCAATCTCACATTAACACTTTCAGTCCCAATCTCACACTAACACTTTCATTGCTAAACTCACATTAACACTTTAATTACCAATCTCACGTTAGGATTTTCATTACTAATCTCACTAAAACTTTCATTAATAATCTCACTTTAATACTTTCATTATCAATCTCACATTAACATTTTCATTACCAGTCACACATTAACAATTTTCTTACCAATCTCACATTAACACTTTCATTCCCAATCTCACATTAACACTTTCATTCCTAATCTCACGTTAACACTTTCATTCCTAATCTCATGATAACACTTTCTTTCCTAATCTCACGTTAACATTTTCATTACTAATCTCACGTTAACACTTTCATCACTAATCTCCCATTACACTTTAATTACCAAACTCCCATTAACACTTTCATTCCTAGTCTCACATTTACACTTTTAGTCCTAATCTCACATTAACTTTCATTACCCATCTCCCATTACACTTTCATTACTACTCTCCAATTAACACTTTCATTACCAAACTCCCATTAACACTTTCATTACGAAACTCCCATTAACACTTTCATTCCTAATATCACGTTAACACTTTCATTACCACTCTCACTCACTCTTTCATTACTAATCTCCTATTAACACTTTCATTACCAAACTCCCATTAACACTTTAATTACCAAACTCCCATTAACACTTTCATTCCTAATCTCACGTTAACACTTTCATTACTAATCTCCCATTAACACTTTCATTACCAAACTCCCATTAACACTTTCATTCCTAATCTCACATTAACACTTTCATTCCTAATCTCAAATTAACACTTTCATTACCAATGTCCCATTAACACTTTCATTCCTAATCTCAAATTAACACTTTCATTACCAAACTCCCATTAACACTTTCATTACTAATCTCCCATTAACACTTTCATTCCTAATCTCACGTTAACACTTTCATTCCTAATCTCACATTAACACTTTCATTACCAATCTCACATTAACGCTTTCATTCCTAGTCTCACATTAATACTTCCATTACCAAACTCCCATTCACACTGTCATTACCAAACTCCCATTAACACTTTCATTCCTAATCTCACATTAACACTTTCATTACCAAACTCCCGTTAACACTTTCATTACTATTACTAATCTAACATTAACACTTTCATTCCTAATCTCACTGTAGCACTTTCATTCCCAATCTCACACTAACACTTTCATTGCTAATCTCACATGAACACTTTTATTACCAATCTCATGTTAACACTTTCATTCCCAATCTCACACTAACACTTTCATTGCTAATCTCACATGAACACTTTTATTACCAATCTCACATTAACAGTTTCATTCTCTTCTTCTTAGGCAGTCCCTCGGAACCGAGGATGACTTGCTTCCACACTAAGAATGAGTTCTCAGGTGACTGATGAGTCCAATGCGGGACCTACAGTTTCTGTCACAGGTGGGGCAGACATTGGTTGAAGGGGCGGGTGGGTGGAGTTCTTGGGTTGACGTGCGCTCCTTCCGCTGTTTGCGCTTGGCTTCCGCTTGCTCCCGGCGAAGAAGCTCGAGGTATTCGGCGTCTTCCCGGATGCTTCTCCTCCACTTTGTGCGGTCTTGGGCCAGGGATTCCCAGGTGTCGGTGGGGATGTTGCACTTTTTCAAGGAGGCTTTGAGGGTGTCCTTGAAACGTTTCCTCTGCCCACCTGGGGCTCTCTTGCCATGTCAGAACTCCGAGTAGAGCGCTTGTTTTGGGAGACTCGTATCGGGCATGCGGACGATGTGGCCCGCTGATCGAGTGTGGTCAAAACTTTGATGCTGGGGATGTTGGTCTGAGCGAGAACACTGACGTTGGTGTGCCTATCCTGCCGATGGATTTGCAGGATCTTGAGGAGGCAGCGTTGGTGGTACATCTCCAGTGCTTTGAGGTGCCTGCTCTCCACGGTCCATGTCTCTGAAGTATACAGAAGGGCGGGTATCACTACTGCTCTGTAGACCATGAGCTTGGTGCTGGGTTTGAGGTCCTGGTCTTCAAACACTCTCTTCCTCAGGTGACCGAAGGCTGCACTGGCACACTGAAGGCGGTGTTGGACTTCATCATCGACGTCTGCCCTTGTTGACAGTAGGCTCCCGAGGTATGTAATGTGGTCCACGATGTCCAAGGCCTCATCATGGATTTTGATAATCGGGGGGCAGTACTGTGTGGCGGGGGCAGGTTGGTAGAGGACCTTTGCCTTACGGATGTTTAGTGTAAAGCCCATGCTCTCGTACGCTTTGGTGAAGGTGTTGAAGATGGTTTGGAGTTCGACCTCCGAGTGTGCACAGACGCAAGCGTCGTCTGCGTACTGTAATTCGATGACAGAGGATAGGGTGACCTTGGATCTGGACTGGAGGCGACGGAGGTTGAACAGTTTTCCGTTTGTTCTGTAGATTAGCTCCACTCCAGCGGGGAGCTTACTGAGGGTGAGATGGAGCATTGCAGCCAGGAAGATCGAGAAGAGCGTTGCTGCGATGACACAGCCTTGCTTGACCCCGGTCCGTACATAAATTGGTTCTGTGGTGGATCCGTTGGTCAGGATCACAGCTTGCGTGTCGTCGTGAAACAGGCCGAGGATGGTGACAAACTTTTGAGGGCAGCCGTATTTGAGGAGGACACTCCGTAATCCCTCACGGTTGACGGTGTCGAAGGCCATGTACAGCGGTTGGTGCTGTTCCCTGCATTTCTCTTGTAATTGACGCGCGGTGAAGATCATGTCCATTGTGCCTCTTAGTGGGTGGAATCCACATTGCGACTCTGGGAGGAGCTCTTCAGCCACTGGGAGAAGGCGATTGAGGAGGATTCTTGCGGTGACTTTCCCTGTGGCAGACAGCAGGGAGACTCCTGTAATTACCGCAATCGGACTTGTCACCTTTCTTGAAGGTGGTCACAATTGCGGCATCTCTGAGATTCCCCTGGCATGCTCTCCTTCCAAATAAGAGAAATGAGTTCATGTATTCACACCAATAGTGCTTCTCAACCATGCTTTAGTGCCTTGGCGGGGATTCCATCTGCTGCTGAGGCCTCGTTGTTGTTCAGTTGTCGGATGGCCTTTTCAACCTCATGCCGGGCTGGGGTTGTGCTGAGATGGTGGCGGGTAGCATGCTGCAGGATGGAGTTGAGAACACTCGCGTCGAAGACAGAGTCTCGGTTAAGGAGATCTTCGAAGTGCTCCTTCCAGTGGGCACTGACAGCCTCTCTGTCCTTGATGAGTAGCTCTCCGTTCTTGGCCCGCAGTGGGGTAGGACTTTGGGTGCTTGGGCCGTAGGTGGTCTTGACTGCGTTAAAGAATCCACGCACGTCGTGGTTGTCAGCTAGCTGCTGGAACTCCTGCGCTTTCTCCACCCACCATCTGTTCTTTAGGTCACAAGTTTTTTGTTGGAGCTCGGCCTTCAGGCATCTGTAGAGCTGCTTTCTTGCTCTCAAGTTCTGTTGCTGTTTCCAGAGCAGGAATGCCTTGCACTTGCGGCTTATTAGCTCCTGGATCTCCTGGTCGTTCTCATCGAACCAGACTTGGTGTTTCCTGGTTGAGTGAACGAGTGTCTCTTCACAGATGCTGATTATGGAGGCCTTGAGTGCAGACCAGGCGCTGTGGACACTCTGTATCTCTGAATCACTAGGAGTCGTCAGGTTGGTTGTGAGGCACAGGCTGAATAGGGCTTTCTTAGCAGGGTCTTTGAGTGCTCCGGCGTTGATTTTCCTGTGGCATTGCTTCTGTTGCCGCCGCTGTTTTGGGGCTACATTGATGGAGATGACAGAGCGGATTAGGCGGTGGTCTGTCTAGCAGTCGTCAGCTCCTGTCATGGCGCGGGTGATGCGGACGTCCTTGCGGTCCCTCGCTTGGACGATGATGTAGTCCAGCAGATGCCAGTGCTTGGAGCGAGGGTGTTGCCATGAAGCCTTGTGCTTGTCTCTCTGACAGAACAAGGTGTTGGTTATGACAAGGCCATGTTCTAAGCATTTCGTCAGGAGGAGGGTACCATTGGAGTTGGCTTTCCCTACCCCCTCTCTGCTGATCACACCTCCCCAGAGGTCTGTGTCCTTTCCAACTCTGGCGTTAACGTCGCCAAGTACGATCAGCTTGTCGCCCGTTGGGACTCGGGACAGGGATTGTTCGAGGCTGGAGTAGAATTCCTCTTTGGTCTCCTCTGTGGCTTCCAGTGTTGGGGCGTACACACTGATGACCTGAGCCGAAGAGCCATGAGGCATTCGTTTATTCCGCGAAGAGAGTCTCTGAGACGTCGAACTAGCTCATTTTTTATGGCGAAGCCTACCCCATGGAGGCGGCATTCTTCAGGTTTGTCTTTCCAGAAGAAGGTGTAACCACCGCCTTGCTTCTTGAGCTGGCCTTCCCCTGCCTGCCTGCCGGGTCGCGCTTAGGGCGGCGATGTCTATGTCGAAACGTCTGACCTCCCGGGCAACGATAGCAGTACGGCGTTCCGGTCTGTCGCTGTTGGGGTTGTCCATGAGGGTCCTGACGTTCTAGGTATCGACCTTCATTTTAACTCACATTAACACTTTCATTACCAATCTCAGATTAACACTTTCATTCCCAATCTCACATGAACACTTTCATTCCTAATCTCACATTAACACATTCATTGCGAATCTCTCATTAACACTTTCATTGCCAATCTCACGTTAACACTTTCATTGCCAATCTCACGTTAACACTTTCATTGCCAATCTCACGGAACACTTTCATTCCTAATCTCATGTTAACATTTTCATTACCAACCCACATTAACACTTTCATAACTAAGTTAACGTTAACACTTTCATTACCAATCTCACGTTAATACTTTCATTATCAATCTCACGTTAACACTTTCACTCCTAATCTCACTTTATCACTTTCATTAACAATCTCACATTAACACTTGCTTTCCTAATCTCACATTAACACTGTGACACAGTATTACAATCCGTGTGAGACTGTGTTACAGTCCATGTGTTGCAGCCCGTGTGAGTGTGTTACAGTTCGTGTGAGACACTGTTATAGTCTGTGTGAGACAGTGTTACAGTCTATGTGTTAAAGACCATGTGAAACAGAGTTACAGTCCGTGTCAGACAGTGTTACAATCCATGTGTTACAGTCTGTGTGAGACAGTGTTACACTCTGTGTGAGACAGTGTTACAATCCGTGTGAGACAGTGTTACAGTCCGTGTGAGACAGTGTTACAGTCCGAGTGAGACAGTGTACAGTCCATGTGTTACAGTCCATGTCAGACAGTGTTACACTCCGAGTGAGACAGTGTACAGTCCATGTGTTACAGTCCGTGTGAGACAGTGTTACAGTCCGTGTGAGACAGTGAAACAGTCCGTGTGAGACAGTTTTACACTTCGTGTGAGACAGAATTACAGTCCGTGTGAGACAGTTTTACAGATCGTGTGAGACAGAGTTACAGTCCGTCTGAGACAGTGTTACAGTCCGTGTGAGACAGTGTTACCTTCCGTGTGAGATAGTGTTACAGTCCGTGTGAGACAGTGTTAGAGTCCGTGTGAGACAGTGTTACAGTCCGTGTGAGACAGTGTTACAGTCTGTGTGAGACAGTGTTACAGTCCGTCTGAGACAGTGTTACAGTCCGTCTGAGACAGTGTTACCGTCTGTGTGAGACAGTGTTACAGTCCGTGTGAGACAGTGTTAGAGTCCGTGTGAGACAGTGTTACAGTCCGTGTGAGACAGTGTTACAGTCCGTGTGAGACAGTGTTACCTTCCGTGTGAGATAGTGTTACAGTCAGTGGAAGACAGTGTTAGAGTCCGTGTGAGACAGTGTTACAGTCCGTGTGAGATAGTGTTACAGTCTGTGTGAGACAGTGTTAGAGTCCATGTGAGACAGTGTTACAGTCCGTGTGAGATAGTGTTACAGTCTGAGTGAGACAGTGTTACAGTCTGTGTGAAACAGTGTTACAGTCCGTGTGAGACAGTGTTACCTTCCGTGTGAGACAGTGTTACCGTCTGTATGAGACGGTGTTACAGTCCGTGTGAGACAGTGTTACAGTCCGAGTGAGACAGTGTACAGTCCATGTGTTACAGTCCGTGTGAGACAGTGTTACAGTCCGAGTGAGACAGTGTACAGTCCATGTGTTACAGGCCGTGTGAGACAGTGTTACAGTCCGTGTGAGACAGTGTTACAGTCCGTGTGAGACAGTTTTACACTTCGTGTGAGACAGAGTTACAGTCCGTGTGAGACAGTTTTACAGATCGTGTGAGACAGAGTTACAGTCCATCTGAGACATTGTTACAGTCCGTGTGAGACAGTGTTACAGTCCGTGTGAGACAGTGTTAGAGTCCATGTGAGACAGTGTTACCTTCCGTGTGAGATAGTATTACAGTCCGTGTGAGACAGTGTTAGAGACAGTGTTACCTTCCGTGTGAGATAGTGTTACAGTCCGTGTGAGACAGTGTTACAGTCCGTGTGAGACAGTGTTACAGTCCGTGTGAGACAGTGTTACAGTCCGTGTGAGACAGTGAAACAGTCCGTGTGAGACAGTTTTACACTTCGTGTGAGACAGAATTACAGTCCGTGTGAGACAGTTTTACAGATCGTGTGAGACAGAGTTACAGTCCGTGTGAGACAGTGTTAGAGTCTGTGTGAGACAGTGTTACAGTCCGTGTGAGACAGTGTTACAGTCTGTGTGAGACAGTGTTACAGTCTGTGTGAGACAGTGTTACAGTCCGTCTGAGACAGTGTTACAGTCCGTCTGAGACAGTGTTACCGTCTGTGTGAGACAGTGTTACAGTCCGTGTGAGACAGTGTTAGAGTCCGTGTGAGACAGTGTTACAGTCCGTGTGAGACAGTGTTACAGTCCGTGTGAGACAGTGTTACCTTCCGTGTGAGATAGTGTTACAGTCAGTGGAAGACAGTGTTAGAGTCCGTGTGAGACAGTGTTACAGTCCGTGTGAGATAGTGTTACAGTCTGTGTGAGACAGTGTTAGAGTCCATGTGAGACAGTGTTACAGTCCGTGTGAGATAGTGTTACAGTCTGAGTGAGACAGTGTTACAGTCTGTGTGAAACAGTGTTACAGTCCGTGTGAGACAGTGTTACCTTCCGTGTGAGACAGTGTTACCGTCTGTATGAGACGGTGTTACAGTCCGTGTGAGACAGTGTTACAGTCCGAGTGAGACAGTGTACAGTCCATGTGTTACAGTCCGTGTGAGACAGTGTTACAGTCCGAGTGAGACAGTGTACAGTCCATGTGTTACAGGCCGTGTGAGACAGTGTTACAGTCCGTGTGAGACAGTGTTACAGTCCGTGTGAGACAGTTTTACACTTCGTGTGAGACAGAGTTACAGTCCGTGTGAGACAGTTTTACAGATCGTGTGAGACAGAGTTACAGTCCATCTGAGACATTGTTACAGTCCGTGTGAGACAGTGTTACAGTCCGTGTGAGACAGTGTTAGAGTCCATGTGAGACAGTGTTACCTTCCGTGTGAGATAGTATTACAGTCCGTGTGAGACAGTGTTAGAGACAGTGTTACCTTCCGTGTGAGATAGTGTTACAGTCCGTGTGAGACAGTGTTACAGTCCGTGTGAGACAGTGTTACAGTCCGTGTGAGATAGTGTTACAGTCCGTGTGAGATAGTGTTACAGTCCGAGTGAGACAGTGTTACAATCTGTGTGAGACAGTGGTACAGTCTGTCTGAGTCAGTGTTACAGTCCGTGTGAGACAGTGTTACAGTCCGTGTGAGACAGTGTTACAGTCCGTGTGAGACTTTTACAGTCCGTGTGAGACAGTGTTACAGTCCGTCTGAGTCAGTATTACAGTCTGTGTGAGACAGTGTTACAGTCTGTGTGAGATAGTGTTAGAGTCCATGTGAGACAGTGTTACAGTCCGTGTGAGATAGTGTTACAGTCTGAGTGAGACAGTGTTACAGTCTGTGTGAAACAGTGTTACAGTCCGTGTTAGACAGTGTTACCTTCCGTGTGAGACAGTGTTACCGTCTGTGTGAGACGGTGTTACAGTCCGTGTGAGACAGTGTTACAGTCCGAGTGAGACAGTGTACAGTCCATGTGTTACAGTCCGTGTGAGACAGTGTTACAGTCCGAGTGAGACAGTGTACAGTCCATGTGTTACAGGCCGTGTGAGACAGTGTTACAGTCCGTGTGAGACAGTGTTACAGTCCGTGTGAGACAGTTTTACACTTCGTGTGAGACAGAGTTACAGTCCGTGTGAGACAGTTTTACAGATCGTGTGAGACAGAGTTACAGTCCATCTGAGACATTGTTACAGTCCGTGTGAGACAGTGTTACAGTCCGTGTGAGACAGTGTTAGAGTCCATGTGAGACAGTGTTACCTTCCGTGTGAGATAGTATTACAGTCCGTGTGAGACAGTGTTAGAGACAGTGTTACCTTCCGTGTGAGATAGTGTTACAGTCCGTGTGAGACAGTGTTACAGTCCGTGTGAGACAGTGTTACAGTCCGTGTGAGATAGTGTTACAGTCCGTGTGAGATAGTGTTACAGTCCGAGTGAGACAGTGTTCCAATCTGTGTGAGACAGTGGTACAGTCTGTCTGAGTCAGTGTTACAGTCCGTGTGAGACAGTGTTACAGTCCGTGTGAGACAGTGTTACAGTCCGTGTGAGACTTTTACAGTCCGTGTGAGACAGTGTTACAGTCCGTCTGAGTCAGTATTACAGTCTGTGTGAGACAGTGTTACAGTCTGTGTGAGACAGAGTTACAGTCCATGTGTTACAGTCTGTGTGAGACAGTGTTACACTCTGTGTGAGACAGTGTTACGGTCCGTGTGAGACATTGTTACAGTCCGTGTGAAACAGAATTACAGTCCGTGTGAGACAGTGTTACAATCCGTGTGAGACAGTGTTACAGTCCGTGTGAGACAGGTATACGGTCCGTGTGAGACAGTGTTGCAGTCCGTGTGAGACAGTGTTACAGTCCGTGTGAGACAGTGTCAAAGTCTGTGTGAGACAGTGTTACAGTGTATGTGTTAAAGACCATGTGAAACAGAGTTACAGTCCGTGTCAGACAGTGTTGCAGACCATGCGAGACAGTGTTACGGTCCATGTGAGACAGTGTTCCAGTCCGTGTGAGACAGTGTTACGGTCCGTGTGAGACTGTGTTATGGGCGTGTGATTTTTAAAGTGCATGTGAGACAGTGTTACAGTCCGTCTGAGTCAGTGTTTCAGTCCATGTGTTACACTCCGTGTGAGACAGTATTACAGTCCGTGTGAGACAGTATTACAGTCCGTGTGAGGCAGTGTTGCCGTCCGTGTGAGACAGTTACAGTCCGTGTGAGACAGTGTTACAGTCCGTGTGAGACACTGTTACAGTCCGTGGGAGACAGTGTTACGGTCCGTGTGAGACAGTGTTACGGTCCGTGTGAGACAGTGTTACAGTCTGTCTGAGTCAGTGTTTCAGTCTGTCTGAGACAGTGTTGCAGTCCATGTGTTACACTCCGTGTGAGACAGTATTACAGTCCGTGTGAGACAGTATTACAGTCCGTGGGAACCAGTGTTGCCGTCCGTGTGAGACAGTTACAGTCCGTCTGAGACAGTGTTACAGTCCGTGTGAGACACTCTTACGGTCCGTGGGAGACAGTGTTACGGTCCGTGTGAGACAGTGTTACGGTCCGTGTGAGACAGTGTTACAGTCCGTCTGAGTCAGTGTTTCAGTCTGTCTGAGACAGTTTTGCAGTCCATGTGTTGCACTCCGTGTGAGACAGTGTTACAGTCCATGTGAGACAGTGTTACAGTCTGTGTGTGACAGAGTTATAGTCCGTGTGAGGCAGTGTTACAGTCCGTGTGAGACAGTGTTACAGTCTGAGTGAGACAGTGTTACAGTCCAAGTGTTAGTCTGTGTGAGACTGTGTTACAGTCCGTGTCAGACAGTGTTACAATCCGTGTGAGACAGTGTTACAGTCCGTGTGAGACAATATTACAGTCCAAGTGAGACAGTGTTACAGTCCAGGTGAGACAATGTTACAGTCCGAGTGAGACAGTGTTACAGTCCGTGTGAGACAGTGTTACAGTCCGTGTGAGACAGTGTTACAGTCTGTGTGAGACAGTGTTACAGTCCAAGTGTTAGTCTGTGTGAGACTGTGTTACAGTCCGTGTCAGACAGTGTTACAATCCGTGTGAGACAGTGTTACAGTCCGTGTGAGACAGTATTACAGTCTGTGTGAGAAAGTGTTATAGTCCATGTGAGACAATGTTACGGTCCGTGTGAGACAGTTGCAGTCCGTGTGAGACAGTGTTACGTTCCGTCTGAGTCAGTGTTACAGTCTGTCTGAGACAGTGTTGCAGTCCATGTGTTACAGTCTGTGTGAGACAGTATTACAGTCCGTGTGAGACAATGTTACAGTCTGTGTGAGAAAGTGTTACAGTCCGTGTGAGACAATGTTGCAGTCCGAGTGAGTCAGTGTTACAGTCCGTGTGAGACAGTGTTATAGTCTGTGTGAGACAGTGTTACAGTCCGTGTGAGACAGTGTTACAGTCTGTGTGTTTCAGTTTTACAGTCCGGGTGTGACAGTGTTACAGTCCGTGTGAGACAGTGTTACAGTCTGTGTGAGAAAGTGTTACAGTCCGTGTGAGGCAGTGTTGCAGTCCTTGTGAGACAGCATTACATTCCGAGTGATACTGTGTTACAGTCCGGGTGTGACAGTGTTACAGTCCGTGTGAGATAGTTTTACAGTCCGTGTGAGACAGTGTTACAGTCCATGTGAGATAGTGTTGCAGTCCGTGTGAGATAGTGCTACAGTCCGTGTGAGACAGTTTTACAGTCTGTGTGAGACAGTGGTACAGTCTGAGTGAGACAGTGTTACAGACCATGTGAGACAGTGTTACAGTCCGTGTGAGACAGTGTTACAGTCCGAGTGAGTCAGTGTTACAGTCCGTGTGAGTCAGTGTTGCAGTCTGTGTGAGACAGTGTTACAGTCTGTGTGTGACAGAGTTAAAGTCTGTGTGAGACAGTGTTACAGTCCGTGTGAGACAGTGTTACAGTCTGTGTGAGAAAGTGTTACAGTCAGTGTGAGACAATGTTACAGTCTGTGTGAAACAGTGTTACAGTCCGTGTGAGACAGTGTTGCAGTCCATGTGTTACAGTCTGCATGAGACAGTGTTACAGTCCCTGTGAGACAATGTTATAGTCCATGTGACACAGTGTTACAGTCCGTTTGAAACAGTGTGAAACAGAGTTACAGATGTGTGAAACAGTGTTGCAGTCTGTGTGAGACTGTGTTACAGTCTGTGTGAGACAGTATTACAGTCTGTGTGAGACAGTGGTACAGTCTGAGTGAGACAGTGTTACAGACCATGTGAGACAGTGTTACAGTCCGTGTGAAACAGAGTTACAGATGTGTGAAACAGTGTTGCAGTCTGTGTGAGACTGTGTTACAGTCTGTGTGAGACAGTGGTACAGTCCCTGTGAGACAGTGTTACAGTCTGTATGAGAAAGTGTTACAGTCCGTGTGAGACAGTGTTACAGTCCGTGTGAGACCGTGTTCCAATCCGTGTGAGACACTGTAACACACCATGTGAGACAGTGTTACAGTCCGTGTGAGACAGTGTTACAGTCTGTGTGAGACAGTGTTACAATCCGTGTGAGACAGTGTTACAGTCCGTGTTAGACAGTATTACAGTCTGTGTGAGAAAGTGTTATAGTCCATGTGAGACAGTGTTACGGTCCGTGTGAGACAGTTGCAGTCCGTGTGAGACAGTGTTACGTTCCGTCTGAGTCAGTGTTACAGTCTGTCTGAGACAGTGTTGCAGTCCATGTGTTACAGTCTGTGTGAGACAGTATTACAGTCCGTGTGAGACAATGTTACAGTCTGTGTGAGAAAGTGTTACAGTCCGTGTGAGACAATGTTGCAGTCCGAGTGAGTCAGTGTTACAGTCCGTGTGAGACAGTGTTACAGTCTGTGTGAGACAGTGTTACAGTCCGTGTGAGACAGTGTTACAGTCTGTGTGTTACAGTTTTACAGTCCGGGTGTGACAGTGTTACAGTCCGTGTGAGACAGTGTTACAGTCTGTGTGAGAAAGTGTTATAGTCCGTGTGAGGCAGTGTTGCAGTCCTTGTGAGACAGCATTACATTCCGAGTGATACTGTGTTACAGTCCGGGTGTGACAGTGTTACAGTCCGTGGGAGATAGTTTTACAGTCCGTGTGAGACAGTGTTACAGTCCATGTGAGATAGTGTTGCAGTCCGTGTGAGATAGTGCTACAGTCCGTGTGAGACAGTTTTACAGTCTGTGTGAGACAGTGGTACAGTCTGAGTGAGACAGTGTTACAGACCATGTGAGACAGTGTTACAGTCCGTGTGAGACAGTATTACAGTCCGAGTGAGTCAGTGTTACAGTCCGTGTGAGTCAGTGTTACAGTCCGTGTGAGTCAGTGTTACAGTCTGTGTGAGACAGTGTTACAGTCTGTGTGTGACAGAGTTAAAGTCTGTGTGAGACAGTGTTACAGTCCATGTGAGATAGTGTTGCAGTCCGTGTGAGATAGTGCTACAGTCCGTGTGAGACAGTTTTACAGTCTGTGTGAGACAGTGGTACAGTCTGAGTGAGACAGTGTTACAGACCATGTGAGACAGTGTTACAGTCCGTGTGAGACAGTGTTACAGTCCGAGTGAGTCAGTGTTACAGTCCGTGTGAGTCAGTGTTACAGTCTGCATGAGACAGTGTTACAGTCCCTGTGAGACAATGTTATAGTCCATGTGACACAGTGTTACAGTCCGTTTGAAACAGTGTGACAGTCTGTGTGAGACAGTGTTACAGTCTGTGTGAGACAGAGTTAAAGTCTGTGTGAGACAATGTTACAGTCCGAGTGAGACAGTGTTACAGTCCGTGTCAGACATACATTCCGTGTGAGACAATGTTACAGTCTGAGTGAGACGGTGTTATAGTCCATGTGAGACAGTGTTACGGTCTGTGTGAGACAGTGTTACAGTCTGTGTGAGACAGTGTTACAATCCGTGTGAGACACTGTTACAGTCCGTGTCAGACAGAGTTACAATCCGTGTGAGACAATGTTGCAGTCCGAGTGAGTCAGTGTTACAGTCCGTGTGAGACAGTGTAACCCTCTGTGTGAGACAGTGTTACAGTCCGTGTGAGACAGTGTTACAGTCTGTGTGTTACAGTTTTACAGTCCGGGTGTGACAGTGTTACAGTCCGTGTGAGACAGTGTTACAGTCTGTGTGAGAAAGTGTTACAGTCCGTGTGAGGCAGTGTTGCAGTCCTTGTGAGACAGCGTTACATTCCGAGTGATACTGTGTTACAGTCCGGGTGTGACAGTGTTACAGTCCATGTGAGATAGTTTTACAGTCCGTGTGAGACAGTGTTACAGTCCATGTGCGATAGTGTTGCAGTCCGTGTGAGATAGTGCTACAGTCCGTGTGAGACAGTATTACAGTCCGAGTGAGTCAGTGTTACAGTCCGTGTGAGTCAGTGTTACAGTCTATGTGAGACAGTGTTACAGTCTGTGTGTGACAGAGTTAAAGTCTGTGTGAGACAGTGTTACAGTCCGTGTCAGACATACATTCCGTGTGAGACAATGTTACAGTCTGAGTGAGACGGTGTTATAGTCCATGTGAGACAGTGTTACAGTCCGTGTCAGACATACATTCCGTGTGAGACAATGTTACAGTCTGAGTGAGACGGTGTTATAGTCCATGTGAGACAGTGTTACGGTCTGTGTGAGACAGTGTTACAGTCTGTGTGAGACAGTGTTACAATCCGTGTGAGACACTGTTACAGTCCGTGTCAGACAGAGTTACAATCCGTGTGAGACAATGTTGCAGTCCGAGTGAGTCAGTGTTACAGTCCGTGTGAGACAGTGTAACCCTCTGTGTGAGACAGTGTTACAGTCCGTGTGAGACAGTGTTACAGTCTGTGTGTTACAGTTTTACAGTCCGGGTGTGACAGTGTTACAGTCCGTGTGAGACAGTGTTACAGTCTGTGTGAGAAAGTGTTACAGTCCGTGTGAGGCAGTGTTGCAGTCCTTGTGAGACAGCGTTACATTCCGAGTGATACTGTGTTACAGTCCGGGTGTGACAGTGTTACAGTCCATGTGAGATAGTTTTACAGTCCGTGTGAGACAGTGTTACAGTCCATGTGCGATAGTGTTGCAGTCCGTGTGAGATAGTGCTACAGTCCGTGTGAGACAGTATTACAGTCCGAGTGAGTCAGTGTTACAGTCCGTGTGAGTCAGTGTTACAGTCTATGTGAGACAGTGTTACAGTCTGTGTGTGACAGAGTTAAAGTCTGTGTGAGACAGTGTTACAGTCCGTGTCAGACATACATTCCGTGTGAGACAATGTTACAGTCTGAGTGAGACGGTGTTATAGTCCATGTGAGACAGTGTTACGGTCTGTGTGAGACAGTGTTACAGTCTGTGTGAGACAGTGTTACAATCCGTGTGAGACACTGTTACAGTCCGTGTCAGACAGAGTTACAATCCGTGTGAGACAATGTTGCAGTCCGAGTGAGTCAGTGTTACAGTCCGTGTGAGACAGTGTAACCCTCTGTGTGAGACAGTGTTACAGTCCGTGTGAGACAGTGTTACAGTCTGTGTGTTACAGTTTTACAGTCCGGGTGTGACAGTGTTACAGTCCGTGTGAGACAGTGTTACAGTCTGTGTGAGAAAGTGTTACAGTCCGTGTGAGGCAGTGTTGCAGTCCTTGTGAGACAGCGTTACATTCCGAGTGATACTGTGTTACAGTCCGGGTGTGACAGTGTTACAGTCCATGTGAGATAGTTTTACAGTCCGTGTGAGACAGTGTTACAGTCCATGTGCGATAGTGTTGCAGTCCGTGTGAGATAGTGCTACAGTCCGTGTGAGACAGTTTTACAGTCTGTGTGAGACAGTGGTACAGTCTGAGTGAGACAGTGTTACAGACCATGTGAGACAGTGTTACAGTCCGTGTGAGACAGTGTTACAGTCCGAGTGAGTCAGTGTTACAGTCCGTGTGAGTCAGTGTTACAGTCTATGTGAGACAGTGTTACAGTCTGTGTGTGACAGAGTTAAAGTCTGTGTGAGACAGTGTTACAGTCCGTGTGAGACAGTGTTACAGTCTGTGTGAGAAAGTGTTACAGTCACTGTGAGACAATGTTACAGTCTGTGTGAAACAGAGTTACAGTCCGTGTGAGACAGTGTTGCAGTCCATGTGTTACAGTCTGCATGAGACAGTGTTACAGTCCCTGTGAGACAATGTTATAGTCCATGTGACACAGTGTTACAGTCCGTTTGAAACAGTGTGACAGTCTGTGTGAGACAGTGTTACAGTCTGTGTGAGACAGAGTTAAAGTCTGTGTGAGACAATGTTACAGTCCGAGTGAGACAGTGTTACAGTCCGTGTCAGACATACATTCCGTGTGAGACAATGTTACAGTCTGAGTGAGACGGTGTTATAGTCCATGTGAGACAGTGTTACGGTCTGTGTGAGACAGTGTTACAGTCTGTGTGAGACAGTGTTACAATCCGTGTGAGACACTGTTACAGTCCGTGTCAGACAGAGTTACAATCCGTGTGAGACAATGTTGCAGTCCGAGTGAGTCAGTGTTACAGTCCGTGTGAGACAGTGTAACCCTCTGTGTGAGACAGTGTTACAGTCCGTGTGAGACAGTGTTACAGTCTGTGTGTTACAGTTTTACAGTCCGGGTGTGACAGTGTTACAGTCCGTGTGAGACAGTGTTACAGTCTGTGTGAGAAAGTGTTACAGTCCGTGTGAGGCAGTGTTGCAGTCCTTGTGAGACAGCGTTACATTCCGAGTGATACTGTGTTACAGTCCGGGTGTGACAGTGTTACAGTCCATGTGAGATAGTTTTACAGTCCGTGTGAGACAGTGTTACAGTCCATGTGCGATAGTGTTGCAGTCCGTGTGAGATAGTGCTACAGTCCGTGTGAGACAGTATTACAGTCTGTGTGAGACAGTGGTACAGTCTGAGTGAGACAGTGTTACAGACCATGTGAGACAGTGTTACAGTCCGTGTGAAACAGAGTTACAGATGTGTGAAACAGTGTTGCAGTCTGTGTGAGACTGTGTTACAGTCTGTGTGAGACAGTGGTACAGTCTGTGTGAGACAGTGTTACAGACCATGTGAGGCAGTGTTACATCCGTGTGAAACAGAGTTACAGTCGTGTGTAACAGTGTTACAGTCCATGTGTTACAGTTTCTGTGTGACAGAGTTACAGTCCGTGTGAAACAGAGTTACAGTCTGTGTGAGACACTGTTACAGATCTTGTGAGACAGTGTTACAGTCCGTGTGAAACAGAGTTACAGTCTGTGTGAAACAGTGTTGCAGTCCATGTGTTACAGTTTGTGTGAGACAGACTTACAGTCTATGTGAGACAGTGTTACAGTCCGTGTGAGACAGAGTTACAGTCCGTGTGAGACAATGTTACAATCCATGTGAGACAGTGTTACAGACCGTGTGAGACAGTGTTGCAGTCCATGTGTTACAGTCTGTGTGAGACAGTGTTACAGTCCACGTATTACAGTCTGTGTGAGACAGTGTTACAGTACGAGTGAGACAGTGTTACAGTCCGTGTGAGACAATGTTACAGTCCGTGTGAGACAATATTACAGTCCAAGTGAGACAGTGTTACAGTCCAGGTGAGACAATGTTACAGTCCGAGTGAGACAGTGTTACAGTCCGTGTGAAACAGTGTTGCAGTCCGTGTGAGACAGTGTTACAGTCCGTGTGAGACAGTGTTACAGTCCGTGTGAGACAATGTCACAATCTGAGTGAGACAGTGTTACAGTCCATGTGTTAAAGTCTGTGTGAGGCAGTGTTACAGTCCGTGTTAGACAGTGATACAGTCCCTGTGAGACAGTGTTACAGTCCGTGTGAGACAGTGTTACAGGCTGTGTGAGAAAGTGTTACAGTCCGTGTGAGACCGTGTTACAATCCGTGTGAGACACTGTGACACACCATGTGAGACAGTGTTACAGTCCGTGTGAGACAGTGTTACAGTCTGTGTGAGACAGTGTTACAGTCCGAGTGAGTCAGTGTTACAGTCCGTGTGAGTCAGTGTTACAGTCCGTGTGAGTCAGTGTTACAGTCCGTGTGAGACAGTGTTACAGTCTGCGTGTGGCAGAGTTACAGTCTGTGTGAGACAGTGTTACAGTCCGTGTGAGACAGTGTTACAGTCTGTGTGAGAAAGTGTTACAGTCAGTGTGAGACAATGTTACAGTATGTGTGAAACAGAGTTACAATCCGTGTGAGACAGTGTTGCAGTCCATGTGTTACAGTCTGCATGAGACAGTGTTATAGTCCATGTGAGACAGTGTTACAGCCCGTTTGAAACAGTGTGACAGTCTGTGTGAGACAGTGTTACAGTCTGTGTGAGACAGAGTTAAAGTCTGTGTGAGACAATGTTACAGTCCGAGTGAGACAGTGTTACAGTCCGTGTCAGACATACATTCCGTGTGAGACAATGTTACAGTCTGAGTGAGACGGTGTTATAGTCCATGTGAGACAGTGTTACGGTCTGTGTGAGACAGTGTTACAGTCTGTGTGAGACAGTGTTACAATCCGTGTGAGACACTGTTACAGTCCGTGTCAGACAGAATTACAATCCGTGTGAGACAATGTTGCAGTCCGAGTGAGTCAGTGTTACAGTCCGTGTGAGACAGTGTTACAGTCTGTGTGAGACAGTGTTACAGTCCGTGTGAGACAATGTTACAGTCTGTGTGTTACAGTTTTACAGTCCGGGTGTGACAGTGTTACAGTCCGTGTGAGACAGTGTTACAGTCTGTGTGAGACAGTGTTGCAGTCCAAGTGTTAGTCTGTGTGAGACTGTGTTACAGTCCGTGTGAGACAGAGTTACAATCCGTGTCAGACAGTGTTACAGTCCATGTGTTAAAGTCTGTGTGAGGCAGTATTACAGTCCGTGTGAGACAATGTTACAGTCCAAGTGAGACAGTGTTACAGTCCAGGTGAGACAGTGTTACAGTCCGAGTGAGACAGTGTTACAGTCCGTGTGAAACAGAGTTACAGTCTGTGTGAAACAGTGTTGCAGTCCGTGTGAGACAGTGTTACAGTCCGTGTGAGACAGTGTTACAGTTCGTGTGAGACAATGTCACAATCTGAGTGAGACAGTGTTACAGTCCATGTGTTAAAGTCTGTGTGAGGCAGTGTTACAGTCCATGTTAGACAGTGATACAGTCCCTGTGAGACAGTGTTACAGTCCGTGTGAGACAGTGTTACAGTCTGTGTGAGAAAGTGTTACAGTCCGTGTGCGACCGTGTTACAATCCGTGTGAGACACTGTAAAACACCATGTGAGACAGTGTTACAGTCTGTGTGAGACAGTGTTACAGTCCGAGTGAGTCAGTGTTACAGTCCGTGTGAGTCAGTGTTACAGTCCGTGTGAGACAGTGTTACAGTCTGTGTGTGACAGAGTTACAGTCTGTGTGAGACAGTGTTACAGTCCGTGTGAGACAGTGTTACAGTCTGTGTGAGAAAGTGTTACAGTCAGTGTGAGACAATGTTACAGTATGTGTGAAAGTGTTGCAGTCCATGTGTTACAGTCTGCATGAGACAGTGTTACAGTCCGTTTGAAACAGTGTGACAGTCTGTGTGAGACAGTGTTACAGTCTGTGTGAGACAGAGTTAAAGTCTGTGTGAGACAATGTTACAGTCCGAGTGAGACAGTGTTACAGTCCGTGTCAGACATACATTCCGTGTGAGACAATGTTACAGTCTGAGTGAGACGGTGTTATAGTCCATGTGAGACAGTGTTACAGTCTGTGTGAGACACTGTTACAGTCCGTGTCAGACAGTGTTACAGTCCGTGTGAGACAATGTTACAGTCCGTGTGAGACAATATTACAGTCCAAGTGAGACAGTGTTACAGTCCAGATGAGACAATGTTACAGTCCGAGTGAGACAGTGTTGTAGTCCGTGTGAGACAGTGTTGCAGTCCAAGTGTTAGTCTGTGTGAGACTGTGTTACAGTCCGTGTGAGACAGAGTTACAATCCGTGTCAGACAGTGTTACAGTCCGTGTGAGACAGTGTTACAGTCTGTGTGAGACAATGTCACAGTCTGAGTGAGACAGTGTTACAGTCCATGTGTTAAAGTCTGTGTGAGGCAGTATTACAGTCCGTGTGAGACAATGTTACAGTCCAAGTGAGACAGTGTTACAGTCCAGGTGAGACAATGTTACAGTCCGAGTGAGACAGTGTTACAGTCCGTGTGAGACAGTGTTACAGTTTGTGTGTGACAGAGTTACAGTCTGTGTATGACAGAGTTACAGTCCGTGTCAGGCAGTGTTGTAGTCCATGTGAGACAGTGTTACAGTCTGTTTGAGACAGTGTTACAGTCCGTGTGAGACATTGTTACAGTCCATGTGAGACAGTGTTACCGTCTGTGTGAGACAGTGTTACAATCCGTGTGAGACAGTGTTACACACCGTGTGAGACACTGTAACACACCATGTGAGACAGTGTTACAGTCCGTGTGAGACAGTGTTACAGTCCGTGTGGGACAGTGTTACAGTCCGTGTGTGACAGAGTTACAGTCTGTGTGAGACAGTGTTACAGTCCGTGTGAGACAGTGTTACAGTCTGTGTGAGAATGTGTTACAGTCAGTGTGAGACAATGTTACAGTCTGTGTGAAACAGAGTTACAGTCCGTGTGAGACAGTGTTGCAGTCCATGTGTTACAGTCTGCATGAGACAGTGTTACAGTCACTGTGAGACAATGTTATAGTCCATGTGAGACAGTGTTACAGTCCGTTTGAAACAGTGTGACAGTCTGTGTGAGACAGAGTTAAAGTCTGTGTGAGACAATGTTACAGTCCGAGTGAGACAGTGTTACAGTCCGTGTCAGACATACATTCCGTGTGAGACAATGTTACAGTCTGAGTGAGACGGTGTTATAGTCCATGTGAGACAGTGTTACGGTCTGTGTGAGACAGTGTTACAGTCTGTGTGAGACAGTGTTACAATCCGTGTGAGACACTGTTACAGTCCGTGTCAGACAGAGTTACAATCCGTGTGAGACAGTGTTACAGTCCATGTGAGACAATGTCACAGTCTGAGTGAGACAGTGTTACAGTCCATGTGTTAAAGTCTGTGTGAGGCAGTGTTACATTCCGTGTGAGACAGTGATACAGTCCGTGTGAGAAAGTCTTACAGTCCGTGTGAGACAGTGTTACAGTCCGTGTGAGACAGTGTGACAGTCTGTGTGAGACAGTGTTACAGTCCGAGTGAGTCATTGTTACAGTCCGTGTGAGACAGTGTTACAGTCTGTGTGAGAAAGTGTTACAGTCCGTGTGAGAAAGTCTTACAGTCCGTGTGAGACAGTGTTACAGTCCGTGCAAGACAGTGTTACAGTCCGTGTGAGAAAGTCTTACAGTCCGTGTGAGACAGTGTTACAGTCCGTGTGAGACAGTGTGACAGTCTGTGTGAGACAGTGTTACAGTCCGAGTGAGTCATTGTTACAGTCCGTGTGAGACAGTGTTACAGTCTGTGTGAGAAAGTGTTACAGTCCGTGTGAGACAGTGTTACAGTCCGTGTGAGACACTGTTACACACCATGTGAGACAGTGTTACAGTCTGTGTGAAACAGAGTTACAGTCCGTGTGAGACAGTGTTGCAGTCCAGGTGTTACAGTCTGCGTGAGACAGTGTTACAGTCCCTGTGAGACTATGTTATAGTCTGTGTGAGACAGTGTTACAGTCTGTGTGAGACAGAGTTAAAGTCTGTGTGAGACAATGTTACAGTCCGAGTGAGACAGTGTTACAGTCCGTGTCAGACATACATTCCGTGTGAGACAATGTTACAGTCTGAGTGAGACAGTGTTACAGTCCGTGTGAAGCAGTGTTACAGTCCGTGTGAGACAATGTTACAGTCTGTGTGAGACAGTGTTACAATCAGTGTGAGACACTGTTACAGTCCGTGTGAGACAATGTTACAGTCCGAGAGAGACAGTGTTACAGTCTGTGTGAGACAGTGTTGCAGTCCGTGTGAAACAGTGTTACAATCCATGTGTTACTGTCTGTGTGAGACAGTGTTGCAGTCTGTGTGAGACAGTGTTACACTTTGTGTGAGACAGTGTTACAGTCCATGTGAGACATTGTTACAGTCCGAGTGAGACAGTGTTGCAATCCGTGTGAGAGAGTGTTACAGTCTGTGTGAGACAGTGTTACAGTCTGTATGAAACAGTTACAGTCCATGTGAGACAGTGTTACAGTCCGTCTGAGTCAGTGTTACAGTCTGTCTGAGACAATGTTGCAGTCCATGTGTTACAGTCCATGTGAGACAGTGTTACAATCCGTGTGAGACAGTGTTACATTCCGTGTGAGACAGTGTTACAATCCATGTGTTAAGTCTGTGTGAGACAGTGTTACAGTCCATGTGTTACAGTCTGTGTGAGACAGTGTTACAGTCTGTGTGAGACAGTGTTACAATCCGTGTGAGACAGGGTTACAGTCCGAGTGAGACAGTGTTGCAGTCCGAGTGAGACAGTGTTACAGTCCGAGTGAGACAGTGTTACAGTCAGTCTGAGTCAGTGTTACAGTCTGTCAGGGGCAGTGTTGCAGTCCGAGTGAGACAGTGTTACAGTCCGAGTGAGACAGTGTTACAGTCCATCTGAGACAGTGTTACAGTCCGTGTGAGACAGTGTTACAGTCCGTGTGAGACAGTGTTACAGTCTGTGTGAGATAAAGTTACAGTCCCTGTGAGACAGTGTTGCAGTCCGTGTGAGACCATGTTACAGACCATGTGAGACAGTGTTACAGTCCGTGTGAAACAGAGTTACAGTCCGCGTGAGACAGTGTTACAGTCTATGTGTTACAATCCGTGTGAGACAGTATTACAGTTCCTATGTTACAGTCTGTGTTAGACACGGTTACATTCTGTGTGAGTCAGAGTTACAATCTGTGTGAGACAGTATTGCAGTCTGTGAGTCAGTTACAGTCTGTGTGAGACAGTGTTACAGTTTGTGTGAGACAGTGTTACAGTCCGTGCGAGACACTGTTACAGTCTGTATGAGACAGAGTTACAGTCGGTGTGAGACAGTGTTACAGTCCATGTGTTAGTCTGTGTGAGACAGTGTAACAGTCTATGTGTTATAGTCCGTGTGCGACAGTGTTGCAGTCCGAGTGAGACAGTGTTACAATCCGTGTGAGACAGTGTTACAGTCTGTATGAAACAGTTACAGTCCATGTGAGACAGTGTTACAGTCCGTCTGAGTCAGTGTTACAGTCTGTCTGAGACAGTGTTGCAGTCCATGTGTTACAGTCCGTGTGAGACAGTGTTACAGTCCATGTCAGACAGTGTTACAGTCCGTGTGAGACACTGTTACAGTCCGTGTTAGACAGTGTTACAGCCCATGTGTTAAAGTCTGTGTGAGACAGTGTTACAGTCTTTGTGTTAAAGACCATGTGAAACAGAGTTACAGTCTGTGTGAGACAGAGTTACAGTCTGTGTGAGACAGTGTTACAGTCTGTGTGAGACAGTGTTACAATCCGTGTGAGACAGGGTTACAGTCCGAGTGAGACAGTGTAACAGTCAGTCTGAGTCAGTGTTACAGTCTGTCAGGGACAGTGTTGCAGTCCGAGTGAGACAGTGTTACAGTCCATGTGAGACAGTGTTACAGCCCGTGTGAGACAGTTTTACAGTCCGAGTGAGACAGTGTTACAGTCAGTGAGAGACAGAGTTACAGTCTGTGTGAGACAGTGTTACAATCCATGTGTTACAGTCTGTGTGAGAAAGTATTACAGTCCATGTGAGACAGTGTTACAGTCCGTGTGAGACAGTGTTACAGTCCGTGTGAGACAGTGTTGCTGTCTGTGTGAGATAAAGTTACAGTCCCTGTGAGACAGTGTTACAGTCCGTGTGAGACTATGTTACAGACCATGTGAGACAGTGTTACAGTCCGTGTGAAACAGAGTTACAGTCCGCGTGAGACAGTGTTACAGTCGATGTGTTACAATCCGTGTGAGACAGTGTTACAGTCCATGTGTTACAGTCCGTTTGAGACAGTGTTACAGTCCGTGTGAGAAAGTGTTACATTGCGTGTGAGACAGAGTTACGCTCTGTGTGAGAAAGTGTTACAGTCCGTGTGAGACAGTGTTACAGTCCGTGGTAGACAATGTTACAGTCCGAGTGAGACAGTGTTACAGTCCGTGTGAGACAGTGTCGCAGTCCGTGTGAGACCATGTTACAGACCATGTGAGACAGTGTTACAGTCCGTGTGAAACAGAGTTACAGTCCGTGTGAGAAAGTGTTACAGTCCGTGTGAGACAGCGTGACAGTCCGTGTGAGACAGTGTTACAGTCTGTGTGAGACAGAGTTACAGTCCGTGTGAGACAGTGTTGCAGTCCGTGTGAGACCATGTTACAGACCATGTGAGACAGTGTTACAGTCCGTGTGAAACAGAGTTACAGTCCGTGTGAGAAAGTGTTACAGTCCGTGTGAGACAGCGTGACAGTCCGTGTGAGACAGTGTTACAGTCTGTGTGAGACAGAGTTACAGTCTGTGTGAGACAGAGTTACAGTCCATGTCTTAGTCTGTATGAGACAGTGTTACAGTCTATGTGTTACAGTCCGTGTGAGACAGTGTTAGAGTCCCGTGAGACAGTGTTACAGTCCGTGTGAGACAGTGTTACAGACCATGTGAGACAGTGTTACAGTCCGTATGAAACAGAGTTACAGTCCGCGTGAGACAGTGTTACAGTCTATGTGTTACAATCCGTGTGAGACAGTGTTACAGTCCATATGTTACTGTCCGTTTGAGACAGTGTTACAGTCCGTGTGAGAAAGTGTTACATCGCGTGTGAGACAGAGTTACGCTCTGTGTGAGAAAGTGTTACAGTCCGTGTGAGACAGTGTTACAGTCCGTGGTAGACAATGTTACAGTCCGAGTGAGACAGTGTTACAGTCCGTGTGAGACAGTGTCGCAGTCCGTGTGAGACCATGTTACAGACCATGTGAGACAGTGTTACAGTCCGTGTGAAACAGAGTTACAGTCCGTGTGAGAAAGTGTTACAGTCCGTGTGAGACAGCGTGACAGTCCGTGTGAGACAGTGTTACAGTCTGTGTGAGACAGAGTTACAGTCCGTGTGAGACAGTGTTGCAGTCCGTGTGAGACCATGTTACAGACCATGTGAGACAGTGTTACAATCCGTGTGAGACAGTGTTACAGTCCATATGTTACTGTCCGTTTGAGACAGTGTTACAGTCCGTGTGAGAAAGTGTTACATCGCGTGTGAGACAGAGTTACGCTCTGTGTGAGAAAGTGTTACAGTCCGTGTGAGACAGTGTTACAGTCCGTGGTAGACAATGTTACAGTCCGAGTGAGACAGTGTTACAGTCCGTGTGAGAGAGTGTCGCAGTCCGTGTGAGACCATGTTACAGACCATGTGAGACAGTGTTACAGTCCATGTGAAACAGAGTTACAGTCCGTGTGAGAAAGTGTTACAGTCCGTGTGAGACAGCGTGACAGTCCGTGTGAGACAGTGTTACAGTCTGTGTGAGACAGAGTTACAGTCCATGTCTTAGTCTGTGTGAGACAGTGTTACAGTCTATGTGTTACAGTCCGTGTGAGACAGTGTTAGAGTCCCTGTGAGACAGTGTTACAGTCCGTGTGAGACAGTGTTACAGTCTGTGTGAGAAAGTGTTACAGTCTGTGTGAGACAGTGTTACAGTCCGTGTGAGACCGTGTTACAATCCGTGTGAGACACTGTTACACACCATGTGAGACAGGGTTACAGCCCGTGGGAGACAGTGTTACAGTCTGTGTGAGACAGTGTTACAGTCAGTGTGAGACAGTGTTACAGTCTATGTGTGACAGAGTTACAGTCTGTGTGAGACAGTGTTACAGTCCGTGTGAGACAGTGTTACAGTCCGTGTGAGACAGTGTTACAGTCCGTGTGAGACAGTGTTACAGTCTGTGTGAGAAAGTGTTAATGTCTGTGTGAGACAGTGTTACAGTCCATGTGTTACAGTCTGTGTGAGACAGTGTTACAGTCCGAGTGAGACAGTGTTACAGTCCGAGTGAGAGATTGTTACAGTCAGTCTGAGTCAGTGTTACAGTCTGTCAGGGACAGTGTTGCAGTCCGAATGAGACAGTGTTACAGTCAGTGAGAGACAGAGTTACAGTCTGTGTGAGACAGAGTTACAGTCCATGTCTTAGTCTGTATGAGACAGTGTTACAGTCTATGTGTTACAGTCCGTGTGAGACAGTGTTAGAGTCCCGTGAGACAGTGTTACAGTCCGTGTGAGACAGTGTTACAGTCTGTGTGAGAAAGTGTTACAGTCCGTGTGAGACAGTGTTACAGTCCGCGGTAGACAATGTTACAGTCCGAGTGAGACAGTGTTACAGTCCGTGTGAGACAGTGTCGCAGTCCGTGTGAGACCATGTTACAGACCATGTGAGACAGTGTTACAGTCCGTGTGAAACAGAGTTACAGTCCGTGTGAGAAAGTGTTACAGTCCGTGTGAGACAGCGTGACAGTCCGTGTGAGACAGTGTTACAGTCTGTGTGAGACAGAGTTACAGTCTGTGTGAGACAGAGTTACAGTCCATGTCTTAGTCTGTATGAGACAGTGTTACAGTCTATGTGTTACAGTCCGTGTGAGACAGTGTTAGAGCCCCGTGAGACAGTGTTACAGTCCGTGTGAGACAGTGTTACAGTCTGTGTGAGAAAGTGTTACAGTCCGTGTGAGACAGTGTTACAGTCCGTGTGAGACCGTGTTACAATCCGTGTGAGACACTGTTACACACCATGTGAGACAGGGTTACAGCCCGTGGGAGACAGTGTTACAGGCGGTGGGAGACAGTGTTATAGTCCGAGTGAGTCAGTGTTACAGTCCGTGTGAGTTAGTGTTACAGTCCGTGTGAGAAAGTGTTACAGTCCGTGTGAGACAGTGTTACAGTCCGCGGTAGACAATGTTACAGTCCGAGTGAGACAGTGTTACAGTCCGTGTGAGACAGTGTCGCAGTCCGTGTGAGACCATGTTACAGACCATGTGAGACAGTGTTACAGTCCATGTGAAACAGAGTTACAGTCCGTGTGAGAAAGTGTTACAGTCCGTGTGAGACAGCGTGACAGTCCGTGTGAGACAGTGTTACAGTCTGTGTGAGACAGAGTTACAGTCCATGTCTTAGTCTGTATGAGACAGTGTTACAGTCTATGTGTTACAGTCCGTGTGAGACAGTGTTAGAGTCCCGTGAGACAGTGTTACAGTCCGTGTGAGACAGTGTTACAGTCTGTGTGAGAAAGTGTTACAGTCCGTGTGAGACAGTGTTACAGTCCGCGGTAGACAATGTTACAGTCCGAGTGAGACAGTGTTACAGTCCGTGTGAGACAGTGTCGCAGTCCGTGTGAGACCATGTTACAGACCATGTGAGACAGTGTTACAGTCCGTGTGAAACAGAGTTACAGTCCGTGTGAGAAAGTGTTACAGTCCGTGTGAGACAGCGTGACAGTCCGTGTGAGACAGTGTTACAGTCTGTGTGAGACAGAGTTACAGTCTGTGTGAGACAGAGTTACAGTCCATGTCTTAGTCTGTATGAGACAGTGTTACAGTCTATGTGTTACAGTCCGTGTGAGACAGTGTTAGAGCCCCGTGAGACAGTGTTACAGTCCGTGTGAGACAGTGTTACAGTCTGTGTGAGAAAGTGTTACAGTCCGTGTGAGACAGTGTTACAGTCCGTGTGAGACCGTGTTACAATCCGTGTGAGACACTGTTACACACCATGTGAGACAGGGTTACAGCCCGTGGGAGACAGTGTTACAGGCTGTGGGAGACAGTGTTATAGTCCGAGTGAGTCAGTGTTACAGTCCGTGTGAGTTAGTGTTACAGTCCGTGTGAGACAGTGTTACAGTCCGTGTGAGACAGTGTTACAGTCTGTGTGAGGCAGTGTTACAGTCCGAGTGAGTCAGTGTTACAGTCCGTGTGAGACAGTGTTACAGTCCGTGTGAGACATTGTTACAGTCCGTGTGAGAGAGTGTTAGTCTGTGTGAGAAAGTGTTACAGTCCGTGTGAGACAGTGTTACAGTCCGTGTGAGACACTGTTGCACACCGTGTGACACAGTGTTGCAGTCCGTGTGAGACAGTGTTGCAGTCCATGTTTTACAGTCTGCGTGAGACAGTGATACAGTCCCTGTGAGACAATGTTAAAGTCCATGTGAGACAGTGTTATAGTCCATGTGTTACAGTCTGTGTGAGACAGTGTTACACTCCGTGTGAGACAGTGTTAAAGTCCATGTGAGACAGTGTTATAGTCCATGTGAGACAGTGTTACAGTCCGTGTGAGACAGTTGCAGTCCGTGTGAGACAGTGTTACAGTCCGTGTGAAACAGAGTTACAGTCTGTGTGAAACAGTGTTGCAGTCCCTGTGAGACAGTGTTACAGTCCGTGTGAGACAGTGTTACAGTCCGTGTGAGACAATGTCACAATCTGAGTGAGACAGTGTTACAGTCCATGTGTTAAACTCTGTGTGAGGCAGTGTTACAGTCCGTGTTAGACAGTGATACAGTCCCTGTGAGACAGTGTTACAGTCCGTGTGAGACAGTGTTACAGTCTGTGTGTGAAAGTGTTACAGTCCGTGTGAGACAGTGTTACAGTCCGTGTGAGACCGTGTTACAATCTGTGTGAGACACTGTAACACACCATGTGAGACAGTGTTACAGTCTGTGTGAGACAGTGTTACAGTCCGAGTGAGTCAGTGTTACAGTCCGTGTGAGTCAGTGTTACAGTCCATGTGAGTCAGTGTTACAGTCCGTGTGAGACAGTGTTACACTCCGTTTGAAACAGTGTGACAGTCTGTGTGAGACAGTGTTACAGTCTGTGTGAGACAGAGTTAAAGTCTGTGTGAGACAATGTTACAGTCCGAGTGAGACAGTGTTACAGTCGGTGTCAGACATACATTCCGTGTGAGACAATGTTATAGTCTGAGT
The DNA here is from genome assembly GCA_030390025.1 of Squalus acanthias. Lineage (NCBI taxonomy): Eukaryota > Metazoa > Chordata > Chondrichthyes > Squaliformes > Squalidae > Squalus > Squalus acanthias. Next base: position 63,347,695 of record CM059435.1, read on the forward strand.
GAGACGGTGTTATAGTCCATGTGAGACAGTGTTACGGTCCGTGTGAGACAGTGTTACAGTCTGAGTGAGACAGTGTTACAGTCCGTGTGAAGCAGTGTTACAGTCCGTGTGAGACAATGTTACAGTCTGTGTGAGACAGTGTTACAATCCGTGTGAGACACTGTTACAGTCCGTGTGAGACAATGTTACAGTCTGAGTGAGACAGTGTTACAGTCCGTGTCAGACATACATTCCGTGTGAGACAATGTTACAGTCTGAGTGAGACAGTGTTACAGTCCGGGTGTGACAGTGTTACAGTCTGTGTGAGACAGTGTTACAGTCCGTGTGAAACAGTGTTACAATCCATGTGTTACTGTCTGTGTGAGACAGTGTTGCAGTCTGTGTGAGACAGTGTTACACTTTCTGTGAGACAGTGTTACAGTCCAAGTGAGACATTGTTACAGTCCGAGTGAGACAGTGTTACAATCCGTGTGAGAGTGTTACAGTCTGTGTGAGACAGTGTTACAGTCTGTATGAAACAGTTACAGTCCATGTGAGACAGTGTTACAGTCCGTCTGAGTCAGTGTTACAGTCTGTCTGAGACAGTGTTACAGTCCGTGTCAGACAGTGTTACAGTCCGTGTGAGACACTGTTACAGTCCGTGTTCGACAGTGTTACAGCCCATGTGTTAAAGTCTGTGTGAGACAGTGTTACAGTCTTTGTGTTAAAGACCATGTGAAACAGAGTTACAGTCCGTGTGAGACAGTGTTACATTCCGTGTGAGACAGTGTTACAATCTATGTGTTAAGTCTGTGTTAGACAGTGTTACAGTCTGCGTGAGACAGTGTTACAGTCTGTGTGAGACAGTGTTACAGTCCATGTGTTACAGTCTGTGTGAGACAGTGTTACAGTCTGTGTGAGACAGTGTTACAATCCGTGTGAGACAGGGTTACAGTCCGAGTGAGACAGTGTTACAGTCCGAGTGAGACAGTGTTACAGACCGAGTGAGACAGTGTTACAGTCAGTCTGAGTCAGTGTTACAGTCTGTCAGGGACAGTGTAGCAGTCCGAATGAGACAGTGTTACAGTCAGTGAGAGACAGAGTTACAGTCTGTGTGAGACAGTGTTACAATCCATGTGTTACAGTCTGTGTGAGAAAGTATTACAGTCCATGTGAGACAGTGTTACAGTCCGTGTGAGATAAAGTTACAGTCCCTGTGAGACAGTGTTACAGTCCGTGTGAAACAGAGTTACAGTCCGCGTGAGACAGTGTTACAGTCTATGTGTTACAATCCGTGTGAGACAGTGTTACAGTCCATATGTTACTGTCCGTTTGAGACAGTGTTACAGTCCGTGTGAGAAAGTGTTACATTGCGTGTGAGACAGAGTTACGCTCTGTGTGAGAAAGTGTTACAGTCCGTGTGAGACAGTGTTACAGTCCGTGGTAGACAATGTTACAGTCCGAGTGAGACAGTGTTACAGTCCGTGTGAGACAGAGTTACAATCCGTGTGAGACAGTGTTACAGTCCATGTCAGACAGTGTTACAGTCCGTGTGAGACACTGTTACAGTCCGTGTTAGACAGTGTTACAGCCCATGTGTTAAAGTCTGTGTGAGACAGTGTTACAGTCTTTGGGGTAGAAATTAGGTCGCGCCCCATTTGGGGCGCAAATATCGTCCGGACGCAAATATTAGCGCCTGGCGCTAATTATCGGCACTGACAGGAAACTTCACTTTTACCGCCCCGGGAGGTGAGTGGAGCGCTAAAGCAGGCGCTGCACACCTCTCTTAAGGCGCAAAGGCCGAGCAGTGAGGCGCTAACTCGGAGCGCTAGCGAAGCTCATGTAATGTCAGTCAGCAATGGAACACACACACAATGGCACGGGCCAGTTCTTAAAGGGGATGGTTAATCTTGCTTTCCATCCACATCCTGTTCATTGCTGCCTTGAATCTCGGCCTGGAGAGACTTGCACATCAAATTTGCTGGAAAGAACAATGGAGCGTACCAGGCAAAGAGCTCAGAGTGCAGCTCCCACAGTCTCTGCTAAATCGATACAAGGAATGGCAAATTAAAATGAACCTGCAAAGTGCTGCTCAGTACCCAAAACTCCTTCACACAACGTTGAATCTCTCCAGAAGTCTCTCCCTCTCTCTCTCAGAATGCGTAGTTCAAAAATGCCACCAACAATAAAAGACAGGAAGAGGCCCCCTTTAAATAGCGCCCCCCCCAGCCCCACAGCAATTGATAGCGTTCCAGTCTTCTGGTCGTTGGAAGCGCCAGGCGGTAAGGCAGGGGGCGCCACTCAATTTCCGCTACGGGGCGCCACAAGGGCGTTGCACCATGGAATGACGTCACAATCTGCGCGCGCAGGTGGTCGCAGCGGTAAGTTTTAGCGCCGCCGCACAATCTCAAGTTAAGTTCTCGAGCGGCGCAAACATCGCTGCGCCCAGGCGTTAGCGGCTTTGCGCCCCATTAGCGCCCTCTTAAGGCGCTAATGGGAGGCGCAACCAAGTGAATTTTTACCCCTTTGTGTTAAAGACCATGTGAAACAGAATTACAGTCCGTGTGAGACAGTGTTACATTCCGGGTGAGACAGTGTTACAATCCATGTGTTTGTGTTAGACAGTGTTACAGTCTGTGTGAGACAGTGTTACAGTCTGTGTGAGACAGTGTTACAGTCCATGTGTTACAGTCTGTGTGAGACAGTGTTACAGTCTGTGTGAGACAGTGTTACAATCCGTGTGAGACAGGGTTACAGTCCGAGTGAGACAGTGTTACAGTCAGTCTGAGTCAGTGTTACAGTCTGTCAGGGACAGTGTTGCAGTCCGAATGAGACAGTGTTACAGTCAGTGAGAGACAGAGTTACAGTCTGTGTGAGACAGTGTTACAATCCATGTGTTACAGTCTGTGTGAGAAAGTATTACAGTCCATGTGAGACAGTGTTACAGTCCGTGTGAGACAGTGTTGCAGTCTGTGTGAGACAGTGTTACAGTCCGTGTGAGACAGTGTTGCAGTTTGTGTGAGATAAAGTTACAGTCCCTGTGAGTCAGTGTTGCAGTCCGTGTGAGACCATGTTACAGACCATGTGAGACAGTGTTACAGTCCGTATGAAACAGAGTTACAGTCCGCGTGAGACAGTGTTACAGTCTATGTGTTACAATCCGTGTGAGACAGTGTTACAGTCCATATGTTACTGTCCGTTTGAGACAGTGTTACAGTCCGTGTGAGAAAGTGTTACATCGCGTGTGAGACAGAGTTACGCTCTGTGTGAGAAAGTGTTACAGTCCGTGTGAGACAGTGTTACAGTCCGTGGTAGACAATGTTACAGTCCGAGTGAGACAGTGTTACAGTCCGTGTGAGACAGTGTCGCAGTCCGTGTGAGACCATGTTACAGACCATGTGAGACAGTGTTACAGTCCATGTGAAACAGAGTTACAGTCCGTGTGAGAAAGTGTTACAGTCCGTGTGAGACAGCGTGACAGTCCGTGTGAGACAGTGTTACAGTCTGTGTGAGACAGAGTTACAGTCCATGTCTTAGTCTGTGTGAGACAGTGTTACAGTCTATGTGTTACAGTCCGTGTGAGACAGTGTTAGAGTCCCTGTGAGACAGTGTTACAGTCCGTGTGAGACAGTGTTACAGTCTGTGTGAGAAAGTGTTACAGTCTGTGTGAGACAGTGTTACAGTCCGTGTGAGACCGTGTTACAATCCGTGTGAGACACTGTTACACACCATGTGAGACAGGGATACAGCCCGTGGGAGACAGTGTTACAGTCTGTGTGAGACAGTGTTACAGTCAGTGTGAGACAGTGTTACAGTCTATGTGTGACAGAGTTACAGTCTGTGTGAGACAGTGTTACAGTCCGTGTGAGACAGTGTTACAGTCCGTGTGAGACAGTGTTACAGTCCGTGTGAGACAGTGTTACAGTCTGTGTGAGAAAGTGTTAATGTCTGTGTGAGACAGTGTTACAGTCCATGTGAGACAGTGTTACAGTCCGAGTGAGACAGTGTTACAGTCCGAGTGAGAGATTGTTACAGTCAGTCTGAGTCAGTGTTACAGTCTGTCAGGGACAGTGTTGCAGTCCGAGTGAGACAGTGTTACAGTCAGTGAGAGACAGAGTTACAGTCTGTGTGAGACAGTGTTACAATCCATGTGTTACAGTCTGTGTGAGAAAGTATTACAGTCCATGTGAGACAGTGTTACAGTCCATCTGAGACAGTGTTACAGCCCGTGTGAGACAGTGTTACAGTCCGTGTGAGACAGTGTTGCAGTCTGTGTGAGATAAAGTTACAGTCCCTGTGAGACAGTGTTGCAGTCCGTGTGAGACCATGTTACAGACCATGTGAGACAGTGTTACAGTCCGTGTGAAACAGAGTTACAGTCCGCGTGAGACAGTGTTACAGTCTATGTGTTACAATCCGTGTGAGACAGTGTTACAGTCCATATGTTACTGTCCGTTTGAGACAGTGTTACAGTCCGTGAGAGAAAGTGTTACATTGCGTGTGAGACAGAGTTACGCTCTGTGTGAGAAAGTGTTACAGTCCGTGTGAGACAGTGTTACAGTCCGTGGTAGACAATGTTACAGTCCGAGTGAGACAGTGTTACAGTCCGTGTGAGACCATGTTACAGTCCGTGTGAGAAAGTGTTACAGTCCGTGTGAGACAGTGTTACAGTCCATATGTTACTGTCCGTTTGAGACAGTGTTACAGTCCGTGAGAGAAAGTGTTACATTGCGTGTGAGACAGAGTTACGCTCTGTGTGAGAAAGTGTTACAGTCCGTGTGAGACAGTGTTACAGTCCGTGGTAGACAATGTTACAGTCCGTGTGAGACAGCGTGACAGTCCGTGTGAGACAGTGTTACAGTCCGTGTGAGACAGTGTTACAGTCCGTGTGAGACAGTGTCGCAATCCGTGTGAGGCCATGTTACAGTCCGTGTGAGAAAGTGTTACAGTCCGTGTGAGACAGCGTGACAGTCCGTGTGAGACAGTGTTACAGTCCGTGTGAGACAGAGTTACAGTCCATGTCTTAGTCTGTGTGAGACAGTGTTACAGTCTATGTGTTACAGTCCGTGTGAGACAGTGTTACAGTCCGTGTGAGACAGTGTTACAGTCTGTGTGAGAAAGTGTTACAGTCTGTGTGAGACAGTGTTACAGTCCGTGTGAGACCGTGTTACAATCCGTGTGAGACACTGTTACACACCATGTGAGACAGGGTTACAGCCCGTGGGAGACAGTGTTACAGTTTGTGTGAGACAGTGTTATAGTCCGAGTGAGTCAGCGTAACAGTCCGTGTGAGTTAGTGTTACAGTCCGTGTGAGACAGTGTAACAGTCCGTGTGAGACAGTGTTACAGTCTGTGTGAGAAAGTGTTAATGTCCCTGTCAGACAATGTTATAGTCCGTGTGAGACAGTGTTACAGTCTGTGTGAAACAGAGTTACAGTCCATGTGAGACAGTGTTGCAGTCCATGTGAGACAATGTTATAGTCCGTTTCAAACAGTGTGACAGTCTGTGTGAGACAGTGTTACAGTCTGTGTGAGACAGAGTTAAAGTCTGTGTGAGATAATGTTACAGTCCGAGTGAGACAGTGTTACAGTCCGTGTCAGACATACATTCCGTGTGAGACAGTGTTACAGTCCATGTGAAGCAGTGTTACAGTCCGTGTGAGACAATGTTACAGTCTGTGTGAGACAGTGTTACAATCCGTGTGAGACAATGTTACAGTCCATGTAAGACGGTGTTATAGTCCATGTGAGACAGTGTTACAATCCGTGTGAGACAGTGTTACAGTCCATGTGAGACAGTTGCAGTCCGTGTGAGACAGTGTTACAGTCTGTCTGAGACAGTGTTGCAGTCCATGTGTTACAGTCTGTGTGAGACAGTATTACAGTCCGTTTGAGACAATGTTGCAGTCCGAGTTAGTCAGTGTGACAGTCTGTGTGTGACAGAGTTACAGTCTGTGTGTGACAGAGTTACAGTCTGTGTGAGACAGTGTTACAATCGGTGTGAGACAGTGTTACAGTCCATGTCTTAGTCTGTGTGAGTCAGTGTTACAGTCCGTTTGAGACAATGTTGCAGTCCGAGTTAGTCAGTGTTACAGTCCGTGTGAGACAGTGTTACAGTCTGTGTGTGACAGAGTAGCAGTCTGTGTGAGACAGTGTTACAGTCGGGTGAGACAGTGTTACAGTCCATGTCTTGGTCTGTCTGAGTCAGTGTTACAGTCTATGTGTTACAGTCCGTGTGAGACAGTGTTAGAGTCCCTGTGAGACAGTGTTACAGTCCGTGTGAGACAGTGATACAGTCCCTGTGAGACAGTGTTACAGTCCGTGTGAGACAGTGTTACAGTCTGTGTGAGAAAGTGTTACAGTCCGTGTGAGACAGTGTTACAGTCCGTGTGAGACCGTGTTGCAGTCCGTGTGAGTCAGTGTTACAGTCCGTGTGAGACAGTGTTACAGTCCGTGTGAGACATTGTTACAGTCCGTGTGAGACAGTGTTATAGTCTGTGTGAGAAAGTGTTACAGTCCATGTGAGACAGTGTTACAGTCCGTGTGAGACACTGTTACACACCGTGTGAGACAGTGTTGCAGTCCGTGTGAAACAGAGTTACAGTCCATGTGAGACAGTGTTGCAGTCCATGTTTTACAGTCTGCGTGAGATAGTGGTACAGTCCCTTTGAGACAATGTTATAGTCCGTTTGAAACAGAGTTACAGTCCGTGTGAGACAGTGTTACAGTCCATGTGTTACAGTCTGTGTGAGACAGTGTTACACTCCATGTGAGACAGTGTTACAGTCCATGTGAGACAGTGTTATAGTGCATGTGAGACAGTGTTACAGTCCGTGTGAGACAGTTGCAGTCCGTGTGAGACAGTGTTACAGTCCATGTGTTACAGTCTGTGTGAGACAGTGTTACAGTCCATGTGAGTCAGTGTTACAGTCCGTGTGAGACAGTGTTACAGTCTGTGTGAGACAGTGTTACAGTCCATGTGAGACAGTGTTACAGTCTGTGTGAGAAAGTGTTACAGTCCGTGTGAGACAGTGTTACAGTCCGTGTGAGACAGTGTTACAGTCGGTGTGAGACAGTGTTACAGTCCATGTCTTAGTCTGTGTGAGACAGTGTTACAGTCTATGTGTTACAGTCCGTGTGAGACAGTGTTAGAGTCCCTGTGAGACAGTTTTACAGTCCGTGTGAGGCAGTGTTGCAGTCCTTGTGAGACAGTGTTACAAACCGAGTGATATAGTGTTACAGTCCGGGTGTGACAGTGTTACAGTCCGTGTGAGACAGTGTTAGAGTCTGTGTGAGGCAGTGTTACAGTCCGTGTGAGGCAGTGTTGCAGTCCGTGTGAGACAGTGATACAGTCCCTGTGAGACAGTGTTACAGTCCGTGTGAGACAGTGTTACAGTCTGTGTGAGAAAGTGTTACAGTCCGTGTGAGAGAGTGTTACAGTCCGTGTGAGACAGTGTTACAGTCCGTGTGAGACCGTGTTACAATCCGTGTGAGACACTGTTACACACCATCTGAGACAGTGTTACAGTCCGTGTGAGACAGTGTTACAGTCTCTGTGAGACAGTGTTACAGTCAGAGTGAGTCAGTGTTACAGTCCGTGTGAGTCAGTGTTGCAGTCCGTGTGAGACAGTGTTACATTCCATGTGAGATAGAGTTACAATTCCTGTGAGACAGTGTTACAGTCCGTTTGAGACAGTGTTACAGTCCGTGTGAGACAGTGTTACAGTCTGTGTGAGACAGAGTTACAGTCTGTCTGAGACAGTGTTACAGTCCGTGTGAGACAGTGTTACAGTCCGTGTGAGACAATGTTACAGTCCGAGTAAGACAGTGTTACAGTCCGTGTGAGGCAGAGTTACAGTCCGTGTGAGACAATGTTACAGTCCGAGTGAGACAGTGTTACAGTCCGTGTGAGACACTGTTACACACTGTGTGAGACAGTGTTGCAGTCCGTGTGAAACAGAGTTACAGTCCGTGTGAGACAGTGTTGCAGTCCATGTTTTACAGTCTGCGTGAGACAGTGGTACAGTCCCTGTGAGACAATGTTATAGTCCGTTTGAAACAGAGTTACAGTCCGTGTGAGACAGTGTTACAGTCTATGTGTTACAGTCTGTGTGAGACAGTGTTACACTCCGTGTGAGACAGTGTTACAGTCTATGTGTTACAGTCTGTGTGAGACAGTGTTACACTCCGTGTGAGACAGTGTTACAGTCCATGTGAGACAGTGTTACAGTCCGTCTCAGTCAGTGTTACAGTCTGTCTGAGACAGTGTTGCAGTCCATGTGTTACAGTCTGTGTGAGACAGTATTACAGTCCGTGGAGACAATGTTGCAGTCCGAGTGAGTCAGTGGTCCAGTCCGTGTGAGACAGTGTTACAGTCTGTGTGAGACAGTGTTACAGTCCGTGTGAGACAGTGTTACAATCTGTGTGAGAAAGTGTTACAGTCTGTGTGAGACAGTGTTACAGTCCGGGTGTGACAGTGTTACAGTCTGTGTGAGACAGTTTTACAGTCCGTGTGAGACAGTGTTACAGTCCGTGTGAGGCAGTGTTGCAGTCCTTGTGAGACAGTGTTACAGTCCGAGTGATACAGTGTTACAGTCCGGGTGTGACAGTGTTACAGTCCGTGTGACACAGTGTTACAGTCTGTGTGAGGCAGTGTTACAGTCCATGTGAGGCAGTGTTGCAGTCCGTGTGAGACAGTGTTACAGTCCGAGTTATACAGTGTTACAGTCCGGGTGTGACAGTGTTACAGTCCGTGTGAGACAGTGTTGCAATCTGTGTGAGGCATTGTTACAGTCCGTGTGAGGCAGTGTTGCAGTCCGTGTGAGACAGTGTTGCAGTCCGAGTGATACAGTGTTACAGTCCGGATGTGACAGTGTTACAGTCCGTGTGAGACAATGTTACAGTCTGTGTGAGGCATTGTTATAGTCCATGTGAGACAGTGTTATGGTCCGTGTGAGACTGTTGCAGTCCGTCTGAGTCAGTGTTACAGTCTGTCTGAGACAGTGTTTCAGTCCATGTGTTACAGTCTGTGTGAGACATTATTACAGTCCGTGTGAGACAATGTTGCAGTCCGAGTGAGTCAGTGTTACAGTCCGTGTGAGACAGTGTTACAGTCTGTGTGAGACAGTGTTGCAGTCCGTGTGAGACAGTGTTACAGTCTGTGTGAGAAAGTGTTACAGTCCGTGTGAGACAGTGTTACAGTCCGTGTGAGACAGTGTTACAGTCGGTGTGGGACAGTGTTACAGTCCATGTCTTAGTCTGTGTGAGACAGTGTTACAGTCTATGTGTTACAGTCCATGTGAGACAGTGTTAGAGTCCCTGTGAGACAGTGTTACAGTCCGTGTGAGGCAGTGTTGCAGTCCTTGTGAGACAGTGTTACAGTCCGAGTGATATAGTGTTACAGTCCGGGTGTGACAGTGTTACAGTCTGTGTGAGACAATGTTACAGTCTGTGTGAGACAATGTTACAGTCCGTGTGAGGCAATGTTACAGTCCGTGTGAGACAGTGTTACAGTCCGTGTGAGACAGTGTTACAGTCCGTGTGAGACACTGTTACACACCGTGTGAGACAGTGTTACAGTCCGTGTGAAACAGAGTTACAGTCCGTGTGAGACAGTGTTGCAGTCCATGTTTTACAGTCTGCGTGAGACAGTATTACAGTCCCTGTGAGACAATGTTATAGTCCGTTTGAAACAGTGTTGCAGTCCGTGTGAGACAGTGTTGCAGTCCGAGTGATACAGTGTTACCGTCCGGGTGTGACAGTGTTACAGTCCGTTTGAGACAATGTTACAGTCTGTGTGAGGCAGTGTTATAGTCCATGTGAGACAGTGTTATGGTCCGTGTGAGACAGTTGCAGTCCGTCTGAGTCAGTGTTACAGTCTGTCTGAGACAGTGTTACAGTCTATGTGTTACAGTCCGTGTGAGACAGTGTTGCAGTCCTTGTGAGACAGTGTTACAGTCCGAGTGATACAGTGTTACAGTCCGGGTGTGACAGTGTTACAGTCCGTGTGAGGCAGTGTTGCAGTCCGTGTGAGACAGTGTTACAGTCCGAGTTATACAGTGTTACAGTCTGTGTGAGACATTGTTACAGTCCGTGTGAGGCAGTGTTGCAGTCCGTGTGAGACAGTGTTACAGTCCGAGTGATACAGTGTTACAGTCCGGGTGTGACAGTGTTACAGTCCGTGTGAGACAGTGTTACAGTCTATGTGAGGCAGTGTTGCAGTCCGTGTGAGACAGTGTTACATTCCATGTGAGATAGTTACAATTCCTGTGAGACAGTGTTACAGTCCGTTTGAGACAGTGTTACAGTCCGTGTGAGACAGTGTTACAGTCTGTGTGAGACAGAGTTACAGTCTGTCTGAGACAGTGTTACAGTCCGTGTGAGACAGTGTTACACTCCGTGTGAGACAATGTTACAGTCCGAGTAAGACAGTGTTACAGTCCGTGTGAGGCAGAGTTACAGTCCGTGTGAGACAATGTTACAGTCCGAGTGAGACAGTGTTACAGTCCGTGTGAGACAGTGTTACAATCGATGTGTTACTGTCTGTGTGAGACAGTGTTACAGTCTGTGTGAGACAGTGTTACAGTTTGTGTGAGACAGTGTTACAGTCCATGTGAGACATTGTTACAGTCCGAGTGAGACAGTGTTACAGTCCGTGTGAGGCAGTGTTACATAGAAACATAGAAGATAGGAGCAGGAGTAGGCCATTCGGCCCCTCGAGCCTGCTCCGCCTTTCAATGAGATCATGGCTGATCATCCAAATTCAGTACCCTCTCCCTGCCTTTTCCCTATATCCCTTGATCCCTTTAGCCTTAAATGTATCTAACTCCATCTTGAATATATGTAATGAATTAGCCTCCACTGCCTTCTGTGGTAGAGAATTCCACAGGTTCACCACTATCTGGGAGAAGAAATTCCTCCTCATCTCTGTCCTAAATGGCTTACCCCTTATCCTTAGACTGTGACGCCTGGTTCTGGACTCCCCGACCATCAGGAACATCCTTCCTGCATCTAGTCTGTCTAGTCCTGTTAGAATTTTATAAGTTTCAGTGAGATCCCCTCTCATTCTACTAAACTCCAGCGCATATAACCCCATTCGACCCAATCTCTCCTCATACGTCAATCCTGCCATCCCAGGTATCAGCCTGGTGAATCTTCGCTGCACTCCCTCATGGCAAGAACATCCTTCCTCAGATAAGGCGACCAAAACTGCACACAATACTCAAGACATCCTTGTTCCTGTATTCGAACCCTCTCGCTATGAAGGCCAACATACCATTTGCCTTCTTAACTGCCTGCTGCACCTGCATGCTTACCTTCAGCGACTGGTGCACAAGGACACCCAGGTCTCGTTGCACTTCCCCTTTTCCCAATCTATTGCCATTCAGATAATAATCTGCCTTCCCGTTTTTGACACCAAAGTGGATAACCTCGCATTTATCCACATTATAATGCATCTGCCATGATTCTGCCCAATCACCCAACCTGTCCAAATCATACTGGAGTTTTTCGGCAACCTCCTCACAGCACACACGCCCACCCAGCTTTGTGTCGTCTGCAAACTTGGAGATATTACATCTAGTTCCCTCGTCTAGATCATTAATATATATTGTGAATAGCTGGGGTCCTAGGACCGATCCCTGCGGTACCCCACTAGTCACTGCCTGCCACTCGGAAAAAGACTCGTTTATTCCAACTCTTTCCCTTCTGTCTGCCAACCAGTTCTCTATCCAAGTCAATACCTTGCCCCCAATCCCATGTGCCTTAACTTTACACGCTAATCTCTGACGCGGGACCTTATCGAAAGCCTTCTGAAAGTCCAAATACACCACATCCACTGGATCTCCCTTATCTATTTTACCAGTTACATCTTCAAAAAATTCCAGTAGATTAGTCAAGCATGATTTACCTTTTGTAAATCCATGTTGACTTTGTCCGATCCTGTCATTGTTTTCCAAGTGCTCTGCTATTACATCTTTTATAATGGACTCTAGCATTTTCCCCACTACCGATGTCAGGCTTACCGGTCTATAATTCCCCGTTTTCTCTGTACCACCTTTTTTGAATAGTGGGGTAACATTAGCTGCCCTCCAATCCATGGGTACTGTTCCAGAATCTATCAAATTTTGCTAGATGACCAGCGATGCATCTACTATTTCTAGGGCCACTTCCTTAAGTACCCTAGGATGTAGATTATCAGGCCCTGGGGATTTATCGGCCTTCAATCCCATCAATTTCGCTAACACCATTTCCCTACAAATACTGATTTCTTTCAGTTCCTCCCTCTCATTAGACCCTATGTTCCCCGACATCTCTGGGAGGTTATTTATGTCCTCCTTTGTGAAGACAGAACCAAAGTATGTATTTAATTGGTCTGCCATTTCTTTGTTCCCCATTATAAATTCCCCTGATTCTGACTGCAAGAGACCTACGCTTGACTTCACCAATCTTTTTCTCTTCACATATCTATAAAAGCTTTTACAGTCAGTTTTTATGTTCCCTGCAAGTTTACTCTCATACTCTATTTTCCCCCTCTTAATTAATCCCTTTGTCCTCCTTTGCTGAATCCTAAACTGCTCCCAATCCTCAGGTTTACTGCTTTTTCTGGCCAATTTATATGTCCTCTCCTTGGATCTTATGTTATTCCTAATTTCCCTTGTTAGCCACGGTTGAGTCACCTTTTTTGTTTTATTTTGAAGCCAAACTGGGATGAACAAATTCTGCAGTTCATCCATGCGATCTTTGAATGTTTGCCATTGCCTATCCACCGTCAGCCCTTTGAGTAACATTCCCCAATCAATCCGACCCAACTCACGCCTCATACCATCGTAGTTTCCTTTATTTAAATTCAGGACCCTAGTCTCCGAGTCAACTACTTCACTCTCCATTTTAATGAAGAATTCTATCATATTATGATCGCTCCGACCCAAGGGGCCTCGCACAACAAGATTGCTAATTAATTCTTTCTCATTACATAATACCCAGTCTAAAATGGCCTGATCTCTAGTTGGTTCCTCGACATATTGGTCCAGGAAACCATCCCGTATACACTCCAGGAATTCCTCCTCCACAGTACTGTTACTAATTTGGTTAGCCCAATCTATATGTGGATTAATGTCACCCATGATAACTGCTGTGCCATTATTGCACGCTTCTCTAATTTCCCTTTTAATGCCATCCCCAACCTCCGCATTACTGTTTGGGGGTCTGTATACCACTCCCACTAACGTTTTCTGCCCCTTGGTATTTCTCAGTTCTACCCATACAGATTCCACATCATCAGAGCTAATATCCTTCCTTACAATTGTGTTAATCCGTGTGAGACCGTTAATACGGTCCGTGTGAGACAGTTACAGTCTGCGTGAGACAGTGTTACAGTCTGTGTGAGACAGTGTTACAGACCATGTGAGACCGTGTTACAGTCCGTGCGAAAAAGAGTTGCAGTCCGTGTGAGACACTGTTACAGTCCATGTGAGACAGTGTTTTAGTCCGGGTAGGAGAGAGTTACAGTTTGTGTGAGACAGTGTTACAGTCCATGTGAGACAGTGTTACAATCCATGTGTTACACTCTGTGTGAGACAGTGTTACAGTCCATATTTTACAGTCTGTGTGAGACATTGTTACAGTCTGTTTGAGACAGTGTTACAGTCTGTGTGAGGCAGTGTTACAGTCCATGTGTTACAGTCTGTGTGAGACAGTGTTACAGTCCGTGTGAGATAGTGTTACAGTCCATGTATTACAGTCCGTGTGAGACAGTGTTACAGTCCGTGTGAGACAGTGTTACAGTCCGTATGAGACAGTGTTACAGTCCGTGTGAGACAGTGTTACAGTCCGTGTGAGACAGTGTTACAGTCCATGTATTACAGTCCGTGTGAGACAGTGTTACAGTCCGTGTGAGACAGTGTTACAGTCCGTGTGGCACAGTGTTACAGACCGTGTGAGACAGTGTTACACTCCGTGTGAGACAGTGTTACAGTCCGAGTGAGACAGTGTTACAGTCTATGTGTTACAGTCTTTGTGAGACAGTGTTACTGTCCGTTTGAAGCTGTCTTGTGCACATGGGACCTTTGGTGCTTTGGAGGAAGTGATGAAAATGTGGGAATGTTTTCCAAAATATCTAATTTGTTTTCAACGAATCAGGAAAATGGAGATGTTTCCCCTGTGAAAGGACAGAATCTCCAGTTGGTCTCTGTTTTATATTAATCAGTGTATGCGTATGACCCTGTAACAGGTTAACTGGCTGTAAATTTGATGAGTTGACAGGTTAATTTGATGGCTTGAATTTCTGTTATAAAGCAAACATTAGCAGTGATGTGTTGTTTAATGATTTCACATCAATCCAGTGATTGCTGGAGGAGGGTTCCATGTAATTTTAAGTGTTAAGTGTGCTGGACTGTATGCAGTAGTAGAGGGGCCACAGCCGTGTTTAACCCTTTGACTGGCCCCCTGGAGAGCTACGTTGTACAGCTAGCATGGCGCTGAGCGGCAGAGAGCAGAACATCTTGGTTCCTAGAATTAAGCCTGAAAGAGATATCCACTTGTCTTTATTCTGCTGCCCACTCCCTATAGCCTTTGATATTTTTCTTTTGCACATATTTATTCATTTCCCTTTTAAATGTTATGTCTGGGGCTGTTGTTGACTCATTGATCGAGACTGATTGCCAGGATTAGTCAACATCTTCATTTAGAAAGACACGGATTAATCAAGGATAGTCAGCACGGATTTGTTAAAGGAAGGTCGTGTCTGACAAACTTGATTGAATTTTTTGAGGAGGTAACAAGGAGGGTAGATGAGGGTAGTGCATTTGATGTAGTGTATCTGGACTTTAGCAAGGCTTTTGATCAGGTTCCACATGGCAGACTGGTCACGAAGTTAAAATCCCATGGGATCCAGGGCAAAGTGTCAAGTTGGATTCAAAACTGGCTCGGAGTCAGGAAGCAGAAGGTAATGGTTGATGGGAGTTTTTGAAACTGGAAGGCTGTTTCCAGTGGGGTTCCGCAGGGCTCCGTACTGGGTCCCTTGCTTTTTGTGGTACATATCAACGATCTTGACTTGAATATAGGAGGTATGATTAAGAAGTTTGCAGATGATACTAAAATCGGCAGTATGGTTGATACTGAAGAAGGAAGCTGTAGACTGCAAGAAGATATCAATAAATTGGTCAGGTGGGCAGAACAGTGGCTAATGGAATTCAATCTGGAGAAGTGTGAGCAAATGCATTTGGGGAGGGCTGACAAGGAAAGGGAATACACATTAAATGATAGGACACTGAGTAGTGTAGAGGAACAAAGGGACCTTGGAGTGCATGTCCACAGATTCCTGAAGGTAGCAGGCCAGGTAGATAAGGTGGTTAAGAAGGCATACGGAATGCTTGCCTTTATTAGCCGTGGCATAGAATACAAGAACAGGGGGGGTTAAGCTTCAACTGTATAAAACACTAGTTAGGCCTCAGCTAGAGTACTGCGTGCAGTTCTGGTCACCACATTACAGGAAAGATGTGATTGCACTAGAGAGGGTACAGAGGAGATTTACAAGGATGTTGCCGGGAGTAGAGAATCTTAGCTATGAGGAAAGACTGGATAGGCTGGGTCTGTTTTCCTTGGAACAGAGGAGGCTGAGGGGAGACCTTACTGAGGTGTATAAAATTATGAGGGGCATAGATAAAGTGGATAGAAAGGACCTATTTCCCTTAGCAGAGGCATCAGCAACCAAGGGGCACAGATTTAAAGTAATTGGTGGAAGGTTTAGAGGGGATTTGAGGGGAAATTTCTTCACCCAGAGGGCTGTGGGGGTCTGGAACTCACTGCCTGAAAGGGTGGTAGAGGCAGGAATCCTAACCACATTTAAAAAGTACTTGGATGTGCAATTGGGATGCTGTAACCTGCAGGGCTACGGACCAAGAGCTGGGAAGTGGGATTAGGCTGGATAGCTCTTTGTTGGCCGGCGCAGACACGATGGGCCGAAATGGCCTCATTCCATGCTGTAACTTTCTATGATTCTATGATTTTTTTTTTATTCGTTTATGGGATCAGGACGTCACTGGCAATGCCAGCATTTATTGCCCATCCCTAGTTGCCCTTGAGAAGGTGGTGGTGAGCCGCTTTCTTGAATCGCTGCAGTCCGTGTGGTGAAGGTACTCCCACAGTGCTGTTAGGTAGGGAGTTCCAGGATTTTGACCCAGCGACGATGAAGGAACGATGATATACTTCTAAATCAGGATGGTGTGTGACTTGGAGGGGAATTTGGAGGTGGTGATGTTCCCATGCGCCTGCTGCCCTTGTCCTTCTAGGTGGAAGAGGTCGTGGGTTTGGAAGGTGCTGTCGAAGAAGTCTTGGCGAGTTGCTGCAGTGCATCTTGTAGATGGTACACACTGCAGCCACGGTACGCCGGTGGTGGGGGGAGTGAAAGTTTAAGGTGGTGGATGGGGTGCCAATCAAGCGGGCTGCTTTGTCCTGGATGGTGTCGAGCTTCTTGAGTGTTGTTGGAGCTGCACTCATCCAGGCAAGTGGAGAGTATTCCATCACACTCCTTACTTGTGCCTTGTAGATGGTGGAAAGGCTTTGGGGAGTCAGGAGGTGAAACACTCGCCGCAGAATACCTAGCCTCTGACCTGCTCTTGTTGCCACAGTATTTATGTGGCTGGTCCAGTTAAGTTTCTGGTTAATGGTGACCCCCAGGATGTTGCTAGTGGGGGATTCGGCAATGGTAATGCCATTGAATGTCAAGGGGAGGTGGTTAGACTCTCGCTTGTTGGAGATAGTCATTGCCTGGCACTTCTGTGGCACGAATGTTACCTGCCAGTTATCAGCCCAAGCCTGAACGTCGTCCAGGTCTTGTTGCATGCGGGCATGGACTGCTTCATTATCTGTGGAGTTGTGAATGGCGCTGAACACTGTGCAGTCATCAGCGAACATCCCCATTTCTGACCTTATGTTGGAGGGAAGGTCATTAATGAAGCAACTGAAGATGGTTGGGCCTAGGACACTGCCCTGAGGAACTCCTGCAGCGATGTCCTGGGGCTGTGATGATTGACCTTCAACCACCACAACCATCTTCCTTTGTGCTAGGTATGACTCCAGCCAGTGGAGCGCTTTCCCCCTGATTCCCATTTACTTCAGTTTTACTGGGGCTCCTTGATGCCAGACTCGGTCAAATGCTGCCTTTGATGTCAAGGGCAGTCACTCTCACCTCACCTCTGGAATTCAGCTCCTTTGTCCATGTTTGGACCAAGGCTGTAATGAGGTCGGGAAGCCGAGTGGTCTTGGAGGGAACCCAAACTGGGCATCAGTGAGCAGGTTATTGGTGAGTAAGTGCCGCTTGATAACACTGTCAATGACACCTTCCATCACTTTGCTGATGATTGAGAGTAGACTGATGGGGCGGTAATTGGCCAGGTTGGATTTGTCCTGCTTTTTGTGGACAGGACATACCTGGGCAGTTTTCCACATTGTCGGATTCTAACTCCATTATCATTGTATCATGCGACTACCAGGATAGTAGAAGGCAAACTAGATGGACCTTGGTCATTTCTCGTCTAGCAATTCCTGTGTTCCTATTTTCCTATGGATCCTGCTTCCATCACTATACCATAACACCCTTCTGCTTGTTTAAAAAACAACTCCCTCTAACCCTCATCCTTTTGATGATGGTCAATTTATGTTCCTCTAGTTTGCTCACTCCCCGATCAGTGGAAAAGTATTTCTCGATTTACCTTCTCAAAATGCCGCATGATTCTGATCACCTCTATATTCATCTCCTCAGCCCAAGCTTCTCTAGTCTCTGATCAAAGTAGCAACTTATTGAACTTTTTTTTATATTCGTTTATGGGATGTGGGCGTTGCCGGCAAGGCCAGCATTTATTGCCCATCCCTAATTGCCCTCGAGAAGGTGGTGGTGAGCTTGCTCGGATATTTCAGAGGGCAGTCAAGAGTCATTGTTGTAGGTCTGGAGTCACATATAGGCCAGACCGGGTAAGGACGGCAGATTTCCTTCCCTGAAGGACATTTGTGAACCAGATGGATTTTTATGACAATCCGGTACTTCATGGTCACCATTACTGATACTAGCTTTTTATTCCAGATTTTTTTTTAATTAACTGAATTTAAATTCCCCAGCTGCCGTGGTGGGATTTGAACTCTCCGTCTACTTGGATCATTAGTCCAAGGCCTCTGGATTACTAATCCAGTAACATAACCACTGTGCTCCCGTACCCGCATTTGCTGCACCATCTCCATGGCCTTGATATCATTCCTAATACAGGTGCCCAAATCTCCATGCCCGATGTTAACTGCAGTGGTTGATAATGGTTGGATACTAAGTCTGTGTTGAGTTAACCGATCTCAGACAAAGTGTTCTTGAAGTGGGCTTCAACTTCACTGGGGGTGGGGGGGGAGTCTGCTGAACGCTGTCCAAGTGGCCTTTCTTCCATCTGTGTGTGCATGTGTGATTGCCGAGGATAGGGTCAGGTTTGCTACGATGCCCCAACAGTTGAATAGCTTGTGCACTGCCTCCAGCTTCTGGGAGACCAGAAATAGACACAGCACTCAAGGTGGGGTCTGAACAGAGCACTGTACAGTTTGATCATGACTGCCTCTGGCTTGTCGTCTACTGTTTTGGCTGTGTCGTTCGATGTTCTATTGGTTTTGTTGATTACTGAACTGCGTCGATTGAGCATCAAGTCCACTCAGACGCCTAGGTCTCTTTCAATGTGATCCTTCCCTATTTCAGCACCATTCATGGACGACCTGTGTCACCCATGTTTCCAGCTGATATGCAGTACTGTGCAATTTTCTGCATTAAATTTCATCTGGGATGGTTGAGGCTACATGCATATTTTGTCCAACTTATTCTGTGATTACTGTGCTGGCTCCTTCGATTCCACTGCTATTTGGCAATATAAATGAAATAGTACAATGTTAAAGGAAGCGAGAGACCTGGGGTTGACATACATCTTTGAAGGTGGCAGGATAAGTTGAGAAGGCTGTTAAAAAAAAGCAGATGGTATCCTTGGTTTTATAAACAGAGGAATAGAGTACCAAAGCAAGGAAGTTATGGTAAACCTGTATAAAACACTGGTTAGGCCTCAGCTGGAGTATTGTGTCCAATTCTGGGCACCACACTTTACGAAATGATGTCAAGGCCTTGGAGAGGGTGCAGAGGAGATTTACTAGAATGGTACCAGGGATGAGGGACTTCAGTTACCTGGAGAAGCTGGGATTGTTCATCTTAAAGCAGGGAAGGTTAAAGGGAGATTTAATCGAGATGTTCAAAATCATGTGTGTTCCAGGTGAGGAGTGCTGGGAAACTCTCCTTTGCCCTCTGAGTCACTATCATGGATCAGATACAGAATGTCCGAAGTGGAATGCTGAAACTTCCTCAACACTGGCTTAATTTCAATTGCATCAGTCAGAACAGAAATCCCAGCTGAATCAGTGTGACAAACCCATTTACACCAAACATTGCTTCTTTGGTCAGCTGGGTGTGGGGATTGGGTTCCGGGCCTGACTAAGAATGATCTCGTGCGCTGACTGACAACCGGGTGGCGCAGTGCTTTTTAAATACAGCCCAGACAGACGCGGCGACGGCGCACTCTTTCAGATCGTCAGTGTTATAATGAGGGTTACTGAGCAATCTTTTTCACCTGTAGCGCCTGAGTTCCAATCCAGACTAGTCACAGGGACCAGACCTTCAGCCTCCGATGAGGATCTCGGTATTACTTGCTCGTAGTCGTATCATTAGTTTTTTCACCTTGGCCTGGAAGGGAACCGTGACTAAGTTAAATGTTTCCCTCTCAAAAGAGCGTTCATGATCCTGTGTAAAGCAGACATCGTTCGTATGTTCGTACGTAGTTCGTCTCAATCTGCTTGAGTCACTGTCGAACCACAGCGGTAAACTACCCTCGTGCTTGAGTCGTCCAACACAGGAATAGAAACGCTCGGTGCAGGAATTGGAAAAGCCACAGTGATGCCACCCGTGCTCGTTTGGGGTTGAGATATTTTGCTGGGTCAAAGCCATGAAGAGCTCTGTCAACACGGCTCTATCTGACCTGGGAATGGTTGATGGTGTCGAGAAGGTATCAAGTCCTTCTTCACGGGCTTCAGAGAAATGGAAAAGCAGGACCATGTACCTCCAGACTAAAACCTTGCAGAAGTTTCCCCTTCAATGGTGTGCAGTAATCCCCCAGCTCCATGCACTGGGTGGCTGGATATGACAGTGGTAGCAGGTTGCAGGAGTTAATAAGACAAAGCCAGCCTTTTCAATCTGCTCCCAGTCACAGTGCCACAATCTCGCCAAACCAAACACGGCTATCACTTCACACAATCCAGGACTACTTGTACTTCAATAGCATATAATCTCCCCTGATCAATAAACCAGCCAGGAGTCATCAATCACACTAAATCACAGCTCTTTTTGATCAAAGACGCTCATTAGGGTGTAGGGTAGCATCACTGAGCAGCTGTGGTCATGCGAGCTTTGAATAATTCAGCAATGAGATGCTCAGAGTGAGGATGGGCTGCCCCATCCCACGTGGGTGAAAGAAAGAAAAGAAAGAACTTGCATTTATATAGCGCCTTTTCCTGAACCAGGAGTTGTAACACCCCCCTACTGCAATCAAATAACTCGGCACGGATTCAGAATCAGCTTCGATTCCTGGTCTCAACTGGGTTAGTTGATCTCGGCTGAGGCAGCATTTGGGCAATTGGCCTCAGTGTCCAGGGAGACAAAATATCAACCAAGATTGTCATTGCTATCCACGTGTGGATCTGACCATACCATACTCTAATAAAAGGTCATTTACTGCTCTCACTGGGAGTAATGTCGAAAATTGGGTCGTTTACCACGATCACTGTTCTCAACCTAGAAAAGGACCTTCACATAACACAAGTCGATGCAAATTTGAGCTTGCATAAAGAGACTGTCAGTGACAGAAACAACCACGGATATGAGGCAGACTGACACAGAGTAACCCTTTCCTGCTCCCTTGTTCACAGGTCAGCAAGTCCTTGGATTGGTGGAGAATCAGAGTGATTGGTACCTTGGGAACTTGTGGAAGAATCACAGGCCTTGGCCAGCGCTGAGTCGAGGATACAACACAGGTAAGCAACTCATCAAATTATAAAACGCCAGGCACTAATCCCTTCTGCTGTAAGGCCTATTTTGTCTCCACTGGCAATTTCCCAATCTGTCTCTAATTGAAGTTAATTGGAACTGTGACATCGCACCTGTATGGAAGAATATGAGCAAATGTTTTTTTAGCATAAATCAAAAATCTAGTTCAAATTTCAGACCATACTAATTTTAGAATGAATCGATATTAGACTTTATAATTGTTATCCTAGTTTCCTCTTTAACAAGAACAAATGTAAAGTGATCTCTTGATGGCTAGCACACAGCACCATGGAGTTGCAGGGCAGAAATCCCTCCTCTCCTAAATCACCATATAGGGAATAGGCACTATGGGGGAAAAATTCAGTTGGTTTGCACCTCCCGTTAGCGCCTTAAGAGGGCACTAATGGGGCGCAAAGCAACTAGCGCCCGTGGGCGGCGATGTTTGCGCCGCTCACGAAATTAACTAGACATTTTGTGGCGGCGCTAAACACTACCGCCACGATCTCCTGCGCCGGCAGATCGTGACGTCAGTCGAGTGTGCAACGCCCCGGTAGCACCCCGGACCAGATATTGAGTGTCACCCCCTGCCATACCGCCTGCCGCTAGCAGCGACAGGTTGAGGGGAGCGTTTTGCAGTCAGGAAGGGACTGGGGGAGCGCTATTTAAAGGCGACCACTTCCTGCCTTTTTTTGTTGGTGACATTTTTGAACCACGCATTCTGAGAGAGAGAGACTTCTGGAGAGATTCAACGCTGTGTGAAGGAGTTTTGGGTACTGAGCAGCACTTTGAAGATTCATTTTGATTTGCCCTTCCTTGTATCGATTTAGAAGAGACTGTGGGGGCTGCACTCTGAGCTCTTTCCCATGTCCTCTCCATTGTTCTTTCCAGCAGATTTGATGTACAGGTCTCTCCAGGCCGAGATTCAATGCTGCAATGAGCAGGATGTGGATGGAGAGCAAGTTTAACCCTCCCCTTTAAGAACTGGCCGGCGCCATTGTGTCTGTGTTCCATTGCTGACTGACATCACATGAGCTGAGGTAGCGCCTCGCTCCTCGGCCTTTGCGCCTTAAGACAGGTGTGTAGCGCCTGATTTAGCGCTCCAATCACCTCCAGGGGCGATAAAAGCCAAGTTTGCAGTCGGTGGCGATAATTAGCGCCAGGCGCTAATCTTTGCGCCCGGCCGATAATTGCGCCCCAAATGGGGCGATACTGAATTTCTCCCCCTATGTCCCTCCCCTTCCCAAATTCCCGACACAGAGAACAGGCAGAGATATCCTTCCCCCCCACCCCTTCCCCAAATTCCACATTCAGGAATTAAGCAGAGATTCCCGCCTCTCCTTTCCCAAATTCCCCATGAAGGAGAGTAGCCCACTTCATCGGTAAGGTGGCAAATGGAGTGTTCCTCAGAGAGCAACTCACACCTACGGATGTCCTGTGTAAAAACCAGCACCAACTTTTGTGAATGACGCAGCCACGGCCAGCAGAGCAGTTGTGACGGTTTCTTTTCTTTACAGTTTCTGAACGCAATTGGCGTACTTTGTAAAGAAGAAAAGAAAGAAACACTTGCATTTCTACAGCGAGATTCATGACCCCAGGGCATCTCAAAGCGCTTTACAGCCAATTTAGTACTTTTAAAAATGTAGTCACTGTTGTAATGTGGGAAACGCGGCAGCTAATTTACGCACAGCAAGCTCCCACAAACAACAATGTGATAAGTGACCAGATAATCTCTTTTAGTGAGGTTGATTGAGGGTTAAACATTGGCCAGAATCACTGGGAGAACTCCCCTGCTCTTCTTCGAAATAGTGCCGCGGCATCTTTTACATCTACCTGAGAGGGCAGACGGGGCCTCGCTTTAACGTCTCATCTGAAAGACGGATGGTGTGTGTAATATCAAAAACCGGCATCCTCCATCAACAGCTTAAATTTATATATCCTCTTTAAGACACAAAAATAAACCAAGGAGATTGGGAATGAGCAAAGAAGAGAGAGTTTAGGAAACGGAGTGGGAAGCTTGGCTGAGGAGATGGGTTTGGAGGAGATTTTTAAATGTTGAAGGGGAGGGGAAAAGGTCAAGGAAGAGAGTTTGAGAAAGCAGGATAAATGTGACTGAAGGTTCTATCAGCAATAGTGGGAACAAAGGAGGAGGTAGTGAATAAAAGGAAAGAATTGGAGGAGAGGAGCATTCGGGAGGGGTATAGGACTGGAGGAGCTTGCAGAAGTAGTTGAGAAGGGTTTTTTGACAAGAATAAAGATTTTAAATTTAACATATTGAGGGACAGGGAGCCTGTGGAGGTCAGTGAGGATTGGCCGATGGATGAATGAGACCTAGCATGAGATAAGACAAAAGCAGTGAAGTTTTGGATGAGTTGGAGTTTATGAAGCAAGGAGGATGAGGGACTGGCAATCGGGGCATTGGAATAGCCGGGTCTGGAGGAGGGATTTCAGCAGAGAAGGGCTACATTAAACTCCACACACACCAACACCCAACCACACCAAACCACACACACCAACACCCAACCACACCAGACCACACACACCAACACCCAACCACACCTAACCACACACACCAACACCCAACCACACCAAAGCACACACACCAGCACCCAACCACACCAAACCACACACACCAACACCCAACCACACCAGACCACACACCAACACCCAACCACACCAAACCACACACACCAACACCCAACCACACCAGACCACACACCAACAACCAACCACACCAGACCACACACACCAACACCCAACCACACCAGACCACACACCAACAACCAACCACACCAGACCACACACACCAACACCCAACCACACCAGACCACACACCAACAACCAACCACACCAGACCACACACACCAACACCCAACCACACCAAACCACACACCAACACCCAACCACACCAGACCACACACCAACAACCAACCACACCAAACCACACACACCAACACCCAACCACACCAGACCACACACACCAACACCCAACCACACCAAACCACACACACCAACACCCAACCACACACACCAACACCCAACCACACCAAACCACACACACCAACACCCAACCACACCAAACCACACACCAACACCCAACCACACCAGACCACACACACCAACACCCAACCACACCAGACCACACACACCAACACCCAACCACACCAGACCACACACACCAGGACCCAACCACACCAAACCACACAAACCAACACCCAACCACACCAGACCACACACCAACACCCAACCACACCAAACCACACACACCAACACCAAACCACACCAAACCACACACACTAACACCCAACCACACCAAACTACACACCAACACCCAACCACACCAAACCACACACACCAAAACCCAACCACACCTAACCACACACCAACACCCAACCACACCAAACCACACATTCCAAAACCCAACCACACCAAACCACACACACCAACACCCAACCACACCAAACCACACACACCAAAACCCAACCACACCTAACCACACACCAACACCCAACCACACCAGACCGCACACACCAACACCCAACCACACCAGACCACACACACCAACACCAAACCACACCAGACCACACACCAACACCCAACCACACCAGACCACACACACCAACACCCAACCACACCAAACCACACACACCAACACCCAACCACACCAAACCACACACACCAACACCCAACCACACCAAACTACACACACCAGCACCCAACCACACCAAACCACACACACCAACACCCAAACCACACCAGACCACACACACCAACACCCAACCACACCAGACCACACACACCAACACCCAACCACACCAAACCACACACACCAACACCCAACCACACCAAACCACACACACCAACACCCAACCACACCAAACCACACACACCAACAGCCAACCACACCAGACTACACACACCAACACCCAACCACACCAAACCACACACACCAACACCCAACCACACCTGACCACACACACCAACACCCAACCACACCAGACCACACACACCAACACCCAACCACACCAGACCACACACACCAACACCCAACCACACCTGACCACACACACCAACACCCAACCACACACACCAACACCCAACCACACCAGACCACACACACCAACACCCAACCACACCAAACCACACACACCAACACCCAACCACACCAGACCACACACACCAACACCCAACCACACCAGACCACACACACCAACACCCAACCACACCAGACCACACACCAACACCCAACCACACCAAACCACACACACCAACACCAAACCACACCAAACCACACACACTAACACCCAACCACACCAAACTACACACCAACACCCAACCACACCAAACCACACACACCAAAACCCAACCACACCTAACCACACACCAACACCCAACCACACCAAACCACACATTCCAAAACCCAACCACACCAAACCACACACACCAACACCCAACCACACCAAACCACACACACCAAAACCCAACCACACCTAACCACACACCAACACCCAACCACACCAGACCGCACACACCAACACCCAACCACACCAGACCACACACACCAACACCAAACCACACCAGACCACACACCAACACCCAACCACACCAGACCACACACACCAACACCCAACCACACCAAACCACACACACCAACACCCAACCACACCAAACCACACACACCAACACCCAACCACACCAAACTACACACACCAGCACCCAACCACACCAAACCACACACACCAACACCCAAACCACACCAGACCACACACACCAACACCCAACCACACCAGACCACACACACCAACACCCAACCACACCAAACCACACACACCAACACCCAACCACACCAAACCACACACACCAACAGCCAACCACACCAAACCACACACACCAACACCCAACCACACCAGACTACACACACCAACACCCAACCACACCAAACCACACACACCAACACCCAACCACACCTGACCACACACACCAACACCCAACCACACCAGACCACACACACCAACACCCAACCACACCAGACCACACACACCAACACCCAACCACACCTGACCACACACACCAACACCCAACCACACACACCAACACCCAACCACACCAGACCACACACACCAACACCCAACCACACCAAACCACACACACCAACACCCAACCACACCAGACCACACACACCAACACCCAACCACACCAGACCACACACACCAACACCCAATCACACCAGACCACACACCAACACCCAACCACACCAGACCACACACACCAACACCCAACCACACCAGACCACACACCAACACCCAACCACACCAGACCACACACACCAACACCCAACCACACCAGACCACACACCAACACCCAACCACACACACCAACACCCAACCACACACACCAACACCCAACCACACCAAACCACACACACCAACACCCAACCACACCAGACCACACACCAACACCAAACCACACACACCAACACCCAACCACACCAGACCACACACCAACACCCAACCACACACACCAACACCCAACCACACACACCAACACCCAACCACACACACCAACACCAGACCACACACACCAGGACCCAACCACACCAGACTACACACACCAACACCCAACCACACCAGACTAGACACACCAACACCCAACCACACCAGACTACACACACCAACACCCAACCACACCAAACCACACACCAGGGCTCAACCACACCAAACCACACACACCAGGACCCAACCACACCAAGCTGCCCACATAGCTATCCAAGTCTTGTGTCCAGTGTTGTTGCTTTTGGAGATTTTTCTGTTTAATGTTAATCCCAGTGTGAACTGATCTGTTCCATCCATGGGATGTATATGGTTGTGCAAGCTGACTGGTCTCACTTTAATATGACACCAGCTTCACTACGTAACAGCCATCACATAAAACTGACAGTAAACCAAAATGTTCTGGCCCAAGTTTTCCGCTTCAGGGCTCCTAGCAAACACCAGGAGCAGATATTGGCAAATTCGTACTCCCAGGCCGTGATTTTCTAGCCATTAATTTGATTAGTTGGAAAATCACAGGCCGGGAGTTTGGAATTTTCTGATCTGTATTCCTGGTGTGTACCAAGAACACTGAAGTGGAAAATCCAAGCCTTATCATTCAGACGCAAAACTCGAGTGACACCGGGCCAGTTTGTTCGTTGTTTTGTAGGTTCCTCCATAACTTGGCACTCGACAGAGCCACTAATATTCAAGTTCTAATTTTTTTAATTTTTTGCTCATCAAACTGGAGGATGTTAGAAATAAATACAGAAAATGCTGGAGATACTCAGCAGGTCAGGCAGCATCTGTGAAGAGAGAAACAGAGTTAACGTTTCAGGTCGATGACCTTTCGTCAGAACTGGAAACAGCTGGAGATGGAACCGGTTTTTTAAGCCAGTGTCGGGGCTGGGAAAGGCGGGAGGGGATGAAAGAACAAAAGGGAAGGTCTGTGGAGGATGTTAGTGCTGGGGAATGGAATAGCATTGAGGCCAGGTACAACATGAGTTGGAGACTTGAGCACAAGTACTCTGCCCCAGCAACGTGTCTCAAATTCAACCTCAGAAGAGCAGCAATGGGACACTTTCTATTCAACCCCCCCACACTAGGAGCTGGATTTAGACTGCCCAAATTACAGGTATGAGAAGTCGCACAACACCAGGTTATAGTCCAAGGGGGAAAAATTCAGTTGGTTGCGCCTCCCGTTAGCGCCTTAAGAGGGCGCTAATGGGGCGCAAAGCAGCTAGCGCCCGGGCGCGGCGAAGTTTGCACCGCTCGAGAAATTAACTAGACATTTTGCGGCGGCGCTAAACACTACCGCCACGATCTCCTGCGCCGGCAGATCATGACGTCACTCGAGTGTGCAACGCCCCGGTATCGCCCCGGAGCAGATATTGAGTGGCGCCCCCTGCCTTACCGCCTGACGCTAGCAACGACAGGTTGAGGGGAGCGTTCTGCAGTCATGAAGGGAAAGGGGGAGCGCTATTTAAAGGTGACCGCTTCCTGCCTTTTATTGTTGGTGCCATTTTTGAACTACGCATTCTGAGAGAGGGAGAGACTTTGGAGAGATTCAACGTTGTGTGAAGGAGTTTTGGGTACTGAGCAGCACTTTGCAGGTTCATTTTGATTTTCCATTCCTTGTATTGATTTAGCAGAGACTGTGGGGGCTGCACTCTGAGCTCTTTGCCTGGTACTCTCCATTGTTCTTTCCAGCACATTTGATGTGCAAGTCTCTCCAGGTCGAGATTCAAGGCTGCAATGAGTAGGATGTGGATGGAAAGCAAGATTAACCATCCCCTTTAAGAACTGGCCCGTGCCATTGTGTGTGTGTTCCATTGCTGACTGACATTACATGAGCTTCGCCAGCGCTCTGAGTTAGCACCTCACTCCTCGCCCTTTGCACCTTAAGACAGGTGTACAGCGCCTGATTTAGCGCTCCAATCACCTCCAGGGGTGTTAAAAGTGAAGTTTCCAGTCAGTGGCGATAATTAGCGCCAGGCGCTAATCTTTGCGCCCGGACGATATTTGCGCCCCAAACGGGGCGCGACTGAATTTTTCCCCCCAACAGTTTTATTTAAAATTATGAACTTTCAGAGCTCCGCTCCTTCTTCAGGTACAGGTACAGTGAGGGAATCGATTACACAGTATATATACACAGAGAACAATGTGTCTGCAGAGATACAATCTGTTAGGGAGACATTACATCAAAGACACATCAGAGTACAGCTAAGACAATGAGGTGGGTCACAGGGGGTCCAACGTGTCAAATGCTGCCGTCTGCAGTTAAGCTTTTAACTTTTTTTTTAAACTGGAAATACAGACAACGATGTCGAGTCACGTTCTGTAGCGTGACATGAACCCAAGATCCCGGTTGAGGCCGTCCTCATGGGTGCGGAACTTGGCTATCAGTTTCTGCTCGATGATTTTGCGTTGTCGTGTGTCTCGAAGGCCGCCTTGGAGAACGCTAACCCGCAGATCCGAGGCTGAATGTCCTTGACTGCTGAAGTGTTCCCCGACTGGGAGGTAACAATCCTGCCTGGCGATTGTTGCGCGGTGTCCGTTCATACGTTGTCTCAGTGTCTGCATGGTCTCGCCGATGTACCATGCCGCGGTGCATTCTTTCCTGCAACGTATGAGGTAGACAACGTTGGCCGAGTCACATGAGTATGTACCATGTACCTGGTGGGTAGTGTCCTCACGTGTGATGATGGTATCTGTGTTGATGATCTGGCATGTCTTGCAGAGGTTGCCGTGGCAGGGTTGTGTGGTGTCGTGGTCGCTGTTCTCCTGACAGCTGGGTAATTTGCTGCGAACGATGGTACTTTTGAGGTTAGGCGGCTGCTTGAAGGCGAGTAGTGGAGGCGTGGGGATGGCCTTAGCAAGGTGTTCGTCGTCATCGATGACATGTTGAAGGCTGCGAAGAACATGGCGTAGTTTCTCCACTCTGGGGAAGTACTGGATGACGTAGGGTACTCTGTTGGTTGTGTCCCATGTTCGCCTTCTGAGGAGGTCTATGCGATTTTTCGCTGTGGCCCGTCGGAACTGTCGATCGACGAGTCGAGCGTCATATCCCGTTCTTACGAGGGCATCTTTCAGCGTCCGTAGGTGTCCATCGCGTTCCTCCTCGTCTGAGCAGATCCTGTGTATTCGCAGGGCTTGTCCATAGGGGATGGCTTCTTTAACGTGGTTAGGGTGGAAGCTGGAGAAGTGGAGCATCGTGAGGTTGTCCGTGGGCTTGCGGTAGAGTGAAGTGCTGAGGTGTCCGTCTTTGATGGAGCTTCATGTGTCCAAGAATGAAACCGATTCTGAGGAGTAGTCCATGGTGAGTTTGATGGTGGGATGGAACCTGTTGATGTTATCGTGTAGTCCTTTCAGTGATCCTTCGCCGTGGGTCCAAAGGAAGATGATGTCGTCGATGTATCTGGTGTACAGCGTTGGTTGGAGGTCCTGTGCAGCGCAGAAGTCTTGCTCGAACTTGTGCATGAAGCTGTTGGCGTATTGGGGTGCAAATTTGGTCCCCATGGCTGTTCCGTGTGTTTGGGTAAAAAACTGGTTGTCGAAGGTGAAGACATTGTGGTCAAGGATGAAGCGGATGAGTTGTAGGATGGCATCTGGAGATTGGCTGTTGTTGGTGTTGAGTACTGAGGCTGTCGCAGTGATGCCGTCATCGTGGGGGATTACAGGTAGCAGACAGAGATTTTCATCTAATCAGATAGCAAAATACTGCGGATGCTGGAAATCTGAAATAACAACAGAAAACGCTGGAAAAACTCAGCATGCCAGGCAGCATCCATGGAGAGAGAAAGAGAGTTAACGTTTCAGGTCGATGACCTTTCGTCAGAACTGTGAAGAGCCGGAAATCAAATGGATTTAAGGCCAGGGTAAAGCTGGGAAAAGGGGGAGGGGATAAAAGAACAAAGGGGGAGAGGAAGAGACATTAAGAGACATTAAGAGATATGCAAGGCAAGAGGTGGTGTTAATGTGACAGATTAAGGCTGAAAGAAGTGTGAAATCCACTGGCAGAATGAAGGACAGCTGCCAGCTTCTAGGAGGAAAAAAAAGGTGGGGGGGGGGCAAATAAAAGGGTGGAAAAAATAAAATATAAATGTGATTGGAGCTGAGGTTATGATCTAAAATTGTTGAACTCGATATTGAGTCCAGAGGGCTGTAGCGTGCCTAAACGAAAGATGAGGTGCTGTTCCTCGAGCTTACGCTGCGCTTCCGTGGAACAGTGTAATAGGCCGAGGACGGTGAGGTCAGAGTGGGAGTGAAGTGGTGAATTAAAGTGACAGGCCACCGGGAGCTCGGGGTCCCCCTTACGGACTGAACGGAGGTGTTCCGCAAAGCGGTCACCCAATCTGCGTTTGGTCTCCCCAATGTAGAGGAGACCACATCGTGAGCAGCGAATACAGTATACTAAATTGCAGGAAGTACAAGTAAATCGCTGTTTCACCTGGAAGGGGTGTTTGGGGCCCTGGACAGTGGGAAGAGGGGAGGTGTAAGGGCATGTGTTGCATCTCCTGCGCGTGCACGGGAAGGTGCCGGGTGAAGGGGAAGGGGTGCTGGGGGTGGTAGAGGAGTGGACTAGGGTGTCGCGGAGGGAGCGGTCCCTGCGGAATGCTGAAAGGGGAGGTGAGGGGAAGATGTGTTTGGTGGTGGGATCACGCTGGAGGTGGCGGAAATGGCGGAGGATGATCCGTTGAATGTGGAGGCTGGTGGGGTGAAAGGTGAGGACAAGGGGAACCCTATCGTGGTTCCGGGAGGGAGGGGCAGGGGTGAGGGCAGAAGTGCGGGAGATAGAACGGACACGGTCGAGGGCCGTGTCGACTACGGTAGAGGGGAATCCTCGGTTGAGGAAAAAGGAAGACATGTCGGAAGCACTGGTATGAAAGGTGGCATCATCAGAGCAGATGCGGCGGAGACGGAGAAACTGGGAGAATGGAATAGAGTCCTTACAGGAGGCGGGGTGGGAGGAAGTGTAGTCCAGGTAGCTGTGGGAGTCAGTGGGCTTGTAGTGAATGTTAGTCAATAACCTATCCCCAGAGATGGAGATGGAGAAGTCGAGGAAGGGAAGGGAAGAGTCGGAGATGGACCATGTGAAGGTGAGGGAAGGGTGGAAATTGGAAGCATAGTGAATGAAATGTTCTAGTTCAGGGCGAGAGCAGGAGACGGCACCGATACAGTCATCAATGTACCGGAAAAAGAGGTGAGGGAGGGGACCCGAGTAGGACTGGAACAAAGAGTGTTCCACATATCCCACGAAAAGGCAGGCATAGCTAGGACCCATGCGGGTACCCATAGCAACACCTTTAATTTGGAGGAAATGGGTAGAGTCAAAGGAGAAGTTGTTCAATGTAAGAACAAGTTCAGCCAGGCGGAGGAGGGTGGTGGTGGATGGGGACTGGTTGGGCCTCTGTTCAAGGAAGAAGCGGAGCGCCCTCAGGCCATCCTGGTGGGGAATGGAGGTGTAGAGGGATTGTACGTCCATAGTGAAGAGGAGACGGTTGGGGCCGGGAAACTGGAAACTGTTAAAATGGCGGAGGGCATCGGAAGAGTCGCGGATGTAATCAGGCTGGGTCAGATTTGAACCCAAGCCTCGGGTGAAAGCACAGTGTCTAATCAACTGCACCACCCTGTTCCGATTTTTTTTCAAGATACCTTTGTTGATTTCACTGTGAAAGTAATACCAAGATAGAAATACAAAACAAGCAATTAACCCGTATTACGGCGACAATTACAGAGGATGTAGCAGTTGTATATTGGCATCAAGTTGCTTCTTTTAGCACACGTGAAAGGAATGGGAAGGACAGGAGGAAATAACTGCAATATATATTCACCAGAAGTAACAACAGGCAGTCAGCAATGTGATGCACGTCATGCTTTTGAGCCAATAAATCTGTCTTGATGGATGGTTATCGAACTAGAATATCTTGAGAGTCTAAATAGAAGAAATGAGAGTCGATGCATCCAGAGGGGGGAAATTCCCTACCTAAGCGCCACCCGTTAGCGCAGCGTAATGTCAAAAAGCAGCGGCCGCCACTCTTCCGCCAGCTGGTGGCCTCCTCCATTTTCGAAGTCCCAGTAGCGCTGCCGTTCTGAAGTTGCGCCCTGCAAAAAAAAAAGGCTTAACGTCACCACGGCGGACGTCGACCCAGCGTGCAAGCAGAGTGACAGAGGCGCTGTCAGCACTTCCGAAAGGGACACACACGTCTTTCAGGTAAGTTTGCATTTAAACTTTTGGCCTGGGTTTTTTTTTTGATTTTATTGAAGTAGTGGCTCGCTGCAATAAACGTTAATAGTTCTTTAAGTGTGTCGGGAGTGCTGCTGGTGCTTGCAAGGCTTGAAAATGCTGGAAATACTCAGCAGGTCAGGCAACATCCGTGGAGAGAGAAACAGAGTTCACGTCTCAGGTCGAGATGCTGCCTGACCTGCTGAGTATTTCCAGCATTTTATGCTGTCATTTCAGATTTACAGCATTTGCTCGCAGAGGGAAGAGGAAGACACAGAAGAGGAAGGAGCCAAGGTGGAGGAAGCCTAAGAGGAGGAATCAGACGGAAGGATGCATCCCAGACAGCCCCTTTCTGACCGGGATATCCGGGATGGAATCATCCGCCTGCGCTCCCAGTGACCACAGCCCCAATTCCCCTTTCAACATTAGTCCCACACCTTACCTTCCCTCTGCTACTGACCATCACAGCATCCTCTTGGCCACGATGCTGAAATAAAAGCCACCACAAAGCAAACTTTCCAATCCAACTTTATACATCTATTCATCCAATATGACATCAAGAAATTAACTCATCACGCGTATGCATTCTCTTTGTGACTGTCTTGTGTGTGCCTTTGCCTATCCTACTGATGTCACGCAGTGCTACCCCAGTGGCTGCAGCAGGGCTGGTGGAAGGCTGCTGACTTTCAGTGGGGGACACTGCAAATGGCCTTGCTGGTCGACCTCGAGGAACTGGTGGCTGGGAGTGACAGTGTTTCTGTTTCTTCTTCTTCACTCTCCTCTCCCTCTTCTTGGCCAACCACTGGCTGGGCAGGCTGCATTTCTTGGGTGTGTGAAATGAAGAAGGCACAAGGGTGGAATTGTGGTGAGGAGAGGGCGGGAAAGCATGAGGTGCATGCCAGAAGGAGGATAACGTATGAGGATAGTAGCATCATGTATCCTTTCTGCCCCGCCGCTGGCCAAGGGCTCAGCCATGCCCCTGCCAAGAATGGCCAGCACTGTCTCCTCTAGGTGAGGCTAGGAATGGGAGATGTGCCTCACGATTGGTGCAGATTGTTGGTAGGTGAGTGATTGGGGGGTGGGGGGTCGTGGATTGAGCAGTGCGTGAGGCTAGTGGTGCAGCTGGTAGGAGATGGTTTTTGAAGATTCATTCACTGATCTTGACTAGTGATCTGAGTTCATGAAGCTTCTTTGGGCACTGGAGCCAGGTGGTGGGGACGACACTGCTGACGGTGACGGCCTCGATGATCTGGCCCCACATCCTTCTTTCTGGAGGGCCTCCTGGCCCCTGTGGGTAGAGGGCCGCTCTTGCAGCGTTGACCCCCCCCTGCACAAAGCTGGAGTGCTGCGTGCGAGACCCTGGGTGCCTTTTCCTGAGCCATTTGTGTTAGTGCTGAAGCACTTTTCCCATTTTTTGAGGTTCGGAAGGGAATTCAGCTTTAAGTGCTGAGAATTCCCATTTGGGACTTCTTTTAATGGTAATTTTTTTTTGAAAGGCAGTGAGGGCTGAAAACTGCATTTTTTCACTGCATTTTAATTTTTATTAGTTCTGAGCGCATGGCCCCTTTAATTCATAGCCCTTGTAATTGCCCACAATGCCTTGCGAACTCAACAGCCTCGCTCCCAGAGGCTGTAAGAAAAAAGAAAGACTTGCATTTAAAAAGCGCCTTTCACGACCACCGGACGTCTCAAAGTGCTTTACAGCCAATGAAGTACTTTTTGAAGTGTAGTCACTGTTGTAATGTGGCAGCCAATTTCCGCACAGCAAGCTCCCACAAACAGCAATGTGATAATGACCAGATAATCTGTTTTTGTTATGTTGATTGAGGGATAAATATTGACCAGGACACTGGGGATAACTCCCCTGCTCTTCTTCGATATAGTGCCATGGGATATTTTACGTCCACCTGAGAGAGCAGACGGGGCCTCGGTTTAACGTCGCATCCGTAAGACGACACCTCTGACAGTGCAGCACTCCCTCAGCACTGCACTGGAGTGTCAGCCTAGCTTTATATGCTCAAGTCCCTGGAGTGGGACTTGAACCCACAGCCTTCTGACTCAGAGGCGAGTGTGCTACCCACTGAGCCACAGCTGACACTGCAAGAAGCTGCAACGCCGCTCCTGGATGGGAACTTCAGGTCGGAGGTCTCCGTTAACGCCACCAGGAGAGCGTTACACGGTAACTTAGCGCTGCGCTACAAATCTCCAGCCCCCAGCGTGGATTTTTGCCCAGTAGCGCTGCGGCCATTTTCAGCGGCCGTAAACTTGAGGTCACGGTGACATCGGCAGGTTTCTGTCCAATCTCTAGGCCCTGGTTTTTTTTTTCTTCAAATGTTTTGTTTCTGTATTTGCAAAGAGAAGACTAAGGGGAGGTTTGGTGGTAGTTTTTGAGATCTGGAGATGTTTGATAAGTTGGAAAGAGACCAATTATCGGGGGAGAAAAGTGCGGGGGGAATAATTAGATGGGCTGTGGGTCTTCTCGGTGTGTTTTTGTTGGGTATGGGTATCAAGGAATATGGAACAAAGGCTGGTAAAGGAGTCGAGGACCTCCTGTGTTTTAAGAAAAAGTAGTTCTTCAACTTATGCCTGAAAAGCTAATTAAAGCGTCTACTCTGACTTATCAGCCCCACCTAGCACAAAACAGGGGTTTCAATAATATTTTCCTGTGTTTGGGCTGCAGATTTGTTTTTCAAGAAGGAAACATAATCCACCTCATCCCCTTTAAACTGCTTGGATAGCTAAAATATCCATTGCATAAGTTCTATTGAACAACATGTGGACTAGACTTGCAATTCTTCTGGACAATCTTCTCCCTCCTCCATCGAGGTGCTGGTTCATCGCTGGGGTCCCTTTCACATTATTCTACTTGTCCAATAGTGGAACCTGGGGTATAGCAATAGTACCCCCTTGTGCCCTGAAACTGATATTCCTGCCTTTCACACATCCCTCCAAAGGAGGACCGATCAAAGAGGAAACCACATCAAAGCTAGCTCATTAGCGATCACCTCAGAGCCCCTTTCCTAAACTGGTATGAATATGCTATGCTTTTAAAAAGCCAATGTTAAAGGTAACTCTTTCCAAATCCTTCCTGTAGAAAATTGGTCAAAAGATCCCAAAACTCCATGTTTGAATCCCTCCAATCCGGTTTCTGCCCTTCTACAGCACATTGCTCCTTTTCTTTGCCCCACCATTAGTGGCCATCCCTTCAGTCTCCTAGGTCCCACTCTGGAGTCCCTTTTCCAAACCTCTCCAACCCTCAAGCTCCTTCCCTTCCTTTAAGACCTTCCTTAAATCCCACATCTTTGCCCAGGCCTTTGGTCACCTCTCTCATCCTCCTTTGTCTAAATGTCCATTTTCCTCAAGCCAATCTGAAGCACTTTGGGATTTTTTTCTACGTTAAAGGCGCTGGGAAAGTGCAACGTTTTGCTGTCCCTCCGGTCTAAATGCAGACTTCATTGCCATAAACTCACATCCATCCTCCTTACTTGCATGCATCCCTGTTAATGATCTCTGGCCCTCCTTGCTTATTGGATACAGGATAATCTGGCGCTATTTTGAACAAGTGTCGTGAAGTGTTGTTTACTGTATTTCAGCTACTTCTCACAGATACCTGCAACCATGGGCTGGATTTTGTCAATGGGGACGCGTTGGGGGCGGGACTGCTGGTTGTCGGGTTTCAGTCCCGCCCCCAACGACGTCCAGCCAACCCACACTATTTTCCCTTGATTGACCTTGTTAAGCCTGCGCTGCGGGCTTAGCCGGCCAATTAAGGGAAAGCCGGTGACAGAGGACGTCAGCGTATGACGTTTCATCTGTCGAAACATTTTGACAGATGGATTGTCAGCGTTTGACAGCTTTGAGAAGCTGTCAAACACTGACAATCTCTGTTCTATGGTGAGCCCTTGCACTGAAGGTTCACCAAAACCTATTTCCTCAGCAGAAATCAGATGGCTGCTGCGTCTGAGAATGCAGCAGCCATTCTGTAATCTCTGCCGTTGAGATGAGGCACCTCCGGATCCCCAAGGGTTGAAGCCTGCAGGAAGAAGCAAAGGTAAGTAAACTTTTTCTAACACTTTACACTCACCTCTCATACTTACCTCTCCACACTTGCACCCATCACTCACCTCCACAGCGAACTTTTCAATCCCTCTCACCCCCGCAGACCCAGTGTTCGCCTCGCTGACCCTGGCGAGGTTCGCAGCCGTCGGGAAGCCCGCACTTGCAGGGGTAAAATGAGGAAAAGCCTCAAAACTTCCTGTTAACTACCTGTTAACAGGCAGTTAAATGGCTGTAATCCCCTTCCCGCCTCGAGGAGATGGGTCCCTGCGCGAGTCAGGGACCCGCCTCCCAGGAAGATGGCACGGAGGCGGGTTGGGAGCGGGTTCGGTACCCGCTCCCAGTTTCTGCCATTTTCCCGGCAGTCCCGCCTCCATACCTGCCTCCCCAGGGCTGGGAAAATTCCCCCCCCCCAGGTGTCTACCTCAGAGTTTAATCAGTTGGAATTGAGCCACAGACGAAACGATTTTTGCGATCAGAGTTCCCAGGGAGACGATGGGAGAGCTTAGAACGTGTAAAATGTTAAACAAGAGCACAATCAATCAAATCTAACCTCTCAGTGGGAAGTCAAAAAGATGTTTGAATCTGGATGAGCTTCAGCTTCACAAACAGATACAGGAGTTTTCACAATTGTGTACAATACCTGCATTGGTTGTCCGGTTTGCAAAAAAAAAAGCCCATCAACATTCAGAGAAGCTTTGCAACAAGGAATGAACTATTACAGCGTCATCGGTTTAGCAACGGGCCGGAGGAGCTGTTGCGCCACCCTCGTGTTAAGGGACCGCGTGCGCCTCACTGGAGACTGGAAACAGGCCAGGACTTCTTGATATTACAAGAGCATGGTTTGAAGAGAGAGAGAGACTGAGGCTTTTCACTGCAGGCACGCTGCGGAGACACAAGGGACTTCTTCTTTAATCTGCTGTCAACAGAGACAGAAGGCAGATGTGTTCAAAATGTTGCTTTCATGTTTCCTTTCTCCTCCTCCCAGGGGATATAAAGGTTAACATCCCTGTTTCTCCCGGTTTCTGTTGATTGTCAGTTTGAATAGACTGGATGTACAAGACGTGCGTTGTCACGGTGAGGTCTGAAGCTCCGCTCTGGCACCCAGGGTGCCTGCAGCTCGCCCTTGCCACGCCAAATCAACTGCAGTGTCTTCTGGGAAAAGCAACATTCAATTGATTAATTCAGTCTCTCCGTTAGTTTGGCAAGAGCATCGTACTGCAGCATTACATCGAATGTACAGCACGGAAACAGGCCATTTGGCCCAACTGTTCCATGCTGGCGTTTATGCTCCACGCAAGCCTCCTCCCACCCTTCTTCATCTAATCCCATCAGCATAACCTTCGATTCCTTTCTCCCTCATGTGTTTATCTAGCTTCCTCTTGAATGCATCTGTGCTTTTCACCTCAGCTACTCCTTGTGGTAGTGAGTTCCACATTATGGCCACTCTCTGGGTAAAGAAGTTTCTCCTGAATTCCCGATTGGATTTATTAGTGACTATTTTATATTTACGGCCCCTAGTTTTGGTCTCCCCCACAAGTGGAAACATCTTCTCTACCCTATCAAATCCTTTCATAATTTTGAAGACCTCTATCAGGTCACCCCTCAGCCTTCTCTTTTCCAGGGAAAAGTGCCCCCGCCTCTGAAATCTTTCCCGATATGTATATCG
The DNA here is from genome assembly GCA_030390025.1 of Squalus acanthias. Lineage (NCBI taxonomy): Eukaryota > Metazoa > Chordata > Chondrichthyes > Squaliformes > Squalidae > Squalus > Squalus acanthias. The sequence continues at coordinate 63,386,259 of CM059435.1, forward strand.
TCTCAGTTCTAGTATCATCCTTGTGAATCTTTTTACCACCTTCACAAGTGCCTCTGTAGCCTTTTTATAATATGGAGGCCAGAACTGTGCACAGTACTGCAAGTGTGGTCTAAAGAAGGTTCGATACACTTTAAGTATAACTTCTCTGCTTTTCAGTGCTATTCCTCCAGAAATGAACCCCAGTGCTTGGTTTGCTATTTTTATGGCCTTATTAGCCTGCGAAGCTACTTTGCTCCTCTACCTTTCATTCAACAAGAGCGTCGTAAGGTAGTATTAACCAATATTCCCACCTCTAAATGCTGGGAACGAGATTCCCTCCCTTTTAGCTGTGGGAAAGGTGAGTCTCCGGTCTCTACCATGTCTTGATTCGGAGAAGCACATGAGCGAAAGTAGAACACTTCTCCCACAGTACCCCTCAGATTAAAATTCCCCCCCCATCCCTCCTGAGAAACGGCTCGCTTCTTTCAACTGGAAGATCCAGACCCATCCTGTTTTTTTAACCAAAGTGTCATCCCAAACACACAAGAGAATGTAAATAACACCGGTAGCACAGTTTGCATTTAGAAGTAGTGTCTTTTTGGAAATTATGCCTGAAATCTCAAGTGCGCTAAGACGTTTGCTGTCAATCATAGGGATAGGTAGCTTCCCCCTTAATATCAGGTGACAGAGACAGGGCTGTTCCAGGGAGTCTTTGTCAAGCAGTCTCTTGTATAAGTGAAATTATAGCATGTGTCTTTAGATAGACATCATCCAAAAAAGGCCTGCCGGGTAATTTTCTGTGAAGATGGTGCCCTTTAAACCAGGCACAACTAAAAGTAATCTAGTTGGAACCACGGCCTCTGTTTAACACGGAACTAAAACAAACAAAAAATGATTCTCCACGCCGTGGCTTGCGAAGGGACGAATTTTAGGGGAGCCTTGTAGGGAATGTTGCGGAAATGGGACCCCACACCTCACAGTGTTTCCCCACTCGGTCCATGTGCCACTACCTCAGACACTGCTTGCGTCAGCACCCTCAGTGACTTACACACTGTCCAAAGCCAGTATTCACGCAGGGCTCTGTGAGCTCCCCGACCCATCCCCACTATATCAGTGAGAGACCCTGGCCCCTAATTAAACCTACTCGTCTCTGTACGACCCTCAGTGGAGGTGTTTGCAAGTACCGTGTGATAAACTTTCTGAACTCAATTAAGCCTTTGCCCCTTCCCTCCTCTCCTGCCGTGTTGACTCCGGGCATCGTTCCAGTACCTTATCCAAGTCTTGTGTGTTGGCAAGCTATTTGAACGTGGAAGGCATCATAGCTCAGCTTGATCCTGTTCTCAACCAGCGCCCACACACAGCTCTGGTAGGGGGTTGCTGGATAGCAATCAGGAACAGGAACCCTGGCCGATCTTCCTCGCTCTAACCTAGAGGTGCCGAAGTCCATTTCAGCATCCCATCTGGCTCTTGGTCTGATACTTGCGAACTCCGAACAGAACAGGGATCAAACCTGGTCTGTGTGGTTCCGTTATTCACTGGATAAACCTGCTGAACCATTGGGGAAGCCACTTTTATTTATACCCTGTCTCCTTCACTTTTGACAATATCAGAAGCCATGTTTGAGATTTTTGATGGTCATGGAATTATGGAGCCCAATATAATTCCCAAGAATGCTGTAAATGGAGAGCTTCTATTCTCCTAAGTAAGCAGTTATCACCTCTGCTCACCTAAGCATTGGTGCATCAAACAGGCTTAGTATTGTGCTGTGTTGATCCTTGTTTATTAACTGGAGTTGCACGGACATTAATAAAACCACAGCGGAAAGTGAGAGGCGGAAGATTTGATTGTAAATGATACTGGCCTGAAATTATGGCCTTACAGTATTTATTGCAAGTGGGATTTGCTTTCATTTGCTTGATGTAACATATAAATTGTGTTGCAATGAATCGAGGGAGCGTTACACATGAAGATTGTAAACAGGATTACATCTGATGAGAATTTGTGAGGATAAGTAGTATGCTAAAACCAATCCAGTTCTTGAATGTACGACTCGTATCGCCTGATGGTAATCAAGTTGTTAGCTTTTATCTTCTGTTCACAGAACAACTTACTTCCCCCTCAGTTCCTTCGCTGTTTGACTCGGGTCTATTGAACTGGATATATCAACTTGGATTAATTGTAGTCCGTGCTATGATACAATAGGATTGTAGGAATTACCGAGACCAGAGAAGACTATTGTGATCTTTTGCAGCCTCTCCTCTTAGATCAAGTGGCAAATCCCAGCTCTCAATTTTACTTCCCCTTTGCTGCTCTCCCTGACTGTCTTTTCCATAACACAGTGACCAGAATTGTACACACTAGTCCTGATGGGGCTGGACCATGTTCAGAATCACTTCCTGACATTCGTGCGCTATTCCTCTGTCTCCACGGCCCAAGATTGTAATTTCTCTCCTTACAGCTGCTGCACATCTGTGCTGATGCATTCACTGATCTGTCCACCAGTGTCTCCAAATTGCCTCTCCTATCTCGTGTCTGCAGAATTGTACCATTTAGCTTATATTGCCACTGTTTAATAACCTTTCCCAATCTCATGAATTTGCACTAACCCGCATTCAGTGGCATCTGCCACTCATCAGTCCAGCTCCCCAGACTATCCAGCGTTTTCTGTCTTTGTTCAGCCTGTTCCCTGTTGTTTGCAGTCCCTCCGAATTTGGTACCATCTGCAAACTTGGAGAGCTTTGTTTCTGTCCCCACTTCCAAGTCATTACAATCATAGAATCATAGAATAGGACAGCACAGAAGGAGGCCATTCGGCCCATCGAGTCTGGGCCGACTCTTTCGAAGAGCAATCCAGTTAGTCCCACTCCCCCCGCTCTTTCCCCATATCCCTGCAATTTTTTCTCCTTCAAGTATTTATCCAATTCCCTTTTGAAGGCTACTATTGAATCTGTTTCCACCGCCCTATCAGGCAGTGCATTCCAAATCCTAACCACTCGTTGCGTAAAAACGTTTTCCCTCATGTCGCCTCTGATTCTTTTGCCAGTCACCTTAAATCTGTGCCCTCTGGTTATCGACTGGATATTGCACCATCAGATCCAGTATAAAGCTTCATGTTTAGCCTGACAACATACCTGAACTTCAAGCTCAAAGGAACATCCCCTACCGTACCAAGGTGACGTTTTTCCCCCCATCAGTCGCACCAGACATCAGGACCTCAGTGCGAATGCCACGTTGGGGCCGATACATACTGATCCACATCGTTGAACCAGATTGAAACTGCACTCGAATTTTTCATGTCATTTTTACAGTCAGGATCAGCCCCAGCACTGATCCCATGCTGATCAAGCTCCACATGCATCCACCCTTTACATCCCCTGTTTCAGACAATTTTCAATCAACTCCAGAAACACCCTGCCTATGCTTTTCCTTCCAATCTCGTGCACCAATCTTCTGCCTGGCACTTTTTTCAAAAGCTCTGCTGAACTCTAAATAAACGATCATCCACTAAAGGTCCCCCTGTCCACATGGCTTATTTCCTCCTGAAAGAACTCCAAGATGGTCGTCAGACATGATGTCCCTCTCATTAAGCCAAGCGGGCTCCCTCTTATGGTTCTGTATTGCTCCATGTGGTTAATCATTCATTTCCTCAGGATGCCATTCAGTATCTTCCCAATAATAGATGTCAGGCAAACTGGCTCTGCCCCTTGTTACAGATTGGGGTCATGTTCCGTTTTTTTCCAATCCTCAGTCACAATCTCCATTTCCAAGGATTGCCTAAAGATATGTGAGAGAGTGCGATCAATGTCATTAGATAGTACCCTAGGATACAATGTATCTGGACCAGGGGAATTGTCTCCCTTCGATTTGTCCATCTCCTCTTTGTCGCTTACATCTATTTTTCTTAGAATCTCAGCACCTTACCGTGGAAATTCTGCCCCAACAGTAAGAAAGCTGTTTGCGGTTTCCTCTGTGGAAACAGACACAAAGATTTCATTTAGCATGCTTGCCATTCCTTGGTGACCTGATTGAATGTTTCTTTTGAAGCCCTTCAGTCGTTCCACTGTTTCCCTGCCTGTCTGTTGGCCGCAAATATATTTCCGAAACACTTTTACATTGGCCCGTATTTTCCGATCGCAGACCTCCGCTGCGATCTGGAAAAATCTACGCCCTTACCTGAGGGCTCCCGAGACGCACACGCTTCCACTCCTGGGCCTCTCCAAACTTGAAGTGCGCAGGGCCCACGTATCCCAGGGGCGCATGTAGTTCGCAGCATCCCTGGGATCACGTGGGCCATGGGGAGCCAATCACAGAAGGGAATCTCCCTTCATACATTTGACAGGAAGACCTGTCAAATATATGAATGGAGATCACCCCAAAAACATAGTAAAACTTTAAATAAATTTTTATTAAAAAATCACATTTTTAAAATGACTTGAAATTACAATAAATTAAGTATTTTAAACAAAAATTTAATTTTTTGAAAAAATAATTCGTTTTTTACGGGGCTAAAAATAAACTTACCTTTTTTTAAAGTATTTTTAAATGATAAATCAGTGAAAAATGTTTTTAAACTTTTTTGAACTCTTATCCTGGTAAAAGCAGGCCTTACACCTGCTTTTACTAGGCGTAAGAATTGCAAGGGTTTTCTGCAGACGGAGGGTCTCCAAAAAGCGGAACTATCCGCCCGCAGAGGCCCTTCTCCAGGGCAGCCAGAGGACCTGTCAAGAGCTTTCTTGACAGATCGGAAATGCCGGTTTTCAGCGCATGCGCAGTGCATGCCTGAAACCGGCATTTCCAATGTCCCTACAGGTGGGTACACAGCGCGTACCCATCCGTAGGGATCGGAATATCCGGCCATTGTGTTTTACAGTCCCAGCTACCCCCTCCCCTCCTCTAGGTTCCTTCATTATTTCATCCGCATGTTTTCTGTCATGTTACTCCCTTTATGATCCTCCCAGTTTATCCCTGATAAATTCTAATCTCCCATAACAATTTCGTTCAGTCCCCCACATCTTTCCCTTATTTGAGTATAAAGTTTCAGGTCTGTTATTTCTTCTTGAACTTGTGACCTGGAACCAATTCCAATCATTAGTTTCTTCTTCTTTATAACTCAAACCATAACATTTCCAACTTAACGACACCCGCTTCTAATTTGGCGAGCTCTTTCGTTCATGTCGTCCTTAACATAAAGAACCATTTCCTCTCCTGCTTCATTCTTTCTATCCCTGCGAAGCAATCTATTCCCTCGTAAATCAGCCCAGTATCTTGTCACATCCACATTGCCCGAACTTTGTTAGTGCAGACTTCAAGATCTCCTGTTTTGTTGCTAAGACTCTTGTGATTTGTGGCTGTAATTTTGCGGCTCCATTGCCGCTGTAGTTCAGCCCGATGTGTCCATTATTACTATCACCTCTCTTTGCAGCCATGCCCTTGTTAGTTGCCACATTTCTACACTTGTTACTGCTTTCTCGCCGTTACAACAGTGAACTCACATCAAAAGTATTTCATTGGCTGTAAAGCGCTTTGGGACCTCCTGAGGTCATGAAAGGCGCTATAGAAATGCAAATCTTTCTTTCCAACATTCCTGCCCCGTGCTGTAATTTTTGTGCTCCCTATCCCTTCTTGTTCTAATGTTCACTATTCCATCCATTATATAGCCTTTACTTGCCCCTGCTTTCAGTAGCTCTCTCATTTCACTGTCATAAAGGCTTGGGCTGGATAGTCTACAGAAACTCAGCAACGCAGGTCTATGTGTTTGTATATTTGCACAGGGTAACGCCTAAAATTTCTTGCCTGAAATGTTGGAATGTTGTGTGTCAAGAAGAAGGACTTGCATTTATTTAGCACCTTTCTCGAGCTCAGGACATCCCAGTGCGATTCAGTCAATGAAGTACTTTTGAAGTGTAGTCACTGTTGTAATGTAGGGAAACACGGCAGCCAATTTGTGCACAGCAAGGTCCCACAAATTGCAATGAGATAAATGACGAGATAATCTGTTCTAGTAAAGTTGGTTGAGAGTTAAAATGTTGGCCAGGACATGGGGTGAACTCCCCTGCTCACCTTCAAATAGTGCCATGGGATCTTTTATGTCCACCTGAGAGGGCAGACGGGACCTCGCTTTAACATCTCACCTGAAACACGCCAGTACTGTGCTGAAATGTCAGCAGACAATATGTGCTCAAGTTTGTGCAAGGGAACATGAAAAGAGATTTGATTCTTCAGAATTATGTTTAAAGAAAGACAGCGTGACATATTCTGGTGTGTGACTATTATGTAACGAGCATTTGTACAGTTGGAATGTTATATAGTGGCAGTCAATTGGTACATTGGAATGCTCCGCCAGGGCTTTCTGCTACCGCGCTTAACCCCCCGCCACTTTCTGCCCACTCATTTTAACGGGAGAAAAACCATGGGCAGACATGATATGAAGCGGAAAACCCAGCCCTCCTCTTTGAAGTGGTTTGGAGCTACATTTTAATGGGACTGAATGAATAAAATGTTATTCTGAGGAAGCGCTGCACTCTCGGAGGTGCCGTCCTTCGGACGAGATGTTAAACACGGCCCGTCTACCCTCTCAGGTAAAAGAATCCCATGGCACTATTTTGAAGAAGAGCAGGGGAGTTCTCCCTGGTGTCCTGGTCAACACTTATCCCTCAAGCAACATCACTAAAACAGATGATCTGGTCATTATCACATTGCTCTTTGTGGGACCTTGCTGTGCGCAAATTGGCTGCCGCGTTTCCTACATTACAACAGTGACTACACTTCAAAAAGTATCTAATTGGCTGTAAAGCGCTTTGGACGTCCTGCGGTTGTGAAAGGCGCTATAGAAATGCAGGTCTTTCTTTCTTTTATTTCCGATGCTGGAATTCTATTTGGTGTGACGAGGAGACGCTATAGTATTTTGGAATAGTAGTTTGATATTCTGAGTTCTCAGCTCGGCCGACGTAGAAGCAAGCATTGAAAAATCACCAGCAGTTTCCCTTCTCTTGAAATTTTCCAAGCGAGGACTCAGAAAATCTACCCTATTGTGCAATGGGATTGAATATGACTTGATGTATTGCAATGTGTACAATGGGACTGAGTAGAAATTGGTTTGGTGCATTGGAAATCTGTACAGCACAATGGGAACTAATGTAATCTGAAGGCATTCTATCGAAAGGGAGCTAATAGGAACTGACTTGCTGTATTGAAATTCAATATAATAGAACATGATTTGGCTCTTTCGAATCGGGAGGACAAAGTTAGGACTGACGTCAAGATTAATTGGTGCATTTTTATTTGATTATCCCCAAGGATCAATAAGAAATTACAGTTGTCACTCTTTGGACAACTTACTTGTGGCTAGTCAATTTACCAGGGCAAATTTGGAAGAGACACCAAGAAATATTTCTTTACACAGAGGGTGCTCAACAGTTGGAGCAGGAGCCAGCCAGGGTAGAAACAGCTGGATGATGTGATGAGGAGACAGTCGAGTTGGTATTCTGGAAGGATGGCACCAGACGGACCTTCTTCATCGGACCCTACCCTGTGAATTCTGTTGCCAGATCAGGGATTTATTTTTTTGTGCATGCGGAATTGACAGGAACTCACTTTCTTTGCATCTAGACTTTTGACAAGTTTTCTTAACAAAGGGCATATGTTTCTGTGTCTCCCAGGTGTTATCCTGCTGCTGTTGGACAAGCTGCGGAAAATGAAATGGGAGCAGATGTGGCGTCTGACTGCTGAACGGGAGCTGATGAACATGCTGTCCACTTCACTGGCTGATCAGGTACACACACTTGTTCCGATTACATTAACTCAGTCCATTGCAGTGAACCTCTGATACATTTTGAACATGTAACTACAGATTATACCACTAACTCCCCCCATAGGCACAATCGGGAAAAGAGGGGGACTTGTCCTCCTTAAATTTATTGGGCCGTATTTTCCGATGCCAAAGGGTGTGTACGAGCTGTGTACCCACCCGTAGGGACATCGGAAAGGCCGGTTTCAGGCATGCACAGCGCATGCGCTGAAAACCGACATTTCCAATCTGTCAAGATAGTTCCGCTTTCTGGAGAACTTCCGCCCGCAGAAAACCCTTAGAAATCTTACGCCTGGTAAAAACCTGCGTAAGGCCTGCTTTTACCAGCATAAGATTTGAAAAAAGTACAAAAAAAAAATTTCACTCATTTATCATTTAAAAATACTTTTAAAAAAGGTAAGTTTATTTTTAGCCCTGTAAAAAACATTAATTATTTTTTTCAAAAAATTCAATTTTTGTTTAAAATATTTAATTTATTGTAATTTCAACTCATTTAAAAATGTGCTTTTAAAAAAAAATTATTTAATGTTTTACAGTATTTTTGGGGTGATCTCCATTCATATATTTGACAGGTCTATCTGTCAAGTGTATGAAGGGAGATTCCCTTCTCCTATTGGCTCCCCATGGCCCATGTCATCCCAGGGACGCTTGCGAACTGCATGCGCCTCTGGGATACGTGGGCCCTGCACATTTCGAGTTGGAGGCCCAGGAGCAGAAATGTCCGGACCTCGGGAGCCCTCAGGTAAGTCTGTAGATTTTTTCCAGATCGGAGGCCTCTGCACGCATTGTTTTTGACCAGGTTGCATCCTCCTCTCCCCTTGCCTCGAATCTCAGAATTACCCTGGTGAATTCTCTCTTCCCTCCTCTACCCAGCTCTTTATCTGTCTTTGCCTTCTTTAATCTCCTCGCTCAAAGTCCCAGAGTTGTCCATGGGTAACTAAATAACGCCAGTGCTTCAGTCTGCCACAGGATTGACTAACACAATCTTGCAGACACCCAGAGAGGAATAAAAGGAAGCATCAACATCAAATTCCAGTGCAAGGACAGCTTTTGTCAGGCAATATGTGAGTGTGACAATGGTGAGAAAGAAGTCCGCAGGGACGTTTTCTGCCCTCTGAGTTCTTTGTTGGGAGATAAACAATTTGAATTAAAAAGACATTTTTTGAATTGTCTATTATAGTATAGACATGACACGTTTTTCAACTAGGTGTTTCAATACATGGCCTCACTTATAAAGACATAGGGGGAAAAATTCGGTTGCTTTGCGCCTCCCGTTAGTGCCTTAAGAGGGCGCTAATGGGGCGCAAAGCAACTAGCGCCCGTGCGCAGCGATGTTTGCGCCGCTCACGAAATTAACGAGACATTTTGCGGCAGTGCTAAACACTACCACCACGATCTCCTGCGCCGGCCGATCATGACGTCATTCGAGAGTGCAACGCCCCAGTAGCGCCCCGGACCGGATATTGAGTGGCGCCCCCTGTCTTACCACCTGCCGCTAGCAACGACAGGTTGAGGGGAGCGTTTTGCAGTCGGGAAGGGACTGGGGGAGCGCTATTTAAAGGCGACCGCTTCCTGCCTTTTTTTGTCGGCGAAATTTTTAAACCACGCATTCTGAGTGAGAGAGAGAGATTGCAGGAGATATTCAAAGCTGTGTTGAGGAGTTTTGGGTACTGAGCAGCACTTTGCAGGTTCTTTCTGATTTGATCTTTCTTGCATCAATTTAGAAGAGAATATGGGGGCTGCACTCTGAGCTCTTTCCCTGGGCCTCTCCATTGTTCTTTCCAACAGATTTGATGTACAGGTCTCTCCAGGCCGAGATTCAAGGCTGCAATGAGCAGAGCGTGGATGGAGAGCAAGAGCGACCCTCCCCTTTAAGAACTGGCCGGCGCCAGTCTGTCCGTGTTCCATTGCTGACTGACATCACATGAGCTTCGCCAGCGCTCTGAGGTAGCGCATCGCTCCTCGGCCTTTACACCTTAAGACAGGTGTGAAGCACCTGATTTAGCGCTCCAACCACCTCCAGGGGCGATAAAAGCCAAGTTTGCAGTCGAAGGCGATAATTAGCACCAGGCGCTAAACTTTGCGCCCGGCCGATAATTGCGCCCCAAATGGGGCGATACTGAATTTCTCCCCCATAGTACCCATTGTGCAAAAGGTTCCTCAGGTTCAGGATTATCACTGGAAAAATGAAGGGAGAAACTAGAAAAAAGTCTTTAGAGGGTTATTAAAACGGGGAGTGCTTCTCCACACTGGCTATTGAGACACAGGGAGCCCTTTTTTATCTAACTCACCGACAGGAAGCCGACAGGATCGGGAGGAACGCTGGATTTACATCCACCCGATATCATGCTCCATCGACTATAATGAAGAGTAAAATCAGGAGGCAGAGGGTGATGGTCGAAGGTTGTTTTTGTGACTGGAAGCCTGTGTCCAGTGGTGTACCGCAGGGATCGGTGCTGGGTCCCTTGCTGTTTGTAGTGTACATTAATGATTTAGATATGAATGTAGGAGGTATGATCAGTAAGTTCGCAGATGACACGAAAATTGGTGGGGTGGTAAATAGCGAGGAGGGAAGCCTCAGGCTACAGGACGATATAGACGGGTTGGTCAGATGGCCAGAACAGTGGCAAATGGAATTTAACCCTGAAAAGTGTGAGGTGATGCATTTTGGGAGGACTAACAAGGCAAGGGAATACACAATGAATGGTAGGACCCTAGGAAGGACAGAGGATCAGAGGACCTTGGTGTGCATGTACATCGATCCCTGAAGGCAGCAGGACAGGTAGATAAGGTGGTTAAAAAGGCATATGGGATACTTGCCTTCATTAGCCGAGGCATAGAATATAAGAGCAGGGAGGTTATGATGGAGCTGTACAAAATGCTAGTTCGGCCACAGCTGGAATACTGTGTGCAGTTTTGGTCGCCACACTACAGGAAGGATGTAATTACATTGGAGAGGGTGCAGAGGAGATTCACCAGGATGCTACCTGGGCTGGAGCGCTTCAGCTATGAAGAGAGACTGGACAGGCTGGGGTTGTTTTCCTTAGAGCAGAGAAGGCTGAGGGGGGACCTGATTAAGGTGTACAAAATTATGAGGGGCATAGATAGGGTACTTTTCCCCTTAGTAGAGGGGTCAATAACCAGGGGGCATAGTTTCAAGGTAAGGGGCAGGAGGTTTAGAGGGGATTTGAGGAAAATCTTTTTCTCCCAGAGGGTGGTTGGAATCTGGAACTCACTGCCTGAAAGGGTGGGAGAGGCAGGAACCCTCACAACATTCAAGAAGCATTTAGATGAGCACTTGAAACGCCATAGCATACAAGGCTACGGACCAAGTGCTGGAAAATGGGATTAGAATAGACAGGGGTTGATGGCCGGCGCGGACACGATGGGCCGAAGGGCCTCTTTCTGTGCTGTATCACTCTATGAGGCTGTGAAACCACGTCGCACCCAATCCCTTCAGTTTCCCGCCAGGCAGGTTATGTTCAAATTGCGCCCTTTTAGATTTTAACATCATTAAAAGGGGATTGAAGTGTTTGAAAAGGAAGAATAATAGAAAAGATATGGGGAAAGGGTACGGAAATGCATTAGAAGAATGGCCGCCTTTTATGATTCTATAAAAATCGGGCTCAGCTGAGATATGTGTCGACTTTTATTCAGTCTGAGAAACTAATTGCAACTCTACTTGAACGTGGAGTCCTTCCCCAACCATGGTAGACGTGTGCTTGGCCTGCAACACAATGAAGTAACTTACTGAGGCTTGGAGAGAAAGCGTTGCAGCTACACTGACGTTGAGCCGCCCCTCAGTGCCAGTGTAAAAGGATGACGAGAAATCATAGCTTATTCACACTTGGGCAGTTTGACAGGAAGAAGCCAAAGCCAAGCTGGGCTATATGGAGGCTCAGATTTATTACAGCGGTAAAGCAAGGAGTGTGCAGCAAGCCTGTGTTTCGCTGTGTTGAACTGGAGGAGGGAATGGCAATTTTTAGTGGTTGCTTTATCGAGAGGCTGTTCATTCGTCCTGAAAATAAGCACCATGTCCAGGTACACAAATCACGAAAAACTAGTACACAGGTACAAAAAGCAATCAAAAAGGCTAATGGAATGCTGGCCTTTATCTCAAGGAGGCTGAAATACAAAGTGGAGGAAGTTATGCTTCAGTTGTACAGAGTTATGGTCAGAGAGCATCTGGATCACTGCGTTCAGTTTTGGGCACCGCTCCTCAGGAAGGATATATTAGCTTTGGAAGGGCTACATCACAGATTCACCATTTATGATACCAAGGATTAAAGGGTTAAATTATGAGGACCCGTTGCATAAACTTGGGTTGTATTCCCTTGAGTTTAGACCGGTTGAAGGGTGATCTAATCGAGGTGTTTTATATAATAAAGGGATTCGATAGGGTAGATACAGAGAAACTGTTTCCTCTGGTGGAGGAATCCAGAACAAGAGGGCACAACCTTAAAATTAGAGCCAGGCCATTCAAGAGTGAAATCAGGAAGCACTTTTTCCACACAAAAGGTAGTGGAAATCTGGAACAAAAGGCTGTGGATGCTGGGGGTCAATTCAAATTTTCAAAACTGAGGCCGACAAATTTTTGTTGGCTAAGGGTATCAAGGGATATGGAGCAACGGCAGGTAAATGGGGTTGAGGTGCAGATCAGCCATGATCTAATTGGATGGCAGAACAGGCTCGAGGGGCTGAATGGCCTATTCCTGTTCCAATTGGTGAATAATAAACCTTCCTTTAGTTTATTTTTTGAAGGACCAGGTTTACAGAATATTACTGCCATTGGTACAGAACATCTTTTTTTAATGAGTGTAACATTGTTCTTCCCACCACACATCCTCAAGCCAGATAAGTAAAATTGCCCAGACAAGGGTGTCCCAACTATAGCACTTGGGCCGCGTGAAGAATGCCCATTATTAAGAACCACTGAACTCACAAACTGAATTAAAAATTGCAGTATATCCCTCAGCTAACAAAATGCCCTTAGTCAATTGATGAGAACAAAAGGGACCTTCTTAATCAGAGATGCAGTCAGCACTCTGTATGGATTTCAAATGTCCTAAAATTTCAACATTGGCTGCGTATTTTCTTCTTTTCCTCCTTTCTACTGCCACGTTTCTCCCTCCTTCCTTCCTATAATGTATGAGGCTGGATTACGAGGAGTATTGGGAGAGCATCGAACCTGGGGACCTTCCTTGCACTGCACGGCTGGGAAACTAAGGGGCTTATCCACACTTTGAAGTGCGTGTGAGTTTGAAGCGTAAAATGGTCCCGAGGTTGTGATTCCATTGTGATCACTTGTAATGTGGCACCCCTAGTTAGTTTGTAATACTGCACACCTGGTAAGTTTATAGTGTCACCGTCATTTGGAACATAATGCACCTGGTTATATTCTTTCTCTGTAATTTAGTATGTGGTACCACCATTTTAGTTTCAGTGTTCTGGTTATTTAGAATGCGCGGGTATGTTTGCCTCTGGTGGCTAAAGTACACGGAAAAGATAAAAGAGTCAATCTCATTTTATAGTTGCACAGATACTTTCATTCACATTAGCACTAAGAGGGAAACACAGAAGTTCAAGGTCTTGATAGTGCAGACAACCAGCATAATAAAATGTTTCAAATACATGAATCATTACATGCACCCAAAGTAACAGTGATTTATGAAGACTAGTCTGGAATATCAAGTTAACTATCTCCCAGCAATACATGAAGGACCTTTGGCTCTCAATAAGCAAAAAGAAGCTTCAGGCAGTTTCAGCCATTACCATTCAGCCAAAGATATTTCATGGAGCCAAGAGCCAACGCACCAAAAAACCAGGAGGACTGGAATTGGGTCATAATGGGTCTTGTTATTAAATGGAAAATGTACTCGATAAACGGCTTACTATTGGCATGGGCTTTCCTCCTCCTTTCGAAAGTGGCTCAAGACGGGGGTTCTGCCTGTTGGCACGACCCGACCCATCTCCCTGGATCAGGGTCAATGCCATAAGCAGGCCTGGCTCCCAGCAGTATCTTCGCAGTCCAGCATTGCGGCGAGAAACGTATCACGGCGATGCAGTGGAGGACTCGCCGCAGCACAGGAAGTGGCAGGTCCTCCGTTAAAGGGACCAGAAAGGCCCGAAAAGTGCCCCCTAAGGTTACTCTAAAGACTGAACCAGCAGCTGTAAGGGATAGAAGAGGCCAAAACAAGGATTTCTCCCGCCTCAACCCTCCCTCTTACTGACTCTTGGAAGCAGTCTTGCTATGGGTCAGCGGTACTGAGGCAAGAAGGTTGGGAGTTTGGCCGGTGTTTCATGCAGCCCTGCTATCATGTGGTGAGATGGGCGGTTGACATCCTTGTCAGTGGAGATGGCAGGAAAAGAACAGGAGGGCAGAGTTAGAGGCAGCGATTCAGCAGTAAGGTTTGCCCACGGTGCTTTGCTCCCTTAGTAGTCTACCTGTGCCAATTTGCGCACAGCAAAGTCCACAAACAGCAATGAAATAAATGACCAATTAAACTGTTATGGTGGATTTGGTTGAGGGCTAAATATTGGCCAGGACACCTGGAGAACATCCTCTGCTCTTCACATATTGCCATGGGATATTACCCACCTGAGAGGGCAAATGGGGCCTTGTTTTAACGTCTCATCCGAAAGACGGCACCTCCGACGGTGCTGCCTGTTGGCACGACCCGACCCATCTCCCTGGATCAGGGTCAATGCCATAAGCAGGCCTGTCTCCCAGCAGTATCTTCGCAGTCCAGCATTGCGGCGAGAAACGTATCACGGCGATGCAGTGGAGGACTCCCTCAGTACTGCACTGGAGTGTGAGCCGAGATTAGGTGCTCAAGTCCTGGAGTGGGGCTTGAACCCACACCCTTCTGACTCAGAGGGGAGAGTGCTGCCATTGAGCCAAGGCTGACACCAAATATCACTGGCATTGACTGCATGTGCCACGTGCTGCCAAGCACACTGACCCTCCGTCTTCCTGACCCCTCCCCCTTTCTAGTCTGGATGGAAAAGAAAGAGAGACTTGCATTTATAGAGCGCTTCTCATGACCTCAGGACATTCTAAAGTGCTTCGCAGCCAGTGAAGTCCTTTTGAAGTGTAACGCAGGGAAACCAGCATCACTGAATAATCTCATCTTCTCTGCCGAGTGCTGCATTATTTAATCAAACCCCGTGGTCCCCACTCGCTGCCACCAGCCATCTCCTATACCAAAGGCACATTTTATGCTGCCACAAGGGAGGAGAGAAATGAGGCCGTTAAGACGTGCAGCAGCGCATGTACGCGATCTAAATGCTCCGAACCTGGAAACACAGAGGGGTTCAGGCACTCCTGACTCAGGATACGTGTGGCCATCCGTTGGGGAAGAGGAGGAAAATCGGTTCCTCACATCTTGTGACTGATCTAAGCTACGATTCAACAACAGGAGACAGAGAAAACACAGGAGCAACAATGCAGCCAGATGCAGGTGAACTTAGATATTAAGGCACCTGGGAGGATGGGCGGATGGGTGGGTGGTGCAGTTCAAATAATGAGTAGAGGAGTAAGAAACCAAAAGAGTGAAGGAGAGTCAAATGACGAGGGTTATAGTGAACGAGCAGTCAAATCTAAACTACCATCAGCCCAGTACTTCGCTGCATTGAAGAGAAGTAGGTTAGGCCACCAGTGGGATAGAGTACCAATCACAAGAGCTCGTACTGTTGCTGTGTGAGACGTTGCTCACAGCCCATCTGGAGTGCTCTGTAGAGCTCTGGTTGACTAATCACAGCAAGGGTATCATTGATCTTGTAAGGGATACTCTCCTGACCCTGCGTGTCTCGTAGCCTGTGAGGTTCACGCGGCTCTGTGCAGCCTGTATGTCAGTGCGGGTCTAGGCCTGGTCTCCAGCCAGTCTGGGAACACTAGACACCCCTGTGAGTGGTTCGAATCACTCTCCCTTACGGTTCTAGACACTGGACTTAGATGCGAGAGCAGTAATGGAGATAAAACTCATGTAGACTTGGTTTGAACGGTACGAAATGGAAAATCTTTATTGCATGATACTTAAAATTATGAAATACATGTCATATGCACAGATGAATGACAGTACAATCTTACAAACAGTTATAATCACTCTTAGGGAAACGAGGAACGACCAGCACAACGTAAATAGGGCACACATTACAAATATCCTTAATTTAAAACCCTCCCCTATCAATAACTATCCTAAAACTAGCTTCGTAGGATCCCGAGACTCATGCTCACCACTCGTAATAACTCGGAGAAAATCCCGAATAGCTGATCGGATGTTTTCCACCGCAGCACCCACGTGTTGGTCAGGAGATCTCCTGGTCCCACTTGTTTACTGCTTCTGCTGCTCGGTCAGTCGGCTGGACCGTCCGCTGTAGTGAAGACCTCTGTTGGTTGGATACAGGGTATGGTGGAGCACCGTTGTCAATATCATTGATACGATGTGTTTGCACAGTCCAGTTATCGTCGATGCAATATGTCTTGTTAAAGAAGAAACTTCGTTGTCAAGAAGACTTGGCTGATCGACCTACAGGCGCGGTCGGGATTTACTGACCGTGGCGATGGATAAGGTCTTCTTCTCTTCTCCTCTCATCTCATCTCATCTCATCTCATCCCGGGCCTTCGGTTCCGCTGCCAGCTACCAACATAGGTCTTTGCAACAGTCTTTCACCCAGGAGCAGCCACGATGATAACAGCAGCAAGCGGCAAGAGTCACGAACACGAGGCAGGAGCAAGAATCAGGAGTCAAGAGGCAAGAATCAAGAGGCAAGAGACAGAATGGACGGTTTGGGCCTGCAATTATAGTGCACAGTTCTTCCGTTTCCCGCCCAACTATAATGTCCATTCTTTTGTTTAAGGTTTGGCGCCCAAAAAGTCCTGTATGGGTGATCTCTGTCTTTAATGGGTTTCGGGGCTACTCCTGAATGTTTGAGTACCTGTTAATACTTCTCCCATTGTTAAATCGGTCGGTGTTCCCCCTGGAGGGGTTTGGGGCTTCCAAATGTCCTGCATAACTACCTGCTAACGGCTCTCTCATCGTAGAGCCGTTGGGAGTTTACATATTAATGTCCTTTGGATGGGCCCTTGATGGCTTTCCTTTGTACCTGGGAGACCGATTCCAGTATCGATGTTTATACTGTAAACCCATAATGTCCTGTGTAATGTCTTCACTGTGCTGAATCGTTATCGATCTTGCAAGAAAATGTTTATTGGAACGCCATCTTGTCTGCCTGCCGAAAAGTCTCGAATGTTCTGTCACGCGGTGCGGCGGCCATTTTACAGGCTGCTTGTGTCCAATTTAAACCTGACAGCATTCCGCTGAAATAAAAGCTGTTTTGAATGAAACTTGTGTTTTCTCCTTAATAAAATGAAATCGCGATAATTGCGAATTCTACAGTCCCTCCTGTTGATGCGAATAACTCCGCTTATCGTATCAAAAAAACTCAGTGGTGAGCAATCTTATCTCGATTTCACTCCGAATCCAGTAAATTAATCCCATAAAATTTTAACTTCACTAGGGTCTCTGTGTCGTCCTTATTTCCCAAGAAAATCACACTTTATATCACCATAGGCATCATTTGCCCTTAAACTTACACCACTTGTTTTCCTTCCCGGCGTAACCAGGCCGATACCTCACGCATCACCTGTATATTTGTCTTTTATTCAAGGGAAGGAAAAACAAAACCCAAAAACCAAACAACCAACACCATCACCAAAATAAACAAATCCCAACTCTTGAACATGTCGAGTTTCCAACGTATTTACACTGAGTACAAACTTCCGCGGCGCACGTGGCGAGCGGGAGTGACGCCGTTTTCTCATTACACTGCGCTCTCATCGTGCACGCGCACGTAACGTTCTCGCCACTCTCCCGTGTTCTCATGCTTGGTGAGGCGCTTGTCTCTTTTACAATGTATAAACAAAAGGTATACTACAATAAACACTTGACAGACGACTAAAATGTGGGAGGCTATTCTGACCCATGAGGGCACTTCAATATTCGTGAACAGATTCCACCACGGTGGAACCACTATGTCCAAAATGTCTGTACCTATCTCGACGGTTTTCTGTTCTAATGTATAGAAATGCTTTTGTGACACCGCGACGGCTTTCAGAAGTTTGGTTAAATGCTCGGGGAGAGGGGGAATGAGGTACCCAAAATGTGCGACAAAACGCTGCAAGTCGGTAAAATTCTCTTTTACTGTGAGATGAACAGTGGATGGTTCAGGGATTGGGATAATTCGCTGTTGTGCTACTTGAACTTCAGCCCTGGGTTTAAAACAGAAACTGCTGTCACTCACCGGACACCGGCTACGGTTTCCATGCTGGTAGTGTTGCGCTGCAGTGGTAACACAGTATGTTCCACCCCCGATGTATGCTACCTGCGGAGGCACATGATCTTGTGCCATTGCCTCCATGGTGCAATTCATGGACTTGGCGCCAGCCGTTCTGAACCCGCACTGTGGTGTTAAAAAGGCATTCAAGTGCTGGGGGCACAGTATTATGTGTGCTCCCCTGCCACGACAACCAGAGAGATCTGTACCTGTCATCGTTTGCTCCCAGCGGATGACGTAAGGTGGAACCGCTGCATAACGAATGTGTGCTCCCCCCTGAATGACACCAATGTTCTCTACCCGATACACCGGGGCGGGCTTTGCTGTGTTGCCCAAAACCGGCATGCGTAATACTATTCCCATAATAGTATGGTTTGAACGTCCGCAGTCCACGGGGACTGGGTAAGCTTCTGAAGCTAGCCTGAGCTGGCACGGACTTAATGCATTCTGAAAAGGGTGGAGCGCCCGCAGGTGTTTGTTACTTATCCAGGACGGGACCAAACCTTGTTTTAAATCCTCCAAATTACTGCGGCCCTCGCCCAGTAACCACGCCCCGTAAAGCACGCACACCTCGTTCTGCGCAGCTTGATCGGATGCATTCCGGTCTTCCCTAATCAGGGCATTTACCGTACGCGCATGTTTCTCCAGCTCTGCTATGATCTCTTTTAAGTGTAGTGTCATGGCTTGGTCCTCGTGCAGACCCGACCCTACCACTTTATTCTCATCTGTAAGAATATCCTTTAACTGTGTTTTTAAACCATTAATCTGGGTCTGCAGCTCCACACTGTCTAGAGCGTTGACCACAGATGTCCCTGTGTTAAAAGCAGTGAACGCATCGTTCACCAAACCCCTTCTTTGCCTCCCAACTTGATCCAAAACTTCCTGCGGTGCGGTGTATAAACTTGTCTTATCAATTTCCGCGAAATCGAACTCGTAAAACTGCCTGAACATCTTGGTCAACAGGACCTGGTACAACTGTTCCGTCTTTTTGGGGCACCACTCTGGTAACCGTACCTCAGTGAGATTTAAAATCACCGAGGCCACCGCGTAATGCACTCCCTGAAATAGTATCTGGTCTGTGGGGACCAGTACCAAACCGTTCCCGGGTCCCTTACTAGTTTTAGGGCACCCTTCTTCCTCAGTTAGAACTACCGGAATCGTGGGCGGGGCTTTGCGTGGGCGCGTAATGAGCTCAGTGGCATTTACTGGGATCGGGGAGAATGGGGCTCCGCACCCCCTGGTGCTCGCATCCCACCTCATCCCCTGTCCGTTATCCTGCCACTGGTTAATAAAGAATATGGAGATGCCTTTGGGGCAAACGTACTTTGACCCCCACATACAAACATAAATCCCCTCATCTGGTTCCCACCATTTGTCCCAACAGACTTTCACTTGTCCATCAGTCCCCGTAATTGTCCGATGGGTATTATTACCCAGTCGCTCCCACTCAACCGAAGAGTTCCTCATAGTTTTGCTCAGCTTTCGCAGCCACCACCATCGGCTCAATGGGACATTCCCACTGCAGGTCAAACAAATCCGTTTGCCGACGGTGACGCTGATCCTGGGTGCGATGATCCGTACTTTGGGGCACATTAAAGAAGTCTCTTTGTAGGCGAACCCCGATGTGCTGGAATACTCCGTTGAGTTCGTTCCCAGCCATCCTGGCCACCTTCCCTTGTGGAAATAGGTGCTGGTCCCTTCTGCCTTCCGTCTCCCGGTCCCATCCACCGCGATGGGGGCCGTGTCCCCGGAACATCCAAACACCACGACATCCTTGGTGAGGCCCCGATAGGCCAATCCACATCCGATTGCCACGAGCAATACTATGAGTCGTTCCATCCTTCCTTGGTTCCTGTGATCAGATAGAATGAGGTAGCCAGCCTCGCAAAAAGTCTCTGGCTTTTGTGAAGGGTGAGCGGGTCCCCTGACCTCGCCTCACGTAAACTTCAACGTTTGCTGAACAGACTTCCTCTAAACCTGGCCTTAAAACTCCCATCATTTGTCGTTATCTGTTAAAACCACTACAAACTTAAACTTATTAAAACTACTTAAAACTCTAAACTAAACTTAAAACCTTAAACTAATAACTTTACAATGCCGCCCGTTCTCAGGGCGGCCCCTTTAAATCCTGAGAAGGCTGCTGCGAGCTCTTCCCGACGGTGGGAGGGCACTGACCCTTCCTTCTGATCTGCCGCAGCCTGTTGCTGCGCTGACCCTTTCCTCTGATCTGCCGCAGCCTGTTACTGCTTCGATGTGGCCTGTCTCTACCCGGGTTATCTTAACCTGAAACTTACGCCCTGGGGCAGCCTGTGGACCTGACCACGTCTTCCTGGGCTGGGGTGCTCTGCTTGACCTACGGGGAACTGCTATGGGCGGGGGCTCCGTGACGGACGGACCGGGTCCCGAGACCTTCAACGGGATGACCTGGGGTTCCATCACAGGCGCCAGCCCCGCCTCCGCTGACTCCGCCTCCCTAACCTCGGGGCTGGCAGTTCGGGGCCCCGCCTTGCTCGGCCCAGCAGGCAGCCCTTCACTCGCGAACTCTGCCTCCCCTGAGGACTGGACGTTTAAAGCGGGCGGCCACACCTCTGGGAACCACATAGCGGCTGGCCCGGCCTCCTCTAGCTCCTTCCTCCTGCTGTCGGGACCTGCAGCTTGTGTGTCCACCCCGTATGGATCTCTACCTAGCGGCCCCAATCCTTCCAGACCGTTCCTGTGAAACCACCCGTCATCATCACTATGCTCATCTGCACTATCCTCATCTGACCAGGGTACCCTGGGGTCCTCGTCATCTAACCCCCAACTCCAGAAAAACGCTGCATGATCGTCCGGGATGTCCCTTCCCCTGATGCAAGCTGCTACGCCTGCCTGTGTGCCTTGTGGTCCTACCTGGGGCTGTGCTTTCCCATTCGCAGGTCTGGCCCCTCCCTTAAGACAGGCCACCGCCCCTGCTTGTTTCTGTGAAATCTCACCTGCTGGAGGCTGCAGATTTCTATCCTGTTTTAAATCCTCATACTCCCTGCTCCTGGCTACCCTGTAGGCTGTTTTTATCTCTCTAAGCTGCCCTTCTAGCCTGAGCACGTCTAACTTTCCCATTTCTCGGGCATTCTCCTCCCGCAGGGTCTGCTCTCTAAGCTGCCCTTCCAGCCCATCTATTTTCCCTATTAAGCGGGCGTTCTCCTCCCGCAAGGCCTGCTCTTTTAACCTGGCCTCCTCACCGCAGACCCCCTCCTGTGCGTGTCTTTTAAAAGGACACAGGTAGGCAGGCTGCGTGGGCTCTAGTCATTGGGTACTATTAGACGGTCCTGCGGCACCTACGGGGCCGGTTGCGACCGCCACCTGTCCACGCGCATTCAAAACCATCTTGCGCATGACTCCTAACACTGCTTCGAGGTCTTCGGGAGAGGTGGGTGCCTTTGCTTCCTTAGGCGGGACAGGCGTCTGGGCTCGGACCGCGGGATTTTTATCCTTGGAATCCTTCCAAGGGTTCCTGCAGTGCTTGCGCCAGTGCCCTGTCTTCCCACACCCGTAACAGGCATTACTCGCCTGTGGGGCGCGATTACCCTCCTGATGCCACTCTCTTTGAGCCGGGGCTGCGGGTCGTACCTCATGTACTCTTCCCTTAAAGGGACGTGTTGCCATACCCCTTATGTTACGGTAACCTAACGTGAGTCGATTCAAGACCGACTCTTCCGTAAGGTTGAGGTCATTGGGATCGAACCAGGCTTTTGCCTGCTCTCTAACGGCTGGTAAACTGTTGGCTATTATGCACCTAAGCCAATGAATTAAAGCGGCGCCTTCCACATCTTCGCGCTCGGGCGCACCTAGACAGCTGCGCTCATATACTGGCCACAGCCTGTCGGCAAAAACCTTCGGGGGTTCTCCCTCCATCTGCACTGTCTGTCCCACTCTAGCAAACGGACCTCCGTCGTTCGCTCCCACTACTTCTAGGACCTCATTTTTCAATTCCTCATAACTTTTATTACCCCTCTTGCTATCGCCTGAGAGACACTGAAGGACCGAGCTATCTAAAGAGAACAGCAGCATTTTTGCTGTCTCCCCATCATCGCAGCCGTTGATGGCTGCGGCTTGCTCAACTTCCCTAAAATGTACGGAAGGGTCGTCTATCTCGGTCAGCTTCCTTACGTGGTTTATCATGGCCCTCAGCTGGTGTGAACTGTGAGGCAACACCAGCTGTCCGAGGAGATCCCCCGGTTCTTCCCCACCGTTTCTGCTTGGGCCCCTTTTAATCCCCGTTACTGGATACAACGATCCCTTTTCTACCTCTTTTTCAACGGGCTCTTTCGCTTCTTCCGTTGCTTCCTCCCTAACCCAGGTTTCTGAATAGCTGGGTGGCGCGGAGGGCGCAGTGGCTACTACCTCTTCTGCTTTACTTGGTGGGGAATTTCTAAATCTCTCATTTACTAGCGGCTGGCGTGCCGACGGATTAATAAGGCACACCATGCCGTTCGCATTATTCACGGCCTTTTTGAGGCTCTCTATCTCTTTTTCGCAGGCGCTATGGTCGGCTCCCTGAAACTTATCCTCAAGGGCCAACTTATACGCCGACCTAACCCCCATTAAGCTCTCTTCTTGAGTTCTTATCTGGGCAGCTTGACGGTTACATCTTTCCTTCATCCTATTCTCGTTTAATTTTGCTTCAGTGATCTGGCACTCGAGATACTCTACCCTTGTTTTAAGGTAGCTGGAGACTTCCTGGCTTTCCTGGCGTAACTCATTTAAACTCTTAATGAGCGCCTCCCCTCCAGAAACCTTCTCCTCCATTTCCTCCTCTAACTGCTTGATTCGAGCGGTTAGCGCTGTATTGGTCTGGTTTGAAATCTGGACCTGCCTTTTGTAGCACATAAGCCAGACTGCTTTCTCAACTGCCTTTTTATGCTCCTTACTATCCGTCCACCTTTCAGCTGCCTCTAGTGGGCTCTTATCCGCTAACAATTCGCTTATCCACTTTTTAGTTAGATTAACCTTTCCAAACACATAATCCGCTATCTTTTCCTGCATCACATTTCGTACAGTCATTCCAAAGTCCAACACACCACCCTCTCGCTGCCAATGTCCTGCCGCGGTCGCCATTTTCTGTAAGGGATACTCTCCTGACCCTGCGTGTCTCGTAGCCTGTGAGGTTCACGCGGCTCTGTGCAGCCTGTATGTCAGTGCGGGTCTAGGCCTGGTCTCCAGCCAGTCTGGGAACACTAGACACCCCTGTGAGTGGTTCGAATCACTCTCCCTTACGGTTCTAGACACTGGACTTAGATGCGAGAGCAGTAATGGAGATAAAACTCATGTAGACTTGGTTTGAACGGTACGAAATGGAAAATCTTTATTGCATGATACTTAAAATTATGAAATACATGTCATATGCACAGATGAATGACAGTACAATCTTACAAACAGTTATAATCACTCTTAGGGAAACGAGGAACGACCAGCACAACGTAAATAGGGCACACATTACAAATATCCTTAATTTAAAACCCTCCCCTATCAATAACTATCCTAAAACTAGCTTCGTAGGATCCCGAGACTCATGCTCACCACTCGTAATAACTCGGAGAAAATCCCGAATAGCTGATCGGATGTTTTCCACCGCAGCACCCACGTGTTGGTCAGGAGATCTCCTGGTCCCACTTGTTTACTGCTTCTGCTGCTCGGTCAGTCGGCTGGACCGTCCGCTGTAGTGAAGACCTCTGTTGGTTGGATACAGGGTATGGTGGAGCACCGTTGTCAATATCATTGATACGATGTGTTTGCACAGTCCAGTTATCGTCGATGCAATATGTCTTGTTAAAGAAGAAACTTCGTTGTCAAGAAGACTTGGCTGATCGACCTACAGGCGCGGTCGGGATTTACTGACCGTGGCGATGGATAAGGTCTTCTTCTCTTCTCCTCTCATCTCATCTCATCTCATCTCATCCCGGGCCTTCGGTTCCGCTGCCAGCTACCAACATAGGTCTTTGCAACAGTCTTTCACCCAGGAGCAGCCACGATGATAACAGCAGCAAGCGGCAAGAGTCACGAACACGAGGCAGGAGCAAGAATCAGGAGTCAAGAGGCAAGAATCAAGAGGCAAGAGACAGAATGGACGGTTTGGGCCTGCAATTATAGTGCACAGTTCTTCCGTTTCCCGCCCAACTATAATGTCCATTCTTTTGTTTAAGGTTTGGCGCCCAAAAAGTCCTGTATGGGTGATCTCTGTCTTTAATGGGTTTCGGGGCTACTCCTGAATGTTTGAGTACCTGTTAATACTTCTCCCATTGTTAAATCGGTCGGTGTTCCCCCTGGAGGGGTTTGGGGCTTCCAAATGTCCTGCATAACTACCTGCTAACGGCTCTCTCATCGTAGAGCCGTTGGGAGTTTACATATTAATGTCCTTTGGATGGGCCCTTGATGGCTTTCCTTTGTACCTGGGAGACCGATTCCAGTATCGATGTTTATACTGTAAACCCATAATGTCCTGTGTAATGTCTTCACTGTGCTGAATCGTTATCGATCTTGCAAGAAATGTTTATTGGAACGCCATCTTGTCTGCCTGCCGAAAAGTCTCGAATGTTCTGTCACGCGGTGCGGCGGCCATTTTACAGGCTGCTTGTGTCCAATTTAAACCTGACAGCATTCCGCTGAAATAAAAGCTGTTTTGAATGAAACTTGTGTTTTCTCCTTAATAAAATGAAATCGCGATAATTGCGAATTCTACAATCTCGAGGCAAAAGGAATCAAGATTATTCTGGGTATCGGCAATTTCACTTTTGAGGAAAGGTTTAGGAAATTGGGCTTGTCTTTTTTTACCTGCATCACAATCGTAGTGGCACTTTAAAAAGTAATTTGTCAGCTGCGAAGCTCATTCTGAGGATGCGATAAGGCACTAAAGAAATGCTTACTCTTTCTCTCTCTGTTTCTGTGTCTGTCTGTCTCTCTATCTCACTCTCCCTCTCAAAAGAGGAGATTTTGAGGTGATCAAGTTGAAGTTTTCAAGACAAATGAAGCAGATTCAGAAAGACAGTGCAAAAATGGCGAGGGGTTCAAATACCAGTGGACTCAGATTACAGATTAGAAAGTCAGACGTAACTTATTCTTGTATAAAGTTCCGAGGGAAGAACATTGTGGCAGACGGTGAAAATTGGATGATGTTTTGGAGAGACTAAAGATTAAGTGATACAAGGGATGCTGCCTTCCTGCTGTGGAGCCATGTTCATCAGGAATGGGGGATCATAGGTAGATCCCTTAGCATTGTCGGGTCAATTCGACAGCCCACGTTCGGAGCACACGGTCACTATTTACCCGCAGCGAGAAGATGAAGCGCTTGTTGCGCCTAATGTCCTTTCCCTATTCCTAACATGTCAACTAATCTGAATAAGGTGCACTGGATCAATTAATGTTTGTTTATTAAATATTGGCCCATTTCTTATCGCTAAACTCTGGTGTCACAGTTGGCAGTTTGATGCTGTTGTCAGTGTTAATTATGGAATAAAGACCTCTCCGATCAATTTGTTCTGACCAGTAAGTCTGCGATCATTAGACAGGTCACCTAGGGTTGCCAACCCTTCAGAATTGTCCTGGAGTCTAACCCTAACCCTAATCTCCTGGACACTTCTACTAGAATCCCAAGGGAAAAAATCATAGGTGTATTAAAAAAAAGTTCTTTTCATTTCCTTTGAACACTTTCATTTATTAGTTATAATAATATTGCTGATGGGATATAAAGACTGTTTGACTGACAGTCCAGAATGATCCAGTCGGGCTATAAAGAGCCCGTTTGCTTTCCGATTGGCGTGGTAATATGGCGCACTGAAAGGACGGAGGTGTTGAGCGACAGACGGTGGGGGCGGGGCAGTTGGAGGCCGGAGGTCATGTGATGAAACCACCAGGAATACGTCCAATCAGAGCTGGCAGCCCAGAGGTCACCACAGTAAATACATTACATCAATGCATTTTAAAAAAAAATTTTGACTCTTTTCAAAAATGAGAAAACTAGCATACAAAATCAAGATTTTAGTTGGATGCCTGTAGAACAAATTTGATCCATGTAAGTGAGCTTGTATAACTGTTAGAAGTCTCGATATGATCCTGAGGGCAATTTAAAAAATATATAATATAGGCCAAATGATTGTGGCTAATACTAAAGACATTGGGGGAAAAATTGAGTCATGCCCCGAAAAAATTAGCGCCCCCGCGGCCGAAATTCATCGGTAGCGCCCCAAGAGGGAAGCAGGGCGCTACTGGAAGCGCCCGCCTCCCTCTTGGGGCGCTGCGAGGGAATATCGTGCGGCACGTCGCACCGCGGTACTGCAGGCCTTTCTCCCCTTCTTAAAGGGGAGGGGCCATGCGCAGCGTGACCCAGGGCCCAGCTGGGCCACCAGGGATCAGAGTGCCGGCAAAAGAGCCCGGCACTTCTCTTGAGTGCAGCCGGCTCTCCGCGGGGGGGGGCTTCAGAGGAGGCCGGGGATGGCAACGGGGGCAGGTGCTGGCAGGCAGCCAGCAACAAAAATGGCCGCCTGGCACCTCGCCTTTAATTAGCGCCGCCCCAGCCGCAGGTAGGCCCCCCCTGACCCCGTCGGACATAGCATCCGGTGGTAAGTCAGGGGGCGCTACCGAAGATCACGGCCGGGGCGCTAACAGTTACCGCCGCCGCTAACCTCCCGCTGAATTTTGCGGGAGGCGTTGGCGGTGCCGCGCCCGGGAGCTAGTTGCTTTGCGCCCCGTTAGCGCCCTCTTAGGACGCTAACGGGAGGCGCAAAGCAACCGAATTTTTCCCCCATTGGATTCTTGTATTAAAATGTTAACATGTTGGGTGATCTCTTTTCAAAAACTTTCTTTGTGTATTTCCCCCCTCCCCCGCCCCATCTTCTCTCACTAATTCCGGTTTCTTCCCTTTCTCTCCCCCGCCCCTGTGCAGGATATTTTCAATGCCGTCATTAAGCAGAATCCTTTCCTGGTGTACCAGCTTCCGTGTTTCTGGAACGTTCAGCTGTCGGATCACACTCGCTCCGAACAGTGCTACAAAGATGTGTCAGACCTCAAGGTAAGGCTTGTTATTGGAGGGATCATGGTTGGTAGAGAAGTGGGTGCGTGAGAGACGCCCAGCTGCACTAAGCCAGAGGTAATTTCGTAACATCTGAGCATCTTGCAACCACTTTTAAGCCTGAAGTCCACAGTGGAATCTCTTGCCACATTCCTTTATACCTGCAGAACAGGAGTCCAGAATAAGCTTAAACTGCTGAGCAGGTCATTTCCACAGTATGTTTCATCTGAGACAGCACCACCTCTTTCTTTTGCCTTCCTGTTGCTGGCCATTGTAGCCTGCCACGACTGCTCTGTAATATCTCCAGATACTTTTCTTGTTGGAGCCTCTTTTTAAAGGGTCATCTGCTGGTCAAGCTCAAGATAAAAAAAAAATCCCCCAACCCCTTTGGGATCACAACGCTCTATGGTCATCTTTCCTACAGTAGACAATTGACATGACTTGAGTTGTCCATCACTACCGTCAGTGTTTCTCTGCAGTGAGAGTGAGCTGTTGTGTTATAGCACCAGTCCAGCAAGTTCTTCCACATTCAGGTGTCTTGCATCGCTTCATCTTATTAGAAAATAGGCAAAATATCCAATCGGAGTAGGTGAGAAGGCTAGGAATCAAACTCAAGACCATCAGGATGGGAATCCAGAGCTAAGCTGATCAGTCTGCAGGGCAGTGCGGAAAGCTGCTGGTCTTCATAGAATTATACAGCACAGGAGGAGGCCATTCGGCCTATTGTGCCTGTGCCGGCTCTTTGAAAGAGCTCTCCAATTAGTCCCACTCCCCTGCTCTTTCCCCAAGGCCCTGCAGTTTTCTCCCCTTCAAGTATTTATCCAATTCCCTTTTGAAAGTTACCATTGAATCTGCTTCCAACGTCCTTTCAGGCAGCGCGTTCCAGAGGGGCATCCAGGGCCAACAGTGGTTTGGAACGTTGGCTCGGGCGGAAGCCATGTGCTCAGCTCCTTGCAGTGACGGGCTGCTAGCAGAGTTGTGATCATGCATCAGAGTCCTGGACATGGAACTCTGTAATTGGACGGTCGACTTTTCGAGCAACATTATAAAGCTATAAGGCTGCCTGCCGCCAATAAATGAGGCCACAAGACTGACTCATGAATATGTAATTGAATTTTTTTACAATCTCATAAATAATAATGGCAGCTAATTTCGATGGTCCTTCTCCGTTCTCTTTGGGGCACATTAACATTTTGTAAAGGGTGTGCATCGCCTGCTAATAAGTGGCTGACGATTTCAAATGGAAGATTAATGTCTTTTTCCTCAATAATGGGACTTTTAATGAACAATATTGGGTGGAAATGACATCACCAAGGGAGTCTGTGGAAATGGAATGAGAATACTCTGTTGTCCTTCATGGCATGTACACTGTCAGATTTGTGTGTGTGCGTGACTGGTACCAGCAAAATCTGAGAGTCATTGTTTTACTCTCACTTAATAGTCATTGAGATATTGCTCCTCTGCCCCCTAATCATTTATTTGTCATTCCAAAGTAGATAAGTGATGTTGGTCACTCAGTAAAAATTATATCTGCCAAGAGGCCATCCATAATTGTCATCTTTTTCAAACTATACAATTCCAGAAGTGTTTTTTTTTTTGCCTACCTGCACTGAAAAAAACTCCCGACCTCCCACAATAAAGAAAGAACTTGCTTCATGTTCACATCCTCAAGACATTCCGAAGCACTTCACAGCCGATGAAGTTCTTTTTGCAGTGTCGTCATTGTTGTGATGTAGGAAACGCGGCAGCATGTTTGCACACAACAAGCTCCCACACACGGCGGTGCGATAATGACCAGATTATCTATTTTAGTGATGTTGGTTGAGGGATAAATTTTGTCCAGGACACCGGGAGAATTTATCCCTCAAGCAGCACCACTAAAAAAAAAACAGTTTTATTGGTCATTTATATCACTGTTGTTTGTGGGACCTTGCTGGGCACAAAATTGGCTGCTGCATTTCCGTACATTACTACACTTCAGAAGCAACTCATTGGCTGCAAAGCACTTTGGGACATCCTGAGGTGGTTAAAGACACTGTATAAAGGTTCTTTCTTTCTTCTTTTACTCAAGCTGCCAGCCTTGATGTGCCGGATTTGACGGTGATTATCGCGAGGTTATGTAACGGTTTAGGATGTCACATCTGAGCCCGATTCTGTGCTCGCCTGATGTCCACGTACCTTCGAGTTGGGGAGGGGGCAGTCACTGGATGGGATCATGAATGGGGGAACCTTGTTGGATTTTTTTCTTTCCCCAGCCTAGGAGATGCTGAGCCCGACTGAATTGCCCCAGCTGCGACCCCAGGTAAAATTCACTGACTTGGCACTGAATGGGACCTGAACCAGGCACTCTCTGTGTTAGTGCCACACTCGGTGATGTCGTTATCCAGTGGGTCGTCGGCGGAGCTCTGAATGTTTATTACTGTTGCATATTTATGATTAATAACAGCTTCACTTTCAAACAAAATTGCCAGTAGTGTCAAGTCGCCGCCTCATTAATCTCCCCTGCCCCTCCCCCGTTTGTTGGTCTTGTGCTGAACCAAGGAACAAGGGCTACACTTGTAAGGCCGACATGTACATGACTAATGCGGCGATGTGGTTTAGAACAGGCACCACAAACTGCTGTTACTAGAAAAGAATCTTCAGCACAGATGTCCAGTGGGGGAGAACAGGCTTCAAATTAAAAAGAATATTGTGTAATTTAACTTCAGTTGGGCTACGGCCAATTTTGCGTTTAGTAATAAGAAATACCAGCCATCCATATCGCAAGTAATTGGGGTTGTTTTCCATCTCCCCCGTCCATCAAACTTGTGTTTTCCTTTGTTTCAGGGCTTAAGTGAAGGACAGACTAGGTTGTTGAGAAATTGTGCACTGTGTGGTATTTCCTCCTTCTCTGAAAGGGAAGTCCCAACCTTTTCTTCAGTTCATTCCTCGAGGAGATCTTGCGAGACGAGGCTCCCACTGCGGACCATCTCCAGTAACGAGTGCAGTCGTGAGATGGGGGCTACTGCGGAAATGGGGGCTCCCACTGCGGACCATCTCCAGTAATGAGTGCAGTCGTGAGATGGGGGCTACTGCGTAAATGGGGGCTCCCACTGCGGACCATCTCCAGTAATGAGTGCAGTCGTGAGATGGGGGCTACTGCGGAAATGGGGGCTCCCACTGCGGACCATCACCAGTAACGAGTGCAGTCGCGAGATGGGGGCTACTGCACTGCAGCTCCGACATCCGAGCCCATGCTTGCAGCGAGCGAGGCTCTGCAGGGCTGGGGGGCACCTCGCCCGAGTACACCGTCTATCTCGTCACAACCTCGTCCGCTTGCCTGATGATTCAGTCAGTACATATCTGAGCCATTGTAATGATGCTATGGGGCTGAGCTATTGGAAGATGGGGTTGTAGCTTCTCCCACCCCTGGGGAGGGGAGGGGGAGGCTGTTAATTTATATAAGGCCAAAGCCAGAATGTTCTATAAAGGTGAGCGGAAACAGAGAGGGAGGGAGGGGTGGGGGGGCAGAGAGGGAGGGAGGGGTGGGGGGGGCAGAGAGGGAGGGAGGGGTGGGGGGGCAGAGAGGGAGGGAGGGGTGGGGGGGCAGAGAGGGAGGGAGGGGTGGGGGGGCAGAGAGGGAGGGAGGGGTGGGGGGGCAGAGAGGGAGGGAGGGGTGGGGGGGCAGAGAGGGAGGGAGGGGTGCGGAGTAGAGAGGGAGGGAAGGGTGGGGAGCAGAGAGGGAGGGAAGTGGTTAACTTCACATTTCTCCACATTATATTCCATTTGCCATGTTCTTGCCCACTCAATTAGCCTGTCTATATCCCCTTGAAGCCTCCTTACATCCTCCTCACAACTTACATTCCCACCCAGCTTTGTATCATCAGCAAACTTGGATATATTACATTTGATCCCCTCATCCAAATCATTGATGTCGATTGTGAATAGCTGAGGCCCAAGCACTGATCCCTGCGGTACCCCACTAGTTACAGCCTGCCAACCCGAAAATGACCCGTTTATTCCTACTCTGTTTTCTGTCCGTTAACCAATCCTCAATCTATGCTAGTATATCACCCCCAATCCCATGAGCCCTAATTTTGTTTAATAACCTCTTGTGTGGCACCTTATCAAATGCCTTCTGAAAATCCAAATACACCACATCCACTGGCTCCCCCTTATCTATTTTGCTAGTTACAACCTCAAAAAACTCTTAACAGATTTGTCAAACACGATTTCCCTTTCATAAATTCATGTTGACTCTGCCCAATCCTATTATTAGTTTCTAAGTGCCCTGTTACCACGTCCTTAATAATAGATTCTAGCATTTTCCCTACTACTGATGTCAGGCTAACTGGTCTGTAGTTCCCCGTTTTCTCTCTCCCTCCTTTCTTAAATAGTGGGGTTACATTTGTTACCTTCTAATCTGCGGGAACTGTTCTAGAATCTATGGAATTTTGGAAAATGACAACCAATGCATCCACTATCTCTATAGCCACCTCTTTCAAAACCCTAGGATGTAGGCCATTAGGTCCAGGGGATTTATCGGCTTTCAGTCCCATTAATTTCTCCAGTACTTTTTTTTACTTAATACTAATTTCTTTCAGTTCCTCTTTCTTGCTAGAGCCTTGGTTCTCCACTATTTCCGGGAAGATTTTTGCGTCTTCTTCCATGAAGACAGACACAAAGGCCGCGATTTTTATCTTCAAGGTGGCTTGGGTGTGGGACAGCTGCCTTCCGGGTTCCAGTCCCGCCCCCAATGACATCAGACACACAAACGTGATTTTGTGTCAATTGGCCTTGTTAAGCCCGCCCTACACAAACAAAGCAAAACTTGTTACCTACAGAAAAGTGTAAATGCATTAAAAATGATTTTCCCAACATTTTCTTACCTCTGAAGCTCACCAGTGCACCATTGGATCCTTCACACCACTTCTGCAGCTCTCATCAATGCAGAAACATTACGGTAGACTCACAGCACGCCACACTTACCTGGCATGCTGTCCAGACGTTGGGAAGCCCGCAGTAGAACTGTCAAAATTGAAAAAAGCTCTTAACTGCCTGTTAACAACTTGTTAACAAGCAGTTAAGTGGCTAGAATCCTCTTCCCGCCGCTAGGTGTCGGGTCCATGCGCAAATCGGGGACCCGACACTTGGGAAGATTGATTGGAGGTGGGTTGACAGCGGGTTTCCGACCCGCTGTCAATCTTTGCGATTTTGCCGGATGTCGAGCCTCCAAACCCGCCCCCTGAGCGCCGGCAAAATTCCGGCCAAAGTATTTGTTTAATTTCTCTGCCATTTCCTTATTCTCCATTATAATTTCTGCTCTCTCAGCCTGTAAGGGACCCACATTTACTTTTGCTAATCTTTTCCTTTTTACATACCTATAGAAGCTTTTACAGTCTGTTTTTATGTCTCTCGCTAGTTTACTCTCATATTCTATTTTCCCTTTCTTTATCAATTTCTTGGCCCTCCTTTGCTGAATTCTAAAATCCTCCCAATCCTCAGGCTTACTACTCTTTTTGGCTACATTATAAGCCTCTTCCTTTGATCTAATACTATCTTTAACTTCTCTTATTAGCCACGGTTGGACCACTTTTCCTGTGGAGTTTTTGTGCCTTAAAGGAATGTATATTTGTTGTAAATTATGTATTAATTCTTTAAATGCTAGCCATTGCTTGTCTACTGGCATACCTTTTAATGTAGTTTCCCAGTCTACCGTAGCCAACTCGCCCCTCATACCTACGTAATTTGCTTTGTTTAGATTTAAGACCCTAGTTTCGGATTTAACTAAATCACTTTGAAACTCAATATAAAATTCTGTCATATTATGGTCACTCTTCCCTAATGGCCCCTTTACTACAAGGTTATTAATTAACCCTTTCTCGTTGTACAATACCAGATCTAAAATAGCCTGTTCCCTAGTTGGAAGCTCAACATACTGATCTCGAAAACTATCTTGTATACATTCCATGAATTCGTCCTCCACACTATTACTGCAAATTTGCTTTGCTCAGTCTGTATGTAGATTAAAGTCCCCCATGATTACTGTATGTGTGGATAATGCCACAGCCCTTGGGAGAGTTTCAAAATATGTTTTGCAATGTTTCTGCTCTGCACTTGTGCTGTTTAATGCAAATCTAAAGCAACGTTCCAGCTGAAATTGGGCCCTTTGGGCACACTGAGGCTCATTCGTTATTTTTGCCAGTGATTTATGGAGCTGTTGACGTCGCCTGCAAGGTCAGGAATTCCACAGGCATAGAATTGGTGGGAATTCACTGGGTCTCTGCACGTTTGTGAGTTCTCTGCAGTTTATATCCGAAGCTTTTCACATGGAAAAAAAAAACATTTGCATCGAAATCAGACCCGTTGTCCTGGAGTCGTGTCTGACCACATCGCATTGCCCAATCAAACTTAAAATGGCAACTGCTCTCCCCCCCCACCCACCCACCACACCCCACACCCAAACCCATCTGATGCAATTAGTTTGCTGAGGGATCAAGTGGCAGGGCCGTGCAGACCAGGGAAGCTCCGGGCTCCATTACCAGCCTGCTCTGAGTCGACTGATCATCTTCAGTGGGATAGTATGGTTCCTCAACTAGGCAGCGGAAAATTCAGCAAGGGTTCACGATTTCAATGGCTCCTGGCAGAATGTGCGCTCGTGTGGACACCAGGCGAAGGCAGAAGTGGGCTCAGTTGTGCTGCCCCCACAGTCTAATAGCCAGGAATCCCTCACTTTCTCGGCTCATGCAATAGCATTTGGTACTTGGGTGGGGTACAGGGGGTGGCTGTGGCCATGAAACTGCACACGAGCACATTCAGGAGCAGAGAGGACAAAATGCCAAATTATTGGCCAACATTAGAATTTCATGTAATTTTTGCTCCGACCAACCCTGAGGTTGCACCTTACAACATGGCAGAATTTTCTCCATACACTTGGCCTGGGCCAGAAACGCTCCCACATCAGAGGTTTGTCCGAGCCACTGAAGCACTCCCATGTCACACAAGGTGAATAAAAGACCAGTCACATCTTGGGATTTGTAAGATCAGTTTTATTCTTCCCTGAAATGATTTTGAGATTGAGTTATGCTTATGGGTTCTGTTTTCAAACAAAATGAAATCATACAGGTTTTTTAAAAAATAAATAGCCACAGGCTGCAGACATTGAAGATGTGTATTAAAGCTAGACGAGCCAATTTGTGGAATGTCACAGCTCACAGTCTATTCCAGTCTGATACATTGAAGGTCAATTGTTTCATTCTAAGCCCACTGGCCAGGATAACATTCTGAGAACAGCGAGTAAGGTTTACTTTAAACGCACAACTGCGGGCGGTGCAAGGTAGCCGGTTTTATTGACAGGCCTACTGGCGAATCACTGACTAGAAAGGAAATCAGCATCACAGTATCACCATCCCCTTCCCACTGGAAACACAGAACGAAAAGGACAAAGGGGTATATAGGCAGTCAGTCTTAAACAAGAGACTGCAAGGTGTAGTCTTGGGGCCCTGAGCTAAAAGCTAAAATGCAGGAGGTCAGGTTTTGTGATTAGAAGTTGTCGAGAAAAAAAGGAATGCCAAAACAAGTAAGCGATAGGGTGCATAGTTTATTATTTATTTCACATTTTTTGCAGAAAGTAAGTGGAATTTGCTTTGACTGTTACTTTGTACGTTTACCTGCTGTCCGTGATATAAAGCAGCTTCACCTTGTGTCACCGTGTGTTGGCTGGTAATGCACATGAGGGTAGGTGTAAAAGACACAATATCCAAAAAGAAAATACTGCAGATGCTGGAAATCTGAAATAAAAACAGAAAATGCTGGAGAAACTCAGCAGGTCAGGCAGCATCTGTGAAGAGAGAAACAGAGTTAACGTTTCAGGTTGATGACCTTTCGTCAGAACTGGAAAAAAGCAGGAAATGGAACAGATTTTTAAGCAAGTGTAGGAGCTGGGAAAGGGGGGAGGGGATGAAAGAACAAAAGGGAAGGTCTGTGATAGGATAGAAGGCAGGAGAGGTTAAGAGACATTAAGAAATATTCAAGGCAAAAGGAGATGGTAATGGGACAGGTTAAGAAACAAAAGATGGCTCTAGATGAAGTGTAAATTGTGCTGGCAGAATGAAAGACAGCTGCCATGTGGGAGAGAAATAAAAAGGTGTGGAAAAAATATATATATGATAGGGGCCGAGGTTATGATCTGAAATTGTTGAACTCTGTCTTGAGTCCAGAAGGCTGTAAAGTGCCTAATCGAAAGATGAGGTGCTGTTCCTCGAGCTTACGTTGAGCTTCAGTGGACACAATACACAATATCCAGTTCAAGATCACAAGGGGGCCCTATTGTTTCCCCTCTGGATTACGCTGTTGTATAATTAGATATTGGGCAGTAGGGGAGCAAATCTAAACGTAAGCCACTCAGACCGCTTATGGGAGTGACCTTGAGAGAATATCAAAGGAAGATCAATTTTAAAGATTTTTGAATTTATTGCATGAAGTGTAAAGGCGTTGGCTTATATAGTTGTCGGTTGTTGTATAAATAAGTCAAATGTTGCTGCATTAGTGTGTGTTTTATTAGCACCAAGTTGTGGTGTATTGATTTTCTTAATGAAAACATGCACTTTATGCAGCTTGCTTCAGGGATCGCACTCTCAGCGGTGAGTTCAAGCCAGAGGAAAAGACTTAAGCACCTAATCTTGGCTGATGCTTAAGTACAGTACCGAGGGAGCGCAACATTGTCAGAGGCGCGATCTTTCAGATGAGACGTTAAACTGAGGTCCTGTCTGCCTGTACGGGTGGACATAAAAGCCCTTGGCACGATAGGAAGTTCTCCTGGTGTCCTGGCCTACACTCCTCTTTCAACTGACGCCACCAAGAACAGATTACCTGATCATCTCGTCACTGCTTGTGGAACCCTGCCGTGTTTGCCTACATAACAAGAGAGAGCACACTTCAAAAGTAATCCGCTAGGTGTAAAAGCGCTTTGGGATATCCTGAGAGTGTGGTCGGGTGCTATCTAAATGCAAGTTCTTTCTTTCTTTAGGATTGGTGAACATTGCCACTTTTACTGACTATCTCCAAAAGATCTCTGCACAACACTACAGAATTGACCAATATTTCCCGCTGACCCAGGCCTCTTGCCTATGTACTTTAAATATGGAGAAGTCAAACCTTTGCGTATATTTATAGGCATAAGATATCTACAGTGGTAGAACTTGTATTTTGTGAAGCGTCACTGCTAAAATTTAACGCCTGACTTAATCACCCCAATGGGGCTTGTGGGAGACGATATTGCCTGGTGTCGTACTCAGCCATACAGACCAGAATGTCTCAGTTCAATCCCCAATGTGTGGTGAGTCAGCCAATCTCAGCTCGCGAGCAGTTTGGATGCTAGAGTTGGCCTCAGCACACTGGACAAAGTTGGGGGGGGGGGGGGGGTGGAAATAATTCACCAGTGTTCATTTTCCCAACGTCTGTCGAATAGCTCCTGCTCCCGTGTGGACTTCGGGCAAAAGACAGGCTCAAGCTTCGAGGTGATGACTGCTGAGGTCAAATAGCCTCCCAGCACTCATTGTCTAGGCTCAATCACGAGGAATGGCCACAATCAGCAGCTTCCGTTTTCAAGACAGACCAAGAACCAGAGGCGAGATGAGGAGAAATTTTTTTTTACGCAGCGAGTTGTTGTGATCTGGAATGCACAGCCTGAAGGGGTGGTGGAAGCAGATTTCAATAGTAACTTTCAAAAGGAAATTGGATAAATACTTGAAAATTAAAAATTTGCAGGGCTATGGGGAAAAAGCGGGGGAGCGGGACTAATTGGACACTTTCAAAGAGTCGGCACAGGCACGATGGGCCGAATGGCATCCTTCTGTGCTGTAAGGCTCTATGGCCGCGAAATTGGGAGCTTTAGCACCAGCCGTTATGGCCGGTTTTGCTGTAAAAATGGCAGCCTTGCTTCCGGCGCGGAAAGCAGCGGCCGCCATTTTGGTGAGATCGGCAGCGCTGCCGTTGCATGCACTCACCGCCCACATGTAAATGATGCAGATTGTGACGTCAGTCGGCGGGCAACGCCTGAATTGAAGCACGATCTGTGATTTTCAACGTCGCCGCTCTTGATACCGCCTTCTCCAAACCACGCACAGAAGAACGTGCGTGCAGCTGTACTACAGAGACGCTGCCAGCGCTTCTTAAAGGGATACACACATCTTTCAGGTAAGTTTAGATTTTAGCTTTTGGACTGGGTTTTTTACATTTTATTGGAGTAGTGGCTTGGTTCAATACATTTAAAAAGTTGTTAAAGTGTGCAGGGAGTGCTGCTGGATATTTGCAAGGCTTTGGCTGTTAAAGGAAGGCCTCTGAGAAGAACACTTGCTCCCAGTCCTGAGGGCTTTAGTTGCAGTCCCCCTTGGCCTGCAGCATCGCATGGAGATGGAGCAGAGGCAGCAAAGGTGACAAGCTGCTCGCAGAGGGAAGAGGAAGAAGCAGAAGAGGAAGAAGCAGAAGAGGAAGATGCAGAAGAGGAGGAAGCAGAAGAGGAAGAACTAGAAGAGGAAGATGCAGAAGAGGAAGACGCAGAAGAGGAGGAAGCAGAAGAGGAAGAACTAGAAGAGGAAGATGCAGAAGAGGAAGACGCAGAAGAGGAAGATGCAGAAGAGGAAGACGCAGAAGAGGAAGATGCAGAAGAGGAAGACGCAGAAGAGGAAGATGCAGAAGAGGAAGACGCAGAAGTGGAGGAAGCAGAAAGAAGGAGGCAACCCAGACAGCACCTTTCTGGCCGGGATATCCGGAATCAAATCATCCGTCTACGTTACCAGTGAACACAACTCCAATTCCCCTTTCAACATTTGTCCTACACCTTACCTTCCCTCTGTTACTGACCATCACAGTGTCCTCTTGGCCACAATGCTGAAATAAAAGCCTCCACAAAGCAAACATTCCAATCCAACTTTATCCAATATGCATCCAATATTACATCAACAAAATCAACTAATCACCTTGTGCATTATCTTAGTGTGTGCCTTTTCCTATCCTAGTGTTGTTGCGCAGTGCTACCCCAGTGGCTGCAGCATGGCTAGTGGAAGGCTGCTGACTTTCAGTGGGGGACACTGCAGATGGCCTTGCAGGGCGACATCGAGGAGCTGGTGGCTGGGAGTGTGAAATCAAGAGATGGTGTCTCTTCTTCTTCTTCACTCTCCTCTCCCTCTTCTTGGTCAACCACTGGGCTGGGCAGGCTGGATTTTCTGGGTGACTGAAATCAGGAAGGCACAAGGGTGGAGTTGTGGTGAGGGGAGGGCGGGAAAACAAGAGGTGCATGCTTACACCATGTGCAGCTTGTACATCAGAAGATATTGTGGGATGAGGGGGAAGTGGGATGTGAGAAGGAGGATAACGTATGAGGATCCCGGCATCTTGTATTCTTTCAGTCCCGCTGCTGGCCAAGGGCTCAGCCATGCCCCTGCCAAGAATGGTCAGCACCGTCTCCTCCAAGGGGGTCAGGTGAAGCTAGAAATGTGAGGTGTGCTTTGTGTTTGGTAGAGATTGTTGGTAGGTGAATGATGGGGGGGGGGGGGGGTGCATTGAGCAGTGTGTGAGGCTAGTTGGTAGGAGACGGCTTTTGAAGATGCATTCACTGACCTTGACCATTCGTCTGAGGTCATGAAACCTCTTTGGACACTGAAGCCAGGTCCTGGGGGCAACACTGCTGGCAGTGATGGCCTTGACAATCTGGTCCCACATCCTTCTTTCTGGAGGGCCTTTTGGCCCCTGTGGGTAGAGGACCTCTCTTCCAGTGTTGACCCCCTGCACAAAGCTGGAGTGCTGCGTCCGAGACCCTGGGTGTCCTTTCCCTGGCCTGTTGAGCCATTTGTGTTAGTGCTGAAGCACTTTTAGCATTTTTTATGTGCAGAAGGCAGTTCAGCTTTAAGAGCTGCAGACTGCCTAGTTCTGAAGGATTTTAAAAAAATTTTAGAAGGCAGTTCAGCTTTAAGGGCTAGAGACTGCCTTGAAAAGGAACTGGATAGCTTTAAGTAAAGGCAGCCTCACTCCAGTGATGCGAACTTGGGCCCCCTGCTGAGCGCACAGCCTGTCAGCAACACGTTAGTCGCTAGGCTGTGCGCTACAATCATGTAAAGTAGCAGGCAGCACCAAATTGACGTGCTGCTTGCTCTTTCTGAATGGGCGGGGGCATATCTCGCATCACGGTGCCCGCGCCCGTTTTCTGGCCGTATCGAATTTCACCCCCTATGATTCTAAGTAATTCTAATTTTGTTCGTAATATTTTGTGGCTAATTGTATGAGAGACTTTGTGCATATCTGGTGATTTAACTGCACATGTTTCTCCCCAAGGGCAGCAAGCGTTCCGTCTGTAATTTCAGCAAGTGCCCTGACAGAATGTAAAGACTCTGAACCCAATTCGGCTGATGTTTGTCAGACTGCTCTTGGCAGATAATCATAAATTTGATTATGTACGACTCGTTTTGTTGAATTTAGTGATGGTGGAGAGAAAACAAGATTGGACTGTAATTTTGAACAACATCATCTATAATACCTGGTTTATAAACTCTACACACTTAGCGATCCTTTCAGTCACCAGGGAGGATGCCTGTTGGGAAAGATGAATTGATTATTGGAGTTAACATTTGCTCCTAATTTCAACAATTTAGCATTAATTGCTCCCAGCCGGGGATTTGGAAGATTTAGTGCGGAGCATGCTGACAGGTTGCGATATGCTAAATTTGTGAGTGGAAATAGCCAATAAGGTGAGGGATTTTCTTACATGCGGGCCTCAGGAATGGGCCTTTCGACTTTGATGCACGTTAGGGCTTGAAACGCGACTCCTCATACAGAACTTCATTTTGTTTCATCAAGGTGGATAGTTATAGAACGTATTTGAGCATCATGAGCTTGAAGTCTTGTCCCCTCCTGAAGGCACTGGGGTACTGTTTTTGTGGGTTCTGGCCATTCTCCTTGACTGAGCCCACAAGCTGAGTGTCAGCAGGATATTTGGCAGTCAGGGGAGGCTTTATCTCACAGCCAAGCCTGACATCCACACATACACTGTCCAGCGGGAGTCAGTGGGCGAGAGCTGGAATCCTGGCTGACTAGTCCAAAGGCCAGCAGCCTGATTGCTACCCTGATTTGCGATCAGTTAGCTCAAGCACAAACCAGGAGTTGAACCTGTTCTGTGGGGCTCACTGCTACATTGGACAGCACCCTTATTCACAGGACCAATTGGGCTAGTTTTGCGCAGGAACATACAAAGAATTACGGACATGAAAAGACCCACTGGTCCATCCAGCCTGTCGCACACGGTTATCACACCTTGTGCATCGCAATACAGACACTCCCCACCCCAGCCAGAGCCATGTGATCTCCTGGGGGAGGCGAAGAACCAGATAAAAATCCAGGTGGAGGCGGGGAGGATGTTTCCACTGATGGGTGAGACTAGAACTAGGGGGCATAATCTTAGAATAAGGGGCTGCCGTTTCAAAACTGAGATGAGGAGAAACTTCTTCACTCAGAGGGTAGTAAATCTATGGAATTTGCTACCTCAGAGAGCTGTGGAAGCTGCGACATTAAATAAATTTAAAACGGAGATAGACAGTTTCCTAGCTGATAAGGGAATTAAGGGTTATGGGGAGCGGGCAGGGAAGTGGACGTGAGTCTAGGTTCGGATCAGCCATGAATGGCGAAGCAGGCCCGAGGGGCCATATGGCCTACTCCTGCTCCTACTTCTTATGTTCTTATGCCCCCTATTAGGAGAATAACATCTGGAAAATTCCTCACCAACCCCCTTAGGAAATTAAAACGTCCAGGAGGCCACCCTGGCCCTGATTAACGTTCCCAGGTACCTACCTACCTTTTTGTACCAGGTGATCTCCACCCCAGCCGCCAGAAACAGGCCCAGCTCTCGCTTGAAGGAATTCGGCGAATCCGCGTCCACCGCACGAGCCGGCAGCCTGTTCCACAGGTTCCACTACTCTCCGGGAAAAGAACCACCTCCCAATATCTAACCGAGATTGTGACCCCTGGTCCTCCAGAGCCTATTTAGTTGAAATAATTTACCTACACAAACACAATCTAGTCCCTTCATCATCTTATAAACCTCGATCAAACCAGCCCGAAGTCTGTGCTTCTCTAAAGGTACAGAGACCCAGCTCTTTGAGCCTGTCTGGGTAATCAAGATGCTTTAGACTGGGAATTAACCTTGTGATGTGACCCAATTCAATTCCTAATTGTGAAATTGCATTATTTGAAACCCTGAGAGCATTTATAACTAACACCAGAGGTCCTCTCGTGGTGTTACTCAGAGTAAGTCAGAGGAGATGCTGTTTTATAAGGACAGGAGCATTGGCCCAGAAATTAATGACGGAGCCTTCGTGCGGGGGTAAGGCTTCCCCGCGATATCTCACTGCGCGCCTGCCTTTTCATTCCGAGCTCGCACGAACTTGATTTTCTAGACAGCAGCTGTGCAGTGCTTCCGTATCCCACAGGCGCAGTTAATTCGTGCGAGCTGTGGGATCACGTGATTCAGTTAGAGCCAATGGCAGCACACCATCTTTCATTCATAGTTTTCACAGCAAGTGCTGTGAAAGCTATGAATCTATACCCCCTCAAAAGAACAGCTAAACCTCAATTAAATTTTTTTTAAAAACCATCACATTAATAAAATAAGTATAGTTAAATAAATTAACCACTTTAAACAAAAAATTACATTTTTGAAAAAATTTAAAATCTTTTAAAAAGTTATAAAAATAAACTTACCTTTCTTTAAAGTCTCTAAAAAAGATATACCTGTTGAAAAAAATTCAAAATAATACTTAATTAACTACTTACCTTGTTAAAAGAGGGTCTTACGCCTCCTTTCTTTATGTGCAAAATCTTCCATGCTTACCTTCGCGTTGAAAGCACTAAGTGCACTGCGTGCGCGCAGCCTGTAGCGCGCACGCGGTTCACCTAGGAACCGCCCCCTTTTGAAATCACCAAGTGCCGGTTTTCAGCACATGCGCAGTGCATGCAGAAAACCGGCAATTGGAGACAGAATACGCGAGAGTACACAGTGCGTACTCTCGCGTAGAGACACTAATTTTTGGGCCATTATGTTGCTAAGGAGAAGCTGTGTGTAAGCCTGGTGTCACCCTTTAAGGCCAAAAGATTTACCTGCTGTGAGTAAGTGCATCCTGAGGCCAATTAAAGGGTATTTTCTGTTGCCAGGGCGGTTTCTCTGTAACTGCCCAGATCAGAAGAAACCAGCAGACATTTTCTCTCTCTTTTTAATACTTTCTTCCCCCGCCCCCCCCCCCGCCCCCAAGTGTGTGATCCAAAAAATTGCCGCTGTGTTGCCTGAAGTGTAATAGAATGTCCCAAGCTTTTTTTTAACTACACTAGTAGCTCTCCAGTGGCATTGCTCACTGTGAGTCAGAAGATAACGGTGTATTATAACAACAGGGTGTTGCGCCATGCCAGGTCACTGACTTATGGAGACTGAATACAAGCAATTGTGTTTTTATTACATGTTGTGCAACACATACACAAAATCATGCCAATGGCAACCAGGGCTGTCTGATGAGTGCCATCAATTCCAGGGCTAATCCAGTAATTCAAAGACTCTTACAGCACAGAAGGAGGCCATTCGGTCCATTGTGCCTGTGCCGGCTCTTTGAAAGAGCTATCCAATTAGTCCCACTCACTCGCTTTCCCCATAGCCCTGCAAATAAATTGTTTCTTTGGTAAGACACTTATGCCTGCTGCTAATCAATGCCATTGGCTTGAGTGGCTTCTTTCTGATGGACTTGAAGCAGAGCCAACTTCCCATCATGCAGTTGCAAAAGCCATTTTTTGACGATGCTACCTTTCTTAAAAGCAGCTGTTGATAAAGTGAGAAATGCAGTACAAATATAGCACTCCCTAAATCAAATATAGACAAACTGACTCAGGTTTGTCACAGTGGTAAAGCCCCACTCTGTGTGTTGGCCTCTGAAATAAAAGTTAAGTTGTGAACAATGTAAAACTTTACCTGAAAAATTCATTCTGCAGCTTGTTTTCAAATCACTTGGGGGGAAAAAAAATCTCTGACATCCTTTTGCACCAAGATGAGATCTACCTCTCCACCTGTGCTGAGAGAATCAGACTGCTGGATGCTGGAAAATTGCACTCTGCACATGCTCAGACTGTGCCAGCTCCCTTCAGTTGACAGAGTAATGTCTCTGAGGGAAAATATTAATTCCAAACCCAGGCTTTTGAGGCCTTCAAGTAAAAAAACATTAATGAAGGTATTCAAAGACAGAAAAGACAATTTTATATAGTTACGTCTAATGTTTCTGTGAAATAGGTATTATTTATATTACAAACCTTACTTTGAACATTAGAACTTTCAGTTACTGAGGAAGGAAAATGACAATTGAAAGAATTTTCGCAAGTGTTTTCAGCAGTTTGATTGGTTGCTTTCCATGAGTTGGGATAGTTACAGAGTCGTGACCTGTTGTTGTATTTTATTTCGCCCAATCAAAGAGTATGATGCTAGCGTATGACATAGGAAGAGTAATGCCAGAGCGCAGGGACAGGAACAGCACACAATCATATTGTTTTTAATCTGTTATGGGTATGCTAGCAGAGCTACTGTAATTTTGTTTACAATGGGTCAGAGGATACATTGGTTTATAAGAACATGGGTGTCGTGCTATGTGACACGTCATGCATTATCAGAGTTACTAATTTACTGTGACTGAGTAAGTCACGTTACATTTTTATCACACGTACTCTGGGGCTTCTACTCATGTTTTATCGGGGATTGGGGTTGGGGGGTGACTTTCCATGAAATTCTGAGAAGAGGTACAAACTGCTAGAAGGCAAGTTCCAGACTGGTATTAGGAAGCTTGTCTCAGCCAAATGGCCATTAAGAGTCACACACGTAAAGAGTGATTAATACTTGGAACGATCGTGAAGGCAAACATTTTGGACCCAATTGAGAGCTAATTAAATGCTGTGATAGAAGGTTCTAAAAAGAAAGAAAGACTTGCATTTCTATAGCGCCTTTCACGACTACCGGACATGTCAAAGCGCTTTACAGCCAATGAAGTACTTTTGAAGTATAGTCACTGTTGTAATGTGGGAAACGCAGCAGCCAATTTGCGCACAACAAACTCCCACAAACAGCAATGTGATAATGACCAGATAATCTGTTTTAGTGATGTTGATTGAGGGATAAATATTGGCCAAGACACCGGGGATAACTCCCCTGCTCTTCTTCGAAATAGTGCCATGGGAT
The DNA here is from genome assembly GCA_030390025.1 of Squalus acanthias. Lineage (NCBI taxonomy): Eukaryota > Metazoa > Chordata > Chondrichthyes > Squaliformes > Squalidae > Squalus > Squalus acanthias. Next base: position 63,430,650 of record CM059435.1, read on the forward strand.
CTTTTACATCCACCTGAGAGAGCAGACTCGGTTTAACGTCTCATCCAAAAGACAGCACCTCTGACAGTGCAGCACTCCCTCAGCACTGTACTGGAGTGTCAGCCCAGCTTTATGTGCTCAAGTCCCTGGAGTGGGACTTGAACCCACAACCTTCTGACTCAGAGGCGAGTGTGCTGCCCACTGAGCCACAGCTGACTATAGAAAGATGGGCTAGATGGACAGAATGGCCTCCATCCTTCGTACTTATTTTTCTATTTTTTGTGAACAGAGAACCTTAGGACCTCTAACTTGGGACTCTGTGGTTGGGAGTCAAGTGTTTAGGTGGTACAGTCTTCTGTGTCACTTTAAGTGGTGTACTTACTTATTGCGTACTGCAAGGTAGCTCTGGTGCTGACCTTGAAACAATCCAAGAGACTATACATTGCGCATTCTCTTATTCTCCAGTCGCAGTTAACATAGACGCTGAACAGTGAAGAGAAGGTTTACTGGAGAGCATCCAACTTATTTCTGAGCTGAAACAAAAAAAAATGAATCATTCCAACATCTTGCCAACCCCAGGTTCCATTAGTCAGTGACGTAAATAGCATTAACCTTGAGAAAGTTCAATCCACGCAATATTTAGGTGACTGATTAGCTGCACAACACATAAGGTCCTCCTTGAATCGTGTTAAGTTGATCAGCAGGAGGTCAGCAGGAGTTGCACATTCAAGGGATGGAAAGTCTGATGGACGTTACTTTCTGTTCAAAGTGCTGCCCCTGCATCTCCACCCCCCACCCCCTTTTGTGTGTGAAAAATGTAACATACAAACACACGTATTATCAGCACTGAAATATCCCTTGGATTTCTGGTGTGACTGTGATATGCCATATCAGTAGTGTTTTCCTTCCAGAGTTGCTCTGCTGATGTCCGTTATTGGGAGAGGGCCCACCTAATTCTCAGCGCAGGCCCATCCATTTCAATGGAGCTGGTACTTCTGACCAGCCTAGGCGCCAATATGAAGGAAAGACTTGCATTTCTATAGCGCCTTTCATGACCTCAAGACGTCCCAAAGTGCTTTACAGCCAATGAAGTACTTTTGAAGTAAAAATAGAAAATGCTGGAAACACTCAGCAGGTCAGGCAACATCTGTAGAGAGAGAAACAGGTAACATTTCAGGTCGATGACGGTTTGCCAGGACTGGAAGAAGTTAGAGGTAGAACAGGTTTTAAGCAAGTACAGAGGCAGGAGGAGGGGAGGAAAGAGCAAAAGGGAAGGTCTGTGATAGGGTGGAGGGCAGGAGTGATTAAAAGACAAAAGGGATGATGGTGCAAGGCAAAAAGGAGATGTTAATGGGACAAGTAAAGAAACAAAAGATGGGTCTAGAGGAGGTGTAAGTGTTAATAGCAGAACCTGCTGTCCGAAAAAACAGAGCAATGGTTATAATCTGAAGTAATTGACATCGATGTTGAGTCCGGAAGGATGTAAAGTGCCTAATCGAAAAATGAGTTGCTGTTCCTCAAACATCCGTTGAGCTTCACTGGCACACTGTAGGAGGCTAAGGACAGAGAGGTCAGAGTGGGAGTGGGGCGGAGAATTAAAATGACAGGCTACCGGAAGCTTGGGGTCAAACTTGCCAACTGACCGGAGGTGTTCAGCAAAGCGATCACACAATCTGTATTTGGTCTACCCAATGTAGAGGAGACCGCATCGTAAGCAGCAAATATAAAGTGTGCTAAATTTCAAGAAATACAAGCAAATCACTGTTTCACCTGGAAGGAGTGTTTGGGACCCTGGACAGTGAGAAGGGAGGAGGTGAGAGGGCAGATGTTGCATCTCCTGCGCTTGCACGGGAAGATACCGTGGAAAGGGGAGGGGCTGTCGGGGGTGATAGACGAGTGGACCAGGGTGTCGCGGAGGGAGCGGTCCCTTCGGAATACTGGAAGAGGAAGATGTTTTTTGGTGGTGGCATCGCGTTGGAAGTGACAGAAATGGCGGAGGATGATCCTTTGAATCTGGAGGCTGGTGGGGTGGAAGGTGAGGACAAGGGCAACCCTATCGTGGTTCTGGGAGGGAGGGGAAGGGGTGAGGGCAGAAGTGCGGGGAATGGGACGGACACGGTCGAGGGCCATGTCAACCACGGTGGAGAGGAATCTTCGGTTGAGGAAAAAGGAAGACATTGGAAGCACTTTTGATGTGCAGTCACTGTTGTAATGTAGGAAACGGGGCAGCCAATTTGTGCACAGCAAGGTCCCCCCAACAGCAATGTGATAATGACCAGATAATCTGTTTTAGGAATTGGTTGAGGGGTAAATATTAGGCCAGGACACTGGAGATAACTCCCCTGCTCTTCTTCAAACAGTACCAACACTAAAGGGATCTTTTATGTCCACCTGAGAGGGCAGATGGGGACTCGGTTTAACGTTTCATCTGAAAGACGGCACCTCCGTTAGTGCAGCACTCCCTCAGTACAGCACTGGAGTATCAGCCTAGATAACGTGCTCAAGTCTCTGGAGTGGGACCTGAACCCACAGCCTTCTGATTCAGAGGCGAGAGTGCTGTCTATGAGCCATGGCTGACATATGGAACCACGTGGAAGTCCAATCCCAGAAAGGTCCCCACCCCCTTACCATCTGAGCATACATTGGAAACCAGAAGGCGGCATTTAATCTGGCAATGGAGGGCTTGGCATTGAGCGTAGATTACATCTTCTGCAAGAATTTAGGAGAAGCTAACCTCATTAACCTATCTCACATTAAAAGATCACGGGAGCCAGGCAGCTTGCTGACTTCTCTTAGTCAACAACACAAACATTTGTGTGTGCAATAGGTCAGGAGTTTTGTGTCACGTGATACAGGAGAGATGGGGCGGGCAGAAATACCTCACCTTGTGTAAGCCTTGGCGGCAGAAAGTGGTGGGTTCATAGAGTAGTTTAATCTAGCCCATCCACTTTCTGAAACCTGGACACTAAAGGGTGCGTTCTTTTGTAGAGTTTGCTTTGATTGGAATGCAGGAAGCAGAAATTGTTTCCTGCCTCAACCCTCGTGGATCTAGGTATCGCACCATCATCCATTACACAAAAGAGTCTTCGAGCTACCACGAAAGCAGCAGGTTTTGAGGTTTTGACAACAGAAAACAATTTGCTATTAGACGCAGTCTGTGCAGTCGGCTTCCTCAGTGCCATGATGGGTTTCATTGCCTCCTGAGGCAAACCCTAGGCATTCACAGTACGCAATAAAATCAGATTCAAACATCTTCTCTACTCAGAGAGACAGTTAGGTCTGATTTGGTGCTCGGAATAATCACTCGACCTCCTTACTGCAACTCAATTCTTCCCTCTAAACCGTGACAAATTGGCGAGCAAACTTTAAAGCAGTTTGACTTGACAATTTCCTCGCAGTAATAAATGGATGTGACAAGGCTGTGAAGTTCGCCATAGCAACAGAAACAACTGGCTCCTACAGAGACTACGGCTTGCTTCAGGAATTGACTTTTCTGAGTAAGCATTAGTTTAAATTTCCGAACCGGAGATTGACTGGGCAGTCTCTGAAATTGGAGTAAAATGGAGACACTGGTGCAAATCACAACAGCTTAGAAATCACTCCTTCCGCTTCCAGTCAGCAGTTTTACTTTGTCATGTCTAGCACTACAGCAGGTTATTCACCCTCCAAAGCAAGTTTACAAAGGCAACTCTTGTTCTTCTTTACAAATAGGCTGGGAATTTACTGGAAAATCTCAGCATAACTTCGGCGTAAGAGCGGTGTTGCGTCGCTTTTATTTTCGTGCAAATTTGCACTGAACTGCTTTACGCCAGTTTTATGCACGAACGCTGTCCTGGCCAGCCTGCCGTCTTCCACCCTCCATAAGCTTGAGCTCATCCAAAGCTCTGCTGCTCGTATCCTAACTCGCACCAAGTCCCGTTCACCCATCACCCCAGTGCTCGCTGACCTACAGTGGCTCCCGGTCTGGCAACGCTTCGAATTTAAAACTCTCATCCTTGTATTCAAATCCCTCCATGGCCTCGCCCCTCCCTATCACTGTACCCTCCTCCAACCCTACAACCCTCCGAGATATCTGCGCTCCTCCAATTCTGACCTCTTACGCACTGACCTCTGACCCCCCCACTTCCTTCACCCCACCATTGGCCGCCGTGCCTTCAGCCGTCTAGGCCCCAAGCTCTTGAATTCCTTCTCTCAACCTCTCCGCCTCGCTACTTCTCTCTCCTCCTTTAAGATGCTCCTTAAAACCTATCTCTTTGACCAAGCTTTTGGTCACCTGTCCTAATGTCTCCTTCTTTGGCTCGGTATCAATTTTTATAGGATTACGCTCCTGTGAAGCGCCTTGGGACGGTTTACTACGTTAACGGCGCTGGATAACTGTTAAGTTGATGTTGTTTGTTGCGAATGCCAGACTCACTGATTGATGGTGGGTAGAGTCATCACTGTGTGGAGTGCCATGTCACAGCAACTTGTTGATGTCCCGCCCCCCTCCCCAGCTCAGTGATGGAGCACTTCCCCTCGGGCCGCCAGAGGATGCAGTCACGGTGAGATGTCCACCAGTGTTCTATTACTCTGCTTGTGAATCGATGGCCCACGTTGGGAAGGCCGGAACTAGCTTGGTCATTTTTCCAATAGATCCATCGCTTCAGGAGCAGCAACAAAACAGCCAATTGAAAATTTCAAAACTGAGATTGATAGATTTTTGTTTGGCAAGCGTATTAAAGGTTACGGAACTAAGCCGGGTAGATGGAGTTGAGATACAGCTCAGCCATGATCTAATTGAATGGTGGAAAAGGCTCGAAGGGCTGAATGGCCTCCTCCCGTTCCTATCTTCCTAAAACAGCAAAAGAGATTAAACAGCGCTGTCAGCTTATCAAAGTTGACGAGCTGGAAATTTTTCAGAGAATTAATTTGTTGAAGAGCTATTGTGAAGGTCTCTGGGGGAGGTGGGCAAGATAGAACAGCTACACATCTACTTTTGTCAACATTATCTGACAGTGTTTTTTTGCGACAAACCTTTGGGATTCGTGTCATCACGTTCCCATTGTTTGCCGAGCACTTAGGACCGCACCGGCTTAATTGTGGTGCAAAGGGGGACTCAGAGATGACATCGGGATCTGCTGCCCTCCTGCCTTAGGATTACAATCTGACACTGCGGTGAGAAAAAGGAAGCAAATGTGATGGGAGTAGGCCTACTAATAATGCTAATGAGAGAGAGAATACGTGAAGAGTAAGATCATGAGGAGAGAAGAATTATACATTAATTTTTTTTTTCTTTGTTCTTGGGTGTGGGCGGCACTGGTACAGTAGCTTTTAGTGCCCATCTCTAGTGGCCATTTGGTGATCCAGTAATGGACCCAGTTTGCCACCTTTAAGCAAATGTCAGCCATGGCTCATTTGGTAGCACTCTTCCCTCTTGAGTCAGAAGGTTGTGGGTTCAAGTCCAGCTCCACAGCCTTGAGCAGATAATCCAGGCTCACAATCCCAGTGCAGTACTGATGGTTTAACATCAGATGAGATGTTAAACCCTCTCAGGTGGATGTAAAAGATGAGGGGAGTTCTCCTTGGTTGCCTCGCCAATATTTATCCCTCAGCCAACACCATTAAAACAAGTTATCTGGTCATTATCACATTTCTGTTTTTGGGACCTTGCTGTGTGCAGATTGGCTGCTGCATTTCCTATATTACAACAGTGACTACACTTTAAAAGCACTTCATTGGCTGTGAACCACTTTGGGATGTACTGAGATTGTGAAAGAGACTGTAACAAATGCAAATCGTTTCTTTTATCTTTATGTCTTTGTTATGATATGATGCCTCCAGCCATTCAGGAGAGAAGTTCGGAAGCACATCTCCACACAAAGGGTGGTAGAAGTGTGGAATCTCTCCCACAAGCAGCAGTAGATGCTAGCTCAATTAAAAATGTTAAATCTGAGATCGATAGATTTTTGCTTGTCAAGGGTATTAAGGGATACCCTTCTCGACCTGTCTGCAGCCTTTGACACGGTTGACCACTCCATCCTCCTCCAACGCCTCTCCACTGTCGTCCAGCTGGCTGGGACTGCACTCGCCTGGTTCCATTCTTATCTATCTAATCATAATCAGAGAATCACCTGCAATGGCTTCTCTTCCCATTCCCGCATCATTACCTCTGGTGTTCCCCAAGGATCTATCCTCGGCCCCCTCCTTTTTCTCATCTACATGTTGCCGCTTGGCGACATCATCCGAAAACATAGGGGGGGGGGAAATTGAGTTGCGCCCCCTTTGGGGCACTAACTTCGCCGGGGCGCTACTTTTAGCGCCCCCGCGGCCGAAATTGAGTGGAAGCGGGGCGCTACTGGAAGTGCCCCGCCTCCCTCTTGGGACGCTGCGAGGGAATATCGTGCCGCGGTACTGCAGGCCTTCCTCCCCTTCTTAAAGGGGAGGGGCCTTGCACAGCGCCACCTGGGGCCCAGCTGGGCCACCGGGATCGGAGTGCCGGCAAAAGAGCCCGGCACTCGAGATGTGCTGGGCTCATGGAGCGTAGCCGGCACTCCGCAGGGGGCGGGGGGGGGGGGCTTGCTCAGGAGGCCAGGGATGGCAGCGGAGGCAGGTGCTGGCAGGTGGCCAGCAACAGAAATGGCCGCCCGGCACCTCACCTTTAAATAGCACCGCCCCGGCCGCAGGTAGGCCCCCCTGACCCCGTCGGACATAGCATCCGTCAGTAAGTCAGGGGGCGCTACCGAAGATTGCGGCCGGGGCGCAAGCAGGGGCGCTGCGCGCGGCGATGACATCATCGCCGGCGGCGCAGCACCGCGGGGCGTTAACGGTTACCACCACCGCTAACCTCCCACTGAATTTCGCGGGAGGCGTATGCGGCGCCGCGCCAGGGCGCTTGTTGCTTTGTGCCCTCTTAGGGCGCTAATGAGGCGCAAAGCAACTGAATTTTTCCCCCATGGAGTCAGTTTCCACATGTACGCTGACGACACCCAGCTGTACCATGTCTCTCGACCCCTCCCTCTAAATTGCCAGACTGCTTGTCCGACATCCAATACTGGATGAGCAGAAATTTTCACCACTTTAATATTGGGAAGACCGAAGCCATTGTCCGTTCCCTAGGCACCGACTCCATCCCTCTCCCTAGCTTCTGTCTGAGGCTGAACCACACTGTTCGCAACCTTGGTGTCATATTTGACCCTGAAATGAGCTTCCGACCACATATCCGCAGCATAACTAAGACCGCCTATTTCCACCTCCGTAACATCGCCCGTCTCCGCCCCTGCCTCAGCTCATCTGCTGCTGAAACCCTCATCCATGCCTTTGTTACCTCTAGACTTGACTATTCCAACGCACTCCTAGCTGGCCTCCCACATTCTACCCTACGTAAACTTGAGGTGATCCAAAACTCGGCTGCCCGTGTCCTAACTCGCACCAAGTCCCGTTCACCCATCACCCTCGTGCTTGCTGACCTACATTGGCTCCCGGTTAAGCAGCGCCTCGATTTCAAAATTCTCATCCTTGTTTTCAAATCCCTCCATGGCTCACCCCTCCCTATCTCTGTAATCTCCTTCAGCCCCATAACCCCCCCGAGATATCTGCGCTCCTCTAATTCTACCCTCTTGAGCATCCCTGATTTTAATCGCTCAACCATCGGTGGCCATTCCTTCAGCTGCCTAGGCCCTAAGCTCTGGAATTCCCTCCCTAAACCTCTCTGCCTCTCTACCTCTCTTTCCTCCTTTAAGATGCTCCTTAAAACCTACTTCTTTTACCAAGCTTTTGGTCATCTGCCCTAATTTCTTATTATGTGGCTCGGTGTCAAATTTTTGTCTTATAACACTCCTGTAAAGTGCCTTGGGACGTTTTACTATGTTCAATACAAGTTGTTGTTGTTGTTATGGAGCCAAGGCGGGTGGATGGAGTTAGGATACAGATCAGCCATGATCTAATTGAATGGCAGAACAGGCTCGAGGGGCTGAATGGTCTCTTCCTGTTTCTATGGTCCTATGTCCCTATGTCTCAGGTATATGGTTTACAACGGAGAGTCCCGTACCTGGGATTTGTCAGTGTTGACAGTTCAGTGCACAAGCCCAAATGCTGATTGTTATTCAGTATCTTCCTTACCAGGAGTGACTCAGTTCTGTAATGTTTGGAAAGCTCTTTCACCTGCTCGGCAGGAGCTGGTTGACAATTAGCACTTCGACTTGGGCATCAGGTACTCAGTGCATGTAGATTAGTCCGTAAGGCTCATGGTGATTTGAACTGTGCTGAGAGAGATGGATTAAAAAGTAGCAAGACTCATGTGTGGGATCAGACCTTGGGCAAGTATGAACGTGAGTCAGAACGTAACTCACGTCAGCTGAGAGTTGACATGTTGGGGTAAATTTAAGCTATGACTTAGCAGGAGAGCACCCCTTTTTCCATGTGAACTCTGCTTTACTTTGCTCTCCTGTCTCTCCCCCATGATTTTCTCTCTACCTTTCCTGCAGGCATTACTCTTGCTGGATTATGGCTCCACTGGCCCCGTCTAAATGGCCATCCAAGGCTGATACCTAACATGACCGTCCTCACTTGGTTCCACTCCTACCTTTCCCAGCGTAGCCAGAACATCTCCTGCAGCGTCAGCCTTGGCTCAGTGGTAGCACTCTTGCCTCAACCAATACCACCACAACAGATTATCTTGGGTCATGTATCATATTGCTGTTTGCGGGAGCTTGCTGTGTGCATTTTGGCTGCCGCGTTTCCCTGCATTACAACAGTGACTACACTTCAAAAGTACTTCATTGGCTTTAAAGCGCATTGAGACGTCCTGAGGTCATGAAAGGTCATAAATGCAAGTACTTTTGTTTCCTTCTCCTTCTAATGTTACCTCTGTAGTGTCCCAGCATTCCATTCCGACCCCTCTCATATCTCTCATTTACATCAGTGTCATCTGTGGGCATGTGGTCAGCTTCCATATGTGTGCTGACATATGTATGCTGAGACAGGGCTACTGCGCTGCCATCACCCTTGACTCCACTGCGCTGTCTGACTGCTTGTCCAACATCCAATTGTGGCTGAGCCAAACCTACTTCCAACTTAACATCACAAGACTCAAATTATACTGTTCAGATCCCACCAAAAACTCCATACCCAATCCGCTGACTCCATCCCTTCAGCTCGCTTAGGTAGAACCCAGTGGTGCACAGCCTTTGTGTCCTGTTCATTCTGGAGCTGAACGTCAAATCCTATATCCTATCCATCACTAAGACTACCAATTTCCACCTCTGGCCTTACCACCCCTCATTTACAATGGTACTGAAACTGCCCCCATCACCTCCAGGCTCCATGTCTCCAATGCTCCCTTCACCATACTGCAAGTTACATAAACTCCATATTGTCCAGAGCTCTGTGACTCGTTTCCTGTCTTGCTCCCCTATCACCCCTGTCCTCACCAACCTCCTTTGGTTCCCAGTACACTAACAAATGTAATTCAAAATCCTTGTCCTTATTTACAGATGCTCCCATGATATCATCCATCCTCCCCCTGCAACCCCTCTCCCACTCTACGTGCCCAGTGGTCTGACATCGCCCTCCCTTGCATCCCCGTCCATCCCACCAGTAGATGTTTCAGCCATCATGACCCTGCACTCTAGAACAGTCTCCACCTTGCGACCTTTTCAACTTTGCAGCCAAATCCTAATCTTCTCATCGGAAGCACTCATTGGATAGTGAATAGGCGTAACAACCCTCATGATTTTTTTTCCATGGGGAGCTGAAGCCAATGACAGTGCCCAGACTGAGATCAGCTGATTGAGCATAGACCAGAGTCAAACCTGGTTAGCTGGCCTGTTTGGTGCTTGGTGCTCCATTGGCCTGGACCTTTACCTACCAGCCGATACAGAGGAGTTATGCTTGTTGACTCGTTCCTTATTAGGACTTTTCTGCCCAGACTATTGCTCCCAGGGATATTGAACATGTTCACTCCCTTTCTCAGAGTATTTGAAAGGTTCTGGAATGTCATCAGAGAAATTGAAGTTGGCGTAAACTGATAGGGCTGCAGAGTTATAGAATATTGCAAAACATTAGGAGGTGAGAGAAGTAAACCCATGGATAGGTTTCTGTCGTAGTATCCAGCCTGTTTTCAAACGCTAATGGTAGCACATCGTCAGCAATAGACTTCGTTTCTGAAGGTTACGTCCTGCAACATCAACACTTTGTAACAATTTATAAATTCATCTTCCAATGTACTGCAGGCATGTGTTCTGAAAATTAAACAGTTCTTTCTCCCCCCGCCCCCCCTTCAGTTTGTGCTTTCATAAAGAACAACAACCTCCCCCAGCCCCCAGCCCTGCTGATTTAGCTGGTTGCGGCAGTAAGGAGCTGTGTTATAATGATGAGGAAGTTCTCATGTACGATCCCCAGGCTGTGCTGAGTTAGCTGATCTCACCTATTCAGTTCAGCTAATCGACAGCATCGTTGCGACGTGGCCATTAGCAGGCCAAATCCAGGCTTTTAGGTGGCTTTGAATAGGATTCCCGAAATCGATGCAAGAATAGCTATCATAGGCCCAACTTTCCGTTGTGCTGAAACTTGTTCTGCAGAAGTCCAGTGGCGGTTTTTTTTCTGGTTATGTGTCAACTCTGCATAAAATGGCGCGAAAATCATGGGCAGATTTCTGTTCCGTGCTCTCAGTGGGTAAGGCTCCTCACCAGGGCTCCTCACGATAAGCCTTTGTCAGATGGTCTTCATATTTATTTATCAGCTACTTAAAAGTATACACCAGCACAAAACAGATTGGTTCCTCTTGTGAGATACAAGGGGATCGTATATAGTTGACAGTTTTGTAACCTGGAAGGTCACAGGACTTGAGATCACAATCAACGGCATTTTTAATTGCAAAATAAATTGTATAACAGTGGTACCAATGGAATTAACTTTATTTTTTTAACTGAAGAGCTAAGGCTCATTCGGCAGAACACCAGGGTTGAGACGAGTAAGCGAGAAGATGAGGTGGTGTTTATTTGATGCTTTTACTTGGGTTTTAACAGCCTTATGGTTGCAGGAGAGAGGAAAAAGAAAGACTTGCATTTCTATAGCGCCTTTCACAATCTCAGGACATCCCAAAGCACTTTACAGCCAATGAAGTACTTTTTGAAGTGCAGTCACTGTTGTAATGTCGGGAACGCGGCAGCCAATTTGCTCACAGCAAGGAAGAACACTGCAGTAGCGATGCAACATAGACAGAGCGGGGGATTGGAGACCAGAGGTGAGAGAGACTATCAGATGGCAAAGGTTTTTCTTGTATACAGGGAAATAAGTTTTGGAACGTTGTCAAGCACGTAATCCAAACAACCATTGAGCTTGTCGGTCACGTTTTCTGCAGGCGGTTAAGAAGGCAAATGGTATGTTGGCCTTCATAGCGAGAGGATTCGAGTACAGGAGCAAGGATGTCTTGCTGCAGTTGTACAGGGCCTTGGTGAGACCACACCTTGAGTATTTTGTGCAGTTTTGGTCGCCTTATCTGAGGAAGGATGTTCTTGCCATGGAGAGAGTGCAGCGAAGATTCACCAGACTGATACCTGGGATGGCAGGAATGACGTATGAAGAGAGATTGGGTCGATTAGGCTTATATTCGCTAGAGTTTCGAAGAATGAGAGGGGATCTCATTGAAACTTATAAAATTCTAACAGGACTAGACAGACTAGATGCAGGAAGGATGTTCCCGATGGCGGGGGAGTCCAGAACCAGAGGTCACAGTCTAAGGATAAGGGGTAAGCCATTTAGGACTGAGATGAGGAGGAATTTCTTCACCCAGAGAGTGGTGAACCTGTGGAATTCTCTACCACAGAAGACAGTTGAGGCCAATTCATTAAATATATTCAAGAAGGAGTTAGATATATTTCTTAAGGCTAAAGGGATCAAGGGATATGGGGAGAAAGCAGGGACAGGGTACTGAGTTTGGATGATCAGCCATGATCTCATTAAATGGCGGAGCAGGCTCGAGGGGCCGAATGGCCTACTCCTGCTCCTATCTTCTATGATTCTATGCTTTAAGGCAGCCAGTAGACTATTTTCCGTAAGACCACTGTAAGTCATTCTGTGTGCACTCCAGGCAGCATTATCCTACATGACAATCGCCATTGCCTTTTATTTTCCTCTTAAAGAACACACTTTTGGGATTCTGAGTGGTTCAGCTGTTTAAGGCAGTCAGTAGCTAACTTCATTGCCCTGGGTTAGAAAAGAGAAAAATCGGCTTGGGTTTACACTGATCACGATCCAGTTCCCCCTGTGGAAAGGACGGGATGGGGGACTTGGGTGTGACAGCTGCTGCAGTTGAGTAGCCTGCTGACAGTCACTGTCTAGACTCACACTTGAAGAATCAACACTTGGGCAAGGTCCTAGAGGGCTGCTGGAACAGGACCCCAGTAAGAGTCAGCAGGTAGAAATTGGTGCTCGCTCCTGTTTTCGGGGCAATCAGACCAGTTTGGGGGCGCGAGGTCCCCGTGCCCGATCGGTGCCTGCGTTAGGGGCGTCACCATATTGGTAAAGGCGGCCACCTAAACCGGCATTAGGCCCCTTACATCCGTAAATGAGAGACTGACACCTGTTCTCGGCCCCCTTGCAGAAATTGGTTTGGGATAAGCAGAGCAATCTCCGGGCCTGCTCCGCTCAGCATTCTCTGGCGTTTACTGCAGCCGATCCAACCACCACCACCAAAAATTTTTTTTTTAAACTATTTGAATAAACTTTGCTGTGGAGCCAGGAGGAGCTGGAGTGCTCCCCCTCGCCACAGTACTCGGTGATGGCGCTCCCCCCTCGCTCCCTTCCCTCAGTTGCCACTCCAGCCCTCCCTCCCCCCCTTCCAGGACTTACCTCAGGGACACTGCTGGCGAGACAAGCGGCCCGACATCTGTCTTTGTAAAATGCACGAGCTCCACAGGCATCTCATCCAAATAATATTAATGAGGTCAGAGCCCCATTCGGCCCGTCCTTGAGCCTTCCTACGGTTGCCAACCCTCCAGGGTTGTCCTGGAGTCTCCAGGAATTAAAGATTAATCTCCAGGCTGCTACTGCGAGCAGGTACAGCAAGCAATTGGGAAGGCAAATGGTATGTTAGCCTTTATTGCAAGTGGGTTGGAGTACAAAAGTAAGGAAGTCTTGCTGCAATTCGGGCTTTGGCTGATTTCCCCTGGGATGAGAGGGTTGTCCTGTGAAGAGAGATTGTGTAGAATGGTCCTATACTCTCTGGAGTTTAGAAGAATGAGAGGTGATCTCATTGAAACGTATAAAATTCTTATAGAGTTTGACAGGGTAGATGCTGAGAGGCTGTTTCCCCTGGCTGGAGTGTCTAGAACTAGGGGTCACAGTCTCAGGATATCAGCCATTTAGGAGTATATTCAAGGCTGAGATCGATAGATTTTTGGGCACTAAGGGAATCAAGGGATATGGGGATCGGGCGGGAAAGTGGAGTTGATGTAGAAGATCAGCCATGATCTTACTGAATGGCGGAACAGGCTCGAGGGACCGTATGGCCTACTCCTGCTCCTATTTCTTTTGTTCTTATGTTCTTAACCCAGCAAAAAGATCATAGGGGCATTAAAAAATTATGTTTTGTTCATTTTCTTTGAACACTTTCATTTATTAGTTATAAAAAATATCAGAGATAGAAAAAAAAGGCTGTTTGACTGACAGTCAAGGATCGTCCAATCGGGTAACGAAGAATCTGTACTCTTACCAATTGGCGCGGGAAGGCGGGGCACCGCGAGGATGGACGTGTTGGGTGAGCGATGGCGGGAGCGTAGGGGCGGGGCGGTTAGAGGTGGGAGGTCATGTGATGAAACCTATAGGAAAATGTCCAAAGCAGAGTTGGCAACCCTAGGCCTCCTGGTTGGGCTGCTCGCTGTCTGTCCACCATTGGTAATGGGTCAGAAGCAAGTTCTACCCCAGTGCCTTGAAGAAACTAAAGGAGGAGAAAATTATTTCAGAAAACCAGGAAAATGATCCTGACACTTGTGGTAATTGGTATGATAAAAGCTGATGAACTCTCTGCCCACAATGCCTGCCATTAATGTCACGGATCTGAACTTCCATCCTTACAACTCACAACTGTGCACCAGTGCTGGCAGCTCAGTGTGCGACCGGCACACTTATTTCAGCCTGAAGATCAGACCCAGATTGAAGTGATATAGATTCAGGACAAGTTAAGCCAAATAAAATGTAGCTGTGCCGGCTTGTCAGACAGTCAACCAAATGCATTTGTTGAGAAATGACTTGAAACCCGATTTGTGTTTTAATATTATGCATCACATGAAAGCAGCGCCATAGATGATCAAAAAGTGTCTCCGGAAATCCCTTACTTCCGACATCTTCAATAAACGTCTGTCACAGGCAGCCTTGAGTGAGTTAAAATGTGCTGGATTCCTCATTAAACAACATGTATTACTCGATGGGAATTTGCAAAAACCTCACTGTCACAGACGGAGTTTTTCCCCAGTATTTCACCCTCACTGTCACAGACGGGTGTTTTCCCCAGTATTTCACCCTCACTGTCACAGACGGGTGTTTTCCCCAGTATTTCACCCTCACTGTCACAGACAGATGTTTTCCCCAGTATTTCACCCTCACTGTCACAGACGGGTGTTTTCCCCAGTATTTCACCCTCACTGTCACAGACGGAGGTTTTCCCCAGTATTTCACCCTCACTGTCACAGACGGGTGTTTTCCCCAGTATTTCACCCTCACTGTCACAGACGGGTGTTTTCCCCAGTATTTCACCCTCACTGTCACAGACGGGTGTTTTCCTCAGTATTTCACCCTCACTGTCACAGACGGGTGTTTTCCCCAGTATTTCACCCTCACTGTCACAGACGGGTGTTTTCCTCAGTATTTCACCCTCACTGTCACAGACGGGTGTTTTCCCCAGTATTTCACCCTCACTGTCACAGACGGGTGTTTTCCCCAGTATTTCACCCTCACTGTCACAGAGGGAGGTTTTCCCCAGTATTTCGCCCCTTTCTCCCATGAAGGGGTTGACTGACGAAAATTGATTTTTTTTTGTCTCTGGGTTAGACTTTCATTTTTAATTCTGTGCTGCTGGAAGCAGTACACACAGTTGTATTTACATTTGGTTTTATTTGGCAGTTTCTGAAAGCTCCAGGAATAAACGTTCTGGTTTGGCAGGTCGAGGGTAATTAATATGTGTCTCAATTTTGGTTTCCGTCGAACAAAGGGGAGTTTAATATGCCAGCGTAAGTTGAATGCAGGCTGAACGAATAGTGTCTTTGATAGCTGGCGAGACCGTGTGGTAGTTACCAGACAATGCAGGTAATTCAATATATTTGGAATAGATCACTGTTTCAAACCATCCCAGGTTAGTGATTTTGATTGACAGCTGTGTCTCGGGTGAAGATGTGGGTCTGACTTATGACTGGGAGGAAGGCCAATGATTCTTTGTAGTTCAGTGGGTTCCAAATACAGTTTTACTTTGAGCTACCTGTGCTTTGCTCAGCAGTCAACTCCTAGCTAAGATGGGCACTGGGCTAGTTTAATTCTGTGGTGATGTTCTGCCATGTAAGAAATGAGTGATCAAGTTTTCAGGGTTCGATGCTATATGGGAGATAACACAGGAGAAGCATCCTTGTTGGATTGATATATCAAGAAGATAGGAAAGTTTGTAAACTGCTGGAAATACATTGTTTTATACTGAATACTATTCTCTTAGCTGGTAAGTGTTAAATAAATTCTGTTGATTTATAGTCTGAGCCTCGGTCTGATAAAGTGTATATTCAATCCACCTACAGAAGATAGGAGAATCCTGTCGCAGCTTGTGATACATTCCAGTGATCTGGAGCCAGGGGTTCTCTGTTCAACCCCGGGTCTTGCTATTGTTTGCCTAGATATTGAGCTGGTAATGGCATACTTCAGTTCATAAGGGACGCGAGGTCTGCTTATAGGAGTGGGCAGCGATGTTGAACCTCGCTACAACATCTACAACTTTAATAGCATAACACTGACAGCTCCTGGGGCACGGGTCCGTGGGTACTAGCAGGGCGTCTGTACCTCACCCAAGTGGCATGTGGATCTGAGGCAATGAGTGTTGTTCGGCTATTCGATCTTGACGACATCACAGCCAACCCAGTTATTGCAGGATCTCCATACATGTGCACAATCCAAAGTGACCAGAAGTAGAAACACTGGGTTATTGTCGTCGTCCCCGCTCCCCCCCTCCGCAACCCAGGGGCAATGAGACAAAATCTAGCACCCTACTACTTGGTGCTACTAAAAGTTGTTGCTTAAATGCACATGTTTAAAATTTAGGGGGGGAAAATTTGGTTGCTTTGCGCCTCCCGTTAGCGCCCTAAGAGGGTCCTAAGAGGGCGCTAACGGGGCGCAAAGCAACTAGCGCCCGGGCGCGGCACTGCCAACGCCTCCCGCGAAATTCAGCGGGAGGTTAGCGGCGGCGCTAACCGTTAGTGGCGCTGCGCCGCCGGCGATGACATCATCGCCGTGCGCAGCGCCCCTCTCGCGCTCTGGCCGCGATCTTCGGTAGCGCCCCCTGACTTACCGCCGGACGCTATGTCCGACGGGGTCAGGGGGGCCTACCTGCGGCCGGGGCGGCGCTATTTAAAGGGGAGGTGCCAGGTGGCAATTTTTGAGTGCCGGGCTCTTTTGCCGGCACTCCGATTCCAGGGGGCCCAGCTGGGCCCCGGGTCACGCTGCGCAAGGCCCCTCCCCTTTAAGAAGGGGAGGAAGGCCTGCAATACCTCGCAGCGCCCCAAGAGGGAGGCGGGCTGCTTCCGCTTCCCTCTTGGGGCGCTACCACTCAATTTTGGTCGCGGGGGCACTAATATTTCCGGGGCACTAAAAGTAGTGCCCCGGCGAAGTTAGCACCCCAAAGGGGGCGCGACTCAATTTTTCGCCCTAGAACTTTTATTCAGAGCCTCCCTCCGAACCTGAATAAATGTACAATCCTTCAGAGTTTCCACCGTTTCTATTAACTTTTTTTTTTGCTGTTTTCCTTTGAGTTCTAAGATAAAGACAAATGAAAGAAAGGCAGGTGATACAACAGTTTAGAATATAAAATATAAAGATTAAACAACGCCAAGATTCAAAGTGGGACGTTTCATTTATCACACATGTAACACGCTGCATTAACCAGTCGCCTATATTGTGTTATTCAGGAAAGTTACCTTGGAAAAGTTTCCGAGTCCTCACTTGACTTTGTTTTGATTTTATACACAAAAGAAATCACTGACTGTCACTGCACCTAATGGGGGTAGGGGGGAATTCTTCAGTCATTCCCATCAGTACACAGGAGTCGAGTGCCGAATGCCCATTGCTGATTGGCTGTTTTTCACGTGCCCCTCGTAATTTGTCGTTGGAAGTGCTGACTTTAGATTGATTCATCCACTAGCTGCTCAGGTGTGACATGGCGAAGCTCATGTAATGTCAGTCAGCAATGGAACACACTCACAATGGCACGGGCCAGTTCTTAAAGGGGATGGTTAATCTTGCTTTCCATCCACATCCTGTTCATTGCTGCCTTGAATCTCGGCCTGGAGAGACTTGCACATCAAATGTGCTGGAAAGAACAATGGAGAGCACCAGGCAAAGAGCTCAGAGTGCAGCTCCCACGGTCTCTGCTAAATCGATACAAGGAATGGCAAATCAAAATGAACCTGCAAAGTGCTGCTCAGTACCCAAAACTCCTTCACACAACGTTGAATCTCTCCAGAAGTCTCTCCCTCTCTCTCTCAGAATGCGTACTTCAAAAATGCCACCAACAATAAAAGACAGGAAGAGGCCCCCTTTAAATAGCGCCCCCCCCAGCCCCACAGCGATTGATAGCGTTCCAGTCTTCTGGTCGTTGGAAGCGCCAGGCGGTAAGGCAGGGGGCGCCACTCAATTTCCGCTACGGGGCGCCCCAAGGGTAGTTCCATGGACGTGTGCATATGAATCGCAGCACCTGCTGGACACAAGAATGGCCGAGACATGCTCATGGTGAGCTAGAGCACGCGCTGTTTTATAACAGGTGTGTTATGCCTAGTTTATTGCGCCATGTATCATTCTCAGGGCCACTAATTTACAGTGACTTGATTAGCCAAATTTAATCTTAATTATTCTGGAATTTTTAAGTGTCTTGAAGATAAAATTCCACAATTCTGTTCAAGTGTCCATGTCAAATTTAAATCTGTTGCCTTGATTTTTTTAATTATAATATATCCCTTTACATCTGTACTCAATTTTATCTCTTACTTTTGAGGCTCAGGATGGACAATGAAGTGGTAGGCAACCTGCACCAGGTTGCAGGTAGGTACCTGGCATTTAGCTGCACTGAGGTGAGTGGGGAGGTTTATCAGCACTGGGGAAGTCCTACACTGGCAATACATTCAGATATTTATATCCACACACATTTTGGGGTGAAGCTTGCCAACAACACTTGACTCAGAAGAGAAAGACCCTTTCTTATATTTGGAGCCAAAATCTAGAGGGTGGAGACTTGTTGTGATTGACAATGTATAGCAGCCAATCAGGAGGAATCAAGGCATTTACTGAGAGAGAGAAAAAATTCAGCAAAGCCCAAACTAATAATTCATATTCTTTTCATCTGATAAAACAAGCAAATACTGTTGCAGTCTGAACAGAAATATTCTATAGAGAGTCATTGCTTTGGATTTATAGATCTAATAAATTCTCAGGTGTTAGTCGCCCATTGTTTTTCTTCTCTCTCTGAGACAGGCTGTGTCCTTGAAGTAAAATTAATCAGTTCATAATCGGTTTAAGTGGTTCATAATCCTATAAATGTGAGCTTAGCTGAAACAAAAATGAAAAATTTCTTCTCCAGTTTGTTTTCAAACCATTTGGGGAAAACAAAAGCTGAGATAATTCTGTTAAACCATGAAGTAAGGCAACCGTGAAGAGAGAATTCAACTCGTACATTCTGGGAATTCTGCACATGCTCCGTCCGCAACATCTTCGAGCAGTTAAGAGTGAAAGCGCTCAATGTCAAGGCTCTGTAAGATGCTGAGACCTTCAAGTGAAAACATTAATAAAACTATTCAAAGATACAGAAGGCAGTTTTAATCAACGTGAAATAATATTTTTATGTCTTTATCATTTTATAAACTTAATTTTGGAGATTAGAAATTTCAATTACTGAAGCGTAAATGTACATTGTTGTTGAATTAACATTAAATTATGATTGGTTTGGTCTAAGCTCAGATGGAGTCAACCCCTCTCTCTCTCTGTCCTTTCTCTTTCTGTCCATTTTTCTCTTTCTCTGTGCTTTCTTTCTCTCTCTCTCTCTGTCCTTTCTCTCTCTCTCTCTCTCCTCTCCAGGTAGAAATCAACCATACTGCCCTTTCCAGCCCCAAACATTTCGGGGCTGGGGGTCTGGTGGGTGGGTGGAGGGGGTTTTGGCCGATTTTTTGCCAGTATTCTCGCTTCCTCTCCTGAAGATGTTGCTGGAGTACAATCCCCTGGCTGATGGCCACATGTGGCCATTATTTATGGGTGAGCTTTGGCAATCAGTCAGCTCGTCATACTTTGGAGGGGGAGACCTACCTGAGCCAATCCTGTCCTCGTCCAACACACATGATCCTCAACTATTATCTCAGGAGAGGTCGCTGGACCGTGGCTAGGAACAGAAACCTGGGCTGATTTTTCTCCGACCAAATCCAGGGGCACTGAGGCCAATTGTAGCACCTGAACTGCTGCCCGAGCTGAGACCAGCTAGCTCAGCACAGGCCAGAGATAAACCAGGGCCAGCACAGACTGGATAAACTGAGCCATCGGAACAGCCCTCTGGAATACTTCTAACAGATGTTTCCTGTAGGACTCAATGGTGCTAAACAGAGGACTATAAAATCTAGCAGGGATTCTGTTGTATACTACAGCTTTAAATACAGGGCTGTTTATCACAATTGTAATGAAGTCTGCACTTGGAAGGGAATTGTTTGTGTTTGGACGTATTTATGTGCGAGGTAGAAATGCAAAAATTCCTTAATTCAGCAGGAATTTAATGAGAGGAGAGACACAGCGAGCATGTATCATAAACCGTGGTCCCAGTGGGGGTTGCTTCATGAGCTGCAGATGTCCTATAGCCATTTCAGCACTATCTGTGGCTATAGACTGGCATAAATGAATCGCTTGGGGATCTCTATGTTTCTATTAATGATAAAAGCGGCAGAGAGGAAAATCTTCAGACTGATGGCCTTTAACCCATGCCAGTTTGGACTGAAGCATTAACCCCCCACTTTCAGATCAAAAGGAGGCGTATCCCATCCAGCTGACTGTGTTTGAGCACTGAGAGCCACTGAGAGTGTTACAAAGTCAGTAGAAGTGGCTTTGTAGATAATGTGGTTCCCTCGCTGCCAGGTCCAACCCGGTCATACCGCAGGGCCACATCAGGCAACAACAGAACAACTGCACATGCGCCAATCTCAACCCATTTTATGGCCATGAAGCTGCCGATGGCTTGTCAGAACTTGGTAACATTTATGCTGGCCTCACTCAGAGTGCAGCACTGTCACTGACAAGTGTTGGCCACTAGATAAGGGGCAGATAAAACACGTGGCATTGGAAGCAGAACAAAAAATCAGATTGGTGCCGAGCACTTTTGAGGCTGGGCTAAAGGACCATTGGGACAGAGAGCAGTGACCTTTAGCCTGCAGCCATCTACCAATCAAAGGATCTGAGCTTACACCAAGACAATCATATTTATTGCTGATTCAACAACAATGTGCATTTCCATAGTGCCTTTAACATAGAGAAGATGATCCCTAGGCACTTCACAGGGGCGTAAGGAAATGCCACAGAGCATGACGTCCCGTCAAAGCTGCTACACGTTGACATTTTATCTCTGGCTGTGGTTGAATATAAAACATTAAAAGCACCAGGTTAAAAAAAAGAGAAAGGGCTAGAAATTCATCTACTTACCGCCACTCCGTAGCGCCATGAAATGGCGATAAAATGGCGGCTGCCGCTCTTTCGCCAGCTGGTGGCGGGTCCCGCGGCGGCCGCCATATTCGCATCCACCTTTGCGCTGCCGGTAACTGGTAGCGCCCTGAAAGAAAAAATGGCGGCGTGGTGATGTCAATCGGCGTGCAATGCCGACTTAATGTCACCAACGTGAACTTCAACCCTCGCACTGAATTCAGCGCTGGGTCCTAAGCACACCAGGTTAACCTGCCATGCAAGCAGGCTGACAGTGGTGATGTCTGCACCTCTTAAAGGGACACACACATCGTTAGGTAAGTTTGAATGTAAGGTTTTGGACTGGGTTTTTTTGATTTTATTGAAGTGGTGGCTTGCTGCAATAGCTGTGATAAGTTTTTTAAGTGTGTAGGGAGTGCTGCTGGATGCTTGCAAGGGCTCGGATAGTAAATGAAGGCCTTTGGGAAGACAGAACATGCTGCAAATACTCAGCAGGTCACACAACATCCGTGGAGAGAAAAACAGAGTTCACGTCTCAGGTCGAGATGCTGCCTGACCAACTGAGTATTTCCAGCATTTTATGCTGTCATTTCACATTTACAGCATCCGCTTGCAGAGGGAAGAGGAAGACACAGAAGAGGAGGAGGCAGACAGAAGGATGCATCCCAGACAGCCCCTTTGTGGCCGGGATATCTGGATGAAATCATCCGCCTACGGTCCCCATGACCACAACCCCAATTCCCCTTTCAACATTAGTCCCACACCTTACCTTCCCTCTGTTACTGACCATCACAACATCCTCTTGGCCACAATGCTGAAATAAAAGCCATCACAAAGCAAACTTTCCAATCCACTTATATATGTCTATCCATCCAATGTGACACCAAGAAATCAACTCATCACCCGTATGCATTCTCTTCGTGACTGTCTTGTGTGTGTGTGCCTTTGCCTATTGCTGCAGCATGGCTGGTGGAAGGCTGCTGACTTTCAGTGGGGAACATTGCAAATGGCCTTGCTGGTTGACCTTGAGGAGCTGGTGGCTGGGAGTGTCAAATCAATCATCTTTTTCTTCACTCTCCTGTCCCACTTCTTGGTCACCCACTGGCTGGGCAGGCTGCATTTCTTGGGTGTGTGAAATGAAGAAGACACAAGAGTAGAGTTGTGGTGCTGGGAGGGCGGAAAAGCAAGAGGTGCATGCCAGGAGAACGATAACGTATGAGGACACCAGCATCTTGTATCCTTTCAGCCCCGCCGCTGGCCAAGGGCTCAGCTATGCCCCTGCCAAGAATGGCCAGCACTGTCTCCTTCAAGGGGGTGAGGTGAGGCTAGGAATGGGAGCTGTGCCTCGTGATTGATGCAGATTGTTGGTAGGTGAGTGATTGGGGGTGGGGGGTCGTGCATTGAGCAGTGTGTGAGGCTAGTGGTGCAGTTGGTAGGAGACGGCTTTTGAAGATGCATTCACTGACCTTGACCAGTGGTCTGAGGTCATGAAGCTTCTTTGGGCACTGGAGCCAGGTGGTGGGGGCGACACTGCTGGCAGTGACGGCCTCGGTGATGTGGTCCCACATCCTTCTTTCTGGAGGGCCTCCTGGGCCTTGTGGGTAGAGGACCTGTCCTTGCAGTGTTGACCCCCTGCTGGTGTGCTGTGTGCGAGTCCCTGGGTACCCCTTCCCTGGCTTGCTGATTTTAGACTTGGTTCCTGAAGCATGATGAGAAGTCTCTTTCTTATTCAGACCCAGCATGGATAAGCTTGTCTGTCCTCTGAGGCAGTTTTCCCATTTGTTGAGGTTAGGAAGGTAATTCAGCTTCAAGAGCTGAATATTCACATTTGGGACTTCTTTTTAGTGTTAAATATTTTTTAAAAGGCAGAAAGGGCCGAAAACTGCATTCTTTCACTTCATTTTGATTTGTATTGCTTCAGTGTGCGTGGCCCCTTTAATTCTCAGACCTCTTCATTACCCACAACTCCTTGCGAGCTCCACAGCTTCGCTCACAGAGGCTGTGGGGAGCTGCAATGCCGGACCTGGGCAGGAACTTTGTCTCGGATCGTTCCAGCAACGCCACCAGGACAGCGTTGCACGGAAGGTAAGCGCTGCGCCACCAATCTCCATCCCCCCCCCCCCCCCAGACCAATGTTGCTCCATTAGCGTCGCGGCCATTTACAGCGGCCGTTAACGCCAGTTGCCGGTGACACCGCCAACTTTGCTGGTGAACACGAATTTCTCCCCCAGAGTCTTTGGCAGATGGAAAATCAGGAGGACGGACAAGCTTATCCATGCTGGGTCTGAATAAAAATGAGAAGTCGCACAACACCAGGTTATAGTCCAACAGATTTATTTAAAATTACAAGCTTTCGGAGCTGTCGCCCCTTCCTCAGGTAGAGTAGCTGTGAGAGAATCTCCCAGAATTCACAATGTAAACACAGAAAAAATGTATTCAAATCTTTCCCTACATCAAAGACACACTAAGAGCACAGCCAAGACAATGAGATGTGTCCCAGGGGGTCCAACGTGTCAAAACACCTGCTGGCTGCATATCCTCTGCAGTTAAGTTTGGTTCTTGTGTTAGTTTTTTTTTAAAAAGGCTGGAAAGACCGGCCATGATGTCAAGTCACGTTCTGTATCGTGACATGAACCCGATATCGCGATTGAGGCCATCCTCATGAGTGCGGAACTTGGCTATCAGTTTCTGCTCTATGATTTTGCGCTGTCGTGTATCCCGAAGGCCGCCTTGGAGAACGCTTACCCGCAGATCCGAGGCTGAATGCCCCTGACTGCTGAAGTGTTCCCCGACTGGGAGGCAACCCTCCTGCCTGGCGATTGTTGCGCGGTGTCCGTTCATACGTTGTCTCAGTGTCTGCATGGTCTCGCCGATGTACCATGCTCTGGGACATCCTTTACTGCAACGTATCAGGTAGACAACGTTGGCCGAGTCACATGAGTATGTACCATGTACCTGGTGGGTAGTGTCCTCACGTGTGATGATGGTATCTGTGTCCATGATCTGGCATGTCTTGCAGAGGTTGCCGTGGCAGGGTTGTGTGGTGTCGTGGTTGCTGTTCTCCTGAAAGATGGGTAATCTGCTGCGAACGATGATACTTTTGAGGTTAGGCGGCTGCTTGAAGGCGAGTAGTGGAGGCGTGGGGATGGCCTTAGCAAGGTGTTCGTCGTCATCGATGACATGTTGAAGGCTGCGAAGAACATGGCGTAGTTTTTCCGCTCCGGGGAAGTACTGGACGACGTAGGGTACTCTGTTGGTTGTGTCCCGTGTTCGTCTTCTGAGGAGGTCTATGCGGTTTTTCGCTGTGGCCCGTCGGAACTGTCGATCGACGAGTCGAGCGTCATATCCCGTTCTTACGAGGGCGTCTTTCAGTGTCCGTAGGTGTCCATCGCGTTCCTCCTCGTCTGAGCAGATCCTGTGTATTCGCAGGGCTTGTCCATAGGGGATGGCTTCTTTAACGTGGTTAGGGTGGAAGCTGGAGAAGTGGAGCATCGTGAGGTTGTCCGTGGGCTTGCGGTAGAGTGAAGTGCTGAGGCGTTTGTCTTTGATGGAGATTCGTGTGTCCAAGAATGAAACCGATTCTGAGGAGTAGTCCATGGTGAGTTTGATGGTGGGATGGAACCCACTGAATAAGAAAGAGACTTCTCATCATGCTGCAAGTACCAAGTCTAAAATCAGCTGCTCATTGCATGATCCTCAGACAGAATCCAAGGATGAGTAAGGGGAGGTAGAATCTGTTTCTAACATCCATTCCGACCATGGCATCCCTTGTCCGAAGACTTACTGAGCGGTGTGCCACTGCTCTGTAGATAGGACATTGTTGCTGTGATCAAGGGCCCCTTGTGTCAGGATGGCCAGCACTTGTATCACCCCATCATCTTCTTGACACCAATTCAGCCTAGTCAACTGAGGACAGTTCAGCTCCTGTGCACTTTTATTGTTATTCACAAAGACCAAAGCCTGCTGATGACAGACCTCTGTCTCCGCTCCCTGACGGTCTGCCCCAATCTGAAACATGGAGTTGTAGAACCCCCTTTGCTTGTTTTTCTTCATCAGGGACACCTGTTCCGACATATTGGGAACCTTGCTGGCTGCCATCATCCACTCCCTAAGGTCCTAGTGCCCTAATATAACAGGAGTGGATGTACACTTCATCACATTGCGCATCACCATATTTGCCAACAGGTTATTCAAAAACATATCACAGAACGTCCATCAAAATGCAGCTCAATCAACTGAATGGAGACCAGTCACTCTGTTGTCACATTTGAACTGTGCTGGGGCAAAGAACTGGTCCAGCTGTGTAGAATAGCTACTGGAGGAAGGATGCTACTGAAGAAAGCTTTGTTCTGTTTGTCACTGCTGGAAACCTCAGTGCACTACCAAACTTGTATCTGCCCAAGGATATAATAACTGCAGTCCTGCTGGACAGACTATAGAGGCCATATCTTGCTTCTGGACTTAGTAAAGTCTAAACGTGTGCAGATCAGCTGAGGTGTGCCTGAATTGGGGACTTCCACTGGCCATGGCTGGATCACTATCACACTATCAGGATGCCATCCTTCATTTTTTTTTTATTCGTTCCTGGGATCTGGGCGTCGCTGGCAATGCCAGCATTTATTATCCATCCCTAATTGCCCTTGAGAAGGTGGTGGTGAGCCGCCTTCTTGAACCGCTGCAGTCCGTGTGGTGAAGGTGCTCCCGCAGTGCTGTTAGGTAGGGAGCTCCAGGATTTTGATCCAGTGACGATGAAAGATCGGCGATATACTTCCAAGTCAGGATGGTGTGTGACTTGGAGGGGAACTTGGAGGTGGTGGTGTTTCCATGTGCCTGCTGCCCCTGTCCTTCTCAGTGGAAGAGGTTGTGGGTGTGGGAGGTGCTGCCGAAGAAGCCTTGGCGAGTTGCTGCAGTGCATCTTGTAGATGGTACACACTGCAGCCACAGTACGCCGGTGGTGGAGGGAGTGAATGTTTAAGGTGGTGGATGGGGTGCCAATCAAACGGGCAGCTTTGTCCTGGATGGTGTCGAGCTTCTTGAGTGTTGTTGGAGCTGCACTCATCCAGGCAAGTGGAGAGTATTCCATCACACTCCTTACTTGTGCCTTGTAGATGGTGGAAAGGTTTTGGGGAGTCAAGAGGTGAGACACTCGCCACAGAATACCCAGCCTCTGACCTGCTCTTGCTGCCACAGTATTTATGTGGCTGGTCCAGTTAAGTTTCTGGTCAATGGTGACCCCCAGGATGTTGCTAGTGGGGGATTCGGCGATGGTAATGACACAGTACCCCATCTACAACAATCAATGAGGTGTGCCTGAATTGGGGACTTCTACTGGTCATGGCTGGATTACTATCACAAGAATTGGTTGTTGCTTAAACTGTATTTGTCAGGAAGTCAAGAGTTGCTGCAATAGCACCGTAATATTCTGTATCTGTCACAGCACTTCTGAAACTCTTTCACAATCAATCTCTCGCAGGGAAGAGCCGTGAGATTGATCCCTAGTGACAGCACTGAGTCAGGAGGAAAGAATGGAAAAACTTGGCATTTTCAGCCTTGAAATTACATTTCTAAAAGGTGACCTTGTAGAAACATAGGAAGCAACAGAAAAAAGGTACATGGGTACAATTAAACTGTGACACTAGGGAAAGGAGCGCAGGTTCAAACTAGTAAACGGAAATTTAGGACCGATATCAGATGTTCTTCACACAAAGAGTATTCCACACTTGGGCCGGAATTTTACCGGCGCTCAGAGTGCAGGTTTGGAGGCAGGTCCGCTGTCAAAATCAAAAGGATTGACAGCGGGTCGGTATCCCGCTGTAAACCCGCCTCCTTGTCAGTTTCCCAAGTGTCGGGTCTGTCATTCCTGAACAGACCCAACTCCAAGCAGCGGGTCAGCCAATTTAGATTTCTTAAAAGCTTGTTAAAAGGTAGTTAAGCAGGATTTTGCCATGTACTTCCCATTTTACCAGGTTTTTAACTAGTTTCCCGGAGCGTGGGGATCACGTCAGGTAAGTAGGTCGGGTGTTGTGTCAGCATGACAGCTGCAAATGTTCTATGAAAGCTCCCATTTCATAGGTCTTCACTTTCCAAGGTTAGAAGCAGTTGCTTACTGCATTTAGAAGACAGATTGGGCTTTATGCAGTTTGCAAGTGTTTGGAGCAAACTCTCTATCCACTGTCACCTCATTGGAACAACCTCTCTCACCATTGAGGGATCGCTTCTGCCATCTCAACCTCACCTGCCACCTATTACATCAGCATCGGTGCTCTTAGTCCTCAGAATCCCACCACAATCAGACCCAACACCAGCAGCATCAGGCACACCAGCAGCACCAACATCAACACCAACCTTCTCCGCAATCAACTGATGCTGCACAGGACACAGGGCATCATCACCCGTGCACATTGCTGCCCAGGACGCCAGCGATGGCCTCACCCATGTCCAGATTTACTTCACTTGACGCTGTACACCCTGGCTGCCACATGATGCACCAAGTTGGCATCACCCCACACTAGCACCATAAAGCATCCCTACAATGTCCAAGCCATTCCTTTCACACTCATCACCATGTGGGGGGGGGGGGGAACGTTATGTCTCACCGTTCCCTGGAACTCACTAAGACACTTTCAAAGGTGCACACACATCTGTCCAAGAAGGCAAAGTGGTGAAAATAAGGATTTCAATGCTTGACACCACATTAACAGAAACTTTATATGAACATTGGCTAAAGCACACAAGTGCCTACCTACCCTTGTGTGTTATTAGTTTGAATGATTGGACAAGGATGAGGGTGAGTATGATGGGTGGCTGGTGAGATGGGGAAGTGATAATGTAGATAGAGAGAGATGGTCATAGAGTCATAGGGCACAGAAGGAGTATAGCCATAGAGCAGGTACATTTGATTAGGACTCGTGTGGAGGATAAACACCAACACTGACTGGTTGGGCTGAAGGGCCAGTTACTATGTTGTAATTTCTATGCACTTTTATGTGAGGTGGACATAAAAGATCCCACGGCACTAGTCAAGGAAGAGCAGTGGAGTTCTCTGTGTGGCTCAGTGGGCGGCACTCTCACTCCTGAGTCACAAGGTTGTGGGTTCAAGCCCAACTCCAGAGACATGAGCACATAGTCCAGGCTGACACTTCTGTGTAATACTGAGGGAGCGCTGCACTGTCGGAGGTGCCGGTTTTTAAGATGAGACGTTAAACCGAGGCTCCGTCTGCCCCCTCGGGTGGATGTAAATGATTTCGAAGAGCAGGGTTGTTCTCCCCGTGTCCTGGGGCCAATATTTATCCCTCAATCAACATCACTAAAAACAGATGATCTGGCCATATATCAAATTGCTGCTTGTCTGACCTTGCTGTGCGCAAATTGGCTGCTGTGTTTCCTACATTACAAGAGTGACTACATTTTTAAGAGTACTGAATTGGCTGTAAAGCACTTTGGGACGTCCGAAGGTCGTGCAAGTCTTTCTTTTGCCTGTCTGTCTGTCTTTTGATGAAAGTGTAGACATCAATAAAAAGTGGGGGTAAAATGTCACCAGACACTATCCGTGTTCAGCACTGATCTGAAGATAGCTGACCAAACCCTTCCTGACCAAACCCTTCCTGACCAAACCCTTCCTGACCAAACCCTTCCAACAATGGATCAACGAGCCCTGGCCAAAAGCATACTTTCCATTTTTTACATGGTAAGGGTTTGTTAACGTCATTCGTGACAACCTCGTGCAGCATTCCACAGCTGCGAAGGATGGTCAAAAGTATTTTACTCTAGGTCAGGCTTGGAGTTAATAAGCTGAAGAAAAGAAAAGCATTGGCACAGCTTCACATGGTCATGGGAGGAGGCAGCAGGGATTCAGGTGAAGGCCATTCTGGCACAATCTTTGTAAATTAACATTTTAGACGATTATTGACTCGTACCAGCTGCCAGAAATGGCCAGGGTGCTAAAATGTTGTACCTTCGCTAACGAGGGGAGGCTTTCGGATTCAACAACAGCTCAGGAAAGGCAGAGATACGGTGAGAGCTTGCAAAACAAATGAACCAGCCAAACAGTGGCAGCAGATTAAATTCCCCCCACTACCGTACATTGATCTCAGTCGAGTTTCTGCAGGGTTCAATAGTCACAGAGAGTTTTATTTTTAATGACTTTTATTATATTTTTCGGATTCAGGCAGTGCCGTTTGTTTTCTTACAAATTATTCTGGCAGTATCCCTGGCATATGACAGGTTGAAATGATGAGTGCAAATAGGTTTGAATAAACCGAACAGAAGATTGCACCAGGACTGAATTACGTTGACTGTAGCAAAGAAGAGCAAATACATTTTAAATCGTCACTTGATCCCACTAGCAAAATTCTCGATGAGCTTTTTCTGACAAGTTACATTCTGAATGATTTATATCCTGTAGCATTTGTAATCACACCAAATGATGCGCAGATGGAGATGTTGTTCCATCAGCGATCGGCCCTGTTGATAAAATAAAGAATGAACATGATACTTAATGCATAACAAAGGTTAGTGGCAGCAAACAACGTTTGATGTTGTCAGCAATAACTTAATGTCAGCGAACTAGTCGGCAAAATAGCGGCGATGCTGTTTTTTGGGATCTTGCTGTGTGCAGAACGGCCCCTGCATTTGGCGGGAGAACACTTGCCGTTGGAATTGTAATTCATTGTATGTCAAGCGCTTTGAGATGCTTCTCTCAGATGTGACAAGGCGCTGCATAAATATCAGTCTTTCTTTCTTCAAAGGCTTTTATATCATGAATAGCTACACACATAACAACCACTTGCACTTCTATAGCGCTGTTAATGTAGGAAAACGTCCCAAGGTGCTTCATAGGAGTGTATTCAGACAAACATTGACTCTGAGCCAAAGAAGGAGATATTAGAATGTGAGACTAAATATAAGAGAGCATATTAGTACCGATGCAAATTAACTGACAAACAATTATTATGGATTTGCGTATAAACTCCTTTAAGTTGTCAGTCATCACTGCATTGGAGGCTAGTGTGTTACCAATCTGTATCTATCCAAAATATTAAAGTCGTGCATATAGGCCCAGAAATTCCGTTCGCAGCCCTCCTGCGGGCGGAGGGCTGCGATTCGGAAAAATCTCCGCTTGGACCGGAGGGCTCCCGGGACGCGCACACTTCCGTTGCTAAGCCTCTTCAATCTGCCGGTGTGCAGGGCACGCGTATCCCAGGGGCGCAGCTAGTTCACAGCGTCCCTGGGATCACGTGGGCCATGGGGAGCCAATCAGAGCAGGGAATCTCCATTCATAGATTTGACAGGAAGACCTGTCAAATCTATGAATAGTGATCAGCCCCAAAACATAAGTAAAACTTCAAATAATTTTTTTTTTAAATCACATTTTTAAAATGACTATAAATTACATAAATTAACTATTTTAAACAAAAATTTACATTTTTGAAAAAAATAATTAAAGTTTTTAACGGGGCTAAAAATAAACTTGACTTTCTTTAAAGTATTTTAAAATGATAAATCAGTGGAAAAATTATTTTTATTTTACTTTATTAAACTATTAGCCTGCTAAAAGCAGGTCTTGCGCCTGCTTTTCTAGGCACAGCTGTTTCCGACTTACCTGGACTCAAGCCAGTGAGAAAAAAACGGAAGTTTCTAACGTACGCGCTGCCTATCCGGCGCAGGCGTTTGTCCTGGGAAGCCCTTTCTGCAGAGAACGGAAGTTCCGGTTTCCAGCGCATGCGTAGTGCATGCGTAAAACCGGCACTTCCGTTGGCCCTATGGGTGAGTACACAGCGCGTACACACCCGTAGGGAACGGAATTTCTAGGCCATAGTGTGTACTTCCTGTAACTATAGCACTTCCTGTGATATTTAACTGTCACGCTTTCTCCATCATGTTTTTTTCTTATATTTTGTTGACAGGCTCATAGTAAAACAGTAATAATTCATAACTGAGGAGGTATTGGACGTACAAGTCAAAGTGAGGAAGGCAACTAGAAATCAACCATTGAGAAGCTACAAATGAAAGAAAGATGGCTGTCAAGTCAATGAAAGCATAGAATCATAGAAAGTTACAGCACGGAAGGAGGCCATTTCGGCCCATCGTGTCCGCGCCGGCCAACAAAGAGCTATCCAGCCTAATCCCACTTCCCAGCTCTTGGTCCGTAGCCCTGCAGGTTACAGCATCCCAAGTGCACATCCAAGTACTTTTTAAATGTGGTTAGGGTTTCTGCCTCTACCACCCTTTCAGGCAGTGAGTTCCAGACCCCCACAACCCTCTGGGTGAAGAAATTTCCCCTCAAATCCCCTCTAAACCTTCCACCAATTACTTTAAATCTGTGCCGCCTGGTTTTTGACCCCTCTGCTAAGGGAAATAGGTTCTTTCTATCCACTTTATCTGTGCCCCTCATAATTTTATACACCTCAATAAGGTCTCCCCTCAGCCTCCTCTGCTCCAAGGAAAACAGACCCAGCCTATCCAGTCTTTCCTCATAGCTAAGATTCTCTACTCCCGGCAACATCCTTGTAAATCTCCTCTGTACCCTCTCTAGTGCAATCACATCTTTCCTGTAATGTGACCAGAACTGCACGCAGTACTCTAGCTGAGGCCTAACTAGTGTTTTATACAGTTGAAGCTTAACCCCCCTGCTCTTGTATTCTATGCCACGGCTAATAAAGGCAAGCATTCCGTATGCCTTCTTAAGCACCTTATCTACTTGGCCTGCTACCTTCAGGGATCTGTGGACATGCACTCCAAGGTCCCTTTGTTCCTCTACACTACTCAGTGTCCTACCATTTAATGTGTATTCTCTTTCCTTGTTAGCCCTCCCCAAATGCATTACCTCACACTTATCCAGTTTGAATTTCATTTGCCACTGTTCTGCCCACCTGACCATATCTTCCTGCAGTCTACAGCTTCCTTCTTCAGTATCAACCACACAGCTGATTTTAGTATCATCTGCAAACTTCTTAATCATACCTCCTATATTCAAGTCAAGATCGTTGATATATACCACAAAAAGCAAGGGACCTAGTACTGAGCCCTGCGGAACCCAGCTGGAAACAGCCTTCCAGTCACAAAAACACCATCAACCATTACCCTCTGCTTCCTGTCTCCGAGCCAGTTTTGAATCCAACTTGACACTTTGTCCTGGGTCCCATGGGCTTTTAACTTCGTGACCAGTCTGCCATGTGGAACCTTATCAAAAGCCTTGCTAAAGTCCATATACACTACATCAAACGCACTACCCTCATCTACCATCCTTGTTACCTCCTCAAAAAATTCAATCAAGTTTGTCAGACGCGACCTTCCCTTAACAAATCCGTGCTGACTATCCTTGATTAATCTGTGTCTTTCTAAATGAAGATTTATCCTGTCCTTCAGAATTCTTTCCAATAATTTTCCCACCACCGAGGTTAGGCTGACTGGCATGTAATTACTCGGTCTATCCTTTTCTCCCTTTTTAAACAAGGGTACCACATTAGCAGTCCTCCAGTCCTCCGGCACCACACCTGAAGCCAGAGAGGATGGAAAAATGATGGTCAGGGCTTCTGCTATTTCCTCTTTTGCTTCGCTTAACAGCCTGGGATACATTTCATCCGTGCCTGGGGATTTATCTACTTTTAAAGCTGCTAAGCCCCTTAATACTTCCTCTCTCACAATGTTTATTTCATCTAATATTTCACACTCCTCCCCCCCGATAGCAATGTCTGCTTCGCCCCTCTCCTTTGTGAAAACAGACACAAAGTATTCATTTAGAACACTACCGACATCTCCCGCCTCCACACACAGATTACCCTCATGATCTCTAATAGGCCCTACCCTTTCTTTAGGTATCCTCTTACTCTTAATATATTTATAAAACATCTTTGGGTTTTCCTTGATTTTACTTGCCAAGCATTTTTCATGCTCTCTCTTTGCTTTCCTAATATCATTTTTAATTGCACTTTCTGTACTCCTCTGAAAGCACTTTAAAAAAAAACATTCCATCTGACTTTTTTTACTCAGGAACTGAAATTTCTAATGTCAATCCCATTCAAACATAGGAAAAGGGCAAGAACCGACCAGCTGGTCCATCAAGCCTGTTCCAGTGACAAAGCTACAAAGCCTCATGACTCCCAGTGTTCCCTCCCACTCGGAGTCACATAATCTCCTGAGAGAAGCAAAAAAACACATTAAAAAATAACCCTAGGCTAATTCAGCGGGAATAACATCTTGAAAATTCCTCTCCGACCCCATCAAAACTAAGTTCTAGGAAATCACAGTGACCATGAGGTCAAACAAAAGTCCCACCTACCTTCTGTACACACTGATATTAGCCACTGCAAAAACATAAGAAATTAGATATTCCTCAATAACATGATCAAACTTAACCATAAAAATATATTTTGTGTCTTTGAGTTCCTTCATTCTAACACTTTGACTGAAGGCCTAAATCTCTCTCAAAGGCCTGGCTTTGGACTTGATATTTTTGCCCAGAACTCTAAAGAAAGGAAGACTTGCATTTATATCACGCCTTTCACAACCTCAGGACGTCCCAAAGCGGTTTACAGCCAATGAAGTACTTTTGAAGTGCAGTCACTGTTGTAATTTAGGAAACACTTTAGGAAGGATGTCAAGGCCTTAGAGAGGGTGCAGAAGAGATATACAAGATTGGTGCCGGGGATGAAAGCCCTCAGTTACGAGGAGAGACTGGAGAAACTGGGGTTGTTCTCCTTAGAGCAGAGAAGGTTAAGAGGAGAGGTGTTAATAGAGGTGTTCAAAATCATGACAGGTTTTGAGAGAGTAAATAAGGACAAACTGTTTCCTGAGGCAGAAGGGTCAGTAACCAGAGGACAGAGACTTGAGGTATTTGACAAAAGAACCAGAGGCGACATGAGGAGACAAGGGTGTTGGAAGTAGATTCAATAATAACTTTTAAAAGAGAATTGGATAAATACTTGAAGTGGAAAAATTTGCAGGGCTATGGGAATAAAGCGGGGGAGTGGGACTAATTGGACAGCTCGTTCAAAGAGCCGGCACAGGCACGATGGGCCGAATGGCCTCCTTCTGTGCTGTGTCATTCTATGGCAGTTAACTTGTGCGAATCAAGCTCCCACAACCAGCCATGAAATAAATAACCAGATCATCTCTTTTAGTGATGTTAGAGGGATAAATATTGGCCTGGACACCAGGGATAACTCTCCTGCTCTTCTTTGAATGGTGCTGTGGGATCTTTTACATCCACCTGAGAGGGCAGACCGGGCTTCGGTTTAACATCTCACCTGAAAGACAGCACCTCTGACGGTGCAGCACTCCCTCAGCACTGCACTGGATTAACGTGCTCAAGTCCCTGAGTGGGATTCAAACCCACAGCCCGCTGACTCAAAGGCGAGAGTGCTACCCCCTGAACCACGGCTGACAACAGAACTATGGCCGTTAGCTGAAAGCAGATCCTGGGAGACCAGAACTAGGGGCCATAAATAAAAGATAGTTACTAATAAGTCCAACAGGGGATTCAGGAGAAACTTCTTTATCCAGAGAGAGGTTAGAAGGTGGAACTCGCTACCACAGGGAGTAGTTGAGGCGACTAGCATAGATGCATTTAAGGGGAAGCTAGATAAACACAATGAGGGAGAAAGGAATAGGAGAATATGTTGATGGGGTTAAGTGAAGAAGGGTGGGAGGAGGCTCATGTGAAGCATAAACACCGGCAACAGACCAGTTGGGCTCAATGGCCTGTTTCTGTGCTGTACAATACTTGTATGTGATCTTTCCACAGGCATCGGTAGCCTTTTTCAGCCTAACTGGGAGAATTTTACTCCTCAGCATCCAACACTCTGTTTAGCCATCATTAAAACTATCTTTGAATAAAAGGTAGAGAATGAATTTCAAAAGCTTTATTCAGGCAAAATTAACATTGCGCGTGTTTTTTTATACAGAGAGGCTGTCTGTGTATCTGAAAAAGAAACAAAATCTGGCCAAGTACGCTAATGTTCCCGGCAGAGCTGATGACACACTTGTGACTGCTTTTGTTTATCTTTCAATTATTTTTTTTCCCAGTGGAAAATCTAATTGTGTCATTGTGTATAATATTATTTCAGTTTGTATATTTTTGAATAAGATTTCATTACAAATGGTTTATGAATTTAAGTACAATTTTAACTAAAGTTTTAAATAGAATCTACTGATGTCAGCCGGTGTTATCCGTGGCTCAGTGGTAGCTCTCTCGCCTCTAAGTCACGGAGTCCAAGTCCCACTCCAGAGACATGAGCACAAAATCCCGGCTGACACTCCAGTGCAGTACTGAGGGAGTGCTGCACTGTCGGAGGTGCCGTCTTTCAGATGAAACTTTAACCGAGGCCCCGTCTGCCCTCTCAGATGGACGTAAAATATACTGTGGCACTACTCGAAGAAGAGCAGGGGAGTTCTCCCCGGTGTCCTGGTCAATATTTATCCCTCAATCAACATCATTAAAACAGATTATCTGGTCATTGTCTCATTGCTGTTTATGGGGTCTTGCTGTGCGCAAATTGGTTGCCGCGTTTCCTACTTTACAACAGTGACTACACAACAAAAGTACTTCATTGGCTGTAAACCGCTTTGGGAGGTCCTGAGATTGTGAAAGACGCTCTAACAAATGCAACTTTTATCGTTATGTCTTTGTTGTGATGTGCTGCCGCAGGCCATTCAGGAGAGAGGTTAGGTCATGTCTATTTACAACACCAAAGTTCTGATTGATCCCCTTGGATGACAAGACCAGATCTCTGATTGGTCCCCTTGGAGGACACGACACACCCAGCAGTTTGTCTGGAATGTGTAATTTGATTCTGCCTGCCTGAGTAATCAGGATCTTTGCAATGTGTAACATGGTCCCTTTATTGTGGCAGCCAGGCTCCAGAGCTCACACTGCTAACACGACTGCTTTCAGAGAACAGAAAGGGCTCAGCCTCCCGGGTTAGGAGCACTCACAGTGCTCATCTGCCGAGTTCAGATAAGAAGGGGTGAGGCCATGGAAGCATTTTAACATGAGGATGAGGATTTTAAAATCAAGGTGTTGGTGAGCAATGTTCCCCCTAATTTCTTTTGGGTGCGCGGTCCCTTTAACGGGCTGCACAGCGCGTTCAAAATTTCGCGCATGCGCAAAATCTCCCATTCAAGAACCGGTAAGCGGCCTGTGGGACCTCCAGACAGGAGCGTTGTTGGTGGATCAGGAGCCAGTGTAGGTCAACGAACTCAGGGGTGATAGGTGAACGGGACTTGCTGCGTGTTCGGGTATTTGCAGCAGAGTTTTGGATGAGCTCAAGTTCATTGAGGGTGGAAGCTGTGAGGCTGGCCAGGAGAACATTGGAATAGTCGAGCCCGGCAAATAACACATAAATGCAGTGTTATAGGACCAACACAGAATACGCTCTCATTTTGCGCATCCCTAGTTGCCTTGTGAGGGTGGTAGTGAGCTGCCTTCTTGAACCGCTGCGGTCTGGGGCGGGGTGGGGGGGGGAGAGGGAGAACGTGGTGCAGGTGTAAAGGGGGTGGTGGGGGTGGAAGAACGTGATCCAGGCCTAACAGACGACAGGAGAACGTGATCTATCTTCCCATCTGGATCACGTTCTTGCTCTCATCCCCCACCCCCCTTAGACCTGGATCACGTTCTTCCCCCCCACCCCCTTCCCACTGTTCTCACCGTGCCATCCCCCAACAAGTTCCTGATCTCGCCCCAAGTTCCTAACCCACCCCCTGAGCTCCTGACCTTCTCCACCCTCTCCGAGCTCCTCTTCATCCCCTCTCCAAGCTCATCTCTCTCCGAGCCCCTCTCCCCCCTTCGATCCCTTCTCTCTTCCCCTTCAGATCCTCTCTCCTTCCCCCCTTTGATTCCTTCACTCTCTCTCCCCCTTCAGATCCCATCTCCATCCCCCCTTCGATCCCCTCTCTCTCTCTCTCCCCCTTCAGATCCCCTCTCCAGCCCCCCTTCAATCCCTTCTCTCTCTCTCCAGATCCCCTCTCCATCCCCCCTTCGATCCCTTCTCTCTCCCCCCCTTCAGATCCCCTCTCCTTCCCCCCTTCGATCCCTTCTCTCTCTCTCTCTCCCCCTTCAGATCCTCTCTCCATCCCTCCTTCGATCCCCTCTCTCTCTCCCCCTCCCTTCGATCCCCTCTCTCTTTCTCCCCCCTTCGATCCCCCCTCTCTCCCCTTGATCCCCTCTCTCTCCCCCCTTCGATCTCCTCTCCTCTCCCCCCTGCACCCATCCGATCCCCTGACCTTATCCGTGCGCAGCCAAGGAGAGTGTGGCAATGCAGGCCGCAGCTGCTGCACTGTTTGGTACAGCGCATGCGCGGCCGGATCGAGTGCGCATGCACAGTTACAAACGGGCGGGCATGCGCCGAGAGAGTCAAAAACACCGTGGAAATAATCACTCTGGAGAAGTTAGGAAAAACTTCTCCACACAAAGGGTGGTAGGAGTGTGGAACTCTCCCCCATAAAAAGCAGTAGATGTTAGCTCATTTATTGGCTGTTGCGTTTTCTACATTACAACAGTGATTACACTTCAAAAGTACCTCATTGGCTATAGAGCGTTTGGGATGTCCTGAGGTCGTGAAAGGTGCTATAAAATTGCAAAATCTTTGCTTAATTTTTTTTTACTTCAGAAAGAGAGAATAGGACAGAGATAGTGTCAAATATAAAGTTTATATTTACAATTGGATGTGTTGTTGCAGTAGTTATTGAATCCATCTTCCTGATTTGAATCATTCAATGAGAGTATGTTTTGACTTTTGCCGGTTGACTGGCAGAGGCCGCTGGTTGGCCTCCTATTCTAGCAGCGAAGAAACCTCTGCCATTTTGAGGCAGCAGCCCACTCCTGCTCCTCCTGGGCCCACTAAATAGTTCAACATTTACCTTTGGAAGGCCTCTTCAGTTCCATCGTCCATTGAACTGCACGCGCAGGCTTCAAACAGTTCCAACCAAAAATGGCAATCGAGGTGCTATTTACATCATAGGACCCCGATTTCCATTTTAAAAGGGGCCTATCGCCTGAAACAGGCAGACTTTGGACGCCTGGCATTAGACCGCTTTCAAAATGGCGCCGGCCGCAGTTTAAGGCTGTTAACCACCTAGTTAACACCAGGCGAGGGGAGTGAAAGTCAACCCTACGTGTTCAGAAAACCGAAGACATTTCTGTCAGCAGCACTTTGTATCGTGCGCTTTAAATGGCAGCAGCAACCAAGAATTTAAAGTGCTGGCAGGAAAAAAAATAACAGCAAACACGACGGACTACCCAGTAAAATGAACAAATGAGCAGAGCAAAATACAGCAACATTTAACCAGAAAATGCTAAGAAGAAAAATATTCTGTATAAAAACTGTGCAACATTAATCCATCTATCAGAAGCCAGCTTGAGCCCCAGGATCCTGGATGTGGCCATTTTATCTGGACAGGATCTATACTGTGGACAGCGCCTCCACCCGAAGTCAGGAGATAGCGGGGCGGGAGGGGGGGGGAACCTTATTTCTATCAGTATCACAGAGTGGTGTGGGCCGTGCCTCTCTGCAGCGAGGTCCCTTTATTCCACCCAAAATTGGCGGTGGGAAAATCGGATGTGCGAGGTCAGGGGTCGACTCGGGCCTGTGCCGCTGGTGAAGCCAGAGCTCAGCTGCCTACCTCAGCTGTCCACATCTTGTGGTCCTGTGGTGTCCCAGAACTATAACAAATAAAATGTGAGAAGTCGCACAGCACCAGGTTATAGTCCAACAGCTTTATTTGAAATAAAACTGTTGGACTATAACCTGGTGTTGTGCGACTTCTCACATTTGTCCACCCCAGTCCAACACCGGCATCTCCACATCATCCTTAATAAAATAACATTGCTGCGGACAACACCCAGAATTTTTTTTTTAAATGATTAATAGCAGGACCGGCTTATCACAGAGCATGCCAGGACTTGCTGTTGTAAGTTCCATCCCATCACCCACTCCCGTGAGCTGATGGAAAATTGATGAAGATAGACACCATTTTTAGGATCATTGTAAGTAACTGGAATTCTTTTTCATATAAAATATCAAAAATGAGGTAAAGTATGAACTCTTCAATTTTTTCTGAGGTAATAGGAACAGGAGTAGGCCATTCAGGCCCTCAAGCCTGTTCTGTCATTCTGTTAGATCGTGGCTGATCTGTAGCTCAACTCCATTCACTCGCCTTTGCTCCATATCCCTTGATGCCCTACCTCACTAAAGGGGCTCCTCCACAGCCTGTTGGGAGAGAGAGTTCCAGATTTCTACTACCCTCTGTGTGAAACAGTGCTTCCTGATTTCACTTCTGAACGGCCTATCTCTAATTTGTAAGATTGTGCCCCCTTGTTCTGGATTCCCACACCAGAGGAAATAGTTTCTCTGTACCTACCCTATCAAATCCCTTTATCATTTTAAACACCTCAATTAGATCACCCCCCCACCCCAACTTTCTGAACTGAAAGGAATATACGCCTAGTCTATGCAACTTGTCCTTATAATTTAACCCTTTAAGCCCCGGTATAATTCTGGTGAACCTGCGCTGCATCCCCGCCAAGGCCAATGTATCCTTCCAGAGGTGCGAGGCCGAGAACTGAACACAGTTTCTCCAGATAGGGTCTAACAACTGTAGCTTAAAGTTCCTCCCTTTTGTATTCCAGTCCTCTTGAGATAAAAGATAACATTCCATTACCCGTTTTGATTGCTTTTTGTACCTTTCCACAAGCTTTTAGTGATTCCTATACCAGGACACCCAAATCTCTTTGCTTCTCCACATTAAGAAAATATTCCAATTTGTCTTTCTTGGCTCCAACACACTTCCCCATATTGAACTGCATTTGCCACAGTTTTGCCCACTCACTTAATCTGTCTGTGTCTCTTTGTAACTTCCTGCTCCCATCAGCACAGTTGACTGCGCTCACCCTGCAGTTGACTGCTCTCCCTGAGGTGGGTCATTTAATTTGGCAGCAGTGACAGATGCTTCTGGCGTCCAGCGGAAGTGATGGTGAAAGATAATATAGGCCGTTAAATCGGTGGGGATCTGGTGGGCTTCAGTCTGGTGGGATGGGATCTGGTGGGCTTCAGTCTGGTGGGATGGGATCTGGTGCCCATCCACCACCTTAAACATTCACTCCCTCCACCACCGGCGTACCGTGGCTGCAGTGTGTACCATCTACAAGATGCACTGCAGCAACTCGCCAAGGCTTCTTTGGCAGCACCTCCCAAACCCACGACATCTTCCACCTAGAAGGACAAGGGCAGCAGGCGCATGGTAACACCACCACCTGCAAGTTCCCCTCCAAGTCACACACCATCCTGTCTTGGAAATATATCGCCGTTCCTTCATCGTGGCTGGGTCAAAATCCTGGCACTCCCTCCCTAACAGCACTGTGGGAGTACCTTCAGCACACGGACTGCAGCGGTTCAAGAAGGCGGCTCACCACCACCTTCTCAAGGACAATTAGGGATGGGCAATAAATGCTGGCATTGCCAGCGAAGCCCACATCCCGAAAATAAAACAAAAAAACCTGACAGATTAAATCTATCATATTTACACCAGGAAGGTCGAAGCATCTTCCACCTTCAATGATTCAAATCTTTGCTGGTTCTCATGCGCAACAATTTAATGTAATTTGATTAATAGAAGCTGACCCATTCTGAGTGGGATGAATATTATGTTTCTAATGGTACATTACTCTTTTGTATACATTATTATTGGGATAACCAGTTATTGCAATGAACTGTAAGATGATTCTCGTCAAGATAGAAGTTGCACTGCTCTGTTTATCTTTGCAGATGCCCAACTTTTATTCTTTTTCAACTAAATACTTTATAAGGAAGAAGTGAACAGGATCAACAGTGCAGAAGGATGCCATTTGGCACATCACACCGGCACCTGGAGCTCTCTACTCTACTTCCATTTCCCTGCCCTTTCTCCGTGCCCCTTTATATTATTCACTTTCAAATATTTATCCAATTCCCTTTTCAGTGGGGTTAGTCTGTCTCAATAACCACTTGTGGTGAAGCATTCCATGTTCAAATAACGCTCTGTGTTTGGAAACAAAATCTTCTGATTTCCCCCTGGGTTTCGGTGTTAGATGTGGCTCAGTGAAGTAGCACTTTCACTTGAGTCAGAAGGTTGTGGGTTCAAGTCCCGCTCCAGAGACTTGAGCACAAAATCCTAGGCTGACATTTCTGTGCAGTACTGGGGGAGTGCTGCGCTGTCAGAGATGCTGGGCTGGATTTTGATACTGGGGCGGGTTGGGGTCGTGTCATCCGTATTTCGTGTTATCCACCCGCCTGCAATTGGATGTGGGAGATTGAGGCAATTTTCACTTAATTGGGCAATTGAGTTCCAGCATGTGGGAACCCATGAACCAATTAGTGGTTTCAGTCTGAAAGTCGCCTCTGATGATGTCATCATTGTTGCTGCATTGCAGGTCAGAGACTGCCTGGCCTTTTGAGAGAGAGAGAGAGAGAGAGAATTTTTTTTGCATCCAGGTCCTCTCACAGCAAAG
Organism: Squalus acanthias; assembly: GCA_030390025.1. NCBI lineage: Eukaryota > Metazoa > Chordata > Chondrichthyes > Squaliformes > Squalidae > Squalus > Squalus acanthias. Next base: position 63,472,000 of record CM059435.1, read on the forward strand.
GCCAGGCAGTCTCTGAAGACATTCAATGCAGCAGCATCAGAGGCGACTTTCAGACCTAATACTACTACTACCTTCATCACATCTCCGTTGTAATAGTGGACCTGCAGCTGATAGTCAGCTATCCACTTGTGCTCCCGCCAGGTTTCACTAGCGTGTTTTACATCAGGCGTGCTTCACGTGGGAAAAGGGTTAAACTAGCTAAAACGTTTCAAAATGGCATTACAGAGCCAATTTAGGGCTTGTTAAGGGCTTTAATGGCCTCTCCCGCCTCTTGGAGGCGGGACGGAGTCGGGAACACCGCACACGATTTTATCAAAATTGCGTGGAGGCAGGATCGGGTCCGCCCGCCACTTTTCACAATTTTAACCCCCCACACACCTCCAAACCCGCCTCCACGGCCCTATGAAAATCCAGCCCAATGTCTTTTGGATGAGACGTTAAACCGAGGCCCTCTCTGGTGGACGTAAACGATCCTGTGCCCGAATAGAAGAAGAGCAGGAGAGTTATCCCCGTTGTCCTGGCCAATATGTATCCCTCAACTAACATCAGTAAAAAAAAAAGCAGATGACATGGTCATTATCACATTGCTGTTTGTGGAATCTTGCTGTGCGCAGATTGGCTGCTGCGTTTCCTACATTACAACAGTGACTACACTTCATTGGCTGTAACGCGCTTTGGAATGTACTGAGGTCATGAAAGGAGCTATAGAAATTCTTTCTTTTAAGAACATAAGAATTAGGAGCAGGAGTAGGTCATACGGCCCCTCGAGCCTGCTCCGCCATTCAGTAAGATCATGACTGATCTGCTACCGCAACTCCACCTTCCCGCACCATCCCCATATCGCTTGATTCCCCTAGAGTCCAAAAACCTACCGATCTCTGTCTTGAATATACTCAACGACTGAGCACTCACAGCCCTCTGAGGAAGAGAATTTGAAAGATTTTCTTTTCAGTTCTTCTAGAGAGAGTCTTGAATCTTTGGCCCTTTGTTACAGAACTTGAAATCTCTCATGATTTTGAACATTTCTATTCGATCCACCCCTCCTTATTCTCCCCTTGCAAAAAGCCCTACTTTTTCAAACCGTTAGTAACCACATCCTGTCAGTCCTGAACCAAGGAGCCCCTCCTTCTAATGGATTTCCCCACAACTTTGTATATTTCTGTTAAACCTTCCCCCAACAACCCAAGCAAAAACATGCAGTTACTCGATATCCAGCAGCTGATGACTGTGAGGATGCCACATAAGCATTAAAGCCCCGATGTTAACTTAATATCAACAATGTCAGCTGTGACTCAGTGGGTAGCACACTTGCCTCTGAGTCAGAAGGTTGTGGGTTTAAGTCCCACTCCAGGGACTTGAGCACATAAAGCTAGGCTGACACTCCAGTGCAGTGCTGAGGGAGCGCTGCACTGTCGGAGGTGCCGTCTTTTGGATGAGATGTTAAACCGAGTCTGCTCTCTCAGGTGGATGTAAAAGATCCCATGGCACTATTTCGAAGAAGAGCAGGGGAGTTATCCCCGGTGTCCTGGCCAATATTTATCCCTCGACCAACATAACAAAAACAGATTATCTGGGGTCATTATCACATTGCTGTTTGTGGGACCTTGCTGTGTGCAAATTGGCTGCTGCGTTTCCTACATTACAACAGTGACTGCACTCCAAAAGTACTTCATTGGCTGTAAAGTGCTTTGAGACGTCATGAAAGGCGCTATAGAAATGCAAATCTTTCTTTAACCCGCCTGATTGGAACGAGGCAGGTTTGGGTCAGATGCCCGATGTATAAGTTGCCCGATTTTATACTTCATTGACTTCAGCGGAGAGTATAATCGGGCGTCCGACCAGAACCCACCCCAGGAGAGCGAGGTTAAAATCGGGGCTCAGGCGTCTGCCTAGAACGATGTAAATTGAATGCAAACTCCGACTCGGTTGTCTGGGGAAACTGGGATCAACTGCCAGCGAGCTCCCACCTGAAAGGCAAGGGGAAATTCCCATGAGGCCAGCTGTTAAGCTGGGTAGTCCTTACGAGACCGTTCAGGGAGTCGGACACAAGCTCCCGCTGCACCGTCCGGGAATGAGAGGCACAGCCTCGCTGGAGTTAAATTCCGGAGCTGTTTAGTTACTAGACCATGATACACGACAGCAACCAGTGGCTCCCCAGATTGACCCCTCACCTGGACATAGGAACAGGCAAAGGCCATTCGGCCCCTCGAGCCTTACGCTAGTCATGGCTGATCTGTATCTTAACGTCCATCTACCCGCCTTGGTTCCATAACCCTTAATACCCTTGCCGAACAAAAATCTATCAATCTCTGTTTTGAAATTTTCAATTGACCCCCCCCCTCCAGCCTCAACAGCCTTTTGGGGGAGAGAGTTCCAGATTTCCACGACCCTTTGTGTGAAGAAGTGCTTCCTGACATCACCCTTGAACTCTCCCTCTCCCACCCTCCGCCCCCTCCAACTGGCTGAGGCTCATTGTAACGTCACCTACCGCCCTCCTCTCCAGCTGAGACCAGTGGAACGGAACATAAGTTGAAGGGCAGAGTTAATAACCATTAGCTGATCTATGCTTTTCAAAAAATATGTTGAATTAACAACAAAGAATAACTGAGAATGGAAGCTCAGTAACGGTGCGGAGCTCCCGACAAAGTGTCAGTGGGCCAGCTCCTCGCTGTGGTGGGACTGTGAGGTATGTACCAACGCCCCTCCTGGGCTGGCTTGTGGATGTGACGTCAATCGAGCTTTGTTGTCCTGCAGGTGATCCACTGGAATTCTCCCAAGAAACTGCGAGTGAAGAACAAGCACGTGGAGTTTTTCCGGAACCTTTACCTGACGTTCCTGGAGTACGACGGGAATCTCCTGCGCCGGGAGCTGTTTGGCTGCCCCAGCGAGGTCGACAAGAACAGTCAAAACGTAAGTGCAGAGAAAGCCTGGGTGGATTTGGGCCTGGTTTCTGGGTGGATTTGGGCCTGGTTTCTGGGTGGATTTGGGCCTGGTTTCTGGGTGGTGCACAGTAAGGTGCCTGAGGCGTTCTCGTTATCACGGTCATGAGGCAATGTTCTTTCAATTCACTGAAGGTTCAGTTCGCCCCTTAAATCCCAGCACCTTATGAGGTATAAGTTATGAGGTTCTTCTCGCTGGTTCTACTTTCTTGTGACAGTGAAAGAGATTACAGGAAGTGACAGTGAAAGAGATTACAGGAAGCAGGAAGTGACAGTGAAAGAAATTACAGGAAGTGACTGAAAGAGATTACAGGAAGTAGGAAGTGACAGTGAAAGAAATTACAGGAAGCAGGAAGTGACAGTGAAAGAGAGACGGACAGACAGAAAGAAAGAAAGAAATACAGACTTGCATTTCTACAGCGCCTTTCACGACCTCAGGACGTCCCAAAGCGCTTTACAGTCAATGAAGTACTTTTGAAGTGTTGTCACTGTTGTAATGTAGGAAACGTGGCAGCCAATTTCTCACAAGCTCTCACAAACAGCAATGTGTTAATGACCAGATAATCTTTTATTTAGTGATGTTCATTGAGACAGAGAGAGAGCGACATTGAGACAGAGGTAGTGAGAGAGAGACAGAGGGAGAGCGAGAGAGATAGAAGTAGAAACCTCAAAAAATAATTGGTATAGAGAATACTTAAGTCGCACTCTGTAGTCTGAAAGAAAAGTGCTGATTTTGTTCCAACTGCACAATAATTATTACTGCACGACACTGGTGCAGGGGCTGATAAGGGGGAAGAGCTGAAAGATGGGATTGAAGGGGGAGACTGTCGTGGTGGCTGGGATTTTAATGATGCAAATCCATAAATCTTGGAGCGACAGATGTGTCCGTGCCTAAATCCGTTGACAGGCTTTTATTGCACCATTTACTCTGCTGATGGCCATGATAAATCTAACAGCCCAATAATTTCATTTAAAAATAAAGTTCAGTTATTTTGCCTGAGCCGAACTCACTTGGCAAAAAACCCACAATTGCTGCCAGCTTCAGGGCCTTTGTTACAAAAGAAAATCTAGTCTTTTCCAAATAAATGTTTTGAAGCCGTGCCGATAGTTCTTCGCTGTCACTCGCCTCTCAAACTGAGCAGTTTGTAACCCAGAAACACGTGCGGCACCAATTGGCTAAGTTACCAGAACATATACAAGAGTTACGAAATTAATTTTGTATTCCTGGCTGGAATGCTGACGGGCTTGGTTTGTTAGCAGCAGGTAGCTGTGGTGAACGAATACAGCGTTCGAAAACGAGGTGAGAAATATGAAAAGTACACGGGAAAGTTACGTGAAGGTAAATTTTCATGAATTAGCACAGTCGTAGAATGGTACAGCACAGAAGGAGGTCATTCGGCCCATCGTGCCTGTGCTGGCTCTTTGAAAGTGTTATCCAATTGGTCCCCCTTCCCCGCTCTTTCTCCATAGACCTGCACATTTTTCCTTTTGAAGTATCTATTCAATCCCCTTTTGAAAGTTACTGTTGAATCTGCTTCCAGGCAGCGCATTCCCGATCACAACAACTCGCTGCGTAAAAAAAATTCTCCTCATCTCCCCCCTGATTCTTTTGCCAATCACCTTAAATCTGTGTCCTCTGGTTACCGACCCTCCTGCCACTGGAAACAGTTTCTCTTTATTTACTCCATCAAAAACTCCCTCATAATATTGAACATCTCTATCAAATCTCCACTTAACCTTCTCTGCTCTAAGGAGAACAACTCCAGTCTCTCCACATCACTGAAGTCACTGTAAAAGCAGCTAATGCTCACCACGTGAGTGATGCTTCTGTTAAAGGCGAGCTAAGGGACTGCCCTTGATGTAACACGTGCTAAAATCTGCAGAAACAAGTCCAGATAATGTCTGCTGAATGTGGCCCTCACCAAGTGTAAAGAGGCTGGGTCAAGCCCAGCATCTACAATGGGTTTGACACCCCTGGTCTAATACCGACCCACTAAATGAAATGCTGTTCCTTTTCCATTGTCTTAGTCTTAGTGTTCATGTCTTTCTGTTTTTCAGCTTCAGAAGCAGTTATTAGAACTCGATGAGGACGACCCCTGCTACGAATTCCGAAGGGAGCGCTTTACTGTCCATCGCACCCATCTCTATTTCTTGCACTACGAGTTCGAGCCTTCTGCTGAAAACACCGAGGTTACGCTGGTGGCCCAACTCTCGATGGACAGGTCAGGAAGCTTTGACCTTTTTTATTTCGCGTTCATCAAGGTGAAGGATGTTAGTGGTGCAAAACAATGGAATTTCCAATTTTCGGTCACCTAGTACCCTCAGGAATAGGATGGTGTGACTGCGGATGCCTCTACTCTACCCCAACACTGCACAAAGGGGTCTTCTTTCCACCTTCCGCGCCAGCTTCTTAGACTGCCAGTCGGTGCTGAATTTGCCCTGGTATTTTGTGTTGGTGAGCCAATGCCAACAAGGAACTAGGTCAACACTGCCCAATCTCATGCCAATCGCATAGGTCCCTTACATTGAACAGACCTCTCACCTGTCTAAGCTGTCTCTGAACCAAGATCCCAGAGGTGGAGCCAACCTTCTGGTCTGTGCCCTGGTGTTGACTTCCTCCTGCCCCAGCCCCTCCCCAGTTTCAAGTTAGCTAATCTCAACTAGCATCTCATCTGGCAGTGTTCTCTGACTATATATGCTGTACCTATATACATCTCTTCACTTCACCTGACGAAGGAGCAGCGCTCCGAAAGCTTGTGATTTCAAATAAAACTGTTGGACTATAACCTGGTGTTGTGCGACTTCTCACAATAATCTCAACTAGGACAGCGGTACGGGTGCTTCTGTGTTAGAGAGAGTGGAAGTTAGCCAAGGTTCCCACTCTTAATCACAATCCAGTGACCCCTACCTGGGAAAATCGGCCACGGGGGCGCTAACTTTTTCGGGGCGCTACCCAATTTTTACCCCTGACAGTTCAGTCTATTGCTTGCTATCAAGGGTTAGGGTATAGACCTTGACCCATCTAGAGTTTCTTGTATGGTTGCCCAACTCCTTCAGCTGCTGATCGGATCTTGAGATTGGATTCTGCCACGATAAAGCTTACTGAATGCAAAAGATATATACAGTCCTCACCGCTTAGAACAGGCGCGTTTGTGCGAATGTGATTTGCCTGCTATACGCAATGGCCGGTCTAACGGTAGCGCTATTACAGTACTCGACTATATAACATGAATGATCCTTCTGTGTAGTGACCTTTTTGCACAGTTTCCAGCCCCACTCTGACCAGTGCACAGTACAAACTGTAACCCCACACCACTTAGAGGGGATTAGATGGGTTTAAGTACACAAAAGGTAAATTGGACCATTACTTTTAAAAACAGAAAATGCTGGAAATACTCAGCAGGTCAGGCAGCATCTGTGGAGAGAGAAACAGAGTTAACGTTTCAGGTCGATGACCTTTCATCAGAACTGGTGCAAGGTCATCGACTCTTGTTTCTCTCTCCACAGATGCTGCCTGACCTGCTGAGCATTTCCAGCCTTTTCTGTTTTTATTTCAGATTTCCAGCATCCGCAGTATTTTGCTTTTGCTCTTTCCTGATGTTTGTTCTTTCATTCAGTGCACCTTAATGAGGTGCAAACTAGTGAGTAAGCACAGCCGTTTCTGCCCGAAATAAACGGAGCGCTTAAGACGCTATAACCGGTCGTTAGTGCAAATGGATACTGGTTATCGCTTTACGACCGATATAAGTGACTGTCAGTTTTAAACATGGACGTTTTAAATGGTGGGGACTGTATAGGGGCAGAAACCTCTTCCTGTTGGCACACCTTTTTGTAGAGATTGTATTTTTATAAATAGCCATGTGTTAGGAACATAGGAACAGGAGGAGGCCATTCAGCCCCTCGAGCCTGTTCTGCCATTCAATGAGATCATGGCTGATCTGTATCCTAACTCCATCCACCCGCCTTGGCTCCATATCCCTTAATACCCTTGGCCAGCAAAAATCTTATCAATCTCCAATTTAAAATGATTAAGTGAGCTGGCATCTACTGCTTTTTGTGGGAGAGAATTCCACACTTCTGCCACCCTTTGCAGGAAGAAGTATTTCCTAACTTCTCCCCTGAACGGCCTGGCTCTGATTTTAAGGTTATGCCCCCTGGTCCTAGACTCCCCCACCAGCAGAAAAAGTTTCTCTCTCTCTACTCTTATCAATTCCTTTCAAAATCCTAAAAATCTCAATCAAATCACCCCTTCACCTTCTATATTCCAGAGAATACAAGCCTAGTTTATGTAATCTCTCCTCATAATCTAACCCTTGGAGCCCTGGTAACATTCTGGTGAATGTGCACTGCTCTCCTACCAAAGCTATGTCCACTGACACTCCCCTGTCCAATACTTTAGTTACTCCCTCAAAACATGCAGTTAGGTTTGTTAGACATGACCTACCCTTTGTTGGCTCTTTCTAATCAGCTCAAATTTCTCCAAGTGCTCAGTCACTCTGTCCTTAATTATAGATTCCACAATCTATAACTTCCCCACAACAGATGTTAGTCTAACAGGTCTATAATTTCCTGGTTTCTCTCCCTTACCTTTCTTAAATAATGGAGTTACATTTGCAATTTTCCGATCTGAAGGGACAATTCCTGAATCGAGAGAGCTTTGGAAGATTATGGCTAAAGCATCTGCAATTTCCTCACCTACTTCCTTTAAAACCCCGAGGTGGAAACCATCAGGTCCCGGGGATTTGTCAGTCTTTAGTGCCATTAGTTTTTTTCATACTGATTCTTGCTTACGTTAACTTCAGTGAGTTCCAGTCCTTGATTCAATATTAGTTTCCCTGGAATGTCAGGTATATAATCCTCTTCCTCTACTGTGAAGACTGACACAAAATAATTATTCAACAAGTCTGCCATTTCCTCATTTTAATTTGTAATATTACCCGCACCTGTCTTTCAAGAGCCCACATTGCTCTTGACTACCCTTTTTCTTCTAATACAATTGTAAAACGTTTAGTGTTAATCTCGATAACCCTCGCAACTTTCTTTTCGCATTCCCTTTTAGCAACTGTCGACAGTTGATTAACTTTGCTGCTCTCTCTCCTTCCTCAGGCTGCAGATGTTGGAGGCGATCTGCAAGCACTGGGAGGGGCCGATCAGCCTTGCGCTCTACCTGTCTGACGCCGAGGCCCAGCAGTTCCTCCGCTACGCCCAGGGCTCGGAGGTCCTGATGGGCAGGAGCAACGTTGGCTACCACATCGTCTACAAGGAAGGACAGTTCTATCCTGTCAATCTGCTGCGGAACATCGCGATGAAACACGTCAACACGCCCTACATGTTCCTGTCCGACATTGACTTCCTCCCCATGTATGGTCTCTATGAGTACCTCAGGTATTGAATGAGATCAAGAGCATCTACACAGGCTAGGATCATGGTTGTCACACATTGCCCAAATAATAGGCTGAATGGCGCCAACATTTGAAATATAATTACATACAGTTACATAGGCCGGAATTTTAATCTGGAGGTGGGTCGGAAGCCGGTGGCGGGGGGGGGCTAGAAACCGGTCGGGAAACCCAGGAGAATGGGTTACCCGCAGGCCCAGCCGAATTTAACGGCAGGGCCTGATTAACCTTTCAAAGCTCTGTTTCCCACCCCCAGCCAGCCAGATGGAGAGGCTGGCTGGCTGCGGGCGGGTAGGCCTGCGGCACTCGGCCACAGCGAGGAGGGAAAGAGGGAAACGGGGTGGAGGGGGTGTGGTCGAGGGCTGGAGGATGATCGGGGGTCAGAGAGGGAAGGCCAGGAAGGCGATCGGGGGCCGGAGGTGGGAGGTCAGAGGCCTCGTTGTGGGGTGGGGGGGATTCAGAAGCTTCGGGGGGCCTATTCAATCTCAGGGAGTGGGTGAGGCAGGGACGCTGGATTTAGCAGGTGAGTGGAAAGGCTCTTACCTCCTGGCTCCAGCAGTCCTCGCCTTACTTTAGCTGCCGGATTCCCCGAGGCCTGGGAAACCCGACCAGCCAGAGGTAAATTTATAATGGCGTTTAAATCTGAGCCACACCATTATAATATTTAAATAGGCGACCCGCCCCCTGGGAGCGGGTTGGCTGCCCCCACCCCCCCTGGGAGCGGGTTGGCTGCCCCCACCCCCCGTCCCGCCTCCGTTAAACCCGGAAGTGGGTGGGTTGGACGCGGGTTGTGGTTGGGATTTTGTTTTTTAACTCTTTATCCTCCCATCCGACCTCAACCCACCCATTTTTTGGGGTTCAAATTCCCTCCATAGAGCCTACAGCACAGAAACTGGCCATTCGGCCCAACTGGTCCGTGCCGAGGTTTATTCTCCACACGAGCCTCCTCCCACCCTACTTCATCTCACCCTATCAGCATTTCCTTCTATTCCTTTCTCCCTCAGGTGTTTATCTAGCTTCCCCCTAAATGCCTCTATGCTGTTCGCCTCAACTACTCCCTGTGGTGGCGAGTTCCACATTCTAACCACTCTCTGGGTAAAGAAGATTCTCCTGAATTCCCTGTTGAATTTATTAGTGACTGTCTTATATTTATGGCCCCTAGTTCTGGTCTCCCCCACAAGTGGAAACATCTTCTCTAGGTCTAGCCTATCAAACCCTTTCATAATCTCATAGACCTCTATCAGGTCATCCCTCAGCCTTCTTTTTTCTAGAGAAAAGAGCCCCGGCCTGTTCAGTCTTTCCTGAGAGTTAATAACCTCTCAGATCTGGTATCATCCTAGTAAATATTTTTTGCACCTTCTCCAGTGCCTCTATGTCCTTTTTTGCAATATGGGGACCAGCACTGTGCCCAGTACTCGAACTCTAGCGTCTCAATAGGATACCTTGAGGAATCGCAAGGTAAATACTCAGCTCCGGGCAAGCTGATCGAAGAGAGGGACCGACCGGTCGGTGCAGTGGGTCAGACACTAGCCTTTCAGTCTGCGGCTTGTGTTCAAATCCAGCCCAAAGTAATGAACTTAACGTCATCTTTGCCTGCAAACTGTTTCTTCTCCTAAGCTCCACGTGCTCACACCTCCTGCTCCCTGCATCCCCAAGGTGCTGATATCAGGACTCATCTCCCAGCTGTAACTCATCCTTTCCCAGGGCCTCAAACTGCGGAACTCTTCCCTCTATCAATATTCCCTGTCTCGCAGGGGTTTAAAAACCCAGCTTGACATTGTCTCCTCCCCCACCCCCTCCTCCATACCTGTTGATGTTTCTCACCTCCCCGTTTACGGTTTTAACCCCTGGTGACTGACGCCTCGCACTTTAACACCTTTCACGTTGTTTTCTCAATATGTAAATAGGGAAAGTCTTTTGAGAGGGCTGTGGAATTTTAAATGACCCCCCCCCCCCCCTCCGGCCTACCTACGCACCGTGCAATTCCCCCAGGGAATAATCACTCAGACCTGGAATAATGAGGGGAGACCCGCTCATCCCTCCCAGCAACAGTGGGCACATTCTTCTGTTTAGTGGGCCAGCAGCATCACCTGCAGGACCGTGCCGGTACTGCAGCCGCTGGAAGCGTTCACATTTAACCGCATGGGCTGGGAATGACTATTGCCAGCATTTGCTGATCACTTTTGCCCGGCACTCCTCTGTCCTCTTGTTTTTTTAAAATTTTAAATGTCTCCATTAAAGTAGTGGACGGAGGAATATTTACCAAACGTGTTGAGTTGACCTGCTATTATTCCCAACAGTAATTTCTAGCCTGCTGAGATTTTGGGGACAAGAAAAGGCCTTACAGAGTTCTGAGATTGAAACCCACACTCATTTCATTGTAATAGCAGCACTGCATGTGTGGTCATTTGCACTCGTCTTATCGTCTCCTTCCCTCACCTTCGCCTCCCCTCTCCTGTTCTATTCCAATCCTCCTCTCTGCACTCCTTCTCCAGCTTCCATTCAATCACTTCCTCGCCCCTCTCTACCCCTTTGTTCTCTTCCTTTGCCCCTCTCTTTTCCTTTCTCTTCTCTTTCTTTCCCTCTGTCTCTCCCCCATCCATTTCCTCCCTCCCTCTATCTTTTCCCCGTCTCTCCTCCATCTTTCCCCTCTTCCGTGTCACAACCTCCATGACCCCTGTCTCTTTCACCCCCCCCTTCTCCCTGCACCCTTTCTCTCCCGCCTCTGCCTCACTCCCCCCTTCCCTCTCTGCTCTCTTGCTCCTTCTCTTCGCTTCTTAGGTGTCAGCCTGGCTCTCAGTGGGTCACACTCTCGCCTCTGAGTCAGAAGGTCATGGGTAAGAACCCCACTCCAGAGACTTGAGCCCGTAATCCAGGCTGACACTCCAGTGCAGTACTGAGGGAGAGCGGCACTGCCAGAGGTGCCGTCTTTCGGATGAGGCGTTAAACCGAGGCCCCGTGTTCTCTCAGGTAGATGTAAAATATCCCACAGCACTATTCAAAGAAGAGCAAGGGAGTTCTCCTTGGTGTCGTGAGCAATATTTATCCCTCCACCAACATCACTAAAAAACAGATTATCTGATCATTTATCTCATTGCTGCTTGTGGGATCTTGCTGTGCACAAATTAGCTGCCGTGTTTCCTAAATTACAACAGTGACCACACTTCACAAAAGTACTTAACTTGGCTGTAAAGGGTTTTGGGACGCCCTGAGGTTCTGAAAGGCACTATATAAATGCCTTCTTTCCCTCCCTCCGTCTATTCACTTCCTTCATGTCTTCACTCTGTCATAGAAACATAGAAGATAGGAGCAGGAGTAGGCCATTCGGCCCCTCGAGCCTGCTCCGCCATTCGATGAGATCATGGCTGATCATCCAAACTCAGTACCCTGTACCTGCCTTCTCCCCATATCCCTTGATACCTTTAGCTTTAAGAAATATATCCAACTCCTTCTTGAATATATTTAATGACTTGGCCTCAACTACCTTCTGTGGTAGAGAATTCCACAGGTTCACCACCCTCTGGATGAAGAAATTCTTCCTCATTTCTGTCTCCCTCTGTCCCCCATGCCCCCTCTGTCTGTCTCCTCTCCCCCTTCTTTTACGCGGTGCCCTGGATATTATCGTGCAATCTGAATTGTTTGCAGTTCTGAAGACTCTGTGTGTCCTTCTCTTGCAGGAAGTCTGTTGTCCAGCTTGATATGGCTAACACGAAGAAAGCTCTAATTGTGCCAGCGTTTGAGACTCTCCGCTATCGCCTGTCCTTCCCAAAATCTAAAGCGGAGTTATTGTCCATGTTAGACATGGGAACGCTCTTCACTTTTAGGTAATGACTGAGCAGGTTAGATTTTTATACCTGTAACACATATATAACCACATGTATACAATCATATATAATGTGTTAATATGGATTTTTATACACATGTGCTTAAAATATGTGACACTTGATTTCAGCCAGACTATCAGCAATTGTACCTGCCCTGGGAGTGTTTGATGGGACAGTGTAGAGGGAGCTTTACTCTGTATCTAACCCGTGCTGTACCTGCGCTGGGAGTGTTTGATGGGACAGTGTAGAGGGAGCTTTACTCTGTATCTAACCCGTGCTGCACCAGCCCTGGGAGTGTTTGATGGGACAGTGTAGAGGGAGCTTTACTCTGTATCTAACCCGTGCTGTACCTGCCCTGGGAGTGTTTGATGGGACAGTGTAGAGGGAGCTTTACTCTGTATCTAACCCGTGCTGTACCTGCCCTGGGAGTGTTTGATGGGACAGTGTAGAGGGAGCTTTACTCTGTATCTAACCCGTGCTGTACCTGCCCTGGGAGTGTTTGATGGGACAGTGTAGAGGGAGCTTTACTCTGTATCTAACCCGTGCTGTACCTGCCCTGGGAGTGTTTGATGGGACAGTGTAGAGGGAGCTTTACTCTGTATCTAACCGGTGCTGTACCTGCCCTGGGAGTGTTTGATGGGACAGTGTAGAGGGAGCTTTACTCTGTATCTAACCCGTGCTGTACCTGCCCTGGGAGTGTTTGATGGGACAGTGTAGAGGGAGCTTTACTCTGTATCTAACCCGTGCTGTACCTGCTCTGGGAGTGTTTGATGGGACAGTGTAGAGGGAGCTTTACTCTGTATCTAACCCCGTGCTGTACCTGTCCTGTGAGTGTTTGATGGGACAGTGTAGAGGGAACATTACTCTGTATCTAACCCATGCTATACCTGCGCTGGGAGTGTTTGATGGGGCAGTGTAGAGGGAGCTTTACTCTGTATCTAACCCATGCTGTACCTGCCCTGGGAGTGTTTGATGGGGCAGTGTAGAGGGAGATTTACTCTGTATCGAACCCGTGCTGTACCTGCCCTGGGAGTGTTTGATGGGACAGTGTAGAGGGAGCTTTACTCTGTATCAAACCCGTGCCGTACCTGCCCTGGGAGTGTTTGACAGGACAGTGTAGAGGGAGCTTTACTCTGTATCAAACCCGTGCCGTACCTGCCCTGGGAGTGTTTGATGGGACAGTGTAGAGGGAGCTTTACTCTGTATCTAACCCGTGCTGTACCTGCTCTGGGAGTGTTTGATGGGACAGTGTAGAGGAAGCTTTACTTTGTATCTAACCCATGCTGTACTTGCCCTGGGAGTGTTTGATGGGACAGTGTAGAGGGAGCTTTACTCTGTATCTAACCCGTGCTGTACCTGCCCTGGGAGTGTTTGATGGGACAGTGTAGAGGAAGCTTTACTTTGTATCTAACCCGTGCTGTACCTGCCCTGGGAGTGTTTGATGGGGCAGTGTAGAGGCAGCTTTACTCTGTATCTAACCTGTGCTATAATGAAAAATATCGGAACTGAATTATAACAGAATGATTTGTTGTTGATAAATGATCCCATATGAATAGACCTAACTGTAAACCAGGGATTGACTACATTGCCCCACTTTCAGCCTTCCCTCTGTGGACTGGGTGAAAGGTCACTGCACAGAAGGAGCATTCTTATATAGTCGAGTGCTACCATGTTATACCGGCCATCGCATATAGCGCGCAAATCGCGTTTGCATGAACGCACCCGCTATAAGCGGTGAGAACTGTAACTTGGCTCTGTTCCCCACAGAGAACACCTGGGACTCACTGCCCATGTTCTGTTCTGCAGGTATCACGTTTGGACCAAGGGTCACGCTCCAACGAACTTTGCCAAATGGCGGACAGCCACCACCCCCTATCACGTCGATTGGGAGGCAGACTTTGAGCCTTATGTTGTAGTAAGGCGGGACTGCCCGGAGTATGACAGGAGGTTCGTCGGGTTTGGCTGGAACAAAGTAGCACACGTCATGGAGCTGGATGCGCAGGTACTGTATTCTGTCTCCTATCGGGATCCGTAGGCAAACACTGTAGCTTCAGAGCAGTGCTGTCAGCTGTCTTATTTATCACAATGAAAGCTGTATGGAATGGAGAAAATCACTCTTTAGCTGATAGACTCTAATGCGCAATATGCTTCTTGTGTGACGCTATTGATCCATCATCTCAAATTGCTCCCATTGCTGTCGCCACCAGTTTTAGCCCAATATTTCACCTTAAAGTTACACACCTCAGAGGCATTGAGCTTCCTCTTTGAAGATAAAAGGTCAGGTTGCCTGACTTGCTCCGTAGGAGCGTGATATTTCTGAGAATGTAACGCTATTAGCGGGTCGTTAATTCATTCTCCAATCTGTCACTGTCTTTATGCCCCAGAATGCTCTCTCCAGACACAGTCCAAATTTGGAAGGGCAGAAAAAAGACTTGCATTTCTGTAGCGCCTTTCACGATCGCAAGATGCCCCAAAGCGCTTTACAGCCAATGAAGCACTTTTTTGAAGTGTGGTCACTGTTGTAATGTAGGAAATGTGGCAGCCAATTTGTGCACAGCAAGCTCCCACAAACAGCAATGTGATAATGACCAGATAATCTGTTTTTTAGTGTTGGTTGAGGGATAAATATTGGCCAGGACGCCAGGGATAACTCCCCTGCTCTTTGAAATAGTGCCGTGGGATCTTTTACGTCCGCCTGTAATTGTAATTGTACTGCGGGTATACATTTTTTCACAGTTCACATAGACTTAGTAAAAAAAATTCATCTCCCCTCCCATCATTACACTTTACTGAAATCCTAATATTAACATTAGGGTAATTAAATTCTGTGATGTAATCAAGGTCCAATGACAGCCCAGAATCTGTTATATAAAACATGCAGTACTTTACCCTCATAAAAACCAGCAGGATTTAAATGTAAACTTTAAGTTACATTTTTAATTCCAAAATATAGAATTTCTCTGAGGAACTGACTTTATTAAGATTGAATAGCTTCTCTGTAAAGCTCTCGCGATGGTTCAATTGGTAAACAGAGCCATGCAGGCCAGAAAGGCCCAGGCTCAATCCCTGGCCTGTGCAGAGTAGTGGTAGGGGACCTACAATTGGCTTCATTGCCCCGGGCTAGAGAAGGAATTAAATCACCCAGGGTTCCTACTGCTGGGCAGTGTCCAGTGACTCCTGTAAATGTACAAGATTGTCAGGTGAGCTCAGGATCTGCCTCGACCGCCATGCATTCCATGGCCAAATAGCCTGCCGGCACTGTGGGGTTTCACACGTGAAGACTGGCCGCGTGGTTGAGGAAGTGTACCCCAGCAGGAGTCAGGAGAGGAGGGGAACAGAAGGGGGAAAAGACTCCTGAGCTTTGAGTCTGTATCCTTGGTTTTAAGAGGCGGCTGGTTTGTTGTTATTAGTATTCCTGGCAATGGGAGCTTTCTTCTGATACCTGAAGGCCAAGTGACTTCTGTCCAGCCATCTGTTGTGTGCTACCCTAGGGCAGGTCCTAACTCAAGTCTCACACTTAAGTTGGTTTTTCGTTACCTTCCTCACGGATTTTAATCTTCGGGGTACCTTCTCCTATGGGGGGTGGGGGGGGGCTGCACCCGAGGCCAAAGAGGCCCACCTACCCGAGACTGTCTGGAGTGGGGCCTGAGCGCAACCCTCTGATTCAGAAGTGGGAATACTAGCGGTCGCTCTAACTGGACACAAGTGCCCCGCTGGATGTCAGCCCAGTATTTAGAGACCCTGTTCTAATCTCCACTTTCCGGGACTGACTGAAGCGGGGCTCGAACTCGCCACGTTCTGACTCCGAGGCGGGAACACTACCATTAAGCCATAGGCTTGCTGCTGCGGTCTTCTGTACCGACACATGCGTATCTAACAGGGTGCTCTCCACCTGTCTCTCTCTCTCTCTCTCTGTCGTTGCAGGAATATGAGTTTATCGTCCTCCCCAACGCTTACATGATCCACATGCCTCACGCCCCCAGCTTCGATATCACCAAATTCCGTTCCAACAAGCAATATCGGATTTGCCTGAAGACGCTGAAGGAGGAGTTCCAGCAGGACATGTCGCGTCGCTATGGCTTCGCGGCGCTCAAATACCTGACTGCCGAAAACAACAGCTGAGACCCCCAGACTGTCCTCGACCGACTTCACTTGAAACACTGCGAGGAGTGAAATGGGGGGTGCTGTGTACAGCCAATCGTGCAAAAATCAAAAAACCAAAATTTACGTGTGTACCCGCCAACGGTCAGGATTTGGGTGGAAGAGTTGTACTTAGAAGAGCTTACTTTGAGTCCTCCAAAGGCGTGTTAAAATATTCCTGTCGTTCGCTATTTAAGGCCTCTTCACCGTCCCACCCCATCTTATCGCCTTGCCCTTAAGGTGGGTCACCGATGTCCACGCAGCCTCTTTCAGCTAGGAGGGTGGGATGGGCCAGGCTTTAATGCAACAGCTGCCACCGCAACGTTGCTCCTTGATTGCTCAGAGGGGTTTCCACCCTTGAGTGCACCCCTTCGAGAGCTTAACACTTTGTTGTCGTGGCCTAGCGCACACAAAAGAAACAAGAATAGGAGGGGTGCAGTGGAGACCACCAGCAACAGCTGTGCTGTTCCTGGGTCGGTGTAACTTAGCAACTAGCATTGGCCAGCTACTGCAATGTTGATTTTCCTTGACCATCTTTTGCCATTCTTAATCCTTGGAGGTTCCTGCACTACTCTGACTTCCCAGCTGCCTCAGGCAGGTTCAAGGGTCAGGGCCCAGCCCTGCCACCTTCTGCTTGTAAAAGCAACGCCAGCGCTCTTAGGCTGTTGGGCGGCAATGAGCATCCGAAGTCCTGCTCAGTCCAAAACTTGAGAGAGTGTCTGTAGATTCAATAGGGTTCAGTCTCTGGTTCTTGGTTTGGTTCAGGAGGAGCTGCCCAGGGATAGTTGAGGGTGGGGGTTTCCAATGGCAAAAGGAAAGCTTGCAGCAAAGTTTTGACTCTTATCATTGCGTCGGA
The DNA here is from genome assembly GCA_030390025.1 of Squalus acanthias. NCBI lineage: Eukaryota > Metazoa > Chordata > Chondrichthyes > Squaliformes > Squalidae > Squalus > Squalus acanthias. The sequence continues at coordinate 63,489,158 of CM059435.1, forward strand.
GGTGGAATTTCGGGAGCAAGTGGCTGATGTGGCTTGGATTGGGCAAGAGACAGCGCTCCTCCCAATTACCAGTGTGGGTTTTGAGGCTTCAATTATAAAAAAAAATAAAATGAGAGTGTGATTTGTCAACTTCTGTGAAAGGAAATAAAGCAGATTCTACCCAAGGATCATGCTTTGGTTTGTAAAATCTTATTTAACTTGTCTAAATCAGAAGGACAGGTTCCAACCCTTGTGCCAGCATCACTGAAGGATGGGGTCATTTGTGATATTGAGTTCGCTAGGAGTGAATTGGAATCAAATAAATTAATGGCAGGTGACGGGGAGGTGTCGACGCATATTCCCGATTCCTAAAGTTTCCAATTTGGGCCTTTTCACCAAATTAATGAAATGTGACAATTGCTTAAATTGCTGAGTATTGATGCATCTGAAGAGGAAGATTTCTGTGCTCAACACTCATTGGAGCTGCTGAATTCTTTAAGCCTTACCATTAATGTCAAAATTGAAATCATGAAGGACATGGAGCTGCCCTTGATGTTCAAGTCGAAGTCGCGTTGAGGAGTGAAAAAGAGCAGAACTGTGGGATGTAACTTGTCGAGGTTGGGCAACGTAGATGGTGGTGTTGAATTCATTTGATTGGTTGCCCCAATGTATGAAATTACTGCTGTCTCACCATAGACTCGCAGTGATTCATTTCATTGAGCCCTGGGCAAATTTAGGACAAAACGTCCAGAAGTAGAGGGAGATCAACAGGTTGCTAGGAACGGCGATTGAGGTTGGGACACTAGGTTAATGCAAGAAACAATTGGATGCTGCAATGGGAAGATGGTAGGATTGATATTTGGAAGGACAAGGTCAAATGGGCTGAAGGGCCTTCTTCATACAAACCTGGGCCTTCTTCATACAAACCTATCTTATGATTTTCCTCAAGAAGTCAACTAAATTGAGGGAGAATTCATAATAGTGCAAACTGTACATGATCTGTTGGAGTGGAGTGGGTTTGATAGCCTACATGGCCAATTCTCAGTCTGTACTCATGCGCTGGTGAACCTCTGCCCAGTTTCAATGCATCAATGACTCTTCTCCTGAGTGCTACTGAATCTGCTTTAGACTGTTGATGTGTGCATCAACCGTTCGCAATATCTCGGTTCTTTTCTGTTGAAGTCTATCATATTCTGAAAAGAAGTTTGAGTTTCTGTGTGCCCTTATCAAAAGCTGTCAGTCTCCTTATTATGGAAGCTGCCAAGGTATGTCAGATGATTCCATGATGTACAGTTTGTCATGTAATCCCTACCCTGTCCCACAATGGATAAATATTGCTGAAACCAACCAGTACAATGACTGACAAAAAAAATCAACATTTCTTGGTGTCCCACAAATAATCTGACGGTATCTATCAGGTATAAAAAATAAATATACCCTTCTTTAACACTTTTTGTCCTCAGGGAGAGCACGATGGATGAACTGTAGACTAATTATTAGGTTATATAAGTCTCAGGATCAGAGCACAGTGTTGTATTGGACTGGACAATCACTGGAAGACTGTTGGACTATTTGAAGCACCATCGGACTGATTGAGAATCATTGGATCATTATTGGACAGTGTGGTGGATCGTTGGACTGTTGAGAATACAACTGAAGGATTCTTTGGACTGTATGAAGTGCTGTTGGAATGCTTCAATTGTTGGACTATTGACGTTACTCAACCATTTGTGTCACTATTGCACTCTTTGAAACGCTCATGGGCCGGCTGCAGGATTGTATGGGAAGAGGATTCTTTGGACTGTTTAATACACTGTTGGTCTGCTTCAATTATTAGATTCTTTGGAATATTACTGGGCCAATTATGTCACCATTGGGTGTTTGCAGTACGATTAAATTGTTTGGAAATTCATTCCAGAATCATTGAACTGTTTGGAGTAAGATTGGAAGTCTAGTGGAGTGGTGAGAGTACCGTTGGAGAACTGTGGGACTATTTGGAATACCACTGGACTGCTAGTAGTACTATTGGAGAATAGTTGGACTGCTAGGAGTACTAGTGGAGGACTGTTGAACTGCTCAGAGTACTGCTGGAAAACTGTTGACTCCTTGGAGCACAATTGAAGGTCTATGCTCCAGCTAGGAGCACCATTGGAGGATAGTTGGACAACTAGGAGCACCATTGGAGGATAGTTGGACAACTAGGAGCACCATTGGAGGATAGTTGGACAACTAGGAGCACCATTGGAGGATGGTGGGACAGCTAGGAGCATCATTGGAGGACGGTGGGACAGCTAGGAGCATCATTGGAGGACAGTGGGACAGCTAGGAGCATCATTGGAGGATAGTTGAACAACTAGGAGCACCATTGGAGGATAGTTGGACAGCTAGGAGCATCATTGGAGGATAGTTGGACAGCTAGGAGCATCATTGGAGGACGGTGGGACAGCTAGGAGCATCATTGGAGGATAGTTGGACAACTAGGAGCACCATTGGAGGATAGTTGGACAGCTAGGAGCATCATTGGAGGATAGTTGGACAGCTAGGAGCATCATTGGAGGACGGTGGGACAGCTAGGAGCATCATTGGAGGACGGTGGGACAGCTAGGAGCATCATTGGAGGACGGTGGGATAGCTAGGAGCATCATTGGAGGACGGTGGGACAGCTAGGAGCACCATTAGAGGATAGTTGGACAGCTAGGAGCATCATTGGAGGACGGTGGGACAGCTAGGAGCACCATTGGAGGATAGTTGGACAGCTAGGAGCATCATTGGAGGACGGTGGGATAGCTAGGAGCATCATTGGAGGATGGTGGGACAGCTAGGAGCACCATTGGAGGACGGTGGGACAGCTAGGAGCATCATTGGAGGACGGTGGGACAGCTAGGAGCATCATTGGAGGACGGTGGGACAGCTAGGAGCACCATTGGAGGATAGTTGGACAGCTAGGAGCACCATTGGAGGATAGTGGGACAGCTAGGAGCACCATTGGAGGACGGTGGGACAGCTAGGAGCACCATTGGAGGACGGTGGGACAGCTAGGAGCATCATTGGAGGATGGTGGGACAACTAGGAGCACCATTGGAGGATGGTGGGACAGCTAGGAGCACCATTGGAGGATATTGGTACAGCTAGGAGCATCATTGGAGGATAGTGGGACAGCTAGGAGGACTGCTCAGGGTACCTTTGGAGGACAGTCGGGAGGACTGGTGGGCTGTTTCCAATCATTGTACAACAGATTTCACTCTTTACCACAATGGGCAGAATGGCTGTCGAGAGAACTGGTCAGTCGGCACGAAGCAGAGCTGTCTTTGACATTGTGCAAGTGACAGAATAATAAATAAAAATGTAAAAATCCTTGAAACTTGTAGCCCTGTTCACCTTACTTTTTTTAAATGAGGTTTTTATGGCACTTATATTTTTAATAACCAATTATCAGCGATCAAAATAAACTAACTGTGGTCATTTTTCTCTTGGGATCAAACAAGGCTGCACCCAGAGGAGCTCCCGCAATGGCCTGGTGGGTGAAGGCACTGCCCAGTGTGGCACGGAGCCTCGCAGAGCACAAGGCCCCAGTTTTGGGAGCCAGTCTGTGCTGAATTAAGTGATCTCAGACAGGACAGCGTTACACTTGGCCTCAGAGCCCCTGGGTGAGAGACCGAGGAAAACGAATCAGTCCGGGTCACTGCTCCTGATCACTATCAGATGATGGAAAGAGCAGCTGTGGGCGTGGGGTGTCGGGTCAAAGCAGGATCAGGCTTAGCTGTGGTGCCTTCCACAGTCAAATAGCCCAGCAACACACACTCTCCAGGCTCAGTTTGAGGTGCAGCTCAACAAGGAGTCAATAGAGCTGATTTTCCTCTCTCCTGGGTCTGAAATGTGTCCAAGTTACAGGAGCAATGTTACTAAGGGTCTCCTCCCCCCACCACCCCTGATTTTGTTTGTCCAAACTTTGTCAATTGGGGAATGCTGGACTGCGGCACGCCAGAAGGGGACGCAGACATTAAAATCTTGTTTAAATTGATGTCAAATGATGTCACTCGGGTCTGCGGCTAGTGTCTCTTCACCTCCGCTCATCGCAGGTCAGGGAGCAGGGCACCCAAACAAAGCCAGCATCTCGCCTTCCTGTGCTGTGTTTCACCGGCTGCCGGATTTAAAGGGACAGGCCGCACATTGAAAGTAAGACTATTTCTGGAGCTCTTTTTTTTTGTTGTTGCTACTTTCGGAGAGCTTTGCATTTGGCCACGGATGTCTTTGTGGAGCGAAGTCTAAGGCAGGCCCTTGATATTAGTTGTTGTGCCCCATCCCTATTGAACTTTGAGGGTGCCATTTAGCATTTTTAGAAAGATGAGGAACAGAGTGAATAGGAGGCCATTTTAGATGCCATAAAAATGTAGGTATTCCAGGTGGGAGAGAGAAAGAAAGACTTGCGTTTCTATAGTGTCTTTCACCACCTCAGAACAACAACAACTTGTATTTATATAGCGCCTTTAATGTAGTAAAACGTCCCAAGGCGCTTCACAGGAGCGTTCTAAAACAAAATTTGACACCGAGCCACATAAGGAGATATTAGGGCAGGTGACCAAAAGCTTGGTCAAAGAGGTAGGTTTTAAGGAGTGTCTTAAAGGAGGAGAGAGAGGCGTAGAGGTTTAGGGAGGGAATTCCAGAGCTTAGGACCTAGGCAGCTGAAGGCACGGCCACCAAAGGTTGAGCGATTATAATCAGGGATGCTCAAGAGGGCAGAATTGGAGGAGCGCAGATATCTCGGGGGGGGTTGTGGGGCTGAAGGAGATTACAGAGATAGGGAGGGGCGAGGCCATGGAGGGATTTGAAAACAAGGATGAGAATTTTAAAAGACAAGCCATCCCAAAGCGCTTTACAGCTAATGAAGTATTTCTGAAGTGTAGTCACTGTTTTAATGTAGAAAACAGAGGGCACTGTTTAAAAGTGCCAATCAACAGCTCAAGATCTCCCTGGAATCCCAATGGCACTCACAGCCCTTCAGGCTCTTGCTCAAAGGAATTCCCCCCTACATGAACCGCCAAAGCTTCTCATCCATCAGTGTGCAGCGAATATGTGATTGCCAGGCTGAAAACAAGACGCTATACTCTCTGGAGTTTAGAAGAATGAGAGGTGATCTCATTGAACCATATAAAATTCTGAGGGGGATTGACAGGGTAGATGCTGAGAGGCTGCTTCCCCTGGCTGGAGTGTCTAGAACCAGGGGTCACAGTCTCAGGATAAGAGGTCGGCCATTTAGGACTGAGATGAGAAATTTCACTCAGAGGGTGATGAATCTTTGGAATTCTCTACCCCAGAGGGCTGTGGAGGCTCAGTCGTTGAATATATTCAAGACAGAGATCGATAGATTTTTGGGCTCTAAGGGAATCAAGGGATATGGGGATCGGGCGGGAAAGTGGATTCGACGTAGAAGATCAGCCATGATCTTATTGAATGGCGGAGCAGGCTCGAGGGGCCGTATGGCCTACACCTGCTCCTATTTCTTATGTTCCTTTGTTTTTTTTTTCATTTTGAGATGGTCAATAGGTTTTGAGACTCCCCTAATCAGGAAGAGTAGGCTTCCGGGGACCACAGTGCTGCCCCTTTCTTACTATTTTGGCTCAACTGCCTATTCTACTGGTCATCTTGCAGGGATCCCACTGCAAGAGACAGGGACGTGGGTGTCAGCTGCATACCCAGCAGAGGCTCTTGCGATCGAGGTGTTCACAACTTCGGCATCTTAAGTGACCCTGAGCTGACCTTCAAATCCCATATACTCTCCATCACTAAGACCGCCTACTTCCACCTCTGTAACGTTGCCCGTCTCCGACTCTGCCTCAGTCCATCTGCTGCTGAAACCCTCATCCATGCCTTTGTTACCTCCATACTCAACTATTCCAATGTTCTCCTGGCCAGCCTCCCATCTTCCACTCTACATAAACTACAGCTGATCCAAAACTCTGCTGCCCATGTCCTATCCCGCATCGAGTCCCGTTCACCCATCACCCCTGTGCTTGTTGATCTACATTGGCTCCCGGTCCAACAACATCTTAAATTTAAAAATCAATTCCCAGTATTTAAATTCCTTCAAGGTGTGACCCCTCCCTATCCCTGTAATCTCCACCCCTACAACCACCTCCCCCCCCCCCCCCCACCCAGGCCAACTCATTGTTCCTGTGATTCTGGCCTCGTGCAATCCCCCCTCCCTTTTTGATTGGTGGCCGTGCCTTCAGCCACCTAGGCCCCACACTCTGGAATTCCCTCCCTAAACCCATCCATGCCTCCACTTCCCTCTCCATTTTAGACCCTCCTTAAAAACCCCATCTTCCACAAGCTCTTGACCATCCTTCCTAATATTTCTTTTTTTGGCTTGGCTTCTATTCTTTTTGTAAAATTACACCTCTGTAAAGTGTTTTGGGACTTTTTTTCTATATTAAAGACACTGTATAAATCAAAGTTGTTGTTGGATCCAGATTGGGAGATTTTTCTTTAATTCATTCAGTGGATGTGGACATCTCCGACAAGTCCAGCATTTATTGCCCATCCCTAGTTGCCTTGAGAAGGTGGTGGTGGGCCTCCTTGGCCTGCTGGCAATGGTTTGATAGAACAGAGTGGCTTGCTAGGCCATTTAAAGAGGGCAGTTAAGAGTCAACCACGTTGGTATAGGACTGGAGTCATATATAGGCCAGACCGGGTAAGGACGGCAGATTTCCTTCCCTAAAGGATATTACTGAGCTTCATGATCACTTACTGAAACCATTTATTTCCAGATTTAGTCCAGGCCTCTGGATTGCTAGTCCAGTAACATAACCACTACCATACCCCTATTTAGAAGGACAAGGGCAGCAGACACATGGGAACACCACCACCTCCAAGTTCCCCTCCAAGTCACACACCATCCTGACCTCGAAGTATATCGCCGATCCTTCATCATCGCTGGGTCAAAATTCTGGAACTCCCTCCCTAACAGCACTGTGGGAGTACCTTCACCACACGGACTGCAGCGGTTCAAGAAGGTGGCTCACCACCACCTTCTCAAGGGCAATTAGGGGCAGGCAATAAATGCTGGCCTTGCCAGCGATGCCCAGATCCCATAAACTAATTAAAAAAAAATCATTGGTGATTCTCCGAATGGTGGAAAAAATTTGACGTTAAATAAACTCGTGAATCAACATCACTTTTTAGTTGAGTTGCTTCATTGTATACAGAGTAGAGTAGGCCCGATAATGTGTATTAATAAGGTTGCATCTTGTATGGTCAACCATAACTTGAAGCTTGGCATGTGACCTGGGAACCACTAACTGAGACGCAAGAAAAGCTGGTTACCAATTGATTTGCGTGCAGCACTCAGTGTGAACTTGGTAACAGTGCACGGGCCAGGGCTTGCTTTGTACAGGAGACGGACCAGAGATAAAGTCACAACCGAGTTTTTTGTCACAAAGGTAGCTGGTCAGAGGTTTATTCGTTCACGTTGTGTGGACCTGCTTGTGGCTGTGTAGTCCATACTGTCAAGGCACCGGGGCTCCTTAAGCCATGTGGTTGTTGCTGTTTCCACGGTAACCATTCACCTTCCTGCTGTTGCCGGTGTTGCATTTCAAAGTGGTCTACTCTGTGTCCCAAGCAGTCCCACTTGTTTCTGTTGTTGTTTCAGGTTATATAATCAATAAAAAAAAATCAATTCCACTGCCAATCTGCATGTTAACAGATTAAAGGACAATTTGCTTTGACGCATTCCTCATCCCTCAGTCCAGACTCCCAACTGCAGGCCGTGACGTGGTAGTTGCTGAGCTCCAGAGCCTAGTCCATGGCGGTTGACAGGGGTGGAAGCTGAAAGGGTGTTCACAAGAACCCTTCTAGCTCCCCAAGAGGCGGAGGGCAATCCTGTTTTGGTTGGCCAGCAGCATCGTGTATTTTGGTTGGCCAGCGTGGGCTGGCATGATAACAGACGGCAAGCAAACCAAATCCCGGCAATCACAGTCAGCAATAAGCAGCACCTTACCTAAAACGAGCGGACCTATTTAAATGAAGCAGTAATGACTGGCGGCATCATCCATCCCATTTTGCACCATTATTGTTCAGCACATATCACACCCATATAAAACGGGGTGTCCAGGGTTATTAGATGGCGATGTAAAGGTACAAGTGGATTTAAAGGGACCGGCAGCTGTAACGAAAAGATTCCTGGAAAGCTTATCTCCCATAAACATTTTTTTTTTCTCTTTCGCAGCTGACCACTGCTTCACCACGCTCCCGTTTTTCACAATCCACCCCAGTTCTAAAGAGGTCACGATGGGTTTCCCATTGGGAAAGCCCCTGTCTCTTTGGGATTGTTTGAGGAGAGGGCACAGCAGAGGGTGATCAGATTGGTCAGTCACACAAGAAGCATCTACCCACCCGTATTCTTACTCCAGACCAAAGGGGCTCCAACTCCAGCCAAACCAGGAGCAAGCAAGAGAAACATAGAAGATAGGAGCAGGAGTAGGCCATTCGGCCCCTCGAGCCTGCTCCGCCATTCGATGAGATCATGGCTGATCATCCAAACTCAGTACCCTGTCCCTGCTTTCTCCCCATATCCCTTGATCCCTTTAGCTTTAAGAAATATATCTAACTCATTCTTGAATATATTTAATGACTTGGCCTCAACTACCTTCTGTGGTAGAGAATTCCACAGGTTCACCACACTCTGGGTGAAGAAATTCTTCCTCATTTCTGTCCTAAATGGCTTACCCCTTATCCTTAGATTATGACCCCTGGTTCTGGACTCTCCAACCATCGGGAACATTCTTCCTGCATCTAGTTTGTCCAGACCTGTCAGAATTTTATATGTTTCGATGAGATCCCCTCTCATTCTTCTATACTCCAGCGAGTATAAGCCCAATCGACCCAATCTCTCCTCATATGTCATTCCATCAATGTGCTATGCCACATGCTGCAACCTGATCTACAGCATAGGCCCCACACCGCCAATGGCTGTGAAGGTCACAATCACCCTGACCCCTTATCTCATAGGCTCCTGGCTGTCATGACAGATCTCAGTACTAATAACCAATCAATCAGTTGCATTTTCTGCTAGAGCAACCCAGTTCATTACCTTCCCCGTGGACAATCCATGTCAGTGTGGCCAGGCACTGCAACTTTACAGAATGGCAGGATTTCCTGTGGTCTAAGGAGTCAATGATTGCACCCACACAGCCCATTGTTCTCCCTCGATCAGTCCCACCACCTACATCAACAGGAAAGGATCCCAACCTTTCAATGCCTAGCCCGTTTGTGACCAGCAGCACCACATTGCGTGAGCGAGTGCTCACTATCCTGGCAGCTGCCACGATGACTCCACCATGCCACAACTATTTCACCCTGAAAGGATGGTGTCCGTGGATCCTGGGAGATCAAGGCTACATTCCATAGCCATGGCTGATAACACGTGTATGATTTTCCCAGGACACCTATAACTAGGTCCATTCTACACCAGAGTCTTCATGGAGCTCACAGTTGGGGATTTGAAGTCCTGCTTCAAGTATGTGGGGGTGCTCCACAATACAGTCTAGCCAGAGACTTTAGGATTCTGGTGCTTTGCCACATACAGCGCAACTTTGCCTGACAATCATGGAGGCATCAGAGTATCCTATTCCTCCATTTGCTTTCTCAACAGTGGCTAAACATCAGCTTGATGTCTTAAGACTCTTGACTACCATGACTCTCGGACCCCTTTCCCAATTTGTCTTTGCCCACACTAACCCATTAATCCAATAATCCCTCTACTTAAATCATATCCCTAAGTGCAGGACTTACCTGTATTAAACTGCATCTGCCAATTATTGGCCCACCTCTCCAAACTGTCTCGGTCCCCTTGCAACTTCTCCCCATCTCCCGTCGTAACGACCACACCTGCTATTTTTCCATGAGGTTACTCTTCCACACCACTTATGAAAAATATTGGGAATCATAGAGTCATAGTACAGCACAGAAGGAGGCCATTCGGCCCATCGAATCTGCACCGGCTCTTTCAAAGAGCAATCCAGTTAGTCCAACTCCCCCAGGGAGTTACAGTTTTCCATGAGACACCTTATCAAAAGCTTCACTAAAGGACTACAAGCCATTTTGACCAGTTATACAGTAAGTGGAACTTTGGAACTATTCAGCACCTGCAGCCTGTTCCGCCATTCAATTAGATCACGGCTGATCTGTATCTTAACTCAATTTACCCACCTTGGTTCCGTAATCCTTAATACCCTTGCTGACAAAAATCTACCAATCTCAGTTTTGAAGTTTTCAATTGACTCCCATACTCAACAGCTTTTTGGGGGAGAGAGTTCCAGATTCCCACTACCCTTTGTGTGAAGAAGTGCTTCCTGACATCACCGCTGAACGGCCTGGCTCTAATTTTAAAGTTATGCCTCCTTGTTCTGGACTCCTCCACCAGAGGAAATAGTTTCTCTCTGTATCTACCCTGTCATCTCCTTTAATCATCTTAAACACCTCAATTAGATCACTCCTTAATCTTTTATATTCAAGGAAATACAAGCCTCGTCTATGCAAACTGTCCTCATAATTTAACACTTTTTAGCCCCGGTATCATTCTGGTGCGCCCCCTCCAAGGTCAATATATCCTTCCTGATATATTCCAGTGCATAGAACTGAATGCAGTGCTCTAAATGGTGTCTAGCCGGAGCTTTATATAACTATAACATAACTTCAACCTCTTTGTATTCCAGCTCCCGTGAGATAAAGACCAACAGTCCACTTAGATTTAAGTGAGTTGCTACTTGGACCCCTAAATCTCTCGGCTCCTCCACAATTCCTAGTTTCTCTCCATTTAGAAAATACTCTGATCTATCTTTCTTAGATCCAAAGTGAATGACCTGACACTTTCCCACATTGAACCCCATCTGCCACAGTTTTGCCCACTCACTTAATCTATCAATGTCCCTTTGCAACTTTCTGCTCCCATCTACACTATTTACTGTGTCATCTAACTTGGTGTCATCAACAAACTTGGATGTGCAGCTCTACATTCCTTCATATAAGCCATTTATAAATATAGTGAAAAGCAGAGGCCCCAGGACAGATCCCTGGGGGGGGGGACACTAGTCAAGTCATTGGTTTGTGGGACCCTGCTGTACACAATTTGGTTGCCGTGTTTCTTACTGAACAACACTTCAAAAGTACTTCATTGTCTATAAAGCGCCTTGGAACGTCCTGAGGTTGTGAAAAGTGCTATATAAATGCTAATCTTTCTTTCTTTGTCTCAAATGTCAAAGATATGAAACGTGAAGCTTACGCAATGAGTGAACAGCAAGCAAAAGGTACGGAACTGGACCGTGAATCAGGTCAGTCCAGGCCACTGCTAAAGTTAGCTTTAACCAACTAGCGGACTCCCTATTGGTGGTAGGCTGATTGTCTACCTCACATTCCATGGACCAATCATGAAGCTGTAAGTCTGAGCTGGTGGCACATACTTTCTTAAGGAAGGTTTTATACAGCAACAGCAACAACTCGCATTTATATAGCGCCTTTAACGTAGTAAAATGTCCCAAGCCGCTTTACAGGAGCGTAATCAGACAAAAACTGACACCGAGCGAAAGAAGGAGACATTGGCCCAGAAATTAAACAGTGAGTGTTCGCGCGGGGGTAAGGCTTCCCCGCGATATCTCACTCCGCGCCTACCTTTTTCCTCCGGGCCCACACGAACTTTAGTTTCAAGGCCAGTCCCACATGCAGCTGTGCAGTGCTTGCGTGACCCAGAGACGCAATTAGTTCGTGCGAGCTCTGGGATCACGTGATTCAGTTAGAGCCAATGGCAGCACACCATCTTTCATTCATAGTTTTCACAGCAAGAGCTGTCAAAGCTATGAATCCTACACACCCCCAAAAGAACAGCTAAACCTCAATTAAATTTTTTTTAAAAGCCATCACATTAATAAAATAACTATAGTTAAATAAATTAACCACTTTAAACAAAAAATTTAATTTTTGAAAAAATTTAAAATCTTTTTACAAGTTATAAAAATAAACTTACCTTTCTTTAAAGTCTCTAAAAAAGATAAACCTGTTGAAAAAAATTTAAAATAATACTTAATTAACTACTTACCTTGTTAAAAGAGGGTCTTACGCCTCCTTTCTTCATGTGTAAAATCTTCCATGCTTACCTGCGCGTTCAAAGCTGCAAAAATAACTAAGTGCACTGCGTGCGCACAGCCTGTAGCGCGCACGCGGTTCACTTAGGAACCACCCCCTTTTGAATTCACGAAGTGCCGGTTTCCCGCGCATGCGCAGTGCATGCAGTAAACCGGCAATTGGAGACCTAAAACGCGAGAGTACACAGTGCGTACTCTCGCGTATTAGGTCTAATTTTCAGGCCATTAGGACAGGTGATCAAAAGCTTGGTCAAAGAGATAGGTTTTTAAGGAGGGTCTTAAAGAAAAAAGGGTGTAAGGATAAACCCAGCAACTACAGGCCAGTCAATTTAACCTCGGTAGTGGGGAAGCTTTTAGAAACGATAATCCGGGACAAAATTAACAGTCACTTGGACAAGTGTGGATTAATTAAGGAAAGCCAGCATGGATTTGTTCAAGGCAAATCGTGTTTAACCAACTTGATTGAGTTTTTGATGAGGTAACAGAGAGGGTTGATGAGGGCAATGCGGTTGATGTGGTGTACATGGACTTCCACAAGGCATTTAATAAAGTGCCACATAATAGGTTTGCCAGCAAAGTTGAAGCCCATGGAAAAAATGGGACAGTGGCAGCATGGATACGAAATTGGCTAAGTGACAGGAAACAGAGAGTAGTGGTTGTTTTTCCGACTGGGGGAAGGTACACAGCGGTGATCCCCAGGGATCGGTACTAGGACCACTGCTTTTCTTGATATAAAAATGAGAAGTCGCACAACACCAGGTTATAGTCCAACAGATTTATTTAAAATTACAAGCTTTCGGAGCTATCGATTGCCCCTTCTTCAGGTAAAGTTACTATGAGTGAATCTACAAAAGTTCACAGAATTTAAACACAGAAAAAGCAGAGATACAATCTTTCTTTACATCAAAGACACACCAAGAGCACAGCCAAGACAATGAGATGTGTCCCAGGGGGTCCAACGTGCCAAATCCTGCTGTCTGCATATCCTTGATATATATTAATGACTTGGACTTGGGTGTACAGGGCACATTTTCAAAATTTGCAGATGACACAAAACTTGGAAGTATAGTGAACAGTGAGGAGGAGAGTGAAAGACTTCAAGAGGACAGACAGGCTGGTGGAATGGGCGGACACGTGGTAGATGAAATTTAACGCAGAAAAGTGCAAAGTGATACAATTTGGTAGGAAGAATGAGGAGAAGCAATATAAACTAAAGGGGGTGCATGAACAGAGAGACTAGTGGGTTTATGTGCACAAATCATTGAAGGTGGCAGGGCAGGTTGAGAAAGCAGTTCAAACAGCATACAGGATCCTGGGCTTTATAAATAGAGGCGTAGAGTACAAAAGCAAGGCAGTTATGATGAACCTTTATAAAACACTGGTTTGGCCTCAACTGAAGTATTGTGTCCAATTCTGGGCACCACACTTTAGGAAGGATGTGAAGGCCTCAGAGAGGGTACAGAAAAGATTTACAAGATTTCCAGGGATGAGGGACTTCAGTTACGTGGATAGACTAGAGAAGTTGGGTTGTTCTCCTTAGAGCAGAGATGGTTGAGAGGAGATTTGATGGAGGTATTCAAAATCATGAGGGGTCTGGACAGAGTAGATAGAGAGAAACTGTTCCCATTGGTGGAAGGATGGAGAAACAGAGGACACAGATTTAAAGTGATTGGCAGAAGAACCAAACGCGACATGAGGAAAAACTTTTTTACGCAGCACTGCCTAAAAGGGAGGTGGAGGCAGATTCAATCGTAGGTTTCAAAAGGGAATTGGATAAGTACCTGAAAGAAAAAATTTGCAGGGCTACAGGGAAAGGGCGGGGGAGTGGGACTAGCTGAAGTGCTCTTGCAGACAGCCAGCACGGGCTCGATGGGCCGAATGGCCTCCTTCTGTGCTGTAACCATTCTATGATTCTAAGAGAGAGAGGTAGAGAGGCGGAGGTTTAGGAAGGGAATTCCAGAGCTTAGGACCTAGACAGCTGAAGGTACGGCCACCAATGGAGGGCCAAAGGAAGAGGCAAGAATTGGAGGAGCGCGGAGTTCTCAGAGGGTAGTCGGGCTGGAGGAGGTTACAGAGATAGGGAGGGGCGAGGCCATGGAGGGATTTGAACATGAGGATGAGAATTTTAAAATAGAAGCATTGCTGGACCAGGAGCCAATGTAGGTCAGCGAGCACAGGGGTGATGGGTGAGCAGGACTTGGTGCGAGTTAGGATACTGCAGAGTTACTTTGTAAAGTTATGTATCAAACTAATTAAGTCACCAGAGTCACTATATTTATCAGCTTTTCTCAGACTAGAAAGACCCCTGTTTACAGTTGGTTTCTAGATCTCTACCGGCTGAAGTATTGGATACTAACAGCCCGATGCAGCCACGTTGATGCACTGGCCTGTCTCTGTGCATCTCAAAGGACACAGAAGAAGATTGCTCATTCTTATGACAGATCTGGAGACCCCGCCGTCAGCTGTGCGGACTTTGAGTTGCGAGCGCTGTTGATGGCGCAAAACCTGTACACCTACAGCCAATGGCACGGTAGTAATGGTATTGCATGACCAATATTTATCCCTCAACCAACGTCACTAAAAAAAAGGTTATCTGGTCATTATTACATTGAGACCACACCTTGAGTATTGTGTGCAGTTTTGGTCGCCTTATCTGAGGAAGGATGTTCTTGCCATGGAAGGAGTTCAGCGAAGATTCACAAGGCTGATACCTGGGATGGCAGGAATGACATATGAGGAGAGATTGGGTCGATTGGGCTTATACTCGCTGGAGTATAGAAGAATGAGAGGGGATCTCATCGAAACATATAAAATTCTGACAGGTCTGGACAAACTAGATGCAGGAAGAATGTTCCCGATGGTCGGAGAGTCCAGAACCAGGGGTCATAATCTAAGGATAACGGGTAAGCCATTTAGGACAGAAATGAGGAAGAATTTCTTCACCCAGAGAGTGGTGAACCTGTGGAATTCTCTACCACAGAAGGTAGTTGAGGCCAAGTCATTAAATATATTCAAGAATGAGTTAGATGTATTTCTTAAAGCTAAAGGTATCAAGGGATATGGGGAGAAGGCAGGTACAGCGTACTGAGTTTGGATGATCAGCCATGATCTTATCGAATGGCGGAGCAGGCTCGAGGGGCTGAATGGCCTACTCCTGCTCCTATCTTCTATGTTTCTATGCTGTTTGTGGGATCTTGCTGTGTGTAAATTGGCTGCCGCGTTTCCCACATTACAACATTGACTGCACTTCAAAAGTACTTCATTGGCTGTAAAGCGCGTTGGGACATCCTGAGGTGGTGCAAGGTTCTATATAAATGCGAGTCTTTCTACTCTTTCTGTAGCGCGGTGTAAAACTCGGGAGAGACGTGTTGGAGTTAAGATTGTGTGCATCATCTTCAGCGGTGCGAGTTCTGGCCTGCCTCAGTCTTCCCTTCCTCCTGGAATCTAGGAGACATTCTAAAACCTGAGTGGAGTCAATTTAAAAATCTCAAATCCCCACACTGGGATGTTGCTGTGGGCAGCAAGCACTGTGGAGGATGGTGCTGTGCAACAGCTCAGGAGCACCACCGTCTGTAACCTGCTGGTACTTCAGCTCACTGTCCCGAACACTGAAATAAATCTCAAAATCTTAATGACTTGTCAATTTATTTTACTTCAGAAACAATTAAACTTAATGACTGTGAAAATTGAAAGTCCATGGGGTAAAAATTGAGTCGCGCCCCATTTGGGGCGCTAACCTCGCCGGGGCGCGACTTTTAGCTCCCCGAAAAAATTAGCGGCCCCGCGCCGGAACTTCAGTGGTTGCGCCCCAAGAGGGAAGCGGGGCGCCACTGGAAGCACCCCGCATCCCTCTTGGGGCGCTGCGAGTGAATATCCTGGCGCTACGTGCCGCGGCGCCACGCGCTGCGGCACGTCGCGCCGCGGTATTGCAGGCCTTCCTCCCCTTCTTAAAGGGGAGGGACCCTGCGCAGCGCGAACCGGGGCCCAGCTGGGCCCCCAGGGATCGGGAGTGCCGGCAAAAGAGCCTGGCACTCAAGAGAAGTGCCGGGCTCTTGGAGCGCAGCCGGCACTTCACGGTGGGGGGGCTTCACGGGGGCCGGGGACAGCAACGGGGGCAGGTGCTGACAGGCGGCCAGCAACAAAAATGGCCGCCTGCCACCTCCCCTTTAAATATCGCCGCCCCGGCCGCACGTACGCCTCCCTGAACCCGTCGGACATAGCGTCTGGCGGTAAATCAGGGGGCGCGACTGAAGATCACGGCCGGGGCGCGAGCGGGGTGCTGCGCACGGCGATGACGTCATCGCCGGCAGCGCAGCACCACAGGGCGCTACCGGCTGCCGCCGCCGCTAACCTCCCACTAAATTTTTCGGGAGGCGTGGGCGGCGCTGCGCCCGGGCGTTAGCTGCTTTACGCCCCATTAGCGCCCTCTTAAGGCGCTAACGGGAGGCGCAAGCAGCTGAATTTTTCCCCCCTAGAGTGTAAACGCAAGACAGTGAATAACTTGGTGCCTCAACGTTTAAAATACCTTTGAGTTTTTCCATTTGTAATCGCCAATGGCAAATTCAGATTTATCCCAAAATCTCCAAGTGTGTTTCACATATTCTGGACTATGCTGTAGGAGCAGACCAACCATTAAACTTTCATACCTTAGGATGACTACGGACACTATGGGTTGGATTTTCATTGACCCGTGGAGGCGGGTTTGGAGGCGTGTGGGGGGTTAAAATTGCGAAAACTGGCGGGCGGGCACAAGTCCGCCTCCATCCCGCCTCCACGCAATTTTCATTAAATCGTGTCTGCTGGTCCCAACTCTGTCCTTGCCTTTAAGAGACTGGATAGGCTGTTAAGGCCCTTAACAAGCACTAAATTGGCTCGATAATGCCATTTTGAAAGGCCTTTGTGATTTTAACCCTTGATCTACGTGAAGCACGCCTATTCTGAACCACGATTGTGAAACCTGGCGGGAGCACATTTGGATAGCTGACTATCAGCTGCAGGTCCACTATTACAACGGAGATGTGATGAAGGTAGTAGTATTAGGTCTGAAAGTCGCCTCTGATGCTGCTGCATTGAAGGTCTTCAGAGACTGCCTGGTCTTTGCTGTGAGAGGACCTGGATGGAAAAAATTTCCTCTCTCTCTCTCTCTCTCCCCTTAGAGCTGCTGCTCATTTTGCATCCAGGTCCTCTCACAGCAAAGGCCAGGCAGTCTCTGACCTGCAATGCAGCAGCAATGATGACATCATCAGAGGCGACTTTCAGACTGAAACCACTAATTGGTTCATGGGTTCCCACATGCTGGAACTCAATTGCCCAATTAGGTGAAAATTGCATCAATCTCCCACATCCAATTGGAGTCGGGTGGATAACACGAAATGCGGATGACACGACCCCAACCCGCCCCAGTATCAAAATCCAGCCCTATAAGTGCATTAGTCTTACATTTAGGTGTCAGTCGTGGCTCAGTGGTAGCACGCTTGCCTCTGAGTCAGAAGGTTGAGGGTCTCAAGTCCCACTCCAGAGACGTGAACATATAATCTAGGCTGACACTCCAGTGCAGTGCTGAGGGAGTGCTGCACTGTCGAAGGTACCATCTTTCAGATGAGTCGTTAAACCGAGGCCCCCTCTGCCCTCTCAGGTGGATGTAAAAGATCCCACGGCCACTATATTGAAGAAGAGCAGAGGAGTTATCCCAGGTGTCCTGGCCAATATGTGTCCCACAACCAACTAAAAATAGATGATCTCATTGCGGTTTGTGGAATCTTGCTGTGCGCAAATTGGCTGCCGCGTTTCTTACATTACAACAGTGACTCCACTTCAAAAGTACTTCATTGGTTATAAAACGCTTTGAGATATCCTGAGGTTGTGAAAGATGCCATAGAGGTGCAGGTTCTTCCTTTCGAAACAATATTAGCTGGGGCCAATTCTAGAAGATCGTGCTCCTGGTGGGGAGCCTTGCCACAGTGAATGGGAAGTCACAGGGATCTAAACAGAGGAAACTACAAGGGTATGAGGGACAAGTTGGCCATGGTAGATTGGGAGACTACACTAAAAGGTATGAAGGTGGACATACAATGGCTAACATTCAAGGAAATAATCCATAATTTGCAACAAACATATATTCCTCTAGGGCATAAAAACCCAAAAGGAAAAGTGATCCAACCATGGCTAACAAAAGAAATTAAAGCCAGTATTAAGTCAAAGGAGGAAGCTTATAAAGTTGCCAGAAAAAGCGGTCAGCCTGAGGATTGGGATCTTTTTAGAAATCAGCAAAGGGGAACCAAGAAATTGATAAAGAAAGGGAAAATGGAATATGAGCGCAAACTAGCGAAAAATATAAAAACAGATTGTAAAAGCTTCTATCGGTATGTGAAAAGGAAAAGACTGGCGAAGGTAAATGTAGGTCCTTTACAGTCAGAGACGGGAGAATATATAATGGGGAATGAGGAAATGCCAGAGAAATTAAATAAATACTTTGTTTCTGTCTTCACGGAGGAAGACACAAAAAACCTCCCAGAAATACGAGAAAACCAAGGGTGTAGCGAGAATGAAGAACTTAAAGAAATTATTATTAGTAAAAAAACAGTACTAGCAAAATTAATGGGACGAAAAGTCGATAAATCTCAAGGACCGGATGACCTACATCCTAGGGTTTTGAAAGAGGTGGCCATTGGGATAGTGGACGCATTGGTTGTCATCTTCCAAAGTTCTATAGATTCTGGAACGGTTCCTGCAGATTGGAGGATAGCAAATATAACCTCGCTATTTAAGAAAGGAGGGAGAGAGAAAACGGGGAACTACAGACCTGTTAGCCTCACATCAGTAGTTGGGAAAATGCTGGAATCTATTATAAAGGATGTAATAACTGGGCACTTAGAAACTAATAGTAAGATTGGGCAGAGTCAACATGGATTTATGAAAGGGAAATCCTGTTTGACAAACCTATTGGAGTTCTTTGAGGATGTAACTAGTGGAGTAGACAAAGGGGAACCGGTAGATGTGGTGTATTTGGATTTTCAGAAGGCCTTCGATAAGGTCCCACACAAGAGGTTGGTGAACAAAATTAGGGCACATGGAATTGGGGGTAATATACTAGCATGGATTAAGAATTGGTTAACAGACAGAAAACAAAGAGTAGGGATAAACGGGTCTTTTTCAGGATGGCAGGCTGTGACTAGTGGGGTACCGCAAGGATCGGTGCTTGGGCCCCAGCTATTCACAATCTATATCAATGATTTGGATGAGGGGACTAAATGTAACATTTACAAATTTGCTGATGACACAAAGCTAGGTGGCAGTGTCAGTTGCGAAGAGGATGTGAAGAGGCTTCAAGGGGATCGCGACAGGCTCAGTGAGTGGGCGAGAACATGGCAGATGGATTATAATGTGGATAAATGTGAAGTTATACACTTTGGTAGAAAAAACAGAAAGGCAGAGTATTTCCTAAATGGGGAAAGATTGGGGAATGCAGATGCTCAAAGGGGCCTGGGTGTCCTTGTACATGAGTCACTGAAAGTGAATGTGCAGGTGCAGCAAGCCATTAGGAAGGCAAATGGTATGCTGGCCTTCATTACACGAGGATTTGAGTACAGGAGTAAAGAAGTCTTACTCCAATTATATAGGGCCTTGGTGAGACCACACCTGGAGTACTGTGTACAATTTTGGACTCCTTACCTAAGGAAGGATATACTTGCCATAGAGGGAGTGCAAAGAAGGTTCACGAGATTGATTCTTGGGATGGCGGGACTATCGTATGAGAAGAGATTGAGTAAACTAGGCCTGTATTCTCTTGAATTCAGAAGAATGAGGGGGGATCTCATTGAAGCATACAAAATTATTACAGGGCTTGATAGGGTGGATGCTGGGAGAATGTTTCCCTTGGCTGGGGAGTCTAGAACCAGGGGCCACAGCCTCAGGATAAAGGGTAGACCATTCAGGACTGAGAGGAGAAGAAATTTCTTCACACAGAGGGTGGTGAATCTTTGGAATTCTCTACCCCAGAGGGCTGTGAAGGCTCAGTCATTGGGTATATTCAAAACAGAAGTCGATAGATTTCTGACTAGTAAGGGCATCAAGGGATATGGTGATAGGACCGGTGAATGGAGTTGAGGCAGAAGATCAGCCATGATCTCATTGAATGGCGGAGCAGGCTCGAAGGGCCGAATGGCCTACTCCTGCTCCTATTTCTTATGTTCTTATGTACCCGAATCGCTGCTAGTCACTCCCACTGGGCAAGGCTCCTGCTGGGAGCACACTTTCAGAAAAACCATCCATAGTTTTTCTTTCCCCTAAACTTGTGATGTGGGGACCCGATAGGGACCTGGGTTCAAGTCCAGCTCAGCTTGATGGGATAGAGCTTCCCTCTCTCGCGATTGCAAGCATAAGTCACTGGCTCCGGTACAATTGCTCCACACAGACACTCATTGGGGTAGAAATTGGTTGTGGCCCGTTTCATGACTCGTTTTCAAAAATGTCACCAGAATACCAGATTCTACCCCCCCAAGGCCAAGTATTTTGGCTCCTTAAAGCGACAGTGACTTAAATCTGTTAATTCACTCGCTGTTGTTTCTGAAGTCACTTCACTGGTTGGAAAGGCAAGGAGGCGAAGAATGGTTTCTCAGTCTGCGTTTGTCCAGCATGACTGAGAAATTTTAAGGAAGAATGGTTTATTATTACCTGATGCGGAGATGCCAGTGTTGGACTGGGGTGGACAAAAATGAGAAGTCGCACAACACCAGGTTATAGTCCAACAGATTTATTTAAAATTACGAGCTTTCGGAGCTTTCGCCCCTTCGTCAGGTGAAGGTACCTGACGAAGGGGCCACAGCTCCGAAAGCTTGTAATTTTAAATAAATCTGTTGGACTATAACCTGGTGTTGTGCGACTTCTCATTATTATTACCTGGAAAGTCAATAGTCCAGACCCACGTGTGTGAAGTACTGCAAATCAGTGAGGTGGATTCATAGAGTGGATCTGAAGCCAATTCTCCTTCAAACAAGGACATTCATTACTCACAGGCAAGTCTGAAGAGGGTTCCTTGCCAATGAGATATTCTCAGCACAAGGTTCAGCAAGTTAGTATCTTCCCCAAACTGCACAGAACTGCTTGCGTGACGCCCGGGAATCCGGGTACAAACACGGAACGATGTGGCCGAGAAGCAGGCCCCACCCACAAAACTGGCCCCGCCCCCAGGGTAAATTAATCACCATGGCAAGATTCCGCTAATTGTGCTCAGGTTGCTCTGATTAAAAAGTGCTTATTTTTTGTGATAAACACATTTTCAGCAGTATTAGACAAACTTTAGCAGGTTACCACTCTTAAATATATCAAGGAATATTTTTTAAAACAAAATTTTTTTTTTTTAAACGACATTTTAAAACGCTGCCCAATTGCGCTGGTTCATGGAAGATTTTGTGTTTGGTGATATGCAAATGGGTTTCAGCGCAAACGAGGTGGGGTGGGGGGGTGGGTGGTGGGGAGGAAAGCGTTGGCCAGCATCAGTGAATGTGGAGCCGGGAGGAACAGGTACGTATTTATAATAAAGTTACCTTTTTGATTGCGGCCTGCAGTGGTCCTTTTCAGGAATTGTGGGTAGGCCGCACGTAAGCCCCAGTTTTCCTGAACGCAGCAGGCTGCCTCAGGACAATCCGATCTTGCAAAGGAGGCCTCAGGCGGGCATTAGGTCCTTTATTTGCATGTGCAAAGGGGCCAATGCCTGTTTCAGGCACGGACCTATGAAGCCTGCACCAATATGGCGGTGGCGTTTCCTGCCTGCCTATTGGTGTCTTAGGTGCCCGTTTAGCGCCTGAAAAAACTGGCGTGGCGCCATTGAATTTCTAGCCCCTGATGTCATCAGACCAAAAGAAAAACACCAACAGTGACGGATTGTGTGTCTTGGGCTAAACTAATTAGCTTTATGATGAAGTGAGATCGAACAGCAGATTAAATCCTTCAGCTTTCACCGGCACATTTGCCTGCTCTGTGAGACCATCATAATGAATCGTTCTGAGATTCCATGGGGCCTTTTCTCAGAATTGTTTAACTGAGATTTACATAGCGGCTTTAATGTAGTTAAACGTCCCAAAGCGCTTCACAGGAGCGTTATCAGGCAAAATTTAACACCGAACCACATAAAGATGTGGTTCCTGATGAAAGGTCATCGACCTGAAACGTTGACTCTGTTTCTTTCTCCACGGATGCTGCCTGACCTGCTGAGTATTTCCAGCATTTTCTCTTTTTATTTCAGGAGCTATTGGGACAGGTGACCAAAAGCTTGGTCCAAAAGGTAGGTTTTAAGGAGCGTCTTCAAGGAGGAGTGAGAGGTGGAGAGGTTTGGGGAGGAAGCTCTGGAGTGTAGGGCCTAGGCAGCAATGTTCCCGTTAAACTGTGCAGTCGCGCGGCCTTGCAGGGCTCTGGAGCTCACGTGAAGCCAGCTCACCGGCTTTTAAATGGGAAAAACCGCACGTGCGCGCGCGGTATTTTGAATGGACCGCGCACCCAAAAATGAATTAAAGGGAACGTTGCTCGTCAGCTGAAGGCCGCCAATGGTGCTGCGATTAAAATCGGGGGTGCACAAAAGGCCAGGATTGGAGGAGCGCAGATATCTCGGGGGTGGGGGGGGTGGTTGAAGGGCTGGAGGAGGTAAGAGAGATAGGGAGGGGTGAGGGCCATGCAAGGATTTTGAAAACAAAGATGAGAATTTTAAAATCGAGGGGCTGCCGGACACGGGGAGTCTGGCCTCTCAGCTGCGACGCGGCGCAAAGCACTTGAGTCACGTGACCTGACGAGCTGGCCAAAGGCCAGGACCCCCTCCGCAGCTGCGGCCGTCGATTGAATCAGCCTCCACGGACCGAGTGAGGGATAAATCCGCCGATTTTAGGCTGCCGGCGAGAGCCTCGCCTGGAGGCCGCGCACACCGAAGGATCCCGGTCGTCCTGCGTGTGACTGGCCACCTCAGTCAGCTCGTGTCTCTGCCTCTCCACCTCTCTTTTCTCCAAAAAGACTCTGCTTAAAACCCACCTCTCTGACCAAGCTTTTGGTCACCTGTCCTAATATTGGGCCAGAAATTCAGCTCTTGTCGGGTGAGTACGCGCTGTGTACTCACCCGTAAGGCCACCTGAAGTGCCGGTTTCCTGCATGCACTGCGCATGCACAGGAAACCGGAACTTCCGTTCCCCTGAAGGGAGGGGTTCAGAGGTGAACCGCGTGCGCGGGAGAGGCTGTGCGCACGCAGCGAACTTCGTTTTTTTTTCAGGTTTCTCCGGGAGGGTAAGTGTTGAAGAAGCTGCGCTTTTAAAAAGGAGGCGCTAGGCCTGTTTTTAACAAGGTAAGTGGTTAATTAATTACAATTTAAAACATTTTTCAACAGGTTTATCTTTTTTAAATACTTTAAAGAAAGGTAAGTTTATTTTTAGCACTGTTAAAAAGTATTTTAATTTTTTCAAAAATTTAAATTTTTGTTTAAAGTAGTTAATTTATTTAACTTATAGTTATTTTAAAAATGTGATGTTTTAAAAAAAAAATTATTTGAAGTTTAGGTGTTGGTTTGGGGCCGATTTCAATTCATAGATTTGATAGGTCTCCTGTCAAATCTATGAATGAAAGATGGTCTGCTGCCATTGGCTCTCCATGGCCCACGTGATCCATGGGGACACATCGCACTAACTACGACCCTGGGATACACAAGCACTGCGCACCGGCAGTTGCAGGAGGCCCAGGAGCTGAAGTCCCCGTGGGCCCAGAGGTCAACGGCAGGCGCGGTAGGTAGGTGCGCGCGCGATCCTTGCACCCGCGGGAAGCCAGGGAGCCGAATTTCTGGCCCAATATCTCCTTATGTGGCTCGATGTTAATTTTTTGTCTGATGATGCTCCTGTGAAGCACCTTGGGACGTTTTACTACATTAAAGACGCTAAATAAATGCAAATTGTTGTTGTCTGCGTTCTGCAACACCTGGTGGATAGGAATTCCCAAAGTGGGTATTCCATTATTCTGGAATAGAAATCGCAATGTGTTTCAGTTTAAAAATATAATTTTTAAAAAAAGATATAGAGAGGTATATATATCTGAAATAGGATGAATCCTCCAATCCTTCCCACACTATCTGTTGGAGCAGTGTGTATTATAACTGACAAGAGTGATTTATAGGTTGAATTACTTAGAGAAGCGGGGAATCAGAGCAAGATACCGAGTGTATTACACAACAGCAATAGAGGAGTACGGTAATAAGAACATAAGAACATAAGAAATAGGAGCAGGAGTAGGCCAATCGGCCCCTCGAGCCTGCTCCGCCATTCAATAAGATCATGGCTGATCTGATCCTAACCTCAAATCTAAAGAACACAAGAAGTAGGAGCAGGACCCGGCCACTCAGCCCCTGGGCCCGCTCCGCCACCCACAGGGCCTTGACCGATCCGAACTCAGCCTCATATCCAATTTCCTGCCCGCTCCCCGTAACCCCTAATTCCCTTTACTTCTAGGAAACTGTCTATTTCTGTTTTAAATTTATTTAATGATGTAGCTTCCACAGCTTCCTGGGGCAGCAAATTCCACAGACCTACTACCCTCTGAGTGAAGAAGTTTCTCCTCATCTCAGTTTTGAAAGAGCAGCCCCTTATTCTAAGATTATGCCCCCTAGTTCTAGTTTCACCCATCCTTGGGAACATCCTTACCGCATCCACCCGATCAAGCCCCTTCACAATCTTATATGTTTCAATAAGATCTCCTCTCATTCTTCTGAACTCCAATGAGTAGAGTTCCAATCTACTCAACCTCTCCTCATATGTCCACCCCCTCATCCCCGGGATTAACCGAGTGAACCTTCTTTGTACTGCCTCGAGAGCAAGTATGTCTTTTCTTAAGTATGGACACCAAAACTGTATGCAGTATTCCAGGTGCGGTCTCACCAATACCTTATATAACTGCAGCAATACCTCCCTGTTTTTATAATCTATCCCCCTAGCAATAAAAGCCAACATTCCGTTGGCCTTCTTGATCACCTGCTGCACCTGCATACTAACTTTTTGATCTTCTTGCACTAGGACCCCCAGATCCCTTTGTACTGCAGTATTTTCCAGTTTCTCGCCATTAAGATAATAACTTGCTCTCTGATTTATCCTGCCAAAGTGCATAACCTCACATTTCCAATATTGTATTGCATCTGCCAAATCTCCGCCCACTCACCCAGCCTGTCTATATCCCCTTGTAGGTTTTTTATGTCCTCCTCACTTTCTACTTTCCCTCCCATCTTTATATCATCTGCAAACTTTGATATGTTACACTCGGTCCCCTCCTCCAAATCGTTAATATAGATTGTAAAGAGTTGGGGACCCAGCACCGACCCCTGCGGAACACCACTGGCTACTGGTTGCCAGTCCGAGAATGAACCATTTATCCCAACTCTCTGCTTCCTGTTAGATAACCAATCCTCCACCCATGCCAGAATATTACCCCCAATCCAGTGATTTTTTATCTTAACATAGAACAAACAGTACAGCACAGTACAGGCCCTTCGGCCCTCGATGTTGTGCCGAGCCTTGTCCGAGACCAAGATCAAGCTATCACACTCCCTATCACTCTGGTGTGCTCCATGTGCTTATCCAATAACCGCTTGAAAGTTCCTAAAGTGTCCTACTCCACTATCACAGCAGGCAGTCCATTCCACACCCCAACCACTCTCTGAGTAAAGAATCTACCTCGGACATCCCTTCTATATCTCCCCCCATGCACCTTATAGTTATGCCCCCTTGTAACAGCTGCCTCTACCCGAGGAAATAGTCTCTGAACATCCACTCTATCTATCCCCCTCATCATCTTATAAACCTCTATTAAGTCGCCTCTCATCCTCCTCCGCTCTAAAGAGAAAAGCCCCAACTCCCTCAATCTTTCCTCATAAGACCTCCCCCCCAAACCAGGCAGCATCCTGGTAAATCTCCTTTGCACTCTTTCCAATGCTTCCACGTCCTTCCTATAGTGAGGTGACCAGAACTGCACACAATATTCCAAATGTGGTCTCACCAAGGTCCTGTACAGTTGCAGCATAACCTCACGGTTCTTAAACTCAAACCCTCTGTTAATAAACGCCAACACACCATAGGCCTTCTTTACTGCTCTATCCACTTGAGTGGCAACCTTCAGAGATCTGTGGATATGAACCCCCAGATCCCTCTGCTCCTCCACATTCCTCAGAACCCTGCCGTTGACCCTGTAATCCTTATTCAAATTTGCCCTACCAAAATGAATCACCTCGCACTTATCAGGGTTAAATTCCATCTGCCATTTTTCGGCCCAGCTCTGCATCCTATCAATGTCTCTTTGCAGCCTACAACTGCCCTCCACCTCATCCACTACTCCACCAATCTTGGTGTCATCAGCAAATTTACTGATCCACCCTTCAGTCCCCTCCTCCAAGTCATTGATAAAAATCACAAACAGCAGAGGACCCAGCACCGACCCCTGTGGCACACCGCTGGTAACTGGTCTCCAGTCCGAAAATGTTCCATCCACCACCACCCTCTGCCTTCTATGAGATAGCCAGTTACTTATCCAATCGGCCAAATTTCCCTCTATCCCACAACTCCTTACTTTCTTCATGAGACGACCATGGGGAACCTTATCAAACGCCTTACTAAAATCCATGTATACGACATCAACTGCTCTACCTTCATCTACACACTTAGTTACCTCCTCAAAGAATTCAATCAAATTTGTTAGGCAAGACTTACCCTTCACGAATCCGTGTTGACTATCCCTGATTAAGTTGCCCCTTTCCAAATGGTCATAAATCCTATCCCTCAGGACCTTTTCCATTATCTTACCAACCACCGAAGTAAGACTAACCGGCCTATAATTACCAGGGTCATTCCTATTTCCTTTCTTGAAGAGAGGAACAACATTCGCCACTCTCCAGTCCTCTGGCACCATCCCCGTGGACAGTGAGGACCCAAAGATCAAAGCCAGAGACTCTGCAATCTCCTCCCTTGCCTCCCAAAGAATCCTAGGATATATCCCATCTGGCCCAGGGGACTTATCGACCCTCAGGTTCTTCAAAATTGCTAAAACATCTTCCCTCAGAACATCTACCACCTCCAGCCTATCCACCTTTATCACACTCTCATCCTCAAGAACATGGCCCCTCTCCTCGGTGAACACTGACGAAAAGTATTCATTCATCACCTCTCCTATCTCTTCTGACTCCATGCACAAGTTCCCACTACTGTCCTTGACCGGCCCTACCCTCACCCTGGTCATTCTTTTATTTCTCACATAAGAGTAAAAAGCCTTGGGGTTTTTCTTGATCCGACCCGCCAAGGACTTCTCATGCCCCCTCCTAGCTCTCCTAAGCTCTTTTTTTAGCTCATTCCTTGCTACCTTGTACCCCTCAATCGACCCAACTGAACCTTGTTTTCTCATCCTTACATACGCTTCCTTTTTCCTCTTGACTAGACATTCAACCTCTTTTGTGAACCATGGTTCTCTCACTCGGCCATTTCCTCCCTGCCTGACAGGGACATACCTATCAAGGACACGCAGTAATTGCTCCATGAAAAAGCTCCACTTTTCGTTTGTGCCTTTCCCTGATAGTTTCTGTTCCCATCTTATACTCCCTAATTCTTGCCTAATCGCATCATAATTACCCCTCCCCCAATTATAAACCCTGCCCTGCCGTATGGCCCTATCCCTCTCCATTGCAATAGTGAAAGTTACCGAATTGTGGTCACTATCTCCAAAGTGCTCTCCCACATACAAATCAAACACTTGGCCCGGTTCATTACCCAGTACCAAATCCAACGTGGCCCCACCTCTTGTCGGCTTATCCACATATTGTGTCAGGAAACCCTCCTGCACACACTGTGCAAAAACTATCCCATCCGAACTGTTTGACCTATAAAGGTTCCAATCAATATTTGGAAAGTTGAAGTCACCCATGACAACTACTCTGTGACCTCCACACCTATTCATAATCTGCTTTGCAATTTCTTCCTCCACATCTTTATTACTATTTGGGGGCCTGTAGAAAACTCCTAACAACGTGACCGCTCCTTTCCTATTTCTAACTTTAGCCCATATTACCTCAGACGGCAGATCCCCCTCGAACTGCCTTTCTGCCGCTGTTAAACTATCCTTGATTAACAATGCTACTCCTCCACCTTTCTTACCAACTTCCCTACTCTTACTGAAACATCTATACCTTGAGCAATAATCTTTTATGTGGCACCTTGTCGAATGCCTTCTGGAAGTCTAAATACACTACGTCCACTGGTTCCCCTTTATCCACCCTGTACGTTATGTCCTCAAAGAACTCAAGCAAATTTGTCAGACATGACTTCCCCTTCATAAAGCCATGCTGACTTTGTCCTATTAAATTATGTTTATCTAAATGTTCCGTTACTGTCTCCTTAATAATAGACTCCAAAATTTTACCCACCACAGATGTTAGGCTAACTGGTCTATAATTTCCAGCCTTCTGCCTACTACCCTTTTTAAATAAGGGTGTTACATTAGCAGTTTTCCAATCTGCCGGGACCTTTGCTGAGTCCAGGGAATTTTGGAAAATTATTACCAAAGCATCCACAATCCCTACTGCCACTTCCCTCAAGACCCTAGGATGTAAGCCATCAGGTCCAGGGGATTTATTCGCCTTGAGTCCCATTATTTTACTGAGTACCAATTCCTTAGTGATTTTAATCGTATTTAGCTCCTCCCCCCCTAGAGCCCCCTGTTTGTCCAGTGTTGGGATATTCTTAGTGTCCTCTACCGTAAAGACTGAAACAAAATATTTGTTCAGCATTTTTGACATCTCCATGTTTCCCACCATTAATTTCCCGGTCTCATCCTCTAAGGGACCTACGTTTGCCTTAGCCACCCTTTTTCTTTTTATATAACTATAGAAACTCTTGCTATCTGTTTTTATATTTTTTGCTAATTTATTTTCATAATCTATCTTCCCTTTCTTAATCAATCCTTTAGTTACTTTTTGCTGTCTTTTGAAGACTTCCCAATCTTCTATCCTCCCACTAAGTTTGGCTACCTTATATGTCCTTGTTTTTAGTCGGATACTATCCTTAATTTCTTTACTTAGCCACGGATGGCTGTCATTTCTTTTACACCCTTTTCTCCTCAGTGGAATATATTTTTTTTGAAAGTTGTAAAATAACTCCTTAAATGAACACCACTGCTCATGTACCGTCTTACCCTTTAATCTATTTTCCCAGTCCACTTTAATCAATTCCGCTCTCATACCATCATAGTCTCCTTTATTCAAGCTCAGTACGCTTGTTTGAGAACCAACCTTCTCACTCTCTAATTGGATATGGAATTCAACCATGTTATGGTCACTCATTCCAAGGGGATCCTTAACTAGGACATTATTAATTAATCCTGACTCATTACACAGGACCAGGTCCAAGGTTGCTTGCCCCCTTGTAGGATCAGTTACATACTGCTCAAGAAATCCATCCCTAATACACTCAATAAACTCTTCCTCAAGGCTGCCCTGTCCAATTTGATTTGTCCAGTTAATATGATAGTTAAAATCCCCCATAATTATAGCTGTTCCCTTATTACATGCCCCAACTATTTCCTGATTTCCTGATTAATACTTCTTCCAGTAGAGTTGCAACTATTAGGAGGCCTATATACTACTCCCACTAGTGTTTATTTCCCCTTATTATTCCTTATCTCCAGTGGTTATGTAACTGGACTAGTAATCCAGACAACGTGAGTTCAAGTCCCATCATTGCAAGTTTGGAAAATTGAATTTAGTAAATCTGGCATCGGAGGAAGTAACCCTGAAGCTGTCAGATTGTCGTAAAAACCCAACTAGTTCACAAATATACTTTAGGGGTGGAAACCAGCCGGTCTTACCCAGTCTGGCCTGAAGTTTGTTCTTAAAAATATCTTCATCCTGGTGCCTCCTGAGACAGACACTATGTTAAGGCAAAAGACAGCCAACCATTTTTTCTTGTACAAAACCTTGGAAACCACATATAACACCTGACTTGGCACAATAAACATAAATGTCCATATACAAACAATCATGAAATGCTAAAAGTTCATTGGATATGTACAAAAATAAAATGGCTTTTAAGCCCAAAAATGGTGAGTTGTCTCTCGCCGTAACTCGATGAGGTCTCGGGTGGCGTGGAGGCACCTTGCAGCGCGACTCAGGCTGAAGATACTTTTAAGAACAAACTTACTTGACTGGTTTCCTTTGCAGTGGGGAAGCCTCAGCCTTCTCGCTTCTGTCTGCCTTCGGGTTGCCCTGGCAACAGTGGGCGCCAAGCATACACAGGCATCCCTTGCGCCCAATGTTGCTCAGTGCCCAAGTGTAGGAAGGAAGCCGTGTGACATAATTTACTGCATTTGCATGTGCCTGCCCATTTATGGGCATATTGTCGACCCTCCTCCAGATGGGCCAGGCATACTGACAGGCAGAAAGGGTCCTACCTCCATTTCTGGCCTTGTCCTGAATGTGACACGATGATGCCAAAAAAATACCTCATGCTTCATAGAATGACACGGCACCAAAGGAGGCCATTTGGCCCATCGTGCTCCTTGGTAGAGCTGTCCAATTAATCCTATCCCCTGCTCTTTCCCCATAGCCCTGCACTTTCTTCCCTTCAAGTATTTGTCCCATTCTCTTTTGAAAGTTACAATTGAATCTGCTTCCTCCGCCCTTTCAGGCAGCGCGTTCCTGATCACAACAACTCGCTGCGTAAAAAAGTATTTCCTCATGTCGCCTCTGGTTCTTTTGCCAATCACCTTCAATCTGTGTCCTCTGGTTACTGACCCTTCTGCCACTGGAAACAGTTTCTCCTTATTTACTCAATCAAAACCTTTCATGATTTTGAACGCCTCTATAAAATATCCTCGTAACCTTCTCTGCTCTAAGGAGAACAACCCCAGCTTCTAAAGTCGCTCCATGTAACTGAAGTCCCTCATCCCTGGTACCATTCTAGTAAATCTCCTCTGCACCCTTCTCCAAGGCCTAGACATATGTTCGAAAGTGTGGTGTCTTGAATTGAGCACAATACTCTAGCTGAGGCCTAACCTGTGTTTTATATAGGTTTAGCATAACTTCCTTGTTTTTGTACTCTATGCCTCTATTAATAAAAATTGGCCCCTGTAGTTCTTTCTTTTTTCTCTCTCTTGTTTCCTCACATGGTAGCTGTTAATGTTGCTGCTATCATCATTCACACATCATCTAGAGCCATCTTTTGTTTCTTAACTTGTCCCGTTACCTCTCCTTTTGCCTTGCACCATCATCCCTTTTGTCAGTCAATCTCTCCTGCCTTCCATCCTATCACAGACCTTCCCTTTGTTCTTGCCTCCCCTCCTCCCTGCCCTGCACTTGCTTAAAAATCTCTCCTCCCTAACCTTTTGCAGTTTTGACGAAGGGTTCGACCTGAAACGTTGACTCTGTTTCTCTCTCCACAGATGCTGCCTGACCTGCTGAGTGTTTCCAGCGTTTTCTGTTGTTATTTCAGATTTCCAGCATCCGCAGTATTTTGCTATTGTACCTCTATTAATAAAGCCCAGGATCCCATATGCGTGTTTCAAAGGGGAAGAAATTCGGTATCGTCCCGTTTGGGGCGCTAACTTTTAAAAGTTTAAAAAAATTCAGTTTTGCGCTCCAGGGAGGAAGCGGAGTGCTAAATCAAACGCTCCACTTCCTTCCTGGAGTGCAGCAGGCAGCAGGCGGGGCGGTAGGTGAACAGCGCTGCACACTGGGCCGTGCAGCACTGCCGAGTTGGAAGGCTCCTTCCCTCCCTTAAAGGAAAGGGCCATCGCTGCAGACTCTGCAAGAGGCAAACTTACCTGGTCCCCGACGGCAGCCGCGACCTGGCCCGATCAGCCCGCTGCACTGCTGCAGAGTGCCGGGCTGATCGAGCGCTGGCGAAGAAAAATGAAAAAAAAACAGAAAGAGCATTTCATAATTTTTTCCCTTACCTCGGCCACCTGGCCTTTAAGTACCGCCCCCGAAGCGCCCGGCCTCCCGATGAACGCCTCCTGCAGCTGCCGGTGTTGTCGCCCAGCGATGCTGCAGGGGGCGGAACCGAAGTTCGGGTCTGGGGCGCTACCGGAGCGATGCGCATGACGATGATGTCACGATCTCCGGGCGAAGGGGATCGGGGTGCAACGCCATACCGCCGCCACAAACCTCCCGCCGAATATAGTGGGAGTCGATCTTCTCGCCGTGCCCGGTCGGTAAGTGATTAGTGCCCCATTATCGCCCCCCTGGAGGTGCTAAGGTGCCCAATTTTTCCCCAAAGTCTTATAGAAAAAGAAAAGAAACTCTCGAATCGCCACAGGAATGAGGAGATACACTCTTCTGTTTCAACTCGGAAACTTACTGATGCACACTGAGAAATTCTGCAAACTGCATGTTTTTTTTAATTTGTTCCTGGAATGTGGGCGTCGCTGGCAAGGCCAGCATTTATTGCCCATCCCTAGTTGCCCTTGAGAAGGTGGTGGTGAGCCGCCTTCTTGAACCACTGCAGTCCGTGTGGTGAAGGTACTCCCACAGTGCTGTTAGGGAGGGAGTTCCAGGATTTTGACCCAGCGACGATGAAGGAATGGCGATATACTTCTAAGTCAGGATAGTGTGTATGACTTGGAGGGGAACTTGGAGGTGGTGGTGTTCCCACGCGCTTGCTGCCCTTGTCCTTCTAGGTGGAAGAGGTCGCGGGTTTGGGAGGTGCTGCTGAAGAAGCCTTAGCGAGTTGCTGCAGTGCATCTTGTAGAATCTCAGAATGCACAGATGTTGTTGGTAATTCACTTCAACTGCTAGGGGGGACAAAATATTCAATAAACACGGGCTGAGGACTTAAAGTAAAAAAAAACTTTAATTAAGGTATTACAACAAAAGGGTATTCAATGGGTAAATCTAATCATGTGAAACGTGTAATATTTTGTTTAAAACCTTATTTTAGACATTAGTAATTTCTGCGACAAAAAAAAGTTACAGGTGAAATTTTTTTGGATGACTGGATTGGGTCCCTTTAATTTTTGGTAGTCATTCGAGATTGGTTGACTTTATATGTCCACGTTGTTTCTCATTGGCTATCTTAAATGAAAGCTAGTGCGGCTGCTGGGATTCATCCAGGTTTTGAAAAGTGCTTAAAAAGTAGGTTTTTTGCTCATTGGCATAAGAACATAATTGTGTCAACGCTCCCAACAGTAAATGAACCAAGTCTCTCTGCATCACCTCCCACAGTCCGATTGAGCTGCTGCAGGGAATCCAGTCACCTCTCTTCAGCCGCGGCCAGGAATTCCTGTTACCTCTCTGCTGAGCTGACGGATGGGAATTCAGTGTTAATGTTATTCAGTAGGCGCATCGGTAACTAAAGCAGGATTAAGATAGGGATCGGAACACTAACAATGAGCAAGATCAACTCACAAGAGATGATACTGAAATGACTGGGGTAATGGACTAGATATTTCAACCCCCCCCTCCCCCCCATCAAAACTGGTGCGGGCAGGGAAGTTGGTGAGGGTGACCTGCTGTCCTCCTCCCCACCATCAAATTCACCTCAAAACAGGCATAGGAGGATCACCTGCCCCCAGCACGCGGGGGCCTACTGTATAGCGGCCCTATGATGCCTTTGGTGCCGCAACGCCATATTAACTAAAAAAATTCAAAGGGCCAAATGCGACATCAGCAAAGTGGACAGAAAAGGTCAAGCAAGGTGTATAAGTTTATATTTTAGGAGAATTCCCTGTGGCCCAGGAGGAGGAGTGTTCCCCCGAGCCCCACAATGAGTCGTTGAGCCTCCCCTGCTATTCCCTTAGCAGAAGGGTCAATAACCAGGGGCCATAGATTTAAAGTAATTGGTCGGAGATTTAGAGAGGATTTGAGGAGAAATCTTTTCACCCAGAGGGTGGTGGGGGTCTGGAACTCACTGCCTGAAAGGGTGGTAGAGGCAGAGAAGCTCATCACATTTAAAAAGCACTTGGATATGCACTTGAAGTGCCGTAACCTACAAGGCTACGGACCAAGTGCTGGAAAGTGGGATTAGGCTGGATAGCTCTTTGTCGGCCGGCATGGGCAAGATGGGCCGAATGGTCTCCTTCTGTGCTGTAAATTTCTATGATTCTATGATGGCCTTGCATTGGCATCTGCTATCAAACCCCTCTTCCAGCGCTAGCTTCATGCCGGGGAACGTTCCCTTGGGTCCCCGGCGTCCTCGTGCAACCCTCCCAAGTTTCGCTCGCGCTCACTGGCCCTAGTGTCGCTTCTGCCAATTTTGGGTGGGAGACATGGGAACAGGAGGAGGCCATTCAGCCCATCGAGCCTGTTCCGCCATTCAACCAGATCGTGGCTGATCCGTACCTTAACTCCATTTACCTGCCATGGATCCTTATCCCTTGATAAGGGGGGGAAAAATCAGGGCTGTGGGGAAAGAGCGGGGGAGTGGGACTAATTGGATAGCTCTACCAAAGAGCTGGAACAGGCACGATGGGCTGAATGGCCTCCTTCTGTCTATGATTCTATCACTACCTGGCTACCACCCCAACCACTTCCTGCACTGGACAAACTGAGAAAAACTACCACCTGCGAGTTGCACTGACTTTCTTTGCTCAGCCGATTGGACAATTATGGTGAATTATGGTGATAATGCTGTGACTAAAGCTGGAAGAATTATTTGTAGCAATACTAAATATCCGGGCCATAATGTCATGAGCAAGGAGAAAAGCAGCAGCTTCCCTCAAATGTGTACAAGGAAAGATTTATTCTACTAGTTCACCGTATTTAGAAGTTCACCGGTTGATTTTGAACACAGTTGAGGTAGAGGAGGAGATAGGCCAGAATGAAATCTGCTGTCTCAGGGTTGACTATTATTTTATGAACTCATTTTATTTCTGCCACAAAGTTCTGGTTGGTGTGACTCACACCATCGACTCACGCTGGAGAGAATCGATAAGATGAAATAACTGCAACTGAAGATCTACTCTGCCTGGTGGATATTCTGCAATCAGGGTTCCGAATGAACACTTCACTCCAAGTGCAAACCCTCAGCGACTCCGGCTCCGGCCAAAGGCTGATGTTGGCATGGCGACGGAGTGCGCTCCTCTGCGGCGGGAGGTCCAGAGAGCGCTTCCAAGGCCAGAGCAGCCGAGAGGGCGAGTGTTGGTCACTGGGCGGGCTTCACGAACTGGTAGACGAGTCGCTGGGATGTTTGGGGTTTGCGGATGATCCCTTTCCTGTAGTACTGGCGGATGGAGCGGCTGAGTTTGTCGTAGTTCATGGCTGGCCGGTTTTTCCTCTCTCCCCAGAGCCTCGCGACTTCAGCCGAGTCCTCGATTTTAAAAACGCCTGGGTTTGAAATAAAGCAACAAATTTACGTTGGACGTCGGCTGGTGCTGCTTACAGGACTACCGTCGGCAGAGCGCGGACTTCTGGATCACTATGGCAACTGATTGTTCGTCCACCTGCTAACCAAGGGTACCCCTTTAGCTCTTTCAAAGGTCTGAGATGCTCAGTTTAGAGGAGTGACTGATCCAAGGGCTGATTCTCCCTTGGGCTGCTCCTGATAAGGAGTGACACCTGCAGGGAGCACTGGTCGGGACATCACCAGCTCAGATTCGCCAACCATTGCTGCTACTTGCTGGATGAAACAGAATTGCATAGAATATACAGCACAGAAACAGGCCATTCGGCCTAACTAGTCCATGCTCCACTTGAGCCTCCTCCCATCCTTCCTCATCTAACTCTATCATCATAACACTCTATTCCCTTCTCCCTCATATGCTTATCTAGCTTCCCCTTAAATGCATCTATACTATTCGCTTCAACCACTCCCTGTGGTAGCGAGTTCCACATTCTCACCACGCTTTGGGTAAAGAAGTTCCTTCTGAATTCTCTATTTGATTTCTTGGTGACTTTCTTATATTGATGGCCTCTAGTTATGCTCTTCCCCACAAGTGGAAACACTCTCTCTGTATCCACTCTATCAAAACC
The DNA here is from genome assembly GCA_030390025.1 of Squalus acanthias. NCBI lineage: Eukaryota > Metazoa > Chordata > Chondrichthyes > Squaliformes > Squalidae > Squalus > Squalus acanthias. Next base: position 63,525,227 of record CM059435.1, read on the forward strand.
TTTTATAATTTTAAAGACCTCTATCAGTTCACCCCCTCAGCCTTCACATTTCAAGAGAGAAGAGACCCAGGCTGTTCATCCTTTCCTGATAGGTCTAACCTCTTAGTTCTGGTATCATCCTTGTAAATCTTCTCTGCAGCCTCTCCAGTGCCTCTATATCCTTTTTATAATATGGCGACCAGAACTGTACGCAGTATTCCAAGTGTGGTCTAACCAAGGTTCAATACAAGTTCCTTCCATGGCACTGGGAAAAGAGGGCACAGCATAGCTGGTGCAGTGAGAGTAGTTTTACTGCAGTTTAAAGGGTTAAATTATGAGGACATGTTGCATAAACATAGCTTGTATTCCCTTGAGTTTGAGGGATGATCTAATTGAGGTGATTAAAATGGTAAAAGGATTCAATAGGGTAGGTACAGAGAAATTATTTCCTCTGCTGGGAAAATCCAGAACAAGGGGACACAATGGGCTGGATTTTGTCAATGGGGACGTGATGGAGGCGGGACTCCCACTTTTTGGGTTGTAGTCCCGCCTCCATCGACTTGTGGCCAACCCACTGTATTTTCCCTTGATTGACCTTGTTAAGCCCGCCCAGCGGGCTCAGCAGGCCAATCAAGGGTCCCTTGGATACAGGTGACGTCAGCCATTGAAATTTCATCTGTCAAGAGCTTTTGACAGATGAAATTTCAGCGTTTGACAGCTCTGTGAAGCTGTCAAACACTGACAATATGATTTCTAACGTGAGTCCCTGTACTTAGACTCAGTTAGAAATCAATCCAGCACAGAAAGCAGAGACTGCAGCTTTTGACAGCTCCGCGGCCATTCTGCTTTCTGTGCCGGTGAGATTTCTGACTCCCGAGACCTGAAGGGCTGACACCTGCAGGAGGAAGTTAAGGTAAGTAAACTTTTTTCCACACTTTACACTTACCTTACACACTTACCTCTGCACACATGCACCCATCACTCACCTGCCCACCAGACATATCGACCCCTCCAACCCCTGCAGACCCACGGTCCGCCTCGCTAAAACGGCGTGGTTTGGAGCCGTCGGGTAGCCCACACTTCAGGGCTAAAAATAGGGATTAGGCAACAAACTGCCTGTTAACTACCTGTTAACAGGCAGTTAATTGTCACTAATCCCCATCCCGCCTCGGGGAGGCGGCTCCCAGCACAGGTCGGGTACCCGCCTCCAGCGAAACTGGCATGGAAGCGGGTTGGGGGCGGGATGGGTTCGGGACCCCCAAATCTGCTAATTTCCCACCCCACACGCCTCCAAACCCGCCTCCACGGGTCAGTGAAAATTCTGGCCAATGTTAAAATTAGAGCTCGGTCATTCTGGGGGGAAATCAGGAAGCATTTTTTCACACAAAGGGTAGCGGAACTCTGGAACTCTCTCCCCCCTAAAGGCTGTCGATGCTGGGGGACAATTGGAGCTTTCGAGACGGAGATCGATAGATTTTTGTTGGGTAAGGGTATCAAGGGATATGGAGCAAAGGCAGGAAAATGGGATTGCGAAACAGATCAGCCATGATCTAATTGAATGATGGAACAGGCTCGAGGGGCTGACTGGCCTCCTCCTGTTCCTGTGTCCCTATGAAGTTAAGGGCTGAGTTACAACATTGGACAGGGTAGAGGGAACTTGACTCTGCATCTAAAGGCACCTCGGAGTGCTTGAGTAAGTGGCTGAATTAGAAAGTGTTCCATATTTTAGCACTGACGTCCCTCACTTCAATGAGCACACCACAAATGGTGTCTAGACAAACAGTTTATGGTCCTGGCACTGCGGGTAGTGTGTGTTCCTGCCTGCCCCAGTTTTTACCTCTTTCTCTGTCTATCCAGTGGATGCAGTGTCCAAAGGGCTCGGGCTGAAGCAGCAACTCTTTCAGAAACTGCCAGAGGAGAATGTTTGCTGAAAAGAAAAGTAGTAGAAATAAGTTTAGATGGTGACCTGACCCATGAGAAAGCACCTAACGGTTTATACATTCCCTCCCCATGTGTCTGACCTTTATTTTAAGAAACTTCCTAATGGTTAAATGCTCTGCATAGGCAATCTGAGCAATAGGGACAAGGAAGGTCACAAGTTCAATCCTAGCCTTTGATTCATCTTACCTGAGGTGCCGGTATGGGCACAGTAATTGGCCTCAGTGCCCCTCTATTAAGGGGGGGGGGCGCGGATAATCAGCCAGAGTACCTGCTCCTCATCACCATACAGTGCCTCCTGCTGGCAGGTGCACAAATGACAGGTGAGAACAGGTCTTGGCATAATGCCCCCCACTTTTGAATAGCCTGCCAGCGAGGCTCACTAAGGACAAATCGCTTGGATGAGGTACAGGGATGGAACCATACCCATGGTTAAAACCGTCAGGAGGAGAGGTGGCGGGGGAGGATTCGGACCAGCGGACGATATCTGCATATTGCTTTCTTAAAGTGATACCACCTTCACCAGGAAATGTTGGTCTCTGTTATTTTTATGATGATGTAAATGGTGTAGCAAAGTATTGTTGCATCACTTTCACTGAGAAAAATGATGCATATCCTTTTGGTTCCTCTCCCTCCCCAAGCACACATATACCAATATGATAGTCCTTTAACCTGGTAGGTGTTCATGAGCCTCTAAGCAATGACAGCTAAACATGGTGTTCTCCACCCCAAGGTATTTTGCACCCTGTTAATAATGTTGGAAGACGAGATGTGGTACGTACAGGCCGGACGAAGGCTCGAGGCAGTGGTTTGCCAATTGTTCTGAAAGCTGACTGACTCCGCTGTCTGAAGCGCAGAGAGTGGCACGTACTCATGGCTGGTGACACTGCTGCCAAGGAAGGAGCCTGCTGGATCTTCAGGATATTCAGGAGGACCTGCAACAGCAGATACGGTTATGCCACAAAATATCAAATCAGTCATCTATTACAGTTACCTGACAGTCTACTCAGTCTTTCGAGGTTTGTCAGCTGTGGCTCAGTGGGTAGCGCTCTCGACTCTGAGTCAGAAGATCGTGGGTTCAAGTCCCACTCCAGAGACTTGAGCCCATAAATCCAGGCTGACACTCCCAGTGCAGTACTGAGGGAGTGCTGCACATTCGGAGGTGCCGACTTTCAGATGAGACGTTAAACTGATGCCTCGTCTGCCCTCTCAGGTGTCCTGGCCAGCATTTATCCCTCAACCAACACACCAAAATAAATCACCTGGTCATTTATCTCATTGCTGTTTGTGGGACCTTGCTGTGCGCATATTGAATGCTGTGCTTGCCACTTAACAACAGTGACTTCACTTCAAACACTTTGGGATGTCCTGAGGAAGTGAAAGGCGCTATATGAATGCAAGTGCTTTTTTAAAACTTTATACTTATTGGCAAGTCCCAAACACGACAAGAGTGTAATAGGACAGATGGGATCTTGACTTCTTTATTCATTCTCGGGATGTAGGCGTCGCTGGCAAGGCCGGCATTTATTGCCCATCCCTAATTGCCCTTGAGAAGATGGTGGTGAGCTGCCTTCTTGAACCTCTGCAGTCTGTGAGGTCAAGATGCTCCCACAGTGCTGTTAGGTAGGGAGTTCCAGGAATTTGACCCAGTAACGATGAAGGAACGGCGATATATTTCAAAGTCAGGATGGTCTGTAACTTGGAGGGGAACTTGGAGGTGGTGGTGTTCCCATGCGCCCGCTGCCCTTGTCCTTCTAGGTGGAAGAGGTCGCGGGTTTGGGAGGTGCTGTCGAAGAAGCCTTGGCGAGTTGCTGCAGTGCATCTTGTAGATGGTACACACTGCAGCCACGTGGTGGTAGGGGGAGTGAATGTTTAAGGTAGTGGATGGGGTGCCGATCAACTGGACTGCTTTGTCCTGATGGTGTCGAACTTCTTGAGTGTTGTTGGAGCTGCACTCATCCAGGCAAGTGGGGAGTATTCCATCACACTCCTTACTTGTGCCTTGTAGATGGTGGAAAAATTTGGGGAGTCAGGAGGTGTGTCACCCGCTGCAGAATACCCAGCCTCTGACCTGCTCTTGTAGCCACACTATTTATGTGGCTGGTCTAGTTAAGTTTCTGGTAAATGGTGACCCCCAGGATGTTGATGGTGGGGGATTTGACGCTTGTGATGCCATTGAATGTCAAGGGGAGGTGGTTAGACTCTCTTGTTGGAGATGGTCATTGCCTGGCACTTGTGTGGCACGAATGTTACTTGCCACTAGGAGATACCTGGGAATTTTCCACTTTGTCAGGTAGATGCCAGTGTTGGAGCTGTACTGGACCAGCTTGGCTAGAGGCGCGGCTAGTTCTGGAGCACAAGTCTTCAGCACTACAGCGGGGATGTTGTCGGGACCCATAGCCTTTGCTGTATCCAGTGCGCTCAGCCATTTCTTGATAAAAGGTGGAGTGAATTGAATTGGCTAAAAACTGGCTTCTGTGATGGTGGGGACCTCAAGTGGATGCCGAGATGGATCATCCACTCAGCACTTCTGGCTGAAGATGGTTGTGAACGTTTCAGTCTTGTCTTTTGCACTCGCGTGCTGGGCTCCACCATCATTGAGGATGGGGATGTTCATGGAGCCTCCTCCTCCCGGTAGTTGTTTAATTGTCCACCACCATTCACAATTTGTAGAGGGTGAATCATGTCTAACAAACCTAGATAATTTTTTTTGAGGAGGTAACTGACGTGGTCGATAAGGGAGTATCTATGGATGTTATTTATATGAACTTCCAGAAGGCATTCGACAAGGTTCCACATAAGAGACTGTTAACAAAAATGAGAGCCCATGGAATTGGAGGCAACCTATTGGCTTGGATAGGAAATTGGTTCGGAGGTAGGGGACAGCGCGTAGGGATAATTGGTATGTACTTAAATTGGCAGGATGTGACTAGTGGTGCTTCCAGGAATCAGTACTGGGGCTTTTCACTATATTTATAAATGGCTTGAATGAAGGAATAGAGATTTAAGTTTACTGATGACACTAAGTTAGGTGGCACAGTAAATAGTCTAGATGGGAGCAGAAAGTTGCAAGGGGACATTGATAGATTAAATGAGTGGGTGAAACTGCGGCAGATGGGGTACAATGTGGGGAAGTGTGAGATCATCCACTTTGGACATTAGACAGCTGGATCAGAGTATGTTCCAAATGGTGAGAAGCTGGGAGCTGTGGAGGAGCCGAGAGATTTAGGGGTCCAAGTACAGAATTCACTAAAAGCTAGTAGACAGGCACAAAAAATAATTAAAAAGGCTAATGGAATGTTGGCCTTTATCTCACGGGGGCTGGAATACAAAGGGATGGAAGTTATGTTACAGCTGTATAAAGCTCTGGTCAGACCCCATCTGGAGCACTGTGTTCAGTTTTGGGCTCCGCACCTCAGGAAGGATATATTGGCCTTGGAGGCGGTGCAGCGCAGATTCGCCAGGATGATACTGGGGCTAAAAGGGTTAAATTATGAGGACAAGTTGCACAGACCAGGCTTGTATTCCCTTGAATAAAGAAGATTAAGGGGTGACTTAATTGAGGTGTTTCAGATGATTAAAGGATTTGATAGGGTAGATAGAGAGCAACTACTTCCTCTGGTGGGAGAGTCCAGAACAAGTGGGCTTAAACTTAAAATGAGGGTTAAGATACAGATTAGCCATGGTCCAATTGAATGACAGAACAGGCTCGAGGGGCTGAATGGTCTTCTTCTGTTCCTATATTCCCTAAAATCAAGGAACTGTCTGGTCCAAATCCAAATGGAAGGCAACCTTACTTCTGTAAGCTTAGCTAGGGTTTGGTTTTACTAAGATCAGTGTTCAGGACTTGTGTGGTGTGAGGAGAACAGGTTTTTGGCACGATGCAATATTGCTCTCTATCCAAGATGCTCTTGCAGCCAAGGTAGATCTTCGAGAATTCGTGACTTGAGAATAAGAAATATCTCCGCGTCATGAGGCACAAAAGGAGAGTGTAGACTTCTATTGTAAAACTTTTGATGCCTGCCTTTGTATTTTAGACAACTGAAATAAAAAGAATAACTGGAAATATACCACACATCCGTCAGCATTAGGAAACGGTTCCCGGCATGGTAAGTGACGAAGCGGGGGGGGGATGGGACCCAAGGCAATCACAGTCACGGGAAGGGAAGTCCGGGGCAGGGGAGGCCCAACGTTCCCTTGTTGGGTCTTGGGGGAGCGCTCCTGCTCCTCCCGGCCCACAAGGAAACCTTAAAGAAAGTAACAACTCTTCCTCCGTGAGGCCTCCCTCCTCTGGCCCTGGGCCCAAGTCACAAGTCAGCTTTCCCGGGGGGCAGTCAGCACTGTGGGCAACTCGCGTGGCTCGGGGTTAAAGTTGCGTGGGGGTCTGAATTACATCATCGGACCCCGACTTTTGAATATTTATGATGCCCTGGCCTGCCAGCAGCGAGGTGGCCGCTCGCCTCCCGAAACCCGGGAGTTAAAATAATGGCTAGCAAATGTGCAGTGGGAATGAGGAGGTGAGTATTCTGCCCTGATTTTAACCCCACCCCGCCCCGCCCCGCCCGATCAGAACTGGGTTAAAATCAAGGCTTTAGTGTTCCTTTCAGATTCTTTCAATTGAATCTTCGATTATTATAGCACAGGCATTTCACTCCCACAGAATCCCTCTCACCATCGCAGTATGGATATAAGCAGAGAAAAGGGAATTAAACAACTTCAGGCTTCTGCTAACGTTTCAGGTCGATGACCTTTGAGGTCACAGACCTGAAACGTTAACTCTGTTTCTCTCTCCACAGATGCTGCCTGACCTGCTGAGTATTTCCAGCACTTTCTGTTTATATTTCAGATTTCCAGCATCCGCAGTATTTTGCTGTTGTAACTTCAGACTTATGTCTGGATCGCCCCAGATGAAAGCAGTCCTTTCTCACTATGCCTGCAAACATTATCAATTGTATTTGTATTTAGGAAAATTAATGTGTGTTAACACCATCCCCTTGACTGACTATTTGGTTTTGTTTTGTTTTTATATATACTTGGATTGCACATCAAGCAGCTTGTGTCTGACACATGTCTGCCAGTTTTGCATTTCAAAGACGAAAGGGTAATTAATGACTATGCATAATGACTTCCTTTGGGGAAATGATCTAAGAACTAATACCTGTCTTTAGATAGATTTGTTTATTACCCGATGTCCCCTACACAGACAAAAAAACTTCTACGAATACACCCCATTTTAAATTCGCAGTATATTGCCCTTTCTAAAATGTTATATGAGGAAGGTGTAAACCAGAGATTTTACTGTTTGGAGAAAGAGGGAACCACATTCACTGTCAAGGCTCCCAAATGAAGACTAATCATTTGAGTGGGGTACCAGAAGGCTTCCAGCCCGCTTTAAGCCATAACACTGCAAGAGTCAGTGGAGGAGTGTGGGACAATATTTTTTTTTAATTGTTAGCAGAAAGAAAAGAATATTTCAATATTCACCTGAGGCATATTTAGAGGAAGTAAAACACTTTGGATATCGGATATGTTGTGGAGCCGCACTCTGTACTGAGATTGACTTTCTACTGGCTAAGGGTTAAACCTCCAGTAAGGAAGGGGGTTAATTGCTCTTCTCAGCTGAAGGTCTTTCTTGCAGCAGATGAATTCTAAGGGAGCTAAATGTTTTATTTATGTCTGTACATGTTTGAGTTACTGTCTTCTGTCAAATCGAAAAGCGGATTGAATCCAATACAGCCTCTCTTCATGGAATATATCTCAGGCTAGCTAACGTAAAATGCAGAAAAACCTACACATGGTTAAGTACGAGTCCCACATGTCTTTGGAAAACTTACTTCAAACACAGTTACACTTTAAGGACTCCATCATGAAACAGTCTTAGTCAGCCGTGGCACAATGGGTAGCACGCTCGCCTCTGAGTCAGGGACTTGAGCTCAAAAATTTAGGCTGACACTCCAGTGCAGTGCTGAGGGAGTGCTGCACTGTCGGAGGTGCCGTCTTTCAGATGAGACATTAAACCGAGGCCCCGTCTGCTCTCTCAGGTGGACATAAAAGATCCCATGGCATCATTCAAAGAAGAGCAGGGGAGCTATCCTGGTGTCCTGGCCAATATTTATCCCTCAATCAACATCACTAAAAACAGATGATCTGGTCATTATCACATTGCTGTTTGTGGAAGCTTGCTGTGCGCAAATTGGCTGCCGCATTTCCTACATTACAACAGTGACTCCACTTCAAAAAGTGGCTGTAAAGAGCTTTGGGACGTCCGGTGGTTGTGAAAGGCGCTTTATAAATGCAAGTCTCTCTTTATTTCTTCTTTCCTCGTCAAACATAAGAGTTGCCATGGTGACACTAGGCAAGGCAGAGTCCCTTAGAACTTTCCTGCTTATATTTGGAGTCAGTACTTTAAAACTGAAAATTAACACAATTACTGCCCCCACCACCTTCCGCGCACCCCCCCCCCACCACCCCCCCCCGCCCCACGCCCTGCACCAGCACCCAGCAGCCCCATCTCCAATTTGTGGAAGCTTTACCCTAAAATAGCTGGTGTCACAGTGAAGAAGTTTCAGAGCAATGCAAAACTGACAGTGGCCAGAAATTTTTACTTCTAAGTCGGGTCGGGTGCGCGTGGGCCACGTAGTGGGTTGGGAACGCGATGTCTTGATCAGCCCGCTCTTCGGAGTGACTTTAGCATAATGGCCCCAATTAAACCAGCCATGCGCATTTCCTGGCCCTATTATAGGGTGCGAGTTTGATGACATCATCGACGACTCATTTCCAGTGCCCATATTTAAAGCAGCCTTGCACACAACTCATTTGAAGGTTGGTAAAGGAGTGTGGAAGGAGTATTGGAATGGTTAAATGAAAAATATAAATAACCAAAGGCAGAGGGCTGCACCCCGCTTTACAGATGCCTCTGGTCGAGGCAGTACGAGCACGCAGGGAGGTCCTCTTCACAGCAGATGGGCTCAAGAGGCCTCCCCAAGAGACCAAAAGGGCCTGGCTGGAAATAGCAGAGGAGGTCAGCAGCAGGGAGGTCATGAGGAGGACCTGGATCCAGTGCAGGAAGCACTTCAATGATCTGATGAGGTCAGGAAAGGTGAGTGCAATGCCACACTTACCTTTATCTTGATGTGCCTGTCACCACATCCCCATCACTCTGCCTTCCCAAGCCTACTCCTGCACATCATTCCTCACACCAACATACCTTCAAGGTCCACCCATCCCTCTCTCTAGGTACATACTCACATCCCCATCTGACTAACCACCACTCACACTCACCCTCATCCTAATGCAATCATAGCAAGTAACACCACAGAAGGAGGCCATTTGGCATTGTCGCCCCACTCTCTCATAGTCACACTCTACAGATGTAACCCATCCATTCCTTACACTCGTTCCATCACCCGCACTCGAACTTCTCTTCTTTCCCTCTTTGCAGAAGAAGAGAGCCCAGGACATGCGGGAGAGGCAGAGAACCGGAGGTGGCCCTCCAGTCTTCGCACACCTAACAGCAGCCGAGGAGGGGGCTCTGGAGATCTCGGGAGCTCAAGAGATGCTGGTGGTGGAAGACGGAGAGAGGGGGACATCCCAGCAACCTGGTGACAGAATTACATCTCATAAAGCCACATGACATACAACAGTCACTCATATGGTGACTGATGTCAGCAGCCAGTGAAATGTCATCATGTGCATAATGGTAACATTACCCATTCTTATTATAACACTGCTAATTCATCTCTGTACTCTCCCACAGGTCCATCAAGTGCGCCACACCCGGCCCCCCCCCCCATCCCAGTGTCCAGCCAAAGGAGGAAGACGACTCCTCAGAGGAGCCTCCAGCCTCTGAGGGTGCACCGTCAGCAGACCCAAGCGCACTCAGCACCAGCGCAGATACGCACACCTCGGTGGGACCTGTGCGAGATAGAGTAGAGTTTTCACATGGTGTCTCACAATTCACAAGTGAGCAAGAGCAGATGGTGTTGACAGGGACAGCAGTGGAGACTCCTCACCGGAAGGCACCGGACGCTCCAAGCTCTGCTGAGCTGCATGCAAACGTTGAGCCTCGGGGGCCATTGAGAAAGGGGGCGATCCTGGAGGGGCAGCAACAATCGCATGAGGCCCTGGCAGCTTTTTCAGCCACAATGTCTGCAAATGTTCAGAGAATGGAGGAGTCCATCTCCAACATGAGCACCACCGTGTCACAGGCAGCAGCAAATGCGCCAGTCACATGAGCACATGCTAGCTGTGGACAACACATGACACATGGTCATAGACCTCCTCTCTAGGAGGGATGTCAGCGTAGACTAGGGCCGTCATCGCCCCACTACTGTGCAGCAAGGTGCTCTCCAGCTCCTTGCTAGCGGGGAAGTGCAGGTGGCCCGTGAGAGGGATGATGGTGAGAGGGAACATGGAAGTGGGGGCTCCTCTCAAAGCGCTCCCACTGTCTCCCCCTCAGTCAGAGCCCCACATGCTTCCTGGGATCGCGATGGCCGAGTCTGCCCCTGCACAGTCGCAGGAGGAGCAGACTTTGGCGGGGCCCTCACAGGCTCCAAAACCCAGAGGAGGTCCGCCAAAAGTGTCTAACGAGCCGCAGCAGGGAAGTGAGCAGCCTGCAACTACCTCTGCTGAAGCCACAGGGGTTGCACCGCGTAGAAGCACTTGGGGAGAAAAAATGACACAAAACTAGATGCACAAGGGTATGCACAAGGGTGTAGCAAAAAATGTTAGTGGTAAGTTTCAGTTATTTTGATGAAGCACATAAATGTTTTTCTTTGCACCACTTTCCGGTCTTGTCCATTATTGCCTCAAACTTTGGAAGTGGCTTTGTCACTTGGAGTGAATGGTGAGACATTATTTAACCTCGAGCACTGGGGCCTTGGGTGAGAGGAATGGATTTGTCATTGTAGGGATGATTTAAGATGTTGTTGGGGTGGGGGGGAGGTGGTGGGAAACTTCGTACAGCATGCGGCAGGCATGTGGCTTCATTGGAGCAGGTTGAGTAAATCTGGCCATGCTGTGGCCATCCCTGGCCTCCTGGGCAGCAATGTGTGCCGCTGCTGGTGCCATCTGGATGTCAGGTTCCTCCTCCCTCCTCTTCCTCATCTTCCTCCTCTGAAGAGGCTGTGCGCTCTGCGCCTTGCTCCTCCTGCAGTTCCAATCCTCGCTGCTGCGCTGTGTGTGCAGCACGCAGCAGACAATGATGATTCTGGAGAAATAACAACAGAAAACGCTGGAAAAACTCAGCAGGCCAGGCAGCATACGTGGAGAGAGAAACAGAGTTAACGTTTCAGGTCGAAGACCCTTCGTCATAACTGGAAAAAAGCAGGAAATTAAATAGATTTAAAGCAAGGATAAAGCTGGGAAAAGGGGGAGGGGATGAAAGAACAAAGGGGAGGTTAGTGGTGGGATAGAAAGCAGGAGAGATTAAGAGACATTGAGAGACATTAAGAGATAATCAAGGCAAGAGGAGATGTTAATGTGACAGGTTGAGGCTAAATGAAGTGTGAGATGCACTGACAGAATAAAGGACAGCTGCCAGCTTCTGGGAGGGAAAAAAAAGGCCCAACAAAAGGGTGGATGAAAAAATAAAATAAAAGAAATATATAAATGTGATAGGGGCCGAAGTTATGATCTGAAATTGTTGAACTCGATGTTGAGTCCAGAGGGCTGTAGGGTGCCTAAACGAAAGATGAGGTGCTGTTCCTCAAGCTTACGCTGAGCTTCCATGGAACAATGCAAGAGGCCGAGGATGGTGAGGTCAGAGTGGGAGTGGAGTGGAGAATTAAAGTGACAGTGATTCTGGAGACCCTGGCTAGTGCATACTGAAGGGCACCTCCAGATCTGTCTAGGCATTTGAAGCGCATCTTCAGCATGCCTATTGCTTGCTCTATGACACATCTGGTGGACATGTGGCTGTCATTATAATACTCCTCGGCCTCAGTACTTGGCGTCCTCAGGGGTGTCATGAGCCACGCCTTCAGTGGATAGCCATTGTCTCCAAGCAGCCAGCCGGTAAGCCGGAGGTGTGAAGAGCTGAGGGAGGGTGGACTGGCGCAGCACGAAAGAGTCGTGACAGCTGCCAGGGAATCTGCCGCACACATGCATGATCATCTTTTTATGGTTGCAGACGAGCTGCACATTGAAGGAGTAGAAGCCCTTGCAGTTCACAAACATTCCTGGGTGATGATGGGGAGCCTTGTGGCCCTACACCTGTGGGAAGTCAGCCAGAGCGGCAAAGCCGAGCACCCACTCAGGAACACTGGCTTCATCAGTGGCAAAGTTGATATAATTGGCTGACTTGTCAAACATGGCATCAGTCACCTGGGTGATGCATCTGCTGGTGGCCGACTGCAGGATCCCGCAAATGTCTGCTGCAGATCCCTGGAAGGAGCCTGAGACAAAGAAATTGAGGGCGGTGGTGACTTTGACAGCCACTGGTAAGGAGTGTCCACCAGGATCTCTGGGCAGCAGGTCTTGTTCCAGCAAGCTACAAATATCTGCGATGACCTGGTGCGATAGCCTGAGCCTTATGAAGCACTGCTGTTCAGTCATGTTGAGGAAGCTCATCCTCTGCCTGTATACCCTGTGTTGGGGGAATCGCCTCCGGCGCGGTGCAGCCCTGTGGTGCCCCCTTCTCTCCTGTGGAGCGTCAGGTTGTTGAGGAGAAGGCTGCTGATGTGGTTGCTGCTGCTGTTGCAGGTGTGGCTGGGGTTGTTGGTGCTGGGGCTTATCTTGGTTCGATTCTGAGGACCAAGATGAGACAGTATAAGTGGCACCCATGTTGATGTAGTAGATGGCAGATAAAGTGGAGATCAGAGGGCCACTGACTCAATGTCCTGATACTGAGTAACAATGTGGTGAGAGTGGCTTCCGAGGTTTCAGAAATGACCTGCAAACTGCTGACACCGAAATCTGTGAACAAGATGGAGTGAGCAAGAGCCTTTCCATGAGGCAAGTAATGAGATGTAATGTTGCAGTATTTATGCGCTTTTCCCAGCTGCCAGGGAATCTGCCGCACACATGCATGATGGTCTTCAAGGAATGAACTCGCCAATGGACACTGAGCTTCCACCTCCCCTTCACAGGTGAGGTACCTGACCTCCGTGAATCCCGTGCTCAGAAGCTGGCCTTAAAATCACTCTTAAGGGTCTGTAAACAAGCACTTAATGAGTTCAATGAGGTCGCCCGCCTCTGCCGATTGGGTCTGTGTCGTGCCTTCAAATCTGTCCAAGTTAAATGCGCAAGGCGACGGGATGACGGCGGGTTCCCGAAGCGCTCGCTATTTCCGGCATTTTTACTGCCGACCTGCCCCCGGCAACAGGAAAATTCCGGCCAGTATAACTGTGCAATCTGACTCCAGAAAGCAGTGGTGAGAGGCCCTTTCACTTTAATTAATTGATGACAATCAGTCCTGCAGGTCCACGATTTCCACAGCAGCGAGTGCTAATCCTTGCTGAGAGCCCCTGATCGAGGAATCAGCCCTATAGTACTAAAACAGTGAATGCCAGCCCATGCCACAGCTCTCTCAACAAAACAATGGCCCAGAAATTAAACATCGATGGTTCCCGCGGGGGTAAGGATTCCCCGCGATATCGCACTCCGCGCCTACCTTTTTGTTTCGGGCCCACACGAACTTCAGTTTCAGGGCCTCTCCCTGTTGCCAGCGTGCAGTGCTTGCGTGTCCCAGAGGCGCAATTAGTTCGTGCGAGCTCTGGGATCATGTGATTCAGTTAGAGCCAATGGCAGCACACCATCTTTCATTCATAGTTTTGACAGCAAGGGCTGTCAAAGCTATGAATACTACAAGCCCCCAAAAGAACAGCTAAACCTCAATTAAATTTTTTAAAAAGCCATCACATTAATAAAATGACTATAGTTAAATAAATTAACCACTTTAAACAAAAAATTTAATTTTTGAAAAGATTTAAAATCTTTTTAAAAGTTATAAAAATAAACTTACCTTTCTTTAAAGTCTCTAAAAAAGATAAACCTGTTGAAAAAAATTTTAAATAACACTTAATTAACTACTTACCTTGTTAAAAGGGGGTCCTACGCCTGCTTTCTTTATGTGTAAAATCTTCACCACTTACCTGCGCGTTCAAACCTGAAAAAAAAACTAAGTGCACTGCGTGCGCACAACCTGTAGCGCGCACGCGGTTCACTTAGGAACCGCCCCCTTTGCAATACACGAAGTGCCGGTTTCCCGCGCATGCGCAGTGCATGCAGGAAACCGGCAATTCGGGACCTAATACGCGAGAGTACACAGTGCGTACTCTCGCGTATTAGGTCTAATTTTCGGGCCAATGTCTTTCTTTTTAATATGTATCAAAAGAAACAGACCACGGCCTACCTGTTTGCCAGATATCAGGGTGTGTGAGTGACTTATACGGCTCCTCTCCTAAAGAGCAAAGAGCCTCTTCAAGACTATGAACATCCTTTGAATCCATGAGGCTCCTTCTTTGCTTCTCAACAGTCCATTCGATGCATTTCTCAGCATCACATTCTGACCAGTTATCAGGATCTGAGAACGAAACGGAGTAAAACAAAAGGATCTCCTCCTGAGAGAAGGCAATACATTTTGGGATGATCAATTCAGGAAGTTTTGCAGTGTGTTGAACATTCTTTCTCTCTGCTCTCGTCTCTCTCACACTGGCCGGAGTGGTGTGGCGCCGATGAGAGGAGAGAGAAAGCGAGAGAAAGTGTAAACTGGACCACTTCAAAAAACATCCGACTCCGTTCAGATGGAAGTGACCCAGACCAGCGAGAGCTCTGCAATGCACAGAAATAATTCCTTCCGCAAACAGATCTTTGTAAATATTAGGGCCAGTTTTCTGGCTTTGCATTGCCTGCCAGGAGCCGTTCCCCATCAGATGCTGGGCGGAGTCCGGCAACAGCTCACAAGGCCTACAAAAGAAATAGGTCTCCACTGGCATCAGAACGATGTAGGTTGGCACCATTATGTAATAGTGCAGCCAAATGCGCAGGTTCCATCGGCATCACTTTTACAATGGATGCATTGTACCTGACTGGGGAATACTTCATCGTATTACAGTGTCCCATTGCACACCACCTACAGTTAACAATAGACATTAAAAAGAATCGGCCCTGGACAACAGCTGTAGGATGGTGTGACAGAAAAAAATCGATTTTTGCCTGTGTTGGATTTTTAACTTGTATTTTGTATTGCTCGATACAGCATGTGAGGGGTTAAAACACAGGGTCATACAGTTTGTCCTGAATTTCCTGTTGGATATGTTAGTGACTATCTTGTATTTATATAAGACCTCTAGTTTTGAACTCCCCTACAAATGGAAACATTTTCTCTATGTCTACCCTATTCAACTCTTTCATTGTCTTAAAGATCTCTCTATCAGGCCACTCCTCAGCCTTCTCTTTTCTAGAGAAAAGAGCCCCAGCCTGTTGAGCCTTTCCAGATAAGTATATCCTCTCAGCTCTGGTATCACCCTTGTGAATTTTTTTTTCACCTTCTCCAATGCATGGAGACCAGAACTGTGCACCGTACTCCAAGTGTGGTCTAACCAAGGCTTGGTACAAGTTTAACATAACTTCTCTACTTTTCAGTTTTATCCCTCTAGAAATGAACCTTGGTTTGCTTTTTTTTTATGGCCTTGTTAACCTGCACCGGTACTGTTAGTGATTTGTGTATCTGTACCCCCAGATCCCTTTGCTCCACTACCCCATTCAGACTCTTATTATCCAAGCAATATGTGGCCTCCTTATTCTTCCTACCAAAATGCATCACCTCACACTTACCTATATTGAAATTAATTTGCCAATTACAAGTCCATTCTGCAAGCTTATTCTTCCTGTATTTTGTCGCATTCTTCCTTTTGGTGTCATCCGCAAATTTTTTAATTGTACTTCCAATTCCTAAGTCCAAATTATTAATGTAAATTGTGAGCAACTGTGGTCCCAGCACCGATCCCTGTGGAACACCATTTCTCACTTTTTGCCAGATTATGTAGCTACCCTTAACCCCTACCCTCTGTTTTCTGTTTTATAGCCAGCTTGCTATCCATTCTGCTACCTGTCCTCTGACTCCACATGCTCTGACCTTACTTATGAGTCTACTATGCTATACCTTATTGAAGGCCTTTTGAAAATCCAAATATATTACATCTACTGCATTACCCTTGTCTACTCTTTCTGTCACTTAAAATAATTCAATAAGATTGGTTAAGCATGATCTTTCCTCTTGAAATCCGTGTTGACTGTTCTTTATTATATTTTTGGTTTCTAGGTGTTTTTCTATTACATCTTTGAGTAAAGATTCCATTATCTTTCCTACCACTGACGTTAAGCCAACTGGTCTATAGTTCCTGGGACTTGTTCTATATTCCTTTTAAAATATAGCAATAACATTTGCTGTCTGCTAGTTCTCTGGCACTATTCCCTTTCCTAATTAATTTTTATTTATATGTAATAGTGCCTCTGCTATCGTTTCCCTAACTTATTTTATCCTCTCTAAGTCTGATTAGTTTATCAATTATCTCCCCGCTTTCTATCTTAAATGTCTTTATATCTATTTTGATCTCTCCTTCTACTGTCATGCCCACCCTGTTAGTCTCCCTGGTAAATACTGAGGCAACGTAACTATTCAATATTTCTGCCATTTCGCTGTCATTTCCTGTGAGTTTGTCTTGTGTATCCCTTAGTGGCCCTGTCCCTATTCCTGATCTTTCTTATGTTATTCATGTGTCTGGAGAATACTTTACTATTTCTTTTTATATTCCTTGATAATTTAATTTAATTTCATAGTTCCTTTTTGCTTTCCCAATTGTTTTTTTTTTACTTCTTTCCTAACCTCTTCATATTCCCTTTTGTCATCTTCTCCTTTATTGTCTACAATGTTCCCGCTAAGGTGGGGTAATCTCAAAGGTCCCGCGCTGGCTGCTCACAGGCTTTTACATTGGAAAGAATCAGGCCACACAGAACAAAGGAAACATTGATTGTCTATGTACTTAGTGTGTGTCTTTTTCTTTAGTTTCACTTTTGCCCTTATCTCTTTATTCATCCATGGTGTTTCATTATTAGCTAGCTTGTTCTTGTATTTTAGCAGAATATATTTCTCCTGAACTCTATTGATCACTGTTTTAAATATTTTCCACTGCTGTTCTATCTCTTCGTCTGTCAATTTTTTTTCCGGTTTACCTTCCCTGGTTCTATTCTCATGCCCTCAAAATTATTTTTTTCCCAATCTATTACTTTGGTCTTTGTCTTACTTATGTCTTTCTCAATCATTATTTTAAACCTTCTCATGTTATGATCGCTTTTGCCTAGATGTTCCCCTGTGTTTACTTCTCTTACCTGCTCTGGTTCATTTCCCATGACTAGATCCAGTAGTGATTCCTCTATTGTTGGGCTTCTTATGTACTGGGTAAGAAGGAAGTCCTGAACACACTGTAAAAACTCTAATCCCTTTTCCCCTTTCCCTACCGTTTCTTGCCATTTTGTTTGTGGGTAGATGAGATCTCCCATGATTATTATTCTAAGTCTTTTACTCATTTCATAGATTTGCCTACATATTTCGTTCTCCAATTCCCTTCCATTATTAGGTAGCCTGTCACGTGGGGTGGTGGGTGAGGACGTTAAATGGGTGAAAATATATTTTTTTAAATAAAGCATGAGTTCAGAGCCTGCATCTTAGTTTGTAAACGTGTATATTCAGTCTGCCTTTTGAAGAGAGGATATAATGTGGTGGTCCGTGATACATACAGTAGCCAATGTACAGAGTAAGGGTTCTCTGTTGTGATCTCTGGGTCTCGCTCTTGTCGGCCTAGATATTGGGCAGGATAAGCCACGCTGCAGATCATAGGGGTGTGAGGTCTACTGACTAGTGACAGTGAACCTGAATGAGCATGTAAGTGTAAGAACCCCAAAATGGGATAGAAGGCAACAACTTGTCTTCTCTGCAGTGGGATGAGAGTGAACAGATATACAGACTGAGGGTTTCTTCAAAATAATTTCAGGATATTTTTACCTGCACAGGTGCTTCTGTTTTTAGTGCTGTGGTTCTCCGGTGTAATGATAATCTCTCCTTCTCTGTAGTTGGCGGTTGTCTCTGTGTCTTGTTGGGTTGGGAGGGGCCCTGGTTTGGTGTTCTCACTGAAACAGTCATTCTGCTGATGGGTCTGGTTTGAGCGATCCAGCGCTGTCCAATCTTCCTGGAGTTTTTCCATTTTTTCATCAGGGATACAGAAGGAAGCGATGCAGGAATTGGTATCTGATTCTGGGAGCCAGTTCTGAGCTGCAGTAGAGTTTAACGACCTGGATTCCTAAAGCAAGGAAGCAAAATAGGCAGTAGGAAGCATGGTGTGTTGGAATACTGGGGTCCATCTACACAGGGGGATGCACCTGCGATCTCACTGCTCCTGTGCATACCCATAGGAACAGGAGGAGGCCATTCAGCCCCTCCAGCCTGTTCTGCCATTCAATTAGATCATGGCTAATCTGTACCTCAACTCCATCCACCCGCCTTGGTTCCATATCCCTTAATACCCTTACCTAACACCCACACTGAGTGGCAAGGGCGGCTGATTTAAATAATTTTAACGTTCTCTCTGCACAGCTTAAGCCTTGTACAGGGAGCATCCTTTGAGGGAGGCCCACAGAGTCAGGAGCTTGCAGCCCTTAAAGAGCTGCTGCTCAGAGTTAAAGGGATGTAGCCACTTAAAGGTAAGTGGTCACATGGGGTGGTGGATGGGGCATCTGGAAAGGATAAAAATATCTTTAAAATAGTTGCCAGCTTTTTCAAGGGGTGTGAAGGGGAGGGGGGGGGGGGGTGGTGGAAAGAAGCAGCATTAAAAATAAAGGAAGTCGAGCCCAATATCAAGCCACAAAATGGAGTCTGTGGGCAAATGTGGAGTGGGCAATGCTTGGCTGGTAAAGTGAACGTGTTGGTGCATGAGGCAGGTGTGAGGAGGCTTGCGCTGGTTGGCACTCCAGGACACCCTCCCTGGAGAACATAGTGCGCCTTACCTGACCGGAGGTGGCAGCCAGACTGAACACTCTCTACAGCACCTGAAAACGGATACGGGGGAAGTTGGCACGCTCAAAAGGAATCTGGCTAGGTAAGACTAACCAACAGTACCAGCATCAAGTAGATGACGCGTGCAAAGGTTACTGCCTGTCTGTGCCACACCTTTGTTCGATTTTAACAGCTCGGTCATTGCATTTTGCATCGCCCATATCTCAGCAGGACAACGGAGCCAAGAGACAATGGGCCGGATATTCCGATCCCCACGGGTGTGTACGCGCTAAGTACACACCTGTAGGGACATCGGAAATGCCGGTTTCAGATTGGACGCCTGCCCTAGAGAAGGGCCTCTGCGGGAGGATAGTTCCGCTTTCTGGAGAACCTCCGCCCGCAGAAAACCCTTAGAAATCTTATGCCTGGTAAAAAAAAATTCACTCATTTATCATTTAAAAATACTTTAAAGAAAGGTAAGTTTATTTTTAGCCTCATTAAAAACTTTAATTATTTTTTTCAAAAATTTTAATTTTTGTTTAAAATATTTAATTTATTGTAATTTCAACTAATTTTAAAAAATTTGATGTTTTTTTTAATTTATTTAATGTTTTACAGTGTTTTTTTTGGGGTGATCTCCATTCATATATTTGACAGGTCTATCTGTCAAGTGTATGAAGGGAGATTCCCTTCTTTGATTGGCTCCCCACGGCCCACGTGATCCCATGCGCCTCTGGGATACGTGGGCCCTGCACATTTCGAGTTGGAGAGGCCCAGGAGCAGAAGTGTCTGGACCTCGGGATCCCTCAGGTAAGGGCGTAGATTTTTTCCAGATCGGAGGCCTCCGCACGCAGGAAGCCTCCGATTGGAAAATACGGCCCAATGTATAAGAAAAAGCCTTGCCTCGGAATATTTCCGAGGGCTTTAGATTGGACATAGGGCAGCAATCAATGATCCCCTGCACTTGGGGCAATGTACCAATATGGTGACATTGGACTTTCATCTCTCTCCCTCTCTCTCGCTCTCTAAGTTTGCCCAGTGATTGCCAAGAGCCCGAACCACAAACCTCTCCATTGCTAGGAGAAAGCTTGCGTTGGTAGTCATAACTTTGAGAGAACAGCAGGTTACAGCATGTGAAAAATGGAAATGTCTCTCGGGTATATTGCTCAGACAGCGCAGGGGAAGCACTTGTCCTGCACCTCACCTCAGACTGCTGCACATGTCACCTGTCTGCATTTCACACGGGCAGTCAGTGTTTCTTCAGCTGTATCAGTGACACCACTCAGAAATCAGCCCCCAAGTATCGCTGAGTGTGTGTTGGGAATCAGCAAACTTGCATGACTCAGCCAAGAGGTTGCTGAGCAGACGGGTCCCGTGCTCGCTCAATGGCATTTGGTGACAGCCAGGTAAGGGATTTATGTTTTGGAGTAAGAAGCAAAACTGCTTTAATGTCTGTACATAGCAAGATTTCGTACTGAGTCTCAAAGCCCCAGTAACAACCGATTTTCACCTGGTACTGAGTTTGAAGCTGTTGGTTATCTTTTACTAGTTTACTAGCTTAGTATGTATGCTGCTGTAATCATTCCTGTCAAGGGAATCTTTCTATTCCCAACAACAACAACAACAACAACTTGTATTTATATAGCTCCTTTAACATAGTAAAATATCCCAAGGCGCCTCACAGGAGCGTAATCAGACAAAAACTGACACCGAGCCATGTAAAGAGATATTAGGGCAGATGACCAAAAGATCAAAGAGGTAAATTTTAAGGAGCATCTTAAAGGAGGAAAGAGAGGTAGCGAGGTGGCGAGGTTTAGGCAGGGAATTCCAGAGCTTAGGGCCCAGACAAAAGAAGGCAAGGCCACCAATGGTTGAGTGATTATAATCAGGGATGCTCAAGAGGGCAGAATTAGAGGAGCACAGATATCTCGGGGGGTGGGGGGGGGCGGGGTTGTGGAGCTGGAGGAGATTACAGAGATAGGGAGGGGCAAGGCCATGGAGGAATTTCAAAGCAAGGATGAGAATTTTAAAATCAAGGTGTTGCTTAACCGGGAGCCAATGCAGTTCAGTGAGTACAGGGGGTGATGGACGAACGGGACTTGGTGCGAGTTAGGACACGGGAAGCCGAGTTTTGGATGACCTCAGGTTTATGGAGGGTGGAAGTTAAGAGGCCAGCCAGGAGTGCGTTGGAATAGTCAAGTCTAGAGGTAACAAAGGCATGGATGAGGGTTTCAGCAGCGGATGAGCTGAGACAGCGGCGGAGTCGGGTGATGTTACGGAGGTGGAAATAGGCGGTCTTAGTGATGGCGTGGATATGTGGTCGGAAGCTCACCTCAAGGTTGCGAACAGTCTGGTTGAGCCTCAGACAGTTGTCAGGGTGAGGGGTGGAGTCAGTGGCTCGGGAACGGAGTTCCTTAACATCAGGTTCTTAAATTTAAAAGAAAAGAAGGTGATGTGGCAGATAAGGCACTCCAACGAGCCAGCATGAGAAATGTAGAACAGGCCAAAGACTAACTGGACAACGAACAGAATTAGATGGACTCTCTCCCAGGCAGCCATCAGCTGTGCTGTGCCTGCAGTCAAGCAGACTTCCTGTCAGCATGGATTGCTTTGACACGAGAAGCCATGTGCTTTTATTCATTTGTTTTTCTACCTGCTTATTCATTTAAAAGGCTTCACAAAGGAGAAATCCCAACCTTCAATTAGAATAACATTAATTAGAATGCACAAAGACAAACTCCAACAATCCTCTGTGTAAAGAAATTTCTCCAAACCGCTCTCCTCGCTCTCTTAATGATAAATTGATGATTCCTCATCACTGACTCCCAAACCGGAGGAAATCGTCTTTCCCTCTTCATTATATCAAAACTCTGTATAATTTTAAAAACCTCTATTGAATCTCCTCTTAGCCTTATCTACACCGTGGAAATAGTCCCAGTATCTTGTTTCTCCTCACAAATATAGTTCCCAACCCTGGAAACATCTGGTATATCTACGCTGTACACTCTCTGTGACTTTAGTGTCCTTTCTATAATGGGATGGGCAACTTTGCACACCATATTCTAACTGTGCTCCTACCAATGCTTTGTTTACATTCACTTCTTTACTCCTGGACTCTATGGGGGGAAAGATTCAGTTGCTTTGCGCCTCCTGTTAGCGTCCTAAGAGGGTGCTAACGGGGCGCAAAGCAACTAGCGCCCGGGCGCGGTGCCGCCAACGCCTCCCGCGAAATTCAGCAGGTGGTTAGCGGCGGTGGTAACCATTAGCGCCCCGCGGCGCTGTGCCGCCGGCGATGACGTCATCGCCGTGCGCAGAGCCCCGCTCGCGCCCCGGCCGCGATCTTCAGTAGTGCCCACTGACTTACCGCCGAACGCTATGTCCGACGAGGTCAGGGGAGCCTACCTGCAGCTGGGGCGGCGCTAATTAAAGGCGAGGTGCCGGGCAGTCATTTTTGTTGCTGGCCGCCTGCAAGCACCTGCCCCCGTTGCTGTCCCCGGCCTCCTCTTCAGCCCTCCCGCGGTGTGCCGGCTGCGCTCCGTGAGCTCGGCACTTCTCTTGAGTGCCGGGCTCTTTGCCGGCACTCCGATCCCTGGTGGCCCAGCTGGGACCCGGGTCGCGCTGCGCAAGGCCCCTTCCCTTTAAGAAGGGGAGGAAGGCCTGCAGTACCACGGCACGTAGCGCCACGATATTCCCTCGAAGCATCCCAAGAGGGAGGCGGGGCACTTACCTCTCAGGGCGCTACTGATGAATTTCGGCCATGTGGGTGCTAATTTTTCCGCGGCGCTACTTTTAGTGCCCCGGCGAAGTTAGCACCCCAAGCGGGGCGCGGCTCAATTTTTCCCCCTATGCCCCTATTTATAAACATAGGAACATAAGAACGTAAGAAATAGGAGCAGGAGTAGGCCAATCGGCCTCTCGAGCCTGCTCCGCTATTCAATAAGATCATGGCTGATCTGATCCTAACCTCAAATCTAAAGAACACAAGAAGTAGGAGCAGGACCCGGCCACTCAGCCCCTGGGCCCGCTCCGCCACCCACAGGGCCTTGACCGATCCGAACTCTGCCTCATGTCCAATTTCCTGCCCGCTCCCCGTAACCCCTAATTCCCTTTACTTCTAGGAAACTGTCTATTTCTGTTTTAAATTTATTTAATGATGTAGCTTCCACAGCTTCCTGGGGCAGCAAATTCCACAGACCTACTACCCTCTGAGTGAAGAAGTTTCTCCTCATCTCAGTTTTGAAAGAGCAGCCCCTTATTCTAAGATTATGCCCCCTAGTTCTAGTTTCACCCATCCTTGGGAACATCCTTACCGCATCCACCCGATCAAGCCCCCTTACAATCTTATATGTTTCAATAAGATCGCCTCTCATTCTTCTGAACTCCAATGAGTAGAGTCCCAATCTACTCAACCTCTCCTCATATGTCCACCCCTTCATCCCCGGGATTAACCGAGTGAACCTTCTTTGTACTGCCTCGAGAGCAAGTATGTCTTTTCTTAAGTATGGACACCAAAACTGTATGCAGTACTCCAGGTGCGGTCTCACCAATACCTTATATAACTGCAGCAATACCTCCCTGTTTTTATAATCTATCCCCCTAGCAATAAAAGCCAACATTCCGTTGGCCTTCTTGATCACCTGCTGCACCTGCATACTAACTTTTTGATTTTCTTGCACTAGGACCCCCAGATCCCTTTGTACTGCAGTACTTTCCAGTTTCTCGCCATTAAGATAATAACTTGCTCTCTGATTTTTCCTGCCAAAGTGCATAACCTCACATTTTCCAATATTGTATTGCATCTGCCAAATCTCCGCCCACTCACCCAGCCTGTCTATATCCCCTTGTAGGTTTTTTATGTCCTCCTCACTTTCTACTTTCCCTCCCATCTTTGTATCATCTGCAAACTTTGATATGTTACACTCGGTCCCCTCCTCCAAATCGTTAATATAGATTGTAAAGAGTTGGGGACCCAGCACCGACCCCTGCGGAACACCACTGGCTACTGGTTGCCAGTCCGAGAATGAACCATTTATCCCAACTCTCTGCTTCCTGTTAGATAACCAATCCTCCACCCATGCCAGAATATTACCCCCAATCCAGTGATTTTTTATCTTGAGCAATAATCTTTTATGTGGCACCTTGTCGAATGCCTTCTGGAAGTCTAAATACACTACGTCCACTGGTTCCCCTTTATCCACCCTGTACGTTATGTCCTCAAAGAACTCAAGCAAATTTGTCAGACATGACTTCCCCTTCATAAAGCCATGCTGACTTTGTCCTATTAAATTATGTTTATCTAAATGTTCCGTTACTGTCTCCTTAATAATAGACTCCAAAATTTTACCCACCACAGATGTTAGGCTAACTGGTCTATAATTTCCAGCCTTCTGCCTACTACCCTTTTTAAATAAGGGTGTTACATTAGCAGTTTTCCAATCTGCCGGGACCTTTGCTGAGTCCAGGGAATTTTGGAAAATTATTACCAAAGCTTCCACAATCCCTACTGCCACTTCCCTCAAGACCCTAGGATGTAAGCCATCAGGTCCAAGGGATTTATCCGCCTTGAGTCCCATTATTTTACTGAGTACCAATTCCTTAGTGATTTTAATCGTATTTAGCTCCTCCCCCCCCTAGAGCCCCCTGTTTGTCCAGTGTTGGGATATTCTTAATGTCCTCTACCGTAAAGACTGAAACAAAATATTTGCTCAGCATTTTTGCCATCTCCATGTTTCCCACCATTAATTTCCCGGTCTCATCCTCTAAGGGACCTACGTTTGCCTTAACCACCCTTTTTCTTTTTATATAACTATAGAAACTCTTGCTATCTGTTTTTATATTTTTTGCTAATTTTTTTTCATAATCTATCTTCCCTTTCTTAATCAATCCTTTAGTTACTTTTTGCCATCTTTTGAAGACTTCCCAATCTTCTATCCTCCCACTAAGTTTGGCTACCTTATACGTCCTTGTTTTTAGTCGGATACTATCCTTAATTTCTTTACTTAGCCACGGATGGCTGTCATTTCTTTTACACCCTTTTTTCCTCAGTGGAATATATTTTTTTTGAAAGTTGTAAAATAACTCCTTAAATGAACACCACTGCTCATGTACCGTCTTACCCTTTAATCTATTTTCCCAGTCCACTTTAATCAATTCCGCTCTCATACCATCATAGTCTCCTTTATTCAAGCTCAGTACACTTGTTTGAGAACCAACCTTCTCACCCTCTAATTGGATATGGAATTCAACCATGTTATGGTCACTCATTCCAAGGGGATCCTTAACTAGGACATTATTAATTAATCCTGACTCATTACACAGGACCAGGTCCAAGGTTGCTTGCCCCCTTGTAGGATCAGTTACATACTGCTCAAGAAATCCATCCCTAATACACTCAATAAACTCTTCCTCAAGGCTGCCCTGCCCAATTTGATTTGTCCAGTTAATATGATAGTTAAAATCCCCCATAATTATAGCTGTTCCCTTATTACATGCCCCAACTATTTCCTGATTAATACTTTTTCCAGCAGAGTTGCAACTATTAGGAGGCCTATATACTACTCCCACTAGTGTTTTTTTCCCCTTATTATTCCTTATCTCCACCCAAACTGTTTCATTATCCTGATCCTTTGACCCAATATCATTTCTCTGTATTACAGTGATTCCTTCCTTTATTAACATAGCCACCCCACCTCCCCTTCCTTCCTGCCTGTCCTTCCTGATTGTTAAATACCCTGGCATATTTAATTCCCAGTCGTTGTCACCCTGCAGCCATGTTTCTGTAATGGCCACAAGATCATACCCATACGTAGTTATTTGTGCCGTTAACTCATCCATTTTGTTACGAATGCTACGTGCATTCAGATAAAGAACTTTCAAATATGTTTTGTGACACTTAGTTCCTGCTTTTTCCTTTTTTAACACTTTACCTTTTACTCCATACCTTCTGTCCCTTCCTGACACACTTTCCTCTGTCTCCCTGCTCAGGTGCCCAGGAGGAGGCCATTCAGCATCTCGAGCCTGTTCCACCATTCAATGTGATCATGGTTGATCTGTATCTTAACTCCATCTACTTGCCTTGGTTCCATAACCTTTAATATCCTTTCCTAACAAAAATCTCTCAATCTCAGTTTTGAAATTTTCAATTGACCCCCAACCTCAACAGCTTTTTGGGGAAGAGAGTTACAGATTTCCACTATCCTTTGTATGAAGAAGTGCTTCCCGCCATCACCCCTGAATGACCTAACATTAATTTTAAGGTTATGCCCCCTTGTTCTGGACTCTCCCACCAGAGGAAATTGTTTCTTTTGATCTACCCTATCAACTCCTTTGATCATCTTAAACACCTCAATTCGATCGCCCGTTAATATTCTATATTCAAGGGAATACGAGGCTAGCTGCAGATGAGCTGAGGCAGGGGCGGCGACAGGCGATGGTACGGAGGTGGAAGTAGGCGGTCTTGGTGATGGAGAGGATAGAGGGTTGGACGCTGAGCTCAGGGTCAGATAGGATGTGAACAGTCTGGTTCAACCTCAGTCAGTGTCCAGGAGGAGGGATTGAGTCTGTAGCTAGGGAACGGAGCTTGTGGCGGGGACCAAAGACATTGGCCCAGAAATTGATCTCGCTCTGTTCCCGCGGGGGTAAGGCTTCCCCGCGATCTCTCACTCCACTTGTGCTTTTTCAGATCCAGCTCGCACGAACTTGATGTTCCAGACATCAGCTGGGCAGTGCTTGCGTATCCCACCGGCGTAGTGAATTCGTGCGAGCTGTGGGATCACGTGACTCAGTTAGAGCCAATGGCAGCACACCATCTTCCATTCATAAGTTTCACATACGTGCTGTGAAATCTATGAATCTTACACCCCCCCAAAATAACAGCTAAACCTCAATTAAATTTTTTTTAAAAACCATCACATTAATAAAATAAGTATAGTTAATTAAATTAACCATTTTAAATAAAAAATTAAATTTTTGAAAAAATTTAAAATCTTTTAAAAAGTTATAAAAATAAACTTACCTGTCTTTAAAGTCTCTAAAAAAAGATATACCTGTTAAAAAAAATTCAAAAAAATACTTAATTCACTACTTACCTTCTTAAAAGTGGGTCTTACTCCTCCTTTTTCCATTTCTAAAATCTTCCGTACTTACCTGCGCGTCCAAAGCATGAAGTGCACAGCGTGCGCGCAGCCTGTAGCGCGCACGCGATGCACTGAGGAACCGCCCCCTTTTCAAAAGAGCAATTGCCGGTTTTCAGCGCATGCGCAGGGCATGCAGAAAACCGGCAATTGGAGTGGGAATACGCAAGAGTACGCAGTGCATACTCTCGCATCCCGGGATGAATTTTTGGCCCAATGGCTTCGGTCTTTCCAACATTCAGTTGGAGGAAACTTCTGCTCATCCACGACTGGATGTCGGACAAGCAGCGTCACAAATCAGAGACAGTGGAGGGGTCGAGAGAGGTGGTGGTGAAATAGAGCTGGCTGTCGTCAGCGTAAATGTGGAACCTGACGAAGCCGGATGAAGTCGCCAAGGGGCAGCACATAGATGAGAAAAGCAGCACCCATTCACACTAACTCTTTATTTCCTGCCTCTGTCCATGCTGTTACATTTCCTCTTGTGCCTGAATTTTTCCAATGAGCTTCTTAACGAATGCCTTCTGAAAATCCAGATACTCTACATCTACTACATACCTTCCTCATCACTTCATAGAGTAACTCGATTCTTTGTGTTTTGACCTGCTGATCTCGGTAAGTCCCTAGAATGGTCTTTGTTTTCTTTGTGTTAAGGACTTCCAGCCAGACTAGCTGTTTGAGAAACCTCCCTGCACCAACGGGTTTACTTCCTTTACCTCTCAAATAGAAAATCAGATGGTCAGATTTTCAAGTTGTTGTCGGTGGGGATTGACTTTGAATTCAGATAGTTCAAATTTGAGCTCCAAAGAAGTGTGCAAAGTCAGTGCTCCCTGGACTGCATATGAGCGTATGAAAATGACAGGCAGGAAAAGACCACCTGGTCCATCAAGCCTGCCCCACACTCATGATAGCTGGAACATAATAACTAGATACTTAACGTAAGGACATAAGAAATAGTAGCTGGGGCCATACGGCCCCTCGAGCCTGCTCCTCCATTCAATAAGATCATGGATGAACTTCTTCATCATTTCCACTTTTCCGCCCGATCCCCATAGTGGATTGATTCCCTTAGTGGCCAAAAATTACTTCCTACTCCCCACAACCATGTAATCGCCAGGAAGAGGCAAAAAAAACAGAAAAAACCCAGGGTCAGTAAGATTGAAACAACTTGAAAATCTGACCATCTGATTTTCTATTTGAGAGGTAAAGGAAGTAAACCCGTTGGTGCAGGAAGGTTTCTCAATCAGCTAGTCTGGCTGGAAGTCCGTAACACAAAGGAAACAAGGACCATGATCACATGGACCAAGAGTTATCTGTAATACAATGCCCCAGTCAAGAACCAGCCCAGCTCTCTCTTAAAGGCTTGTAGGAAACAGATTCCAGAAATGGATAATCCTACATATATGTATTTGAAAGAGAGACAAGAATATCACCCAAACTAAGGCAGCATCTTGGAGTTCCGTCAGGTTGTGCTGGTTTTTCTTCCGCGCAATTCACCCAAAATCGGCCAAACCAACGCAAAAGATCGCGGAATTTCAAGCACAAATTGCGTCCGGCGCAAATCGAGTTTCCGCGATCTCTTGCGCTGGTTGAAAAAACATCGTGTTTGGAAACTGGCCCCGCCCCCAAAACTGGCCCCGCCCCCCAAACCAAATGACTCACCATTGGGCGATTCCGCTAATCGCACCTGTTTGCGGGACTCGAGGGGGCTCTTCAACTTACGCTGGGATTTTTAGGCGCAATGGGCACCTTTTAAAAGCTCTTAAATATTAAAATGTATTTAATTTACTAAGAAACTGACTTACTGCACACCAATGAAATTAGTAAATGGTTCTGTGTAGTTTTTTAAAACTCATTTTCAATTATTTAAAATCGGGTTACTCACAGGTGGTGGACTAGACACTGATTGAAAATGCTTATTTTTGGTGATAAACCCATTTCCAGCCGTATTAATCAAACTGCACCAGGTTACCGCTCTTAAATATATCAAGGAATATTTTTAATGCAAAAAAAAATTCGGTTCTGAAACGCTGCCCGATTGCGCTGGTTCATGGATGATTTTGCATTGGTGGTTATGCAAATGAGTTTGAGCGAAAACTACAACCATAAAATCATTTCGGAAAACTAGCGCGATTTGCGCCCGGATTGCCGATTGCGCCCAAAGCGGAAACTCCACCACATTCAGTTTGTTTACATTAATCCAAACAGACCCAATTTGGATTTCAGATGGATTTGGTATTTAATGTGAAACTTACTGCAGGTGACATTCTGATAGCCTCTGTGTTTAATGCCCAACTTTGTTGTGCTAGATAACAAACAATGAAGTATTTACCTGCGTACAGTACTTCCAGATGTCTTGCTCACTGCAATTTTGGGTTGTCCATCCCTTTGTCTGTTGATTTGACTGCTGCCAAACTGGCCACAAAGCTTCACCCCTGGAGTGGTGACTGTGGGTCTGAGGCCAACGATGATACAGATCCTTGCAGGGACGCAGTGACTGAGAGACGGCACCATTACTGTGGGCTTGGCACTGCCACTGATCAACTCTTCGAATCCAACAGAGAAAAGGGATACCATTAAAAGGAGAAGGACTAAAGCCCCCTCAATGGCTTATTCTTGTTCTCCATTACAGGTTGTTTGCTGTCACATGTCCTGCGGGTTGTAGAGTGGGACAATGCTAACCTGCAACTGCACCAACATTACCTCATGATCAGCTAACAAGAGCCCAATTCATGTAAGGCCTGTCCACTGAAGTGTTTCCTTTTCTCCATGTCCTCCACCCCTTTCCCTATCCTTCTTTGTTGATCTTTCTCTTACTGTTCATTATATGATGGACACAACAGGAAACAGGGTGGGGGGGGGAAGTCTTTCCTGCATCAAGTAAGCAGATAGACAACCGACCCTGGAATTGTACAGACAACTGACCCTGGGATTGTACAGACAACCGACCCTGGGATTGTACAGACAACCGACCCTGGAATTGTACAGACAACTGACCCTGGGATTGTACAGACAACCGACCCTGGGATTGTACAGACAACTGACCCTGGGATTGTACAGACAACCGACCCTGGGATTGTACAGACAACCGACCCTGGGATTGTACAGACAACCGACCCTGGGATTGTACAGACAACCGACCCTGGGATTGTACAGACAACCGACCCTGGGATTGTACAGACAACCGACCCTGGGATTGTACAGACACGCGCACATTTCTGCTCAGCCTTGAAACGCACAATGTTCAAATCAAGATCCGAGAGCACTAGACAGCTCCCTCACTTGTCCACTTGCACCACGATGGCACCAGTGAGTCAGTGAAAGTCAGCACTTGTTTTCTTTGCCTTTGAACTTCACTTGCAGGACTTTGAAAAAGGTGGCTCCAAAAAGCTGCCAGGGTCACAGAGTGGTTATATCAGTGTGTGATCGACTATGAGACTACGGCCCACCTCCCATCACCAACACTCAGTATCAAAGTCCTGAATATTATAAACTTCTGGCGGGTATGTCAGCGATACCTCATCCTTCCCAGTTGCTCAGTGATGGAATATTTCACTGTGGCCCACTTGATTTGATCCTGGACTAGCTGCCTGGCAGTCTTGTTCGGGGAGTGGAACTCATCTTATATTTATGGCCCCCTAGTTCTGGTCTCCCCCACAAGTGGAAACATCTTCCAAATATGTTAAAGAAAAATTAGCTTTATCTCTTACCTCGTCCTTTTATTCTTAGTGTTCCTTGCTGTCCCAGGACAACCCCACATCAGGAACAAATTTAACAACTTTTAAACGTTTGACTATTCGGGTCTTTATTTCTGAGAAGAGTGTTGAGCAGCTTCCATTGGTTTTAGCTTAAAGCATTTCCTCGAATGAGTTGCCTTTTTAGAAATCCTTCAGTCCCGTGTGTGCGTTTTTGAGGTGATTTTCCTTCGCCTGTCACTCCCGAGATATTTAGCCGCTCCCTCGATCGCCGCTGATGGGACCACCAGTCACTTGAAGGCACTTTAATACTAGAGATACCAGGTCTCCCGGGATATGAACCACCACTTTGAAAATCCACCTGGAACAAAGGACCCCTATACCTGCCGTTAAATCTTAGGCACTCAAATTGTCGCTAAAGTGAGCATCAGTCACTCAATGCTTGAGGGCACTTCAAAATAGATGACAGCAGATCTAATACAGTGCATTCCTTTGCTGTGAAGAGCTATTATCTCATAATTTATGTTTGTTTAACAGGAGTCAATGTAAAGTCTGAAGACTAATTTGGTGGAGAAAATAATTGCTGAATTATATATCTAGTAATTGGACAGTTTGGGCCCATTTACAGAACGTTGCACTGACTAGCAGTGAATCATGAGGTCTTTAAGTGACTCTTTGGATAAACAACAAGCCTCACTGTTTCTATTGAGTGAGCACGTGTAAATATGCCACAAAGTTCCCGTTGGCTCTACAGTATAAATGCTGAGGATAAGATGGAACACAATGTTCCAGGGAGCAGTGGAGGTTGAGGTCATTCTTTTGGTAAAGAAGACAGTGTAAGGCAATCTCACTGAAGTCGTTAAGACTGTGAAGTTTTCTAAGTTGATCCAGGTAGAATCGAGTTAAAATATCAAGGAATACAAGTTAAAAATTAGAGATTTGGAGTCAGAAAGGAAATCTGGTAGGATTGATCTATGTAAAACATACAAACATACAAATTAGGAGCAGGAGTAGGCCACTCGGCCCTTCGAGCCTGCTCCGCCATTCAATAAGATCATGGCTGATCCGATTACTCCACATTCCCGCCTACCCCCGATAACTTTTCACCCCCTTGCTTACCAAGAATCTATCTACCTCTGCCTTAAAAATATTCAAAGACTCTGCTTCCACCGCCCTCTGAGGAAGAGAGTTCCAAAGACTCACGACCCTCTGTGAGAAAAAAATTCTCCTCATCTCTGTCTTAAATGGGCGACCCCTTATTTTTAAACAGTGACCCCTAGTTCTAGATTCTCCCACAAGAGGAAACATCCTCTCCACATCCACCCTGTCCAGACCCCTCAGGATCTTATGGGGGAAAAATTCAGTCGCGCCCCGTTTGGGGCGCAAATATCGTCTGGACGCAAATATTAGCGCCTGGCGCTAATTAGCGCCACTGACTGGAAACTTCACTTTTACCGCCCCGGGAGGTGAGTGGAGCGCTAAATCAGGCGCTGCACACCTGTCTTAAGGTGCAAAGGCCGAGCAGTGAGGCGCTAACTCAGCGCGCGAGCGCAGCGCAGGCTGCTGCCAGTTAGCGAGGGAACACAGACACACTGGCGCCGGCCAGTTCTTAAAGCGGGGGGGGCCAACTTGCTCCCCAGCCTCACCCTGCTCATTGCAGCCTTGAATCTCGGCCTGGAGAGACCTGTGAATCCATTTTGCTGCCAAGGATGGAGAGGGTGAGAGAACGAGCTCAGCGCTTCACCGAGCGGGCCTTGGATGCTCTGGTTGGCGCGGTGGAGCGCAGAAGATGTATACTCTTCACTGAGAGTGGCAGGAGGCCTTTGCCACGCGAGTACAGAAGAGTGTGGAGGGAGGTGGCTCAGAGCGTCTCCTCCAGGAGCATGGTGCCCAGGACCCATGTTCAATGCCGCAAAAAGTTCAACGACCTCACTCGGGTCGTCAGGGTGAGTGGCTTTTTCTCAATACCTCTCCATCCCTCCATCTCAACCTCACTCTATGGCCAGAGGGTCTTAAAACCCCAATGCACAACACTCATCCAACACCTATGGCCCTTTCATGAAACACACACACACATTCCACACTTTGCATACAGTAAGGGCTATTCACCTATGGGAGGCACATCAGGCAAGACCATGGCTGCATACAGTAAGGGCTATTCACCGATGGGAGGCACATCAGGCAAGACCATGGCTGTATATTTACTCAGATGCTGTCCTTTTTCTTGCAGGCCAAGCTGGCGCATAATAGGAGACAGCAGCAACGGACAGGTGGAGGGCGGCCTCAGCTGCAACCCTCAGCGATCTTGAGGAGCGCGTCCACAGGATTGTGGCAAGCCGGGTGATCGGTCCCGTCGCCACTGGAGACGCCGACCCCGTTCTGGACAGCAATGGTAAGGTCATCACCTTTTTGTCCTCTGTCCTTCCACTTGTCCCTCACAACACCAGCCTTTGACACTTTCAATCCAACTTGCTAACTCGCTGCACTTATTCCTCCCTTACTGCCACCCTGTCCTCACGCTAAAGCCACTCTTGTACCTCCCTGCTTTCAGATGGTGATTCACCAGCTGAGGAGACGGGCCCTGAAGCTGCCAGTGGGAGTGAAGCTGCAGCCGAGGAGGAAGAGGAAGCCGGAGCATCAGTGCCACCCTCTCCCGAGGAAGCCCATGCCCACACTGGGAACACGCCTTCCCTGGAGGGGAGCAGGGGGGAAGGGTCTGATGAGGGTGAAGCTCCAGGACCCAGCGGGCTGCAGCAACGCCATGGGGGTAGGGAAGAACGGGGGCCTTCTCCCCAGAGGGAGAGTATGCCAGAGACTCCTACTGCAATGGACGCAGAGGAGGAGCGGCTGATCGCAGAAATGAACACCCAGGCGGTGGGCATGTACACTGAGCTCATGGGTGCAGTGGGAAGGGTGCCCGAATGCATTGAGTCACTGGCAATGAGTGTGGAGCACTTCGCTGTAGCACAGGCAGATGCCACACTAACGCTTAGTGCTGCAATTCAGTCACTGACTGCCGTGATCCCATCTCTGACTGCTCTCATGCAGACTCAGATTGAGGCCACGCGAGCACTGACTGCTGCCAACCTCGATGGTTCGTTCACATGTCCCCGGGGCTCTCACCGCGCCGCAGCAGGCCAGCAATCTGTGCTCCAGCAGATTGCTCCGGATGCTGAAGTGCTGCCCCGTGGGAGTGCCAGTGTGTCGGGCGAGCAGGGAGTTGCTGTCCTCTCTCACGATGACAGCATTCCTGCTGCCAACACTGTCACTTCTCCACTGCACTTGCCACCGCCTGTAGGACAGACTGCTGCCGCCCATGCAGAGTTGGTGCAGTCTGCAGCCGGGCCCTCCAGGCCCAGAACTGGTCGAGGCCGTCCTTCAGGGGCATCTGCAGTGTCAGGGTCTGACGATCAGCAGCCTTCCACCAGCCTTGCTGCAGCCACTGAGGTCCCATTACGGAGGAGCAGTAGGGTTAGAAGGGGGGAAGTGCGCAAGGGAAGGAGATCACCCTCGAAGGGCAAAAAGTAGGAGGTGTGCCAAAATGCTGGTCATTTTTTTATTAAAGGCCGAGGTTCGTGGTCCAACTTTTGTTTAGTGTTTTGGACATTATCTCCAGGTTGTGAGAACCAGTTATGTTATTGACTGTTTTTTTGTGTTTATTTCTATGAGTTTGTCATGAGGAAATGACACACACAGAGTTTGTAAAATAAATAAGTTTTTGTATTCAAAATATACATGTTTGGTGTTTGGAATTATTGGTGCCTTGGCCGGCTTAGGGGTTGCGTGCTGGGTTCATTGATGTTGTTAGCAATGGCAGAAGCCATTTCCACAGCAGGGGCCCTAGAAGCGGCTTGCTATCAGCCGTTGACGGACGGCCCTTGCAGTTTCACCATTGTGGGCCGCCCTCCCGCCTTGGTGCTGCTGATGATCATCCTCCTCGTCCTCTTCCTCCTCTTCCTCTTCCTCCTCTGGTGGTGCTCCAAGGCCTGGTGGCATTGGCTGGGTCCTGACGATTGCCATGTTATGCAACATGCAGCACACAACTACGAAGTTGGATACTCGCTCAGGTGAGTACTGCAGGGCTCCTCCAGAATGGTCGAGACAGTGGAACCGTTGCTTCAGCACGCCGATTGTGCGCTCAATGATGTTCCTGGTAGCTTGATGGCTCTCATTGTACCGCAGCTCAGCAGGAGTGTTGGGCGTACGGAGCGGTGTCATCAGCCAGGTGCTCAATGGATACCCCTTGTCCCCGAGAAGCCAACCAGCTGGCTGATGCGGTGCCTCGAAAAGTTCTGCCACAGTAGTCTGGCGCAGGATAAAAGCATCGTGGCAGCTGCCAGGATAGTGGGCATTGACAGCGAGTATCAGCTGTCTGTGGTCACAGACCAACTGAACATTCAAGGAATGGAACCCCTTTCTGTTCCGGAATTCCTCGGCATTCTCATGTGGAGCACGCAAAGCCACATGCGTGCAGTCAATGGTGCCCTGCACCATGGGGAAGCCCGCTATCCTCGCAAAGCCCAGAGCGCGGTCACGCTGCTTGTCTGGGGTCA
Source organism: Squalus acanthias (assembly GCA_030390025.1). Taxonomy (NCBI): domain Eukaryota; kingdom Metazoa; phylum Chordata; class Chondrichthyes; order Squaliformes; family Squalidae; genus Squalus; species Squalus acanthias. Next base: position 63,560,511 of record CM059435.1, read on the forward strand.
TGGGGAAAGAGATGAACTCTCGTCTCCTTTTAAAGAGGGCATTTGTGACCTGCCGGATGCAGCAATGCACCGCGAACTGGGAGATATTGGCGAGGTCCCCAGCAGCAGCTTGAAATGAGCCAGTAGCATAGAAGTTGAGAGCCACTGTGACCTTCACTGCCACCGACAGAGACGTCCTGGACCTCAGTTGAGGCTGCAGATCTGGCTGCAGCAGGTGGCAGAGCTCAGTGACCACCTCCTTGCTGAATCGCAGCCTTCGCAAACACAGCTCCTCAGACATATGAATGTAGGAGAGCTGTTCACGATATACCCTGGGAGGGTAAGCTCTCCTGTACATACGCCTGTTGGCCCTCCTCCGTCTGGCCATCATTGCCACTCTCTCTCTGCATCTCTGTGTCCTCCGATTCAGCTGGAGCAGGACGACGCCCCCAATCAGTGCAGCCCCCATAGTCTCTTTGCAAGCAAAGTAATGAAGGACAGCAACCAAAGTAGCAGCGAAGTTAGGATCAGTAGGCAAAACTACCTCACAAAGCGTTGACTCAATGCAGAAGTCTCTCTTTCTCTCTCTTCAAATCTCTCTCTCTCTCTCAGAACGAGTGGTGCAAAAATGTCAACCACAGAAAAAGAAAGGAAGAGGCCCCCTTTAAATAGCGCCCCCCCCCCCAGCCCCACAGCGATTGATAGCGTTCCAGTCTTCCGGTCGTTGGATGCGCCAGGCGGTAAGGCAGGGGGCGCCACTCAATTTCCGCTCCGGGGCGCCACAAGGGCGTTGCACCATGGAATTACGTCACAATCTGCGCGCGCAGGTGGTCGCGGCGGTAAGGTTTAGCGCCGCCGCACAATGTCTAGTTAAGTTCCCGAGCGACGCAAACATCGCTGCGCCCGGGCGCTAGCAGCTTTGCGCTCCATTAGCGCCCTCTTAAGGCGCTAACGGGAGGCGCAACCAACTGAATTTTTCCCCCTATATGTTTCAATCAAGTTACTTCTTACTCTTCTAAACTCCAGCGGATACAAGCCTAGCCTGTCCAACCTTTCCTCATAAGACAACCCGCCCATCCCAGGTATTAGTCTAGTAAACCTTCTCTGAACTGCTTCCAACGCATTTACATCCTTCCTTAAATAAGGAGACCAATACTGTACACAGTACTCCAGATGTGGTCTCACCATTGCCCTGTATAACTGAAGCATAACCTCCCTACTTTTGTATTCAATTCCCCTCGCAATAAACGATAACATTCTATAAGCTTTCCTAATTACTTGCTGTACCTGCATAGTAACCTTTTGTGATTCATGCACTAGGACACCCAGATCCCTCTGCATCTCAGAGCTCTGCAATCTCTCACCATTTAGATAATATACTTCTTTTTTTATTCTTCCTGCCAAAATGGACAACTTCACATTTTCCCACATTATACTCCATTTGCCAGATCTTTGCCCACTCACTTAACTTATCTATATCCCTTTGTAGCCTCCTTACGTCCTCTTCACAATTTACTTTCCTACCTATCTTTGGGTCATCAGCAAATTTAGCAACCATACCTTCGGTCCCTTCATCCAAGTCATTTATATAAATTGTAAAAAGTTGAGGCCCCAGCACTGATCCCTGTGGCACACCACTCGTTACATCTTGCCAATCAGAAAATGACCCATTTATGCCTACTCTCTGTTTCCTGTTAGCTAGCCAATCTTCTATCCATGCCAATATGTTACCCCCTACACCATGAGCTTTTATTTTCCGCAATAACCTTTGATGTGGCACCTTATCAAATGCCTTCTGGAAATCTAAGTACAGTACATCCACCGGTTCCCCTTTATCCACAGCACATGTTACTTCCTCAAAGAACTCCAATAAATTGGTTAAACATGATTTCCCTTGCACAAAACCATGTTGACTCTGCCTGATTACTTTGAACTTTTCTAAACACCCTGCTATAACATCTTTAATAATAGCTTCTAACATCTTCCCGATGACAGATGTTAAGCTAACTGGCCTGTAGTTTCCTGCTTTCTGTCTCTCTCCCTTTTTGAATAAAGGAGTTACATTCGCTATTTTCCAATCTAATGGAACCTTCCCCGAATCTGGGGAATTTTGGAAAATTAAAACCAATGCATCAACTATCTCACTAGCCACTTCTTTTAAGACCCTAGGATGAAGTCCATCAGGACCCGGGGACTTGTCAGCCCGCAGCTCCAACAGCCTGTTGGCCTTCTATTCATGGTGTCAGCCATCACTCAGTTGGTAGCACTCTCGCCTCTGAGTCCGAAGGTTGTGGGTTCAAGTCTCACTCCAGAGAAATGAGCACAAAATCTAGGCTCACACATCCCAGTGCAGTGCTGAGCGAGGGCTGCAATTTCGGAGGTGCTGTCTTTCAGATGAGACGTTAAACCGAGGCCCCATCTGCTCTCTCAGGTGGACGTAAAATTTCCCATGGCACTATTTTGAAGAAAAACAGGGGAGTTATCCCCGGTGTCCTGGCCAATATTTATCACTTAATCAACATCACTAAAAAACATGGGCCCAAAAATTCGGCCGAATACGGGAGAGTACGCACTGTGTACTCACCCATATTGGTTCCCGAAGTGCCGGTTTCCTGCATGCACTGCGCATGCGCGGGAAACCGGCACTTCCGGTATGGCGAAGGGGGCGGTTCCTAGGTGAACCGCGTGCGCACTAGAGGCTGCGCGCACGCAGCACACTTAGGTTTTTTTTCAGGTTTCAACGCGAGGGTAAGTATGGAACATTTTACACAAGTAAAAAGGAGACGTAAGACCCCTTTTGAACAAGGTAAGTAGTTAATTAAGTATAATTTTAAAAATTTTTCAACAGGTTTATCTTTTTTAGAGACTTTAAAGAAAGGTAAGTTTATTTTTATAACTTTTAAAAAGAATTAAAATTTTTTCAAAAATTAAAATTTTTGTTTAAAGTTAATTTATTTAACTATAGTTATTTTATTAATGTGACGGGTTTTAAAAAAAAATTATTTGAGGTTTAGCTGTTCTTTTGTGGGCGATTTGTATTCATAGATTTGACAGGTCTTCCTGTCAAATCTATGAATGAAAGATGGTCTGCTGCCATTGGCTCTCCATGGCCCACGTGATCCCAGGAGTCGCATTGCACTAACTGCGCCCTGGGACACGCAAGCACTGCGCGCCGGCACCAGGGACAGGCCCAGGACCCGAAGTTCCTGTGGGCCCGAAACACAACAGCAGGCGCGGTAGGTAAGAGCGCGTGCGATCCTTACCCCCGCGGCAAGCCAGCCACCCGAATTTCTAGGCCATGATCTGGCCACTATCACATTGCTGTATGTGCAGCTTGCTGTGCGCAAGTTGGCTGCTGCGTTTCCTACATTACAACAGTGAGTACTCTTCAAAAAGTACCCAATTGGCTGTAAAGCGCGTTGGGACATCCTGAGGTCATGAATGTCACTATATAAAATGGGAGTTCTTTCTTTTTATTCCTAAAACTCCTCCATAGAAAAAAGTGGGCTTGCACCATATAGTGCCTTTATATGTTTTACAATGACTTACTTTCAAGTATAAAGGTTTTAGGTATGTAGACAATTGATGGCACGCTAGATGAGGGAGGAATGATGGCTGGGACACCAAGGGAACTTGCTGCTCTTCTTCCAATGGTTCTGTGGGATCTCTAACATAGTTGATGGAGATGGGGCAGAGTGATCAGAAGGCTCACCCTGTGTCGCCAGCGAGAGGCCCAAGCCAGTTTGATGATCGGGTCCCATTTGCATTCTGTTAGTGAGCTCCCTGTGCGTTTCTCGCCCTGATGGGCAACTCGCCGTTTTGGGAGGGTGGGGCAGGCAAACAGCCTGGGCCTGCTGCAATGCTTTAAATAGGGGGACTAGGCCAATTGGTGGAGGGAGTTGGTGACAGAAAACATGAATAAAGGGGTGGAGATAGGGCAGGGGTGGAGTGATGGACAGTATGGAGGGTAGGATGGGGCAGGGGTGGAGTGATGGACAGTATGGAGGATTGGATGGGGCGGGGGTGGAGTGATGGACAGTATGGAGGGTCGGATGGGGCAAGGGGTGGAGTGATGGACAGTATGGAGGATTGGATGGGGCGGGGGTGGAGTGATGGACAGTATGGAGGGTAGAGTAGGGCAGGGGTGGAGTGATGGACGGTATGGAGGGTAGGATGGGGCGGGGGTGGAGTGATGGACGGTATGGAGGGTAGGATGGGGCAGGAGTGGAGTGATGGACAGTATGGAGGGTAGGATGGGGCAGGGGTGGAGTGATGGACAGTATGGAGGGTCGGATGGGGCAGGAGTGGAGTGATGGACAGTATGGAGGGTAGGATGGGGCAGGGGTGGAGTGATGGACAGTATGGAGGGTGGGATGGGGCGGGGGTGGAGTGATGGACAGTATGGAGGGTCGGATGGGGCAGGAGTGGAGTGATGGACAGTATGGAGGGTAGGATGGGGCGGGGGTGGAGTGATGGACAGTATGGAGGGTAGGATGGGGCAGGGGTGGAGTGATGGACAGTATGGAGGGTAGGATGGGGCAGGGGTGGAGTGATGGACAGTATGGAGGGTAGGATGGGGCAGGGGTGGAGTGATGGACAGTATGGAGGGTAGGATGGGGCAGGGGTGGAGTGATGGACAGTATGGAGGGTAGGATGGGGCAGGGGTGGAGTGATGGACAGTATGGAGGGTAGGATGGGGCAGGGGTGGAGTGATGGACAGTATGGGGGGTAGGATGGGGCAGGGGTGGAGTGATGGACAGTATGGAGGGTAGGATGTGGCAGGGGTGGAGTGATGGACAGTATGGGGGGTAGGATGGGGCAGGGGTGGAGTGATGGACAGTATGGAGGATTGGATGGGGCAGGGGTGGAGTGATGGACAGTATGGAGGATTGGATGGGGCAGGGGTGGAGTGATGGACAGTATGGAGGATTGGATGGGGCAGGGGTGGAGTGATGGACGGTATGGAGGATTGGATGGGGCAGGGGTGGAGTGATGGACAGTATGGAGGGTAGGATGGGGCAGGAGTGGAGTGATGGACAGTATGGTGGGTAGGATGGGGTGGCGTGATGGACAGTATGGAGGATTGGATGGGGCAGGGGTGGAGTGATGGACAGTATGGAGGGTAGGATGGGGCAGGGGTGGAGTGATGGACAGTATGGAGGATTGGATGGGGCAGGGGTGGAGTGATGGACAGTATGGAGGGTAGAGTAGGGCAGGGGTGGAGTGATGGAATGTATGGAGGGTAGGATGGGGCGGGGGTGGAGTGATGGACAGTATGGAGGGTCGGATGGGGCAGGGGTGGAGTCATGGACAGTATGGAGGATCGCATGGGGCAGGGGTAGAGTGATGGACAGTTTTTGCAATTTAAAAGCTGGTGAGCCAGCTGCATGGTAGCTGCAGAGCGCCGCACAGCTTAAAGGGAACATTGGCTATGACCAGAGTAACAGTGTCTGAAAGTAAGAAAGACTTGCATTTCTATAGCGCCTTTAACAACCTCAGAAATGCCCAAAACCCTTCACATCCAATGAAGCACTTTTGAAGTGCAGTCACTGTGGTAATGTGGGAAATGCAGCAGCCAATTTGTGCACAGCAAGCTCCCACAAACAGCAATGTGATAATGACCAGATAATCTGTTTTACTGATGTTGGTTGAGGTATAAATATTGGCCAGGACACCGGGGAGAACTGCCCAGCTCTTTTCGAAAGAGTGCCGTGGGATCTTTTGTGTCCCCCGAGAGGTCAGACGAGGCCTCGTTTTAACGAAAAGCCAGCACCTCTGACAGTGCAGCACTCCCTCAGCACTGTATTGGAGTGTCAGACTGGATTTTTTGGTCAAGTCTCTGGAGTGGGTCTTGAACTCACGACCTTCTAACTCAGAGGCGAGAGTGCTATCAAATGTTTGCTGTTTGTGGGAGCTTGCTGTGCGCAAATCCATTTTCTATATTACAACAATGACTACACTTCAAAAGTACTGCATTGGCTTTAAAGCACTTTGGGATGTCCTGAGGTCCTGAATGACGCTTTTTAGATGCAAGTCCTGTCTTTAATTATCCCGTGCAGTATGAGGCACTGGCCCCTCGAAGGCCCGATAGGATCTACAGTATAAATGCTGAGGATAAGAGGGAACACAATGTTCCAGGGATCAGTGGAGGTTGAGGTCATTCTTTTGGTAAAGAAGACAGTGTAAGGCAATCTCGCTGAAGTCTTTAAGATTGTGAAGTTTTCTAAGTTGATCCAGGTAGAATCGAGTTAAAATATCAAGGAATACAAGTTAAAAATTAGAGATTTGGAGTCAGAAAGGAAATCTGGTAGGATTGATCTATGTAAAAGGCCTGTTGGCCTTCTATTCATGGTGTCAGCCATCACTCAGTGGTAGCACTCTCGCCTCTGAGTCAGAAGGTTGTGGGCTCAAGTCTCACTCCAGAGACACGAGCACAAAATCTAGGCTGACACATCCCAGTGCAGTGCTGAGGGAGTGCTGCACTGTCGGAGGTGCTGTCTTTCAGATGAGACGTTAAACCGAAGCTCCGTCTGCTCTCTCAGCTGTTTTTTGCACAGCCTTAGATGGCGGTGTTCCGTGCCCACGCACGTTGGGTGTCGGGCACCAATCGAGATAAGGAGCTCGCTTCCTTTATACTGCGGGAGTGCTGGCGGCGAAAGGAATACCATGCGCTTGGTTGTTTGCGTCTCATTGATGAAGTAAAAATAAAAGGCACAACACAATCAATCAGCTGTAGAGTCACGATCGATGGATTCTTCACAGTGCAGCTAGAATGCAAACAAGAGTGGAGAATTCCAGCCATATAACCTTTGTAAGGCGGTTCAGTCTGATTACTCATTAGGCACAAGTCCCTGAGAGGCACGTTATCTTTAAGAGGACAGATGGTATATTCTCTCGTCCTGACAATTGCCCTGGAATATCTGTCGAAATAACCGTGCTGCTATCTCTTTGTTTTATGGGCGGGTTGATTCATCTACCAATTCTGAATGAAAGGCAGGCAGATTTAAAGGGTTTGATTCAACAAAACCCATGGAGGTAATCAGTACACAAACAAAGGAAAAGGCTGCAATTAAGGCAGTTTATCAGCACTATCAAAGGGTCTGATTGTGCAGTTAATTAAAAATTATCGGCCGCTTAATTGAACCCCTCTTCTTTTTAAGTTTCACTCAGTTTCCCTGTGACCTCCCACAGCTGTAGAACTCATCAGCCTGTCTGCTGTTGCAGGAGTCAATGTGCAGGCATGGTGACAGCCTGGGCAGGAAGCGCGCGCTCATCACGAGCTGGATGCGCACCGCCCGCCATATTGGTGCAGGTAATAAAATAGGCGTCCAGGGCCTGTGCCTGAAACAGGCCTTTGGCTCCTCTGTGACTCAGTGGGTAAAAGCACCCCCTCTTAGTGCACCATATGAACAAGGATGATCCAGGGTGAGATGAGTCAGCTGACCTCAGCCAGGGTGGCAGAAAGGGAGTTATAATTGGCTTCAATTGCTGTCGCTCGAGGGAAGATCGGCCAGGATTCCAGCTCCTCATCGCTGTCTAGTCGACCATGCTGGAAGGGGCATGTGTGTGGAGGTCGGACAAGATCATGACATGTCTTGGCTTTGATGACTTGTATGCTCATGTACGCCTGTGACGGTTCTCAATTGAAGATTGGCCACTATGGGATAATTGGCAGCTGACTGTGGAAATGTAGCCCAGCACAAAGCTGTCCCAGCGGTGGAGGGTTGCTGGGGTGGGGTGGGCGGTTGCCGGGGTGGGGTGGGCGGTTGCCGGGGTGGGGTGGGGGGTTGCCGGGGTGGGGTGGGGGGTTGCCGGGGTGGGGTGGGGGTTGCCGGGGTGGGGTGGGGGGTTGCCGGGGTGGGGTGGGGGGTTGCCGGGGTGGGGTGGGCGGTTGCCGGGGTGGGGTGGGCGGTTGCCGGGGTGGGGTGGGGGGTTGCCGGGGTGGGGTGGGGGGTTGCCGGGGTGGGGTGGGGGGTTGCCGGGGTGGGGTGGGCGGTTGCCGGGGTGGGGTGGGCGGTTGCCGGGGTGGGGTGGGGGGTTGCCGGGGTGGGGTGGGCGGTTGCCGAGGTGGGGTGGGGGGTTGCCGGGGTGGGGTGGGGGGTTGCCGGGGTGGGGTAGGGGGTTGCCGGGGTGGTGTGGGGGGGGGGGCAGGGTGGTGGATGTTGGGGGGTGGGGGGAGGGGAGTGAATGTAAAAAATAAAGTTGATTTGAGCACTCTTACTAGTGAAAGGAGCGTAATCAGAGAAAATCTGACACCGAGCCAAAGTAGGAGAGTTTAGGACAGGTGACTAAAAGCTTGGTCAAAGAGATAGGTTTTAAGCAGCATTTTCAAAGGAGAGAGAGAGGTGGAGAGGCGGAGAGGTTCAGGGAGGGAATTCCAGAGTGTAGAGACTAGGCAGCTGAAGGCACGGCCGCCAGTGGTGTGGGGGATGGACTAGAGGCCAGAATTGGAGGAGCACAGAGATCTCGGTGGGTTGTGGGGCTGGAGGAGGTTGCAGAGATAGGGAGGGGCGAGGCCTAGAGTGATTTGAACACAAGGATGAGAATTTTAAATTCGAGGCGTTGCCGGACCGGGAGTCAATGTAGGTCAGCGAGCACAGGGGTGATGGGAGAACGGGACTTGGAGCGAGTTAGGTCACGGGCAGCAGAGTTTTGGTGAGCTTAAGTTTATGGAGGATGGAAGATGGGAGGCCAGCCGGGAGAGCATTGGAATAGTCAAGTAGATAACCCCTCCTGCCCTTCCCCAGTTGATGTAACACTAGATGATACTTGCTTGGTTTTACATTATAGTACAAGAGGGAGAAATTCGGTTGGTTAGCACCTCCTGTTAATGCCACCGGGGGCGCTAATGACTTACCACCCGGGCGCGGCGATGGTAGCAGCGCTGGCGAAATTTACCTGGCGGTTAGCGGTGGCGCTAAACACTACCACCACGATCTCCTGAGCTCGGAGATCATGACATCATCTGGCCACGCATCGCCCCAGTAGCGCCTCGGACCGGAAATTCATTCTCGCCCCCGCCTCAGCGCCTGGCATTAGGAACGACAGGTAGAGGAGGCGGCTTGCCGTCGGCTGGGTGCTAGGGGAGCGCTATTTAAAGGCATGAACTTCCTGGGTTTTTTTTGTCGGCAAACAATGCTGCCTTGTCACTTTGACAGAAGCAGACAGGTGTTTTGACCCATTTGAGGTTTTCCTACTTGAAGGAGTTTTGCTCCTGACAAAAATTTATCAGGTTTATTTGTCTTACTTTTGATCCTGCAACATTTCCAACACTTAATGGGGGCTGTACTGGCACGGGACCTCGCCCTCCAGCTTCACCGTCGGAGGCAGCGGAGGCAGAGAGAAAGCTTGGAAAACGTGGCCAGAGGGTGGAGGGCCAACAGGGCTCTCAACAGGAGGCCTTACCCTCCCAGGGTATTCCAGGAGCACTTCTCCTACATTCATCAGTCAGAGAAGCAGTGCCTTAGAAGGCTCTGCTTCAGCATGCCACAATGCATTCATCCTGCGACAGACCGGTGTCCCAGCACTGTTCCACCCACCACATGAAGCTCGCGGCTGGCTGCTCGGAGACAAGGGTTATCCACTCGCCACCTGGCTGATGACACCCCTCCACAACCCCAACACTCCTGCTCAGCACGCCTATAATGAGAGCCATAGTGCCAGCAGGAACCTGATCAAACAGACAATCGGTGTGCTAAAGCAACGGTTCCGCTGCCTTGACCGCTCTGGAGGAGCCCTGCAGTACTCCCCTGATCGAGTCTCCATTTTCATTGTTGTGTGCTGCATGCTGCACAATCTGGCCATTCTGAGGGCCCCGCCATTGCCACCAGGGATTGCAGGACCACCTCAGGAGGAGGAAGAGGGACAGGAGGCGGAGGAGGCGGCGGAGGAGGAGCAGCAGCAACATAGGAGGGAGCCACTCAATGTTGCTTCTGCAAGGGCCGTTCATGATCGCCTCATTACACAGCGCTTCCAATAAATGAGATAGCACATGGGCTTTGCACCGAACAACCACATCATTACAGCCAGCTCGCAGCCCCTATCACCGGGCAAAGCTCAAATGAGAAACATCATAAAATGTGCAACGTCGAAATAAACATTTATTATTCTGCACAACTCTGATCAAACACAACCAATAATAAGCAAACACAACAATTTATCAACAAACACAACTGGTTCTTAGCAAACGGAACTATTTCTTACCAAACTGAACAATATATTTACAAATACATCAACTTTTGTACACACGCTCCCCCCATTTGCTATTAACATTTTATTTACTGGGCCTTCCTCAATGATTTCCCTTCCCTTTGCAATTCCCCCCTCCCAACCCTACTGCTCCTCCATAATGTGGCCCCAGTGGCTGCAGCAGGGCTGGCGGAAGGCTGCTGAATCTCAGATTCAGAGACTGCAGATGGCTTTGAAGGATGCCCTCGACCAGCTCTGGGCCTGGAGGACCCGGCTGCAGACTGCACCAACTCAGCATGGGCGGCAGCAGACTGGGCTGGCTGGGTTACAGGCTGTGGCAAGTGCAATGGCGGAGTGGCAGTGGTGGGAGCAGGAATGCTGTCATCCTGAGAGAGGACAGCACCTTCCTGCTCGACCAACACACTGCCACTCCCCCGGGGCAGAACCACAGCATCTGGAGCAATCTGCTCGAGCACAGATTGCTGGCCTGCTGCGGCACCGTCAGATTCCCGGTGGACTGTGGGTGACCCAGCGACGATGGCAGCAGTCAGCGCTTGCGTGGCATCAATCTGAGACTGCATGAGAGCAGTTTGACATTGGATGCCACCGACCACTGACTCTGTTACAGCACTAAGCCATTGCATTGCCTTGGCCTGTGCTGCAATAGATGCTGCCACCTCACCCATGACACGCGGCTTGAGGTCTGTTTCCCCACGGTTTCTGTGAGTCAACCATCCTCTGCAAAGTGCCAAGGATGGGCTCGATGGTTTGTGCAGAGATGAAGGCAATGCTGGAGGCAGACTCCTCCACGCTCCCAGCCAGTGCATCCCTGCTCTCGGGCACCCTTGCTATTGCACCCATGAGCTCGGTATTCATGCTCATTACCTGTGTGTTCATCGCCGCGATATCGAGGTCCTCATCCGAGTCCTGTGCAGCAGAACTCTTGCGCGCACTCACCCTCCGGGGAGATGGCCCCCGAGCTTCCCTTCCCCCATGGCATTGCTGCAGCCTGCTGGGTCCCGGAGCTTCACCCACATCAGATCCAAATCCCCTGCTCCCCTCCAGTGAACGTGTGGCCCCAGTATCGGATGTCTCGCCCTCGGGAGACGCAGGCAGTGAGGCGCCGGCTTCGTGTTCCTCCTCCTCTCCCGCATCGCTGCCACTGGGAGGCTGAGGAACAGGCTGGTCAGCTGGTGGCTCACTATCTGAAAGCAGGAAGGTACAAGAGTGGCTTTAACATCAGGGGAGGGGGGCAGGAAGGGAGCAAGGAATGGAGATAGTATAGTTAGATGGAAAGTGGGAAAGGCTGGTGTTGTGAGGGGGCAGTGGTATGAGAGAGGAGAGAGAGATGATGAACCCATTGTTGTCCCCAAGGGGGTCGACCTCTCCGACTGCCACAGCACCCACAACATGACTCGCGATGAGTCTGTGAACTCGCTCCTCCAGCTGTGTGAGGGGGTGCAGCTCCACCTGACCTCCTCCCGTGCGTTGCTGCTCCCTTCTGTTATGGGCAAGCTTGGCCTGCAAGAAAAAGGACAGCTTGTGAGTGAGTGTGCAGACATGTGTTTGACAGATGTCAGTGCAGCATCCCCACTGACACCTGGGAATTCCTGGCCCAAGACCGCACAAAGTGGAGGAGAAGCATCCGGGAACACCTCGAGTCTCTTCGCCGGGAGCAAGCGGAAGCCAGGCGCAAGCAACGCAAGGAGCGCACGTCAACCCAAGCACCCCACCCACCTGCCCCTTCAACCACCGTCTGCCCCACCTGTGACAGAGACTGTAGGTCCCGCATTGGACTCATCAATCACCTGAGAACTCATTTTTAGTGTGGAAGCAAGTCATCCTCGGTTCCGAGGGACTGCCTAAGAAGAAGAAGAGTTTGACAGATGTGCCTACCATAGTTGAATAGCTGTTAATGTATACAAGGCGTGAGATGTGGATGTGACTTTTAGTAGATGGGCATAGTTGTTGGGTGAGTGTTGGGGATTTGGCACTTTATATTGTCTGTGCACAGAGTGAGATTGATATGGTGGGATGTAGAGGTTTTTGAAGCATGTACTCACCCTGACCACCTGAGTGAGGTCGTTGAACTTCTTGTGGCACTGGGTGGGAGTCCTGTGGACCACGCTTCTGGCCGAGATGTACTGGGCCACCTCCCTCCACATCCTTCTGAACTCCTGCGGCAATGGCGTCTGGGCACAGGCTGGTCTCGGGGTCTAGGGCAGTGCTCAGGGTGGGACGTCCCTCACTCTGGACACAGGCTGGTCTCTCGGGGTCTAGGGCAGTGCTCAGGGTGGGACGTCCCTCACTCTGGGTACAGGCTGGTCTCTCGGGGTCTAGGGCAGTGCTCAGGGTGGGACGTCGCTCACTCTGGACACAGGCTGGTCTCGGGATCTGGGGCAGTGCTCAGGGTGGGACGTCCCTCACTCTGGACACAGGCTGGTCTCGGGGTCTCGGGCAGTGTTCAGGGTGGGACGTTGCTCACTCTGGACACAGGCTGGTCTCGGGGTCTCGGGCAGTGCTCAGGGTGGGACGTTGCTCACTCTGGACACAGGCTGGTCTCGGGGTCTAGGGCAGTGCTCAGGGTGGGACGTCCCTCACTCTGGACACAGGCTGGTCTCGGGGTCTCGGGCAGTGCTCAGGGTGGGACGTCCCTCACTCTGGACACAGGCTGGTCTCTCGGGGTCTAGGGCAGTGCTCAGGGTGGGACGTCGCTCACTCTGGACACAGGCTGGTCTCGGGATCTGGGGCAGTGCTCAGGGTGGGACGTCCCTCACTCTGGACACAGGCTGGTCTCGGGGTCTCGGGCAGTGTTCAGGGTGGGACGTTGCTCACTCTGGACACAGGCTGGTCTCGGGGTCTCGGGCAGTGCTCAGGGTGGGACGTTGCTCACTCTGGACACAGGCTGGTCTCGGGGTCTAGGGCAGTGCTCAGGGTGGGACGTCCCTCACTCTGGACACAGGCTGGTCTCGGGGTCTCGGGCAGTGCTCAGGGTGGGACGTCCCTCACTCTGGACACAGGCTGGTCTCTCGGGGTCTAGGGCAGTGCTCAGGGTGGGACGTCCCTCACTCTGGACACAGGCTGGTCTCTCGGGGTCTGGGGCAGTGCTCAGGGTGGGACGTCCCTCACTCTGGACACAGGCTGGTCTCTCAGGGTCTCGGGCAGTGCTCAGGGTGGGACGTCGCTCACTCTGGACACAGGCTGGTCTCGGGGTCTAGGGCAGTGCTCAGGATGTGATACCATTCACTCTGTTGTGAAATTCAGCACAATGTAAACAGATTAAATCCACCCCTCAGCTCTGGAGTTGATGGCCAGTCTCCTGGAGGTTCTTTTGATCTCATTACTGCCTGACATCAGATAACATGATATTATCTTCAAAGAGTGACTGCTTGACTCCTGATTCCCTTGATGTTTGCTCACTTTTACTGCGCTAGGTCCTGTCTGAATATTAAATCCGGGGGCAGGATGGAATTTTTTTTGTAACATTGACTCAGCCTTTGCTTCATAACTTTCTCTTTCTCTGTTTGCTGGTGTTCAAATCCCTCCATGGCCTTTCCCCTCCCTATCTCTGCAACCTCCTCCAGCCCTACAACCCTCTGAGATCTCTGTGCTCCTCCAATTCTGGCCTCTTGTCCATCCCTCACTTCCTTCATCCCAACGTTGGTGGCCGTGCCCTTCAGCTGCCTCGGTCCTAAGCTCTGGAATTCCGTGCCTCAACCTCTCCGCCTCTCTACCTCTCTCTCTCCTCCTTTAAGGCGCTCCTTAAAACCCACCTCTTTGACCAAGTGTTGGTCACGGACGGTTGTCAATTTTTTTCCCGATAGCACTCCTGTGAAGCGCCTCAGGACATTTTACTCTGTTAAAGGCGCTATATAAATACAAGTTATTGTTTGTTGTGCCCAGAGTATTCCGTAACACAAGAACAAACGAACATCACCTCCTGAAGGCTTGTATGGGGGAGTCACTGGAGTCCGTTGTGGAAGGATCAGTTTCTCCTGTTGCAGCCAAATATTAAAGAGCAAAAACCAGGAGGGAATTCAGATCGAAATGATGACGACTGGTTTTATCAGCTTCCCTCGGGGAGAATCATTAGTACGGCTGTAACTGGCAGTGTCGAGACATTAAATCACTTTGGATAATCAAGACTTTGGATAATTGGTATCACTCATTTAAGAGTTCAGCTAATCAGGGGGGCTGTTTATTTACTGATTATCAAGAACGTGCCCTCTCGAGACAAGCGGCTGCTAATTCTGCTGGGCTGAGTGGAGAAAAATTAAACATTAACCAAAAATTGATTTGTTGTAGGGATCTTGCTGTGCGCACATTGGCTGCTGCGTTTCCTACATTACAGCAGCGACTACACTTCAAAAACTACTTCATTGGACGGGATCAGCCACACATCATTAGGGTGGGCGGAGGTGCCCCCCCTGATGGAAGAGGCGATGGGATTTCGCCCAGTCGGAAGGTCGTGGGTTCAAGTCCCGCTCCAGAGACTTGACCACATAATCCAGGCTGACTCTCCAGTGCAGTGCTGAGGGAGTGCTGCACTGCCTGAGGTGCCCTCTTTCAAATCAGATGTTAAACCGAAGCCCCGTCTGCTCTCTCAGGTGGACGTAAAAGACCTCGTGGCACTATTTTGAAAAAGAGCAGTGGAGTTCTCCCCGGTGTCCTGGGCCAATATTTATCCCTCAACCAACATCACTAAAACAGATAATCTGGTCATTTATCTCATTGCTGTTTGTGGGATCTTGCTGTGTGCAAACTGGCTGCCACGTTTCCTAAATTACAGCAGTGACTACACTTCAAAAGTATTTCATTGGCTGTAACGTGCTTTGGGACATCCTGAGGTTGTGAATGGCGCTATAGAAATGCAAGTTTTTCTTTCAAGAGGAAATTCCCGCAGTGAGCACACACAGGGGTACATCAGAATGTAGCGTGACCATCGGATCACAGCTCAGCTGCAGTGCCCATCGCTGTCAAATAGCCCGTTGGCACGGGCTGCCTGGGATCACAACTGAATAATGGGTGAGGCGGGGGAGAGCTGCTGTCACTGGTGCAACTGAACCCCAGCAGCAGCTCGTCACTGCCTCCAGAGGAGGGGAGGAGGGCAGTAAAGGTTAGAAAACGAAAAGCTCCCATCCTTTGTGCAGCAGTCCATTTTATACTGGCACCGGGGAGGGCCTAGCCATGGACAAGCCGCAGCTCCTATACCCACCGAGTCCCGTGCCCAACTCGGGGCTATCTGCAGTGGCAGTGGACGCACAGCGTAGATCCCACCCAGTCGGACACGGGCAGAGCAGTCATGTCCCGCCTTTAAACGCACACAATGAGGGATATTGTCCACCGGGAAAGGCGATCGGAATAACAATAAGAGGCAGACAACACAAGCGCACGTGGGGTGAGCCCCGAAATGTGCCTGACCTGTGTATCAACAACAACCTGTGTTTATATAGTGCCATTAAAGTAGTAAAAACGTCCTAAGGCGCATCAGTAGTGTCAGCCCTGGCTCAGTGGCCGCAATCTCGCCTCTGAGTCAGAATATTGTGGGTTCAAGCCCCACTCCAGAGATACGAGCACAAGATTTAGGCCAACACTCCAGTGCAGTGCTGAGGGAGTGCTGCTCTGTCGGAGGTGCCGTCTTTCGGATCAGACGTTAAACCGAGGCCCCGTCTGCTCTCTCAGGTGGACGTAAAAGATCCCATGGCACTATATCGAAGAAGAGCAGGGGAGTTATCCCCGGTGTCCTGGCCAATATTTATCCCTCAAGCAACATCGCTAAAACAGATTATCTGGTCATTATCACATTGCTGTTTGTGGGAGCTTGCTGTGCTCAAATTGGCTGCCGCGTTTCCTACATTACAACAGTGACTACACTTCAAAAGTACGTCATTGGCTGTAAAGCACTTTGAAACGCCCTGAGGTCATGAAAGACGCTGTATCAATCCAAGTTCTTTCTTTTCACAGGGGCGTAATCAAACAAAAAATATAACACCAAGGCAAAGAAGGAGACATTAGTAGGGGTGACCAAAAGCTTGGTCAAAAAGGTAGGTTTTATGCAGCATCTTAAAGGGGAGAAAGGCCCAAGAGGGGTAAAGAGAAGAGAAATAGAAAGGGAGCTGGATGTGATGGGCTCGGAGCCAGAGCGGCAGCCAATACCCAGGCGAATGGAGACAGGGAATCTGTCCCTAAACTGTTTCAACATCGGCGTTCGCTGGGGTGATGAAGAGGCAGCATTTAAAACAAAGTGGCAACTTGAATTATTTGTACAATGCAATAGAAATAACTGGCCCTGACGTCAGACCTTTTTTGGTCATTGGCCATGCGCTGTCAGTCGGGGCCAGCCCACCGTTCCCACTCCAGGCCCCCGTCCACTGACTCATTGGTACTGTTTGTGCTGCAGAATTACGACCCTGAGCTGAATTTGTGAGTTGGTCTTTAATCTTCTTCGCAGCCCGTCTCTGGGTAACGGCATGCCCGAGAGCCTCTGTAACAGCAGTGCCGCCCGTCCCAGTCACGGTTAAACCGGATGCAAGACGAGTTCAAGGCTGATTAGCACTGACCTTAAGCGAGGCACACGGGGGGATGGGGTGGGGGGGGGCTGTTGGGCGCGGGGGTGGCTTCGAGTACAAAGGCCTGGGTCCCCAGGCTACAGGTGGAAGCACAGTTTCAGCTAGTAACTCATATTCCGAGAGGCAGCAGGGCTTGCTGGGTTTATGAGCCACAATGTTATCAGGCAGTTTTATTGAACACTGGTTACAGTGTAATCCAAGCCAGGCCTCATTAATGATCATAAGGCATGATAGTCCACTAAACAGCTCATTCATTGGACGAACAGCCAAAAGGATTGTGTAGGAACAGTAAATATAATTTAAAATAAAGCAGGTAAAACAATCGTAGGACAGCTGCTTTGGGAGGGGGGCGGGGGAAAGGCGGCAGGGACTAAAAAGAAAAGCGCCCAAGACTTGAAAAAGAAGTTAAGTTGGTTTAATAGGAAAGTAAACCAGAGCCACAAACTCGTGAGGAGATAAGGTGTGGAGAATCCTTCGATTGCTTTGTCGGACTGTTTTATTTTAAGGGCGGGGGGGTGGGGGTGGTGAAGGATGAGCAGTGGCAGAGATCCGAGGAGCATAGACAGGCCTGCCCTGGCTCACTCGGTGGAAGAAATCTTGAGCCGGCCTTGTCAGAGAGGCTGGGGCCAGGAGAGGCCGGGTGCCGGGAGAAGCAGTCTGCCCAACGACAGAGTCTCCAGGCATCTGGAGGATCATCACAGGCACAGCACATCAGGTAAGGCATGGTGGGGGGGCGGCGGGGGGGGAAGGCGGGGGAGTGAGGGGGGTAGGAGAGGGGGAGAGGGGTGGTGTGGGGGGCAGGCAGTCGATTGAAAATACGGGTAAATACCAGGGCAGATTAAATGATCGTGGAATTCCTCGAAAAAAATCACAGACCACAAGTCCCAGGTTCAACCCGCTTCCCATCCATTCCCCCCCCCCACCCCCTGCCCCGCGTTGACACCAGAGTGACAGTCAGGCATGGGAAATGTTCCTCAGTGTCTCCCAACCCGGGGGAGGGCAAAATTCAGCCTGGCTTCCTTCTTTTAATTGTTGTGCAGTGCTGCAGGACAGGATTAGGACAGGATGTGATGCCGCTCATGGCCGACATTCACTGTGCTCCCTCGCTACTTTGTGCTACTTTGCCAGAATGGCCTGTGGAACTGCAGTTCAGCCCGAGTCAGCACCTTCGGAAGAGAGGGAGAGAAAATTTAGGAGTAGGATGGACGGGGTTGGTGGGGATGGGGGCGGGGGGGTGGAATCTGTTCACTGGATTGGTAGATTTTTAATTTTTTTTAAACGCGTAAGGACAGAGCAGTGAATCGGAGCGTCATCGAGCTGTTCCAATGAGCGTTAAACATGGGGTTTGCATCTGTCAAACCGCGGCTTAGAGGGTTAAATTACAAGGACAGGTTGCATAAACGTGCCTTGCATTCCCTTGAGTTTAGAAGATTGAGGGGCGATCTGATCGAGGTGTTTAAAATGTTAAAAAGATTCGATAGAGAAGCTGTTTCCTCTGGTGGGGTAATCAAGAACAAAGGGGTATTATCTTAAAATTAGAGCCAGGCCAATCAGGAGTGAAATCAGGAAGCACTACTTCACACAAAGGGTAGCGGAAATCTGGAACTCTCTCCCCCAAAAGGCTGTGGGTGCTGGGTGGGGGGGGGGGGGGGGGTCAATTGAAATTGTCGAGACTGAGATCGATAGAGTTTTTGTGAGGTAAGGGTATCAAGGGATATGGAGCAAAGATGGATAAGGCGGAATTAAGATACAGGTCAGCCATGGTCCAATTGAATGGCGGAGCAAGCCCGTGGGCCTGAATGGCCTCCTCCTGTTACTGTGTCATAGACCGTGCAACGAACTTCCAGTGTGAGCCACATCATCCACCTCAGGGGCAAGTCTTTCACAGCCAGCTCCACACAAGAATTGGGACTGAGCTGGCTGCCTATCTTCTTGGTCCAGTGAACTATTACAGGGTGCAGTAACAGGGAGGCAGGAGGGAAATGGGGGAGGGGGGGGGGGTGGAAACCGCCGTCGAAAGGAATCTATTGTAAGCTCATAACAAAGTGTGATTCAGTATGGGGCACAACACTGTCTTGTCTAATGAGGGCGGTGTCGCAATGGATGAAGAGGACCGACCTCAATGAGATACCTTTGAGTACGGTAGTGCAGTGGTTCTGTTGCTGGGCTTGTAATCCAGAGACCTGCTCTATAATAGTCCAGTAAAACAGGACTTCAAATCCCACCATGGCAGTTTGAGTATTTGAATTCAGTTTAAAAATTCTGGAAATAAAAAGTTATAAAAAGTGACCATGAAGCTGTTGGAAGTCATTAAAAACCCAACTGGTTCACTGATGTCCTGTAGAGGAAGGAAGCCTGCCGTCCTCACCCGGTCTGGCCTATAAGTAACTCCAGTCCCACAGCAACATGGTTGACTCTTAACTGCCCTCTGACGTGGTTGAGCGAGCGGTGTATCAAACCGCGACATTGCAGCGGCTTGAGGAGACGCTCGCCACCATATTCTCAAGGGCAACTAGGGATGGGCATCAAATGCCGGCCTTTGCCAGCGATGCCCACACCCTGAGGATGAATCAAAAATAAATAAAACGAAGACTATTCTTGTTTTGAGAACAAGATGTGTGGGGGGGGTGGGAGAAGAAGTTTACTTAATGAGGAATTGTCTTTCAATGCCAGTGGAATGAGGTTAAAGCTGCTTTGTTCAGGTGACCCATATGTGTTTCACAGTATGTGTGTGTGTGTTAAGGGTTAAATTTTTATTTCAAAGATTAACTTTGATGCAGATTACATCACATCAGCTGGCCTGTGGTTTGTGCTGACTGTGCTTTTTCCTGAATTGTTAGTTTGATAAATGCATCGCAATCAATGTGGACCTCAGTATGGAATGCAGGGCTTGCTCACCCTGTGGTCATCAGTAAAGGCACAGCGTGATGTCACACTGAATCGGGCAGACCAACACAACAACACGAGCATCTTGCATTTATACAGCGCCTTTAATGTAGAAAAACGTCCCAAGGCGCTTCACAGGAGCGATTATCAGACAAAATTTGACACCGAGCCAAAGAAGGAGATATTAGGACAGGTGACCAAACGCTCGGTCAAAGAGGTAGGTTTTAAGGAGCATCTTGAAGGAGGAGAGAGAGGTGGAGAGGCGAAAAGGTTAGTGAGGGAATTCCCGAGCTTTGGGCCCAGGCGGCTGACGGCACGGCCGCCAATGGTGGGCTGCAGAAAGTGGGAGATGGACAAGAGGCCAGAGTTGGAGGAACGCGGAGATCTCGGAGGGTTGTAGGGCTGGAGGTGGTTACAGAGATGGGGAAGGGCGAGTGGCCAAGTGTTGATGTCTGGTCGGGGCTGAGCTCAACCAGGGTGGCAGTTGGCACACCACAATTGGGCTCCTTGCCACTGAACTATGGAGGAGGGGAATGAACCGGGAGGGGCTCACAACTCATCCTTCAACCTTGACTTTTTTCCTGACCAGCGGAACTTGAGGGTCAGAATTTGTTGAGTGTGACTACTAGGCCGAGGTATTGGAGGGCTGCCCGTTCCTATGGAAACCCAATGAAAATCAGCGCCTTGAGGAATGGGAGGAAAGAAAATATATTTTTTAAAACTGCCGCCCGCCACACGACAGAACCTGAATAATACAAAATCCAAGGTGCGAGGTACTTCTTACCAGGGTTTCATTCCCCAAGGTTCAAGATCCAGTCCTAACTATTGATGGAGCTTTCAGCGATGCCAGGCCTGTGTAGTAATGGGATTGCGCTGTAATTATTTAAAGAATTAATTATATTAAATCTAATCTAACAATAACACAACTCCATTCAGGTCTGAGATGGTATCTATACCTGGTGTATCTGGGATTTAAACAGTACAAAGGTATCTGTACTTAGTGTAACCAGGGCCGGCCTTACAGGTGGGTGACATAGAATCATAGAATAGTTACAGCACGGAAGGCGGCCATTCGGCCCGTCGAGTCCGTGCCGGCTCTCTGCAAGAGCACTTCAGCTAGTCCCACTCCCCCGCCCTTTCCCCGTAGCCTTGCAATTTTTTTTCCTTCAGGTACTTATCCAATTCCCTTTTTGAAAGCCACGATTGAGTCTGCCTCCACCACCCTTTCAGACAGTGTATTCCAGATCATAACCACTCGCTAATTTAAAATGTTTTTCTTCTGTCTATCACCTTAAATCTGTGTCCTCTGGTTCTCGACCCTTCCGTCAATGGGAACAGTTTCCCTCTATCTATTCTGTCCAGACCCCTCATGATTTTGAACACCTCTATCAAATCTCCTCTCAACCTTCTCTGCTCTAAGGAGAACAACCCCAGCTTCTCCAGTCTATCCACGTAACTGAAGTCCCTCATCCCTGGAATCATTCTCGTAAATCTTTTCTGCACCCTCTCTAAGGCCTTCACATCCTTCCTGAAGTGCGGTGCCCAGAATGGGACACAATACTCCAGCTGTGGCCGAACCAGTGTTTTATACAGGTTCATCATAATTTCCACGCTTTTGTACTCTATACCTCTATTCATGAAGCCCAGGATCCCGTAAGCTTTTTTAACTGCTTTCTCAACCTGCCCTGCCACCTTCAACGATTTATGCATATATACCCCCAGGTCTCTCTGTTCATGACATGGGCGACCACCCAGGGCGCTGTGGTTGGGGGCGGGGGGGGGGCGTGCCATGGTCAAGGGGGCCTGACATTAATGGCATCGAGCTCTGCAAAGAACTGGGCCATCTCCAAAGAAGAGCAAACTTCAAGTTTCAAGAGCAAGTTCCCAAACACATGAATAGCACTCAGGATCCTGCTAACCATGGTCGTATCGGTGGCAGTGGATAGCACTCAGGATCCTGTTAACCATGGTCATATCGGTGGCGATGGAGAGCACTCAGGATCCTGTTAACCATGGGTGTATCAGTGGCAGTGGATAGCACTCAGGATCCTGTTAACCATGGTTATATCGGTGGCGATGGAGAGCACTCAGGATCCTGTTAACCATGGTCATATCGGTGGCGATGGAGAGCACTCAGGATCCTGTTAACCATGGTCGTATCAGTGGCAGTGGATAGCACTCAGGATCCTGTTAACCATGGTTATATCGGTGGCGATGGAGAGCACTCAGGATCCTGTTAACCATGGTCATATCGGTGGCGATGGAGAGCACTCAGGATCCTGTTAACCATGGTCGTATCAGTGGCAGTGGATAGCACTCAGGATCCTGTTAACCATGGTCATATCAGTGGCAGTGGATAGCACTCAGGATCCTGTTAACCGTGCCCGTATCGGTGGCGATGGAGAGCACTCAGGATCCTGTTAACCGTGCCCGTATCGGTGGCGATGGAGAGCACTCAGGATCCTGTTAACCGTGCCCGTATCGGTGGCGATGGAGAGCACTCAGGATCCTGTTAACCGTGCCCGTATCGGTGGCGATGGAGAGCACTCAGGATCCTGTTAACCATGCCCGTATCGGTGACGATGGAGAGCACTCAGGATCCTGTTAACCATGGTCATATCGGTGGCGATGGAGAGCACTCAGGATCCTGTTAACCGTGCCCGTATTGGTGGCGAGCAGTGAACGGAACTTCTCGAAGGTGAAGTTCATAGCAACATAATTACGATTGAACACGGGAGACAACAGGTTACCTTCATTGGCCATCCTGTCTATCGAGAATGATATGGCTCAAAATATCTAGGGGAACAAAGTTTTTTATTTGTTATTGTTGTTTATTAGTTTAGTGTTTAATTTAATGTTTAGTTTATTTGTCACTTAGCTATAATGTTATTTTTAGGACTTATATGTTTATTATTTAAATTATAACAAACTTTTGCGATTACAGCTTTATTTCTGAAACTTTCACTAACACTACATATTTAAACTCAAAGAAAGGGCGCCGAAATACAACTTTGCCCAGGGTGCAATTTTGCCGAATGTAACTGGGAGTTAAACATTACGAGAGTATCTGTTCTCACCCTTTCTGTGAAAAAGTGCTTCCTGACATCACTTCTGAATGGCCTGGCTCTAATTTTAAGGTTATGCCCCCTTGTTCTGGACTCCCTCACCAGAGGCAATAGTTTCTCTCTATCTACCCTATCGAACACTTTTATCATATTAAACACCACATAGCACTTGGTGGTACCCAAGTCTCCCTTTGTATGAAATCAATAATTCATAGCAACATTCAACCCAGCAGTTGTTTGTGTGTGGAGGTAGCACTGGAATTGCTTGGACCGTCTCTCCTTTCAGGTCTCCCAACGTAATTTCTGTCGGTTCCTTTCAGATCAGGAAGAGAAACAGAAATCTGCTCGGGAGCTACTGCGGGAGGCACTGAAGACAGCGTTTACACCATCGGCTCCCCAGCGCAAGCTAAGTGCCGCCATCTTGGAAACCCATTGTGAGGAGAGCCTGAGGGAGGACAGGGACTGTGGGGAGGAGTCGAGCGAATATGACACCACGGTGGACAGCTCCTTCTACGGTAGGTGGTGTCTCACGAGCAAAACTAAAGCCAGGAGGTTCAGAGTAAGGAGGGAAGTCAGGAGAAGCTTTGTCACCCAAAGGGTAATCTAGCTGTAGAATGAGTTAGGAGGGAAGGACATTGAGGCAGATAGTCTGAGTGGGTGCGATAGGCAATTGGGTGCATTTCTGGAGGATATGTTGAGAACGTGGATAGGTCAGAGGGATCTATGGAAAAGGAACAGGCTTACTCGGCCGAATGGCATTTCTTACTAATTGATCTCCCCTGGCTCACAGGGGAAATTAAAAACAAAATTGTCTCCGTGAACTCTGGTTCTTTCCGGCTCTTTGATTGTTATCTCAGTCTTTCTATTTGTGTTCTACCCTCGCTCACTGTGCTCACTTTAGTCACTGTGATATCTCTCGATTTATCCCTGATTCTAGGGTCTAGAAATTTGTCTCGGGCAGTGGCGCAATGCGGCGGGATCGGATCGGATCGGATCGGCCGGCCGTTATACGCAGCATCCGTTGTTCAGTTCCAGTGACTGCAACAGGCGGCCGATCCGACACCGCAAATTTCTCGGCCTAGTTCTCAATCTGCATCTCCTCTTGTTCCTTTATGTCTCCCAATCTGTCTCTGTTGTGGTTCTGATAAAAGTTCCTTTATTGATGTACTCAGTATCTCCTTATGGATGTAACAACTGTGGTCTCTTTAACATCAATAATGAGCTCAGGAATGTGTGCGTGAGGGACCCTATGTGTTGCCCACGTTGTCTGTGGGTAGCTCCAAGATGTGTGTTCAGTTGGTTGGCATTGGGTTTTGCATGCACTACCTGTGTTGCCATGAGTTTGGGAGGGAATAGATGCATTAGCTTCCATATGGGTACGGTAGTGGTTATGTTACTGGATTAGCAATCCAGAGAATGCAGTTTAAACCCCACCATGGCAGTTGAGAAATTGAGTTCAATTTTTTAAAAAACCTGTAAATAAAAAGCTGCCGTCAGTTATAACCAGGCAGCTATTGAATTGTTGTAAAAACCCAACTGGTTCAGTACTATCCTTTAAGGAAGGAAACCTGCCGTCCTTACTCGGTCTTGTCTTTATGCGACTCCAGTCCCACACCAGTGTGGTCGACTCTTAACTGCCCTCTGAAGTGGTCTAGCAAGACCCTCAATTGTACCAAGGATGGGCAATAAATACCGGGCCTTGCCAGCTACGCCCTCATCCCGAGAATGAATAATATAAAAAATCCTCAGACAAGGTAGGCAAGCTTTCTGTTACAAGACAGAGACAGCTGGTAGCTATGGAGTGCGATCCATTGTGGGGTATCCTAGTAGGAAGGCAGCAGTCTTCGACATCTACATCAGTGGCGTAAACAGCTCCATTTCGCATGAAGGCCTTGCGATAGCTGCTCATCTTTAGTTCATATGCTTCTCGTTGCGGTGGTGACACGGATCTTCATGTGTGCAGTTTTGGTCTCCTTACCTAAGAAAGGATATACTTGCCATAGAGGGAGTGCAGCGAAGGTTCACCAGACTGATTCCTGGGATGGCAGGACTGTCGTACGAGAAGAGATTGGGTCGACTCGGCCTGTATTCACTAGAGTTTAGAAGAATGAGAGGGGATCTCATTGAAATGTATAAAATTCTGACAGGGCTAGACAGACTGGATGCAGGGAGGATGTTTCCCCTGGCTGGGGGGTCTAGAACGAGGGGTCACAGTCTCAGGATACGGGGTAGGACATTTAGGACTGAGATGAGGAGAAATTTCTTCACTCAGAGGGTGGTGAATCTGTGGAATTCTCTACCACAGAAGGCTGTGGAGGCCAAGTCACTGAATATATTTAAGAAGGAGATAGATAGATTTCTAGACACAAAAGGCATCAAGGGGTTTGGGGAGAGAGCGGGAATATGGTATTGAGATAGAGGATCAGCCATGATCATATTGAATGGCGGAGCAGGCTCGAAGGGTCGAATGGCCTACTCCTGCTCCTATTTTTCTATGTTTCTATGTGCCCATTGCCCCTGTTGTTTGAAAAGTAGGTGTTGCAGTTAGCCAGACACTAAATAAAAACAAGCTGACCCTCGGGCTATTTCTGAGCCACGAATTCCTGGTCCTGACATGGACAATCTGAAATGGACTGAACTTTCACAAGTGGTATCAGTGCGCACCATGATGGGGGATTGTCGTTCTGAAAATGCTGGGCCCGTGCGGTAAGTGAGCTCATTTTTTTGTTGTCTACCTCCAGACGCGAGGAAATTGAAGCGAAGAATACGGACGACCTTCACCACAGAGCAGCTCCGCGAGCTGGAGAAGATCTTTCAGATCACGCACTACCCGGACGTTTACACACGAGACCAGCTGGCAGATAAGATTAACCTGCCTGAGGCCAGGGTTCAGGTGAGCGGACTTCCTGCCTTTTCTTATCCCCCAGCTCTTTTCCTTCATCTCCCGAAGGACCTGACTTGTCCTGGGAGAGGGTTCCGTGGGCACTGCCAACCGGCCGATAGCTGGTCCAAGCACCCATTACTCAGTGGTGACCCTGGACAGCGAGTATAGCAGACTGTGCAAAACCTCACAGCCACTTCCTCTCAAAAATGAGAGAGATAGATTTTTGTTGGGCAAGGGTATCAAGGGATATGGAGCAAAGGCGGGTAAAGGGAGTTGAGGTACAGATCAGCCGTGATCTGATTGATGAGTGAAACAGGCTCAAGGGACTGAATGGCATCCTCCTGTTCCTATGTTCCCTTGTGCACAGCAAGGTCCCACAAACTACAATGTGATAATGACAAGATAATCAGATTTTTCATGATGCTGGTTGAGGGATAAATATTGGCCAGGATACCAGCGAGAACTCCCCTGCCCTTCTTTGAAATAGTGCCGTGGGATCTTTCCTATCCACCTGAGAGGGCAGATCGGGCCTCAGTTTAAGATTTCATCTGATAGGGCAGCATTTCCCTCAGCACTGCATTGAGTGTCTCTGTAGTGGGGGTTGAACACGCAATCGTCTGACTTGGAGGCGAGAGTGCTACCAACTGTGCCACGGCCGACACCTAAAGTTCCCAGGTTTGATTCCCAGTCTGCAGTCAGTTAGCTAATCTCGGGCCGCGTCCAAGTAATAGGAAAAGAAGAGTTGCCTTTATATAGCACCGGATCGCATCCTCAGGATGTCCCAATGTGCTTCACAACCGACGAATTGTATTTGAAGTGCAATCACTGTTGTGATGCAGTCAAACGCAGAAGCCAATGTATACACAGCAAGGCCCCGCCAACGGCAAATTAATTCATCATGAGTTAATCTGATTTTTTTTTATGGTGTTGGTTGAGGGAAAAATGTTGGCTCAGATACCGGGAGAACTCCCCTGCTCCTCTTTGAACAGTACCAGACACGGGTGGGGGGCTCGGTTTAACCTACCCTCTAAAAGTGGGGTCTCAGTGCAATCCGCCTCAGTGCCTCTGGGTTCATGAAAGGAAAAAAAAAATCAACCAGGATTTCAGCTCCTGTGTGGAATATTGGGTGAGGAGGATCCAGCTTGACTCTGATGCCGTTCATAGTCGAATAGCCTCTTAACACACTATCTTGGCTCAACTTACAGGAAGGCTGCTGACATTCATACAACAACAATTTGCATTTATATAGCACCTTAACATAGCCCCAAGGTGCTTCACAGGAGCGTTATCAGACAAAATTTGACACCGAGCCATATAAGGAGATATTGGGGAAGGTGACCAAAAGCTTGGTCAAAGAGGTAGTTTTTAAGGAGCGACTCAAAGAAGAAAAGAGAGGTAGAGAGGCGGAGAGGTTTAGGGAGGGAATTCCAGAGCTCAGGGCCTCGGCACCTGAAGGCACGGCCACCAATGGTGGGGGTGAAGAAAATTGGCAATGCGCAGGAGGCCAGAATTGGAGGAGCGCAGAGATCTCGGAGGGCTGTAGGGCTGGAGAAGGTGACTGAGCTAGGAAGGGATGAGGCCACGGAAGGATTTGAACACGAGGAATTGAATTTTATATTCGAGGCGTTGCTGGATCGGGAGCCAATGTAGGTCAGCGAGCACAGAGGCCGTGGGTGAATGGGACTTAGGATATGGACAGCTGAGCATTGTAATCAACCCCCCAGCAAGTTTTAAAAATAAAATAAACACTTTTCCAATCAAACTTGAATTAAAACATCACCTTCTGACGGAACAGAGTAAATACTCTGATCTACGTTGCTCCACTTATTTTGATCAGGTTATTGCGTCCAATAAAATAACGGACCGGAGATCTGTCCCTTAGGATGTTCGATCGTTAGCCAACAGTGAATTGTCCATCTCTTGAGTCATTCCCCGCACTGATTGCATACGAAGCAGTTCTCATTTGTTTGATTGGGTAATACAATATATCTCAGACACTGCATCTATTTATGACCTGTTGTCAGAAGATTCTGGCAGCTTCCAACAAATTAATAACCAGTATTGATCGAGATTTATTTTTACTTAGGCGACCTCAGCCTTGAAATCACTCTGTGCGACATCATTAAGCACACACTTGGTGCTTTCCTCTGAAATTTGTTTGTCTGCCATTTTGACAGCACTGGTTTTTTTTAAATTTGTTTATGGGATCTGGGCGTCGCTGACAAGGCCAGCATTTACTGCCCATCCCTAATTGCCCTTGAGAAGGTGGTGGTGAGCCGCCTTCTTGAACCGCTGCAGTCCGTGTGGTAATGGTACTCCCACAGTGCTGTTAGGGAGGGAGTTCCAGGATTTTGACCCAGCGACGATGAAGGATCGGCGATATACTTCTAAGTCAGGTGGTGGTGTTCCCATGCGCCTGCTGCCCTTGTCCTTCTAGGTGGAAGAGGTCGCGGGTTTGGGAGGTGCTGCCGAAGAAGCCTTGGCGAGTTGCTGCAGTGCATCTTGTAGATGGTATACACTGCAGCCACGGTACGCCAGTGGTGGAGGGAGTGAATGTTTAAGGAGGTGGATGGGGTGCCAATCAAGCGGGCTGCTTTGTCCTGGATGGTGTCGAGCTTCTTGAGTGTTGTTGGAGCTGCACTCATCCAGGCAAGTGGAGAGTATTCCATCACACTCCTGACTTGTGCCTTGTAGGTGGTGGAAAGGCTTTGGGGAGTCAGGAGGTGGGACACTCGCCGCAGAATACCTAGCCTCTGACCTGCTCTTGTTGCCACAGTATTTATGTGGCTGGTCCAGTTAAGTTTCTGATTAATGGTGACCCCCAGGGTGTTGATAGTGGGGGATTCGGCGATGGTAATGCCATTGAATGTCAAGGGGAGGTAGTTAGACTCTCGCTTGTTGGGGATAGTCATTGCCTGGCACTTCTGTGGCGCAAATGTTACCTGCCACTTATCAGCCCGAGCCTGAACATCATCCAGGTCTTGTTGCATGCGGGCATGGACTGCTTCATTATCTGAGGAGTTGTGAATGGCGCTGAACACTGTGCAGTCATCAGCGAACATCCCCATTTCTGACCTTATGTTGGAGGGAAGGTCATTGATGAAGCAGCTGAAGATGGTTGGGCCTAGGACACTGCCCTGAGGAACTCCTGCAGCGATGTTTGACCTTCAACCACCACAACCATCTTCCTTTGTGCTAGGTATGACTCCAGCCAGTGGAGCGTTTTTTCCCTGATTCTCATTGACTTCAGTTTTACTAAGGCTCCTTGATGCCACACTCGGTCAAATGCTGCCTTGATGTCAAGGGCAGTCACTCTCACCTCATCTCTGGAATTCAGCTCCTTTGTCCATGTTTGGACCAAGGCTGTAATGTGGTCGGGAGCCGAGTGGTCTTGGCGGAACCCAAACTAGGCATCAGTGAGCAGGTTATTGGTGAGTAAGTGCTGCTTGATAGCATTGTCGATGACACCTTCCATCACTTTGCTGATGATTGAGAGTAGACTGATGGGGCGGTAATTGGCCGGGTTGGATTTGTCCTGCTTTTTGTGGACAGGACATACCTGGGCAGTTTTCCACATTGTCAGATAGATGCCAGTGTTGTAGCTGTACTGGAACAGCTTGGCTCGAGGCGTGGCTAGTTCTGGAGCACAAGTCTTCAGCACGATAGCCGGGATGTTGTTGGGGCCCATCGCCATTGCTGTATCCAGTGCGCTCAGCCGTTTCTTGATATCACGTGGAGTGAATCGAATTGGCTGAAGACTGGCTTCTGTGATGGTGGGGACCTTGGGAGTAGGCCGATATGGATCATCCACTCGGCACTTCTGGCTGAAGATGGTTGCAAACGCTTCAGCCTTGTCTTTTGTACTCACGTGCTGGGCTCCACCATCATTGAGGATGGGGATATTCTTGGAGCCTCCTCCTCCCGTTAGTTGTTTAATGGTCCACCACCATTCACGACTGGATGTGGCAGGACTGCAGAGCTTTGATCTGATCTGTTGATTGTGGGATTGCTTAGCCCTGTCTATTGCATGCTGCTTCCGCTTTTTAGCATACATGTAGTCCTGTGTTGCAGCTTCCCCAGGTTGGCACCGCATTTTTAGGTACGCCTGGTGCTGCTCCTGGCATGCTCTTCTACACTCCTTGTTGAACCAGGGTTGGTCCCCTGGCTTGGTGGTAATGGTAGAGTGAGGGATATTCTGGGACGTGAGGTTACAGATTGTGGTGGAATACAATTCTGCTGCTGCCCCACAGCACCTCATGGATGCCCAGTTTTGAGCTGCTAGATCTGTTCTGAATCCATCCCATTTAGCACGGTGGTAGTGCCACACAACACGATGGAGTATGTCCTCAGTGTGAAGTCGGGACTTTGTCTCCACAAGGACTGTGTGGTGGTCACTGCTACCAATGCTGTCATGGACAGATGCATCTGCGACAGGTAGATTGGTGAGGACGAGGTCAAGTAGGTTTTTCCCTCGTGTTGGTTCTCTCACCACCTGTCGCAGGCCCAGACTGGCAGCTCTGTCCTTCAGGTCTCGGCCAGCTCGGTCACTAGTGGTGCTACCGAGCCACTCTTGGTGATGGACATTGAAGTTCCCCACCCAGAGTACATTGTGTGCCCTTGCTACCCTCAGTGCTTCTTCCAAGTGATGTTCAACATGAAGGAGTACTGATTCATCAGCTGAGGGAGGGTGGTAGGTGGTAATCAGCAGGAGGTTTCCTTGCCCATGCTTGACCTGAAGCCATGAGACTTCATGGGGTCCGGCGTCAATGTTGAGGACTCCCAGGGTCACTCCTTCCCGACTGTATACCACTGTGCCGCCACCCCTGGTGGGTCTGTCCTGCTGGTGGGACAGGACATACCCAGGGATGGTGATGGAGGAGTTTGGGACATTGGCTGAAAGGTATGATTCTGTGAGTATGACTAAGTCTGGCTGTTACTTGACTAGTCTGTGGGACAGCTCTCCCAATTTTGGCACAAGTCCCCAGATGTTGGTGAGGAGGACTTTGCAGGGTCGACTGGGCTGGGTGTGCCGTTGTCGTGTCCGTAGCCGGTGCCGAGGTTGATGCCGGGTGGTCCGTCCGGTTTCATTTTTATTATTTTGTTTCGTAGCGGTTAGTTACAGCTGAGTGACTTGCTAGACCATTTCAGAGGGCAGTTAAGAGTCAACCACATTGCTGTGGGTCTGGAGTCACATATAGGCCAGACCAGGTAAGGACGGCAGATTTCCTTCCCTAAAGGACATTAGTGAACCAGATGGGTTTTTACGACAATCCGATAGTTTCATGGTCACCATTACTGATACTAGTAATTATTCCAGATTTATTTAATTAACTGAATTTAAATTCCCCAGCTGCCGTGGTGGGATTTGAACTCTCGTCTCTGGATCATTAGTCCAGACCTCTGGATTACTAGTCCAGTGACATTACCACTATGCTACTGTTAACCCGTTTAACGTAAACTCAAGTAAAATAATGAAGACAGGAATTTTATTTAGGTCTTTGTACATTACTTTCACACCCAGAATTTCACAACCCCTGGGTTTAATTCAATACAAATGAATTTCTTTACAATAGCGTATTAAAGGGAAGCTCCTCAGATTATGTTCCCAAATACAAGGATTCCCTTACACACTGGCCATTTTTAACTATGGGCAAGGTAGACTCGCAGTTAAAGGAGAAGGCCAGCTGTGGCGAATTACCCTTGGAACTCTTCTTTGGTTCTGTTGTGGTGGCTTGAAGCAGAAGAAGGTTCTGCGTCTCTGATGAAGTCCCAGGGTGCAGAGCTAGTAATCCGCCTTCCCTCTGTCGGTTGCTGATCCTCTTTTCACCCTTTAAGCATCTGCGGCATTGTGTCTCCCCGGGAAGCACTGGGTCCCTGCTCTGTTTTAGGGTTCCCAGTGATAATGACAGGAAGTGTGTCACATGTCATTGCTCCATCAGTATCGGCTCACCAATACTCCTCTATACTGCACTGAAGTGTCAGGCTAAAACCCTGCAGTGGGGCTTGAACCCACAACCTTCCTAACGCGGGGGAAGTGGCGGGGGCGGGGGGGGGGGAGAGGGGGTGGGTTGGGGTAATCATAGAATCATAGAAAGTTACAGCACGGAAGGAGGCCATTTTGGCCCATTGTGTCCGCGCCGGCCAACAAAGAGCTATCCAGCCTAATCCCACTTCCCAGCTCTTGGTCCGTAGCCCTGTAGGTTAGAGCATCCCAAGTGCACATCCAAGTACTTTTTAAATGTGGTTAGGGTTTCTGCCTCTACCACCCTTTCAGGCAGTGAGTTCCAGACCCCCACAACCCTCTGGGTGAAGAAATTTCCCCTCAAATCCCCTCTAAACCTTCCACCAATTACTTTAAATCTGTGCCCCCTGGTTTTTGACCCCTCTGCTAAGGGAAATAGGTCCTTTCTATCCACTTTATCTATGCCCCTCATAATTTTATACACCTCAATAAGGTCTCCCCTCAGCCTCCTCTGTTCCAAGGAAAACAGACCCAGCCTATCCAGTCTTTCCTCATAGCTAAGATTCTCTACTCCCGGCAACATCCTTGTAAATCTCCTCTGTACAATCACATCTTTCCTGTAATGTGGTGGCCAGAACTGCATGCAGTACTCTAGCTGAGGCCTAACTAGTGTTTTAATGCTACTCACTGAGCCAAACTGGCTCCTTACCTTCAAGCAGCGCAAGTTCTGAGATCTGAAACTAAACCAAGGCCTGCAGGGAGGAACTGTTCATTTCTAAATGCTGTTCATTTTTATCAAGCAGATCTGGTTCCAAAACCGTCGAGCAAAATGGAGGAAGTATGAGAAACTGGGGAACTTTGGCGGATTGCAACACCTCACTGAGGTAGATGTGGTTCCTGCTCCCAAATCCCAAACCATGGTGAGTACATCAGAACATAGGAATCGCTAGACGAGAAAAGACCAAGGTGCATCTAGGTCGCCTTCTACCATCCTGGTAGTCACATGATACAACAATAATGGAGTTGTTGACTAATCAGAGCGATCAGTCTCTATCAAAGAGTCTACAACAGACCCAGACATGAGGCGAGGAAAACCCCTAGTGGTGGAGAGCTTTGGGAACCATAGGTCCAAAGTCACCTGTTAAGAACATAAGAAGATAAGAAATAGGAGCAGGAGTAGGCCATTCGGCCCTTCGAGCTTGCTCCGCCATTCAATGAGATCATGGCTGATCTTCTGCCTCAATTGCATTCACCAGCCCAATCGCCATATCCCTCGATGCCCTTACTAGTCAAAAATCTATCGACTTCTGTTTTGAATATACCCAATGACTGAGCCTCCACAGCCCTCTGGGGTAGAGAATTCCAAAGATTCACCACCCTCTGTGTGAAGAAATTTCTTCTCATCTCAGTCCTGGATGGCCTACCCTTTATCCTGAGGCTGTGGCCCCTGGTTCTAGACTCCCCAGCCAAGGGAAACATTCTCCCAGCAACCACCCTATCAAGCCCTGTAATAATTTTGTATGCTTCAATGAGATCCCCTCTCATTCTTCTGAATTCCTCCCAAGCCGGCTACACTTACCACGTCATGTCTCAAATTACTCATATACTGTCTCCCAAACTATTATTTTCTGAAGGACCCTTTAAGCATCTGCGGCATTGTGCCTCTCTGGGAAGCACTGGGTCCCTGTTCTGTTCTGAAAGAAATCTATCTAATTTCCTTTTGAATTAATCAATACTAATTGCTTCCACCATCTCCCGAGGGAGCCTGTTCCATAGATTGACCACTTGCTCACTGAAAATATTGTTTCCGTGTAATGAAGCCTTCAATTGCAGGTTGAGCTTTTCTAATTGTGAAGCCAGTGAGTAGCTGAGCCGTATTGACCAGGATGGTCGCAGGTTCGAAGTTTGTGTGTGGCTGATCTCAGCTAGAGCAGTCAAAGAGGAATCACTGTTGGCCTCAGATGCCCTATATTGTCCTGTCTATAGTACTGAAAATCAGTTCACAACAACAACAGCTTGCATTTATATAGCACCTTTAATGGACCAAAAACGTCCCAAGGCGCTTCACAGGAGCGTTATCAGGCAAAATTTGACACCGAGCCACATAAGGAGATATTCGGACAGGTGACCAAATAGGTCAAATAGGTAGATTTTAAGGAGAATCTTAAAGGAGGAGAGAGAGGTAGAGAGGCAGAGAGGTTTAGGGAAGGAATTCCAGAGCTTAAGGCCAAGGCAGCTGAAAGCACGGCCACCAATGGTGGAGCGATGGAAATCGGGGATGCTGAAGAGGTCATAACTGGAGGAGCGCAGAGATCTCGGAGGGTTGTAGGGCTGGAGGAGGTTACAGAGATAGGGAGGGCCGAGGCCATGGAGGGATTTGGACACAAGGTTGAGAATTTTCAAATTGAGGCGTTGCCAGACCGGGAGCCAGTGTAGGTCAGAGGGCACAGGGATGATGGGTGAACGGGACTTGGTGCGAGTCAGGATATGGGCAGCAGAGTTTTGGATGAGTTCAAATTTATGGAGGGGGGTAAGTGGGAGGCCAGCCAAGACAGCATTACTCCTGATTGTTGTCTAATGACCCCTTTGTGTGGAATGTGGCTCTTGGGTGAGGGATAGGACCAGCTTGGCCTGAACATCCTCACAGTCCAACCTCAAACTTGATGTTTGACCACTTGATGGGAGGATTGGACAGTAAGGGATGCCAGTACAGGCACCTCATAATCCACCTGGAGCCTTTCGGAGATGCGGAGAAAAACTGGGTTGTTTTTTCTGCAGTTCTGTAACATGAACATTTTGTTGCTGTTTCCCTTTTGTCGCTCTCAAGATGCGAAGTTCAATTCATGAATGGGGTTTGGGGTTCTCTTTATTTGCACTACAAACTTATGCTTGTCTTTCTTTGCAGAGCTCAAGCATGATAACAAAGAAAGCATCAATGGCCCCATTACTGTCTAGCTACTACCCCCTCGTACCAGAGTCTTTGACATCGATGTTGGCACCGTACTCTTTAGCATTGGCACCGCTGCCCGCAGTTGATACCATCGCCATGTCAAAGCTCCAGCCTAATTTCTTATGGGTTCCACCGTACCATGTACCCATCTCCACTAGGCCACAATGGGACATGACCTGCATGGGGCTAAGGAGAAACAACCCAAACTAAAATTAACCGCTACAGACTATAACACGTGCCCAGCAGAATCCAGGAGGCCGGCAAAATATGGGAAGCGTTCTTGGAGCCTCGCCTTGAAGTGACGTGGTGTTTTGTGTTGTACATATGTGTTAATGCTCGGCGAGAGGCTGCACCCAATAGCGGCCAGAAAAACTCAAGCCGAGGGAACAGGGATTCTCCAACGTTGCCCTGAGAACCTTGAGGAAGCGGGGAGGGTAGGTGCACTCTGACCTCAGGACACTGGCTGAGGGTGAGCCCTCTGGAGCCTTGCTGATTTATGCTGTGAACTGGACTGAAGTTCCTCCCGAGCCCCTTTTCACCATTGATGACTAGAATGAAGAGCCTCTTCATTTCCTACGTTAACTCTTGTTGTTCTATCGTACAGTGCCCTCCGATCCCCATTGGGCTGTGTGGACACTATTCCTGTCTCTCTCTATCTGTGTCTGCCATAGCAGACGTAGCTTCAGAACAACATTTCATGCACATGACTGCTAATTCCAATCGCCTGTCTGAGGAAGAAGGACTTCATCGCTTGCCTCTGCCTGAACTGGACTCTGGCCCGGGTACCAGATGAAGAATAACGTTCGAATGTGATTTTTTTTCCCCCCAGTCCCAGTTCTTGTACGGCTCATGTTGTGTCATTCTCACCACCTGAAAGTGCTTTATATTCACAAGAGGATACGGGAAACGTCAAGAGAGGGCAACTGGCCGAGGATGGATAAAGTCCGACGTAAGGTTGGGTAGTTGCTTGGTTAACGTTTGTTGAGGCGGGGCCGAAGTGGGTTGGGTAGAGGCCACGACAGAGCTGATTGTTTACGGATTGTGGAACAAACAGGGTGAACCAGCTGAATGGGCCTGTCCATTATCTATGAGTATGTGTGGAGGGTTAACCAGAGCCTATGTACATTGTTTTGAACCCTCTGCTCACTTGTTTAGTCGGCCATTGTTGATGCTACCTGTGTTGATAATGTTAATCTGTTCATGACTTTTGATTAAATCTGTTTGATCAGAACTTAAATAAAGTTGCTGTATTTAAAATCCAGTTTTTTTGAGAGGGGTCTGGAAGTACTTTGCGTTAGGTTTGAGAAAATGGCAACAGGGTGGGGCTGTTGGAGGATGGTTTTTATTTCTGATCTACTGCACCCGATTTACGGCGCCAAGGAATTTAGGCCCCAATCTCCCCACCTTTCCCTCTCTAGATCACCAGCTAAGTTCTCATGAGGCCAGAGGCAAGGAGTCTCTTTCTGTCTCTCATGGTCCACGCCATTGTAAAGAGGCAGGTATTTATTTCAATTGAGGCCACTCTTGCTGTCTTTAGTGCCTCGGTAGAGAGAACCTTTCTGCCTGTGACCCACTGTGTTTCACTGTGTGCTGAGGTTAGTACTCTACATTTTAACCCTCTGTACCCATGTCTCCTGTTAATCTCTGGTCATTTAGCAAGTTGTTGCTTCATATTAGAACCCGCTGTAAGGGTCAGTCTCAGTTCAAAGTTCAGTGGTCACCATCTTAGAACTGTTGTGTGGCTGTACAATTGTAACTATTTTAAGACATTTCAATTCAAGAATCCCGTTTTAACAAAGAGAGACTAAAAGCTAACATTACAACAATATAAAGACAAATCAATAATGTAATTGCATTAGCACACATCAAGTCAGTCTGATTCACCCTTTTCTTACAGGCGGTGGGGGGAGGGCTGTCAAAACATTGCGATTTTAGGGACAGCCCTTTCCTCATTCCACGCTTCCTCCTATTCCTGTTACTCCTGTGCTGGTCACGCAGCTTCTGGAATCATTAAAATAACCCAGAAAGTGCTCCAGAATATGGTAGTTTGGTTCCACCAGCACTCGTGTCCCCAGGCCCACCACCACACCCCTGCCCCGTATTTAGTGAATGGTAAAGTCTACTTGTGGAGGAATTGGCACCAAGGCAACACTTCTCAGGGGACCGAACACCCACCTCACAAGATTATACAAAATAACTGCTGGTCATTTAAATATTATAATGAGGCGCCGTGCTTCAGAATTAACCTCAATTTTATATTTAACCCAGGCCTCGAGAAACGCAACAGCTCAAAGGAGGCAAGGACTGCTGGATCCAGGAGTTAAGTGCCTTTCCACCCCCCGCGATCGGACATCCCCCCGACCCTTCCGATTGCCCCCTGACCCTCCTGATCTCTCCCCGACCCTGCTGATCGCCCCCGACCCTTCCAATTGCCCCCTGACCCTCCTGATCTCTCCCCGACCCTGCTGATCGCCCCCCGACCCTTCCGATTGCCCCCTGACCCTCCTGATCTCTCCCCGACCCTGCTGATCGCCCCCCGACCCTTCCGATTGCTCCCTGACCCTCCTGATCTCTCCCCGACCCTGCCGATCGCTCCCCGACCCTTTCAATCTCTCCCCCCCGACCCTTCTGATCTCTCCCCCCCCACCCTTCTGATCTCTCCCCCCCTGACCCTTCTGATCTCTCCCCCCTGACCCTTCTGATCTCTCCCCCCTGACCCTTCTGATCTCTCCCCCCTGACCCTTCTGATCTCTCCCCCCTGACCCTTCTGATCTCTCCCCCCGACCCTTCCGATCTCTCCCCCCTGACTGTTCTGATCTCTCCCTCCTGACCCTTCCGATCTCTCCCCCTGACCCTTCCGATCTCTCCCCCCTGACCCTTCCGATCTCTCCCCCCTGACCCTTCCGATCTCTCCCCCCTGACCCTTCCGATCTCTCCCCCCTGACCCTTCCGATCTCTCCCCCCTGACTATTCTGATCTCTCCCACCGACCCTTTTGATCTCAACCCCCCTCAACCCTTCCGATCTCCCCTCTGCTCCAGACTCCGATCTTCCCCTGACCCTGGCCTCTGATCTTCTCTCTGGCCTCCAATCTCGTCCCCTCCTCTCTGGCCTTTTCGATCCCTCACTCCTCTCTCCTCCCCGGCTGCGGCCTGGTGCCAAAGGCCTTCCCGTCCGACAGCCAGCCGGCCTCTCAATCTGGCTGGCTCCAGCTGGGAAATGGGGACAAGAAGTGGTAATCAGGTCCTGCCACTAAATTCGGCAGGACCTGATGGAAACCAGTTATTCTGGGTTTCACGCCGCAAAATTGCACCCCCGCCCCTCCCTACCCCCCCGTCCGCTCCCTCCCCGCTTGTGTGTCTAAAGGTGGACAATGATGTACAGAAAACAGGTGCATTTACGTAGGCCCGAAGCACATCTCTCAGAAACAGCTCAGGAACTTCACATACAACAAATGACTTTGAACTGTCGTGACTGTCGTTATGTGGGGAAATGTGGCTGCCATTTTGCAGCAAGATCGCACAAAAGCAGCAATGAGACGAATGAGCATAAACAAAAACGTTACCTGAAATTGCTCTGCCCTTCAATAAAATAAGTTTTATTCCATGAGCAAAATCTTCAACAGAGCATGCAACTTTGATTATGTTTAAATTCATACTCAAGGAAGCAATGGCCTGCCCCTGAATTCAGGATTGGAGTTTCTTAATTTCTTCCTCCAGCTCTTCCTTTATGGACATGTGAAATATTTTTGAAGCTTCCATTGTTGCAAGCTCAATACTAGTAGCATTTCTAGTGGTGATGGGGAAGGTATGTTGGGGGTTATTTTGGCCAAAGGGTGAAAACAGGCGCTAACTGGGTGCAGTGCTAACGAGACACGCCTGTTTGAAAGTCTGGATTTAGCGCACAATTTTGGCCTAATTGCTGATTACCATAGTTTGAACTTGCCTGGAGGGTCTAACCAGACACCTGCAGGTTTAGCACTCAAGTGCTGATTGGACGCAATTTTGGTGGAGCAGTATATGTGGGCTCCTCGCACCCACTCCCACTGAAGGTATGGAGTGGGCTGGCTGACACACAGCAGCACGTTTCAGGATGGCTCAGGGACCGAGGGAGAGGGCTCACTCGGACACGGCACTGGAGGTCCTGGTGGAGGAGGTCCAGGGGAGGAGGGATGTCCTGTACCCGCAGGGGGAAGGAGTCCACCTCGCCCCCCTCGCCCCCCTTGCCCTCCTCGCCCTCCTCGCCCACCTCGCCCTCCTGTCCCTCTCTCCTGCAGCAGCTGGTGCTGCTCTGCCAGGCCTCATGTCCTCCTCCTATTCCTTGTATAGACCAAGGGGGAACCCCTGGCAAGGTGCCCATGACCAAGCACTCCCTTTCTCCTGGTGACTCATATAAGGTGTCCAATAAGGTTGAGTAGCCCAGCACTCACTCTTTTTAGGTGAAGGCCTCAGAGAATTTCCAGAATAAATGTTGCTCGAGTGTTGGTTGAGTCTTGACAAAGTGTCCCAGAAAGTCACTCAATGTGTTTCAGAGGTCCTCTTCACAGCTCCAGCAGCAATGACCATGAAATGGTGAGTGTCCCTTTAAATGGTGAGTGTCCCTTTAAGTAGCGCTTGAAATTCACATCAACGCCGTGTTAGCTCTTAAACAGCTGGTCACTATTAGGAGAGGGCGTTAGTTGAAGCGCTAGCCACCAAAATGCCATGCAGCTTCTTTAATGAGCGCCAGCAGGCATTTTAAGTGGCAATCAGCTGTTTAACAAGCCTCCGGGCGGCCGTTCCTAGCGCTGGTTTCAACTCCTTTACTAAGATGGCGCCTTGAGCTAAACACAGGCTAAACCGGCCTTTCAGCTTAAGACATCTTGGGCACCTCTTTATCTCTTTAGCTCCTAAAGTATTTGTGAAAATCGCCCCTGTTAAGTCTTACTTGCACGGGTCTTCGATGTGTCTATAGCTGGGTGCAAATATTTCAGCAAGGTCAATGAAAGGGACATTCACGTGTACTTTTGGAACATGGTCTGCTCTATAATAGAAACAGCAAGCACGATTGTTTTGGCTCCACCGTAAAACGTCAATTACGAACAACTCAAATGTGCCAAAGCAAAGGAGTCCAAACTGCAGCCTATGGACTTCCAGCAAAAGACAGACTTATATTTCTACAGCACCTTTCACACCCAAAGGATGCCCCAAACCGCTTTACAGCCAATTAAGTACTCTTGAAGTGTAGTCACTGTTGTAATGTAGGAACCGCTGTAGTCAATTTGCGCACAGCAAGCTCCCACAAACAGGAATGAGACAATGACCAGATCATGGTTGGAATTTTCTCTGGTCCATGCGGGCACGATCGTAGGCGGGCCAGGTGGGAAATTAGGAAAAAGTCAGAGTAGGTCGCGAACCCGCCATCATCCCGCCCCCATGCGCCTTTCCCTCGGGCGCGTTTCCGGTGCGGCAGCGATCCAAGCGGCAGAGGCGGGCGACCTAATTGAAATCATTATAAGCTTGTTGTAAAAGCCTTTTTCGCCCTTCATTTTAAATTTCCCAGCATGGCCACGGGATTCACGCAGCTCGGGAACCACATCTGTTAACCTGAGGCGGGAGTTGAGTGGCCATTGCTCCAGCTGATTACTTGACAGCATCAAATGTTCTATAAAAGCTCCGACCTCACAGCTGATCACTTTCCTCAGGCAGAAGCTGTTGCTGACTACATTGCCAGCACAGATTTAACTTTCTGCAGGATGCAAGTCTTTCCAGCAAAGTCTCCATCCAGTGTCACCTCATTCAAAGAACCTCTCTCACCATTGACAGATTGCTTCTGTCAACTCTACTTGACCTGCCATCTATTCTATCAGCATGGGTGCCATTTATAATGTCTCACCTTGGTCCTCAGAATCGGACCACGATCAGCCCCAACACCAGCAGCACCAGGCACACCAGCAGCACCAGCAACAACACCATCAACCTTCTCCGCAACCACCTGATGCTGCACAGGACAAAGGGCATCAGCACCCAACCACATTGCTGCCTGGGAGGCCAGGGATGGCCTCATCATGTCCAGATTTACTTAACTTTATGCTGTACACCCACATGCTGCGCCAGGTTGGCACCATCCCACAGCGACACCATAAAGCATCCCTGCAATGACCAAGCCATTCCTTTCACACTCATCACCATTGCTGGAGGTAATGTTATGTCTCACCATTCACTGCAACTCACTAAGCCACTTCCAAAGATGCACACAAATGTGTCCAAGACGGGAAAGTGTTGAAAATAAAGATTTTTATGGTTGACAATACATTAACGGAAACTTGACATTAACATTGACTAAAACACCCAAGTGACTACCCTTGTGAATCTACTTGTGTGTCATCTTTCTCTTCTGCGTGCTTCTACGAGGTGCAACCCCTGTAGCTTCAGCAGAGGTAGAGGCAGCCTGCTCACTTCCCTGCTGCGACTGCTTAGACACTTTTGGTGGACGTCCTCTGGGTTTTGGAGCCTGTGATGGCCCCGCCAAAGTCTGCTCCTCCTGCGACTGTGCAGGGGCAGACTCGGCCATCGCGATCTGAGGAGCCATCTGGGGCTCTGACTGAGGGGGGCGGTGGGGTCAATGGGGGAGAAGTGTAAGCGCTATGAGAGGAGCCCACACTTCCCTCTCCCCTCTCATTGTCATCCCTCTCATGGGTCACCCGCACTTCGCTGCTAGCAAGGAGCTGGAGAGAGCACCTTGCTGCATAGCAGTGGGCCGATGAGGACCTACGTCTATGCTGACATCGCTCCTAGAGAGGAGGTCTATGAGCCTCTGCCATCTATTCTCCATAGATAGCATGTGCTCCTGTGAGTGGCGCATTAGCTGCTCCATGTAGGTGGCCATCCTATCCATGGAGGAGCCTACAGTCGCCATCACCTGCGACACGGTGGTGCTCATGTTGGAGATGGACTCCTCCATTCTCTGCACATTTGCAGACATCGCGCTTGCAAAACCTGTCAGAGCCTCCTGCACTTCTTGCTGTCCCTCCAGGATCGCCCTCTTTCTGGATGCCCCCCGAGGCTCAGCGTCTGCATGCAGCTGAACAGAGCTGGCAGTGTCCTGCGCCCTCCGGTGAGGACTCTCCACTGTTGTCCCTGTCTCCACCATCTACTCTTGCTCACTTGTGAGTTGTGAGACACCAGGTGACAACACTACTCTGTCTCGCGTGGGACCCACCGAGGTGTAAGTATCTGCGCTGGTGCTGGGTGCGCTCATGTCTGGTGACGCTGTTCCCTCAGAGGCTGGAGGCTCCTCTGAGGCAGCGTCTTCCTCTTCCTCCTAGACTGGGGGGGGGGGGGGGGCTCTTGATGGACCTATGAGAGAGTAAAGAGATGACTTAGATATGACATATGAAGAATGGGTGCACATACCATTATGCACATGATGACCATTCAGTGGCTGATGACAACAGTCCCCATATGAGTGACTGCTGTATGCCATGTAGCTGTATGATATATAATGCTGTCACCAGGTTGCTGAGATGTCTCCCTCTCTCCGTCTCCCACCTCCAGCTGCTCGGCCACTCCCAGCACTTCTAATGTAGCCTCCTCTGCTGTTGTCAGGGTCGCAAATGATGGAGGCCCACCTCCAGTTCGCGCCCTCTCCCTCTTATTGTGGGCTCTCTTCTCCTGCAAGGAGGGAAAGAAGAGAAGGTTGAGTGAGAGCGATGCAATGAGTGTAAGGAATGGATGGGTTACATCTTTAGAGGGTGACTATGAAGGATTGGGGTGGCAATGCCAAGTGGGTTCCTTGCGTGTTGTTAGTTGGTATGATTGCATTAGGATGAGGCTGAGTGTGAGGGGTGGCTAGTCAGATGGGGAGGTAATAATGTAGATTGGTGTGAGTAAGGGTGTGCAGGAGCAGGGTTGGGTAGGCGGGGTGATGGGGATGTGATGAGAGCGCAGCAGGATGAAGTCAAGTGTGGCTTTGTACTCACCTTTCCTGATCTAATGAGATCATTGAAACGTTTGCGGCACTGCACCCAGGTCCTCCTGACCACATCCCTGCTGTTCACCTCCTCTGCAATTTGGAGCCAGGCTCTTTTTGTCTCCTGGGGAGTTCTCTTCCGCCTATTGGAAGGGAAGTGGACCTCCCTGCGTGCTCGGATTCCCTCCACAAGGGTATGGAGGGAGTCATCGGAGAACCTGGGTGCAGCCCTCTGCCTCTGTGCAGCCATCTCTCCAACTGTTTGGAGCAATGAAACCCTGCAGTGTGCTCCCTGCACACTCCTAGATGAAACTTCAAATGCAATGTGGGCATGGCTCCTTTAAATATCCCAGCTGAAAACGCCTCATGTATGACGTCATCAGACCCGCACCATTTAATTGGGCCGGGTAACGTGCAGGGCGGGTTTAATAGGCCTCATTAACGCAAAGTCAATTTCTGTAGTGGGATGGAAGCAGCAACGGGGTCGCGACCCGACACACCGACCGCCCGCACCCGACCCGCCCAGGTACAGAAAATTCCGGCCCATCTGTTTTCGTGATTTTGGTTGAGGGATAAATATTGGCCGGGATACTGGGGTGAACTCCTCTGCTCTTCTTCGAATAGTGCCATGGGATCTTTTACATCCACCTGAGAGGGCAGACGGAGCCTTGGTTTAACGTCTCGTCCGAAAGACGGCAGCTCCGACGGTGCAGCACTCCCTCAGTACAGCACTGGAGTGTCAGCCTGGATTTTGTGCTCAAGTCTTCAGTCATGACCTTCTGACTCAGAGGCAAAAATGCAAGTTCTATCTTTTTTCTCTCTAGTGTAGTTCTCCTGATGATGTAGAGCGTGACAGTTCCACCGACTGTACTATGAACCCATTCAGATAAAAGTCCCAGGTCCTATTGCCAGTCTCTGTGGGGGCCAACTAGCCTCGCCTGTGGCAGCTGTCAGCACGCCCCTTCCCTTTGCTGCCTGGGCTTGGGGTGGGTGTGCGGGGGTGGGGGGAGCGTGGGCGGAGAAAAAATCTGAGGGCCCACCTCCCAGTTACGATTCAGGAAATGATTGGGCTCCTCTGTGATGACCTCTGCAGTCAAAGAGCCCCCGAGACTTAATCCGCCAAG
Organism: Squalus acanthias; assembly: GCA_030390025.1. NCBI lineage: Eukaryota > Metazoa > Chordata > Chondrichthyes > Squaliformes > Squalidae > Squalus > Squalus acanthias. The sequence continues at coordinate 63,604,067 of CM059435.1, forward strand.
ACTCATACTTAGAAGGCAGCCACTTTAGTGAGGTTCTGGGGAGCTCCTTGCACCATGGAACATCAACTTGAAAGAGATAGTAGTGTCCAGATGAGCTGGTGCTTTCAAACGGAAATTGGGGACACGGGCATCGATTAGACGTCCGAGGTAAAAAAATGGCAGAGTAACAGATGAACACTAATTACAGGGGGCTGAAAATGGAACAGGGAGTGAAAAATATACTAAAGAACCATTCTGCGGATAACAGAACTCTCTGAAATATAACTGCAGGCGCATAGCCATAGCTAGTTGTACAAAGTGAAGGTTCATCCTCTGTTTAAATCATTTTGTGTTTTCTGATTCCTGCCTCAGTTTACACTGGTTTTCTCATTCCTGACGAAAGGTCATCGACCTGAAACGTTAACTCTGTTTCTCTCTCCACAGGTGCTGCCGGACCTGCTGAGTATTTCCAGCATTTTCTGTTTTTATTTCAGATTTCCACCATCTGCAGTATTTTGCTTTTGTTTCTCATTCCTGCCTCAGTTTAAATTTGTGTCACATTTGTAATGGCCTGTCTCAGTTTAAATCATGTCTTGTTTGGCAATTCCTATCTCTGTTTAAATTTGTGTCTCGTCTGACAATTCCTGACTGTCTTTATATCTTCTCTCATTTAGAGGTACCTACCTTTGATTGGTCTCATTCAGCGAGCCTTATCTCTATTTTAAATTGTGCCCTCTAAATATACCAATAAAGTTCTGATAAATGTTTAGGCGAGGCAATAAATTACCTTATCTAAATTAGTGATTTATGCCAATGTGTATAATAGGCATTACGTGAAGCATGACACTGCAGTCTCAGGCATGTATAACCTTCAGACACACGGAAGAGAAGAAAATTAAGCTGCAAGGTCAAGTGCTACGAGCCAACTTCATAGTTTTCAGACCCGATCAAAGGGAGGCTTATAAATGGGAGAGATGACAGATAGAAGCGTCAGATCTCCCAGATAGCTTCCTAAACCCTCCTCACCTCTCTCTCTTCCTTTAAGATGCTACCTAAAACCTACGCCTTTGGCCAAGCTTTTAGCCACCTGTCCTGGTATCTCCTTCTTTTGGCTTGGTGTCAATTTTTGTCTGATTACACGGCTGTGAAGCGCCTTGGGATTTTTTTTTAGGGGAAACTAGATAAACACATGAAGGAGAAAGGAATAAATGGTTCTGTTGATAAGGTTAGCTGAAATAGGATGGGAGGAGGCTCGTGTGGAGCATAAACCAGTTGGGCCGAATTGGCTGTTTCTGTGCTGTACATTCGATGTAATCTATGTGAAGGCGCTATATAAATACAAGTTGTTATTGTTGTTGAATTCCTGTGTAGACGGCAAATTGCCGTCGGTGTGTTAGCTTGGCTCAGTTGGTAGCACACACACCTCTGAATCAGATGGTTTATGGGCTCAAACCCCACTCCAGGACTTAGTCTAGGCTGACACCACAGCGCAGGGCTGAAGAATTGCTGCCAGGATCCTACAGCAGTACATGACAAAGAACAGGGAGTGACCTTGACTAACTTTCCTCTCTTAAACAACACCACAAAAAAAACAGATTCATTCATCTCATTGTTGTTTGTGGGACCTTATCTGCAAAATGGCTGCTGCATTTGTCCAAATAATATCAGTCACTGTAGTTCATTGTATGTGAAGGATTTAGAGATGTTTCTGAGAGTTGTGATAAGTTGCTACGTAAATTAATACGTTTTACTTTTTTAAAATCACTACATAGGAACAAATCTCCCATCGCCAGTTCTAGGGAGCGCCACCTTTCAGGGGACATCTGGGCCCATGTTCTGGAACTCTCAACTAAACCTCTCCACCTCCATCTCCATCTTTAAGACCTTCATTAAAACTCAGCTCTTTGAACAAGCTTTTGGTCACCCCCTCCTAATGTCTCCTCCTTTGGCTCAGCATCCATTTTTGTCTGATTACGCTTCTGTGAAGCACCTTGGGATGTTTTTCTATGTTAAAGGCACAATATAAATGTAGTGGTTGCTGTTGTCACGTTCACCCATCACCCCTGTGCTCGCTAACCTACACTGGCTCCCAGTCCAGCAATGCCTCGAATTTAAAATTCTCATCCTTGTGTTCAAATTCCTTATGGCTTCGCCCCTCTCTATCTCTGTAACCTCCTCCAGCCCTACAACCCTCTGAGATCTCTGCGCTCCTCCAATTCTGACCTCTTGTAAATCCCCAATTTCCTTCGCCTCACCATTGGTGGCCGTGCCTTCAGCTGCCCAGGCCCTAAGCTCTAGAATTCCCTCCTTAAACCTCTCCACCTCTCTACCTCTCTCTCCTCCTTTAAGACACTCCTTAAAACCTACCTCTGACCAAGCTTTTGGTCACCTGTCCTAATATCTCTTTATGGGGCTCGCTGTCAAATTTTGTCTGATAAAGCTCCTTTGAAGCGGCTGAAGACGTTTTTATTATATGAAAGGCGCTATATAAATGCAAGTTGCTGTTGCTGTTAACTGGCATCAATGGGTTTCCCAATGGAAAGTCTCCCGATTGATGCGTTTGGAAGATGAGGAGGACCCATGGAGGGATACCAGGCAGGTCAGGCTGCCCGAGACTTGCTTCGTGCCCTCTTGTTGTCAGAGAGAGGTGAAAGAATCTCACTTTTCCAGGCAGAGTAATGGTGGAGGCTCCTCTCGCCAAAGCAACTGTACCAGCAGACACTGAAGACATCATCACGGTATATGAACGCCCTTTATGCTTCTTTAGTAGCACTACCAGTTCAGCATGTTGCACAATACTGATTGAAAGAAAGATAGAAAGGAAGGAAGCAAGCACTTTACAGACTTTCACAACCTCAGGACGTCCCAAAGCGCTTTACAGTCAATTAAGTACTTTTGAAGTGTAGTCACTGTCGTAGGAAACGTGGCAGCCAATTTGCGCACAGCAAGCTCCCACAAACAGCACTGTGATAATGACCAGATCATCTGCTTTAGTGATATTGCTTGAGGGATAAGTATTAGCCAGGACACCGGGAGAACACCCCTGCTCTTCTTTGAATAGTGTCAAGGGTTTTGACGTCCACCTGAGAGGGCAGACAGGGCTTCAGTTTAACGTCTCATCCAAAAGAAGGCACCTCCGCCAGTGCAGCACTCCCTCAGTACTGCACTGAAGCATTAGCCTGGATTTTGTGCTCAAGTATCTGGATTAGAGCTTGAACCTACAACCTTCTGACTCAGAGTTGAGCATGCTACCAACAGAGCCAGGGCTGCTCCCGAAACCATCCCAAGAGCCACCTTATCAGCTATTTCCAGCAAGCCATTTCGGATGATTTCTCTCTGAGGATTTTTAAAAAATGTTAATTCTCAGGATGTGGACGTCACTGGCAAGGCCGGTATTTATTCCCAACCCCCTAGTTGCCCTGATAGTGGCTTGATACAACTGAGTAGCTTGTAGGCCACTTCAGAGGGCAGTTAATAGTCAATCACGTTGGTGTGGGACTGGAGTCACATGTAGGCCAGACTGGGTAAGGATGGCAAATGAACTAGCTGGGTTACGGGAGCAGCTTGTACTGCCGTGTGCCACCCAAATGGTCCCATTGGTAACAGCTCATGGTGTCCTTTAAACCTTTAAAATATTGGTCTGCAATTGTAAAGTACACATGCTTTGTTTTCCATCTATATATGCTCTGGCGATTCTGTATCCAATTTACTTCACCTGAGGAAGGAGCAATCGATAGCTCCGAAAGCTTGTGATTTCAAATAAAACTGTTGGACTATAACCTGGTGTTGTGCGACCTCTCAATTTTGTCCTTTAAACCAACATGGGCATTATGCAAACAGAACATTTCACCCTGACTTTGAGACGACCTTGTTCATACCCAGAGTTTTCAAAGAACTGTCCGATTCTCGCAGCAATCAATAACCTGATTATTTTATAGAAACTCATCAGATAGCTGCTTTTACAACACTAGTTCCTCACAGATCTTCCTTATCTGATAATAATTCAACAGCCAAAAGATGTTACGAAATTAGACTTGAAGGAGATACTAACTTTCTCTTGCGATGGCAATTGAATCATATCTGTGTGAATGCACCAGAGTGACAATGGTTCAATGGTGTAATGATACAAGGTCAGTTCATGTGAAGAAGGCCTGTCAGTCCATTGTATTTCATTCTCTTGTAATCTTGATCCGACAGTGTCACCTTGACTCAGTGCTAGAACATGTGACTCTGATGTCAGAAGGTCAAGATTTCAAGCCCCACTCCAGAGACTGGAGTACATAATCTAGGCTGACACTTCAATGCAATATTGAGGGAGTGCTGCACTGTTGGAGGAGTGGTCTTTTGGATAAGATATTAAAACGAGGCCCCATCTGCCCTCTCAAGTGGACCGAAAAGATCCATGGCACTATTTGAAGAGGAGCAGGTGAGTTCTCCCTGGTGTCCTGGCCAATATTTATACCTCAGCTAGCATCACGAAAACAGATTATCCCGTCATTATCTCATAGCTGTTTGTGGGCTCTTGCTGTGTGCAAATTGGCTGCCGTGTTTCCTGCATTACAACAGAGACTACACTTAAAAAAATTACCTCATTAGCTGTTAAACGTTTTGGAACGTCCTGAGGTTGTGAAAGGCGCTATAGAAATGCAAGTGTTTTCTTTACAGTTTCCCTGTTACCGTTTCCTAAATGACTTCAGCCATCCTTCTCGGCAACCTGATGCAGTTGTTGATTGCCCCTCTGTGTTGAAAATACTTCTCGGCATCCCAAAGCTTGTGTCCTTGGTGTAGCTAAAAAAGGCTTTTCTACCATATTTAGGGCACAGATATAGGGTCAGTGCCAGTGTCAGCTGTGGCTCAGTGGGTAGCACTCTCGCCTCTGTGTCACAAGGTTGTGGGTTCAAGTCCCACTCCAGAGACTTAAGCACATAAATCTAGGCTGACTCTCCAGTGCAGTGCTGAGGGAGTGCTGCACTGTCGGAGGTGCTGTCTTTCAGATGAGACGTTAAACCAAGGCCCCGTCTGCTCTCTCAGGTGGATGTAAAAAGTCCCATGGCCCTATTTCGAAGAAGAGCAGGGGAGTTATCCAATCAACATAACAAAAACAGATTATCTGGTCATTATCACATTGCTGTTTGTGGGACCTTGCTGTGTGCAAATTGGCTACTGTGTTTCCCACATTACAACAGTGACTACACTCCAAAAGTACTTCATTTGCTGGAAAGTGCTTTGAGACGTCTGGTGGTTGTGAAAGGCGCTATAGAAATGCAAGTCTTTCTTTGAGACTGGTACTTGCTGAGAGCAATGTGAAGTTGGTAGACCCAAGATATACTGCCAGATTTGAGTAATTCTGTCGTCAGATGGCCAAATAACATTTAAATTTTAATGCTGGCAACGAGCCATTAAGGCTGTCAACACTCTGTAGGCGTCAGAAAGGATAAAAATGAAGGAGGCCCAAGGGATCACGAGGAACTTTTTAAAAACTTGACTTCAAATCGGTTGCAGTTGGACTACAACTGGTGCAAAGTCAACAGAGTGTCAGTCTAAATCCCGCAGGTTGTCTCACACTACATTATTTAGAAGGGTACGATAGTGTAGTATTTATATTGCATGGACTAACAATCCAGAGGCCTGGACTAATAATCCAGAGAGCAGAAATTCAAATCCTACCGTGACAATTTGAGAATTTTAATTCAGTTTAAAAAACTGGTTCACTAATGTCCTTTAGGGAAGGAAACCTACTGTCCTAACCCAGTCACTGCAGTTCCACACCAGCATTGTTGACTCATAACTGCCCGCTGTTGTATCCAGCCGCTACTAGTGGTTCAAAAAGCAGGCTCGCTACCACCGCCACCTTCTCAAGGCAACTAGGGATGGACAATAAATGCCGGCCTTGCCAGTGATGTCCACATCCTGAGAATAAATAAAATATAATTGATAAGCAAAGGAACACCCTCAGTTCAGCAACTTCACGCCTGAGTTTTGAGCTGCGTTGTATCACTTGGCGTGAGCGGACCGCCCTACCGTTTCGAACCCGCCCGACTTTCATCACATGAGATCTGCAACGGCTGAGCGATTCGCTCCCCCAGGTTACTGTCCATGAGGCCAAGTTGGCAATTACACCCTTTGGGCACCAGTAGAATCACAGTAAAACTGGGCTGTTTTAATTAGAACAGAGGAGATTATGGGATGATTTGAGAGCGGTGATTAAAATTATAAAGGGATGGGACAGGGTAGATGGAGGGAGACTGTTTGCAGTGATTTAGAATCATTTTCTAATTCCCAACTACCCAGCCTTTGGCCTACTAGTATCCTTGACATCTCTGCAGCTGCTGACTTCGTAAATCACACCCCCTCCACCACCTTTGATGCCCTTGTCCTCACTAAAATCATTACACTCTCTCACCCTTATCGTTCCCTCTGGTGTACCCCTCATCTCCGCTCCCTTAAGTCCAAGGGACGCAGACTTGAACGTCTTTGGCGGACAACTGGTCTAATCATCCATCACCAGATTTGGCTCAATCATATAAAGCACTACCAGGTCCTGTTCTCCATCACTAAAACCTCCCACTATTCTAAGATCATCCAGGACGGCAAAAATAACACCCGGCTTCTCTTCTCCACTAACCGTCTTCTCAAACCACCCTCCTCCTCCCTCACCTCCAACCATAAATGTGAGGAGCTCATGGACTTCTTTGTTAAAAAGATCGACAACATCCGTTCAACTGCTTCTGCTTTCAATTCCCTCCCTCCCCCTAGCCCACTTACTAGCCCCCTTCCTTCCTGTCCGTTTTCCCCCGGCCCTAACCCTAAATTTGCATATTTCTCTAATTTCTCTCCTATCTCCCCTCTTGCCCTTTCAGAGCTCATCTTGTCAATGAGACTGACCTCCTGCTCTCTCGACCCTATTCCTACTAAATTGCTGACAACCCAACTTTCCTTCCTGGCTCCCATGTTAGCGGACATTGTTAATGGTTCTCTCTCCTCCGGTATTGTCCCTCTTTTCTTCAAACCTGCCGTCATCACTCCTCTCCTCAAAAAAAACAACCCTTGACCGCTCCATCCTTGCAAACTACTGCCCCATCTCCAACCTCCCTTCTCCAAAGTTCTTGAACGTGTTGTCGCCTCCCAAATCCATGTCCATCTTTCCCAAAACTCCTTGTTTGAATCCTTCCAATCAGGCTTCCACCCCTGCCACAGTACCGAAACTGCTCTTACCAAGGTCACAAATGACATCCTAATTGACTGCGACAAAGGTAATCTATCCCTTCTCGTCCTTCTGGACCTGTCTGCAGCCTTTGACACAGCTGACCACAAAATTCTGCACCAACACCTCTCCACCGTCATCCAGCTGGATGGGACTGCACTCGCCTGGTTTCATTCCTATCTTTCCAACCATAACCTTAGAATCACCTGCAATGGCTTCACTTCCCACTCCTGCACTATCACCTCTGGTGTCCCCCAAGGATCTATCCTTGGCCCCCTCCTATTTCTCATCTGCATGCTGTCCCTCGGTGACATCATCCGGCAACACAAGAGGAGTTTTCACTTGTACGCTGATGATACCCAGCTCTACCTCTCCTCCACCACCGCTATACTATCAGACTGCTTGTCCGACATCCAGCACTGGATGAGTAAAAATTTCCTCCAATTAAATATCGGGAAGACCGAAGCCATTGTCTTCGGCTCACACCACAAACTTCATTCCCTTTCCACTGATTCGATCTCTCTCCCCGACAACTGTCTAATGCTGACCAAGTCTATTCGCAACCTTGGTGTCATATTTGATCACGAATTGAGCTTCCTACCTCATATCCGTTCTATTACTAAGACCGCCCATTTCCACCTTCGTAATATCGCCCATTTCCACCTTCGTAATATCGCCCATCTCTGCCCTTACCTGCTGCCAAAACCTTCATCCATGCCTTTATCACCTCTAGACATGACTATTCCAACACACTCCTGGCCGGCCTCCCTAGTTCTGCCCTCCATAAACTTGAGGTCAACCAAAACTCTCCCGCCCGTGTGCTAACTCGCACCAAGTCCCGTTCACCCATCTCCCCTGTGCTCGCTGACCTACATTGGCTCCAAGTTAAGCAACGCCTCAATTTTAAAATTCTCATCCTTGTTTTCAAATCCCTCCATGGCTTTGTCCTTCATTATCTCGGTAATCTCCTCCAGCCCGATAATCCCCCTAGACCTCTGCGCTCCACCTATTCTGGCCTTTTGAACATCCCCGATTTTAATCGCTCCTCCATTGGCGATCGTGCCTTCAGCTGCCTGGGTCCTAAGCTCTGGAATTCCCTTCCTAAATCTCTCCACCTCTCTATTTCTCTTTCCTCCCTTTAGATTCTCCTTAAAACCTACCACTTCGACCAAGCTTTTGGTCATCTGCCCTAACATCTCCTTATATGGCCCGGTGTCAAATTTTTTTGTCTTTGATAACACTCCTGTGAAGCACCTTGGGACATTTTATTATGTTAAAGGTGCTATGTTAATATAAGGTGTTGTTGTTGTTGATTGAGGGGCCTGGAACAAGGGGACATAGATGTAAAATTAAATGGAAGAGATTTAGGGTAGAGTTTAGGAGAAACCTTTTGACATAAGAAAACTACTACGCACTTGGTCTAAGCGTTAAACAAAGCTTTAATCAACTGTTTTACAACATGGAGATCTAGTTGTCCTTCACTAGTTCCTGTTGAGGAATGTCCTGAGCAAGCTGGGCCCATGCCCGAGTATTTATACTCTCCCTGGACAGCGCCACCAGCAGGCCGCCCAGTATTACTTCATACATGAATGACAAGATTCATGTCACCTTTTTTACACGGAAGTTGTGGAGTGATTGAAACAGAGACCATGTCAACAGTTAAGAATAGATTATGTAGGTAGTTGACAGGAAGGAGGATGAAGGAATATGGGAACAGGACTGGAACATGGGATTAGGACGACTGCTTGTGTGGAGGATAAACACCAACACGGACTGGTTGGGCCGAAGATTCATGTTCATTATGGTTGAACATTGAAGTTTATGGATAGGGGGACAGCACTTCAATGTTCCGCAACATCTGCTGGTCATTTTCTAGAAAATCTCAAATTTGCGTCCCCTCCCCCCACCACCCCACCCCATCCCATTCCCTCCCCATGAAGCTGCCAAGCAGGTGAGACGTATCTGTATCATCATCTCCCGGAAGAGATAGCATCAAAGAACGGTGGCTGGGGAAGGCGGGCACCATCCAGTACAGAGCTTGGATTCCTTTCTCATGTTGTCCCAGTGCAGTACTTGTTGGTTGACCTAGTTACAAATGGAGGTGTCCAAAAGCAGGCCTGGTGACGGGGGGCTGCACAGCGATGGAAAGGGTGTACAATTGGTGTGGCCAACAGCCAAAATGCTGACGGTGCGGGGCACGGCCAGCCAGTCCTGCTGTCAGTGCTCTGGTCACAGAATGCCTTCACAGATAGTTGCACAGAAGCATCAGCTGTGGCTCAGTGATAACACTCTCGCCTCTATGTCAGAAGGTCGTGCATTCAAGCCCAACTCCATAGACTTGAACACATAATCTAGGCTGACACTCCCAGTTAAGTGCTTTGGGAGTGCTGCACTGTCGGAGGTGCCGCCTTTCGGATGAGATGTTAAAGCGAGGTCCCGTCTGCTCTCTCAGGTGGTTTATTTGAAAAGCAGGGGAGTTATCCCTGGAGTTCCCATGCCAATATTTATCCCTCAACCAACATCACTAAAAAAGATTATCTGGTCATTATCACTTCAACCTCAACAGAGCCACGACCAATATCCTTGCAGGAGGGGTTTTGCTGGTGCTGTTGGGGAGGGTTTAAACTAATTTGGCAGGGGGATGGGCACCAGGGTGTAGCATTAGAAAATAGAAACAGATAGCACTAGAGTAAGAAATAATACAGTATTAGGTGGGGTCAGACTAAGAGAGAATACAAGAAGGTCTAAGATAGGTTTACAGTGCATGTGTGTAAACATACAATGCATGGTAAATAAGGTTGGTGAGCTGCAGGCACAAATAGCCACATGGGAATATGATGCTGTGGTGATAACGGAGACCTGGCTCAAAAAAGGGCAGGATTGGGTACTAAATATTCCTGGATATAAGGTGTTCAGGAAAGATAGGGAAGGAAAGATCGGAGGTGGTGTGGCAGTATTGATTAAGGAGAATGTTACAGTGCTGGAGAGAGAGGATGTCCTGGAGGGGTCAAGGACAGAATCTTTTTGGTTAGAGTTAAGAAATAATAGAGGTGCCATTACACTACTAGGTGTATTCTATAGGCCACCAACTAGTGGGAAGGATATAGAGGAGCAAATTTGCAAGGAAATTACAGAGAGGTGCAAGAACTATCGAGTAGTGATAATGTGGGACTTCAATTATCCTAATATAGACTGGGATAGTAATAGTGTTAAGGGAAAAGAGGGGGAAGAATCTCTGAAGTGTGTTCTGGAGAACTTTCTTGATCAGTATGTTTCCGGTCCAATGAAGAAGGAGGCATTGCTGGATCTGGTTCTAGGGAATGAGGTGGGTCAAGTGGAGCAAGTGTCAGTAGGGGAACATTTAGAGAACAGTGATCATAGTATCATAAGGTTTAGATTAGCTATGGAAAAGGACAGGGAGCAATCTAGAGTAAAAATACTTAATTGGAGGAGGGCCAATTTCAGTGGGTTGAGAACGGAGCTGGCCTGGGTAAATTGGAATCAAAGATGGGCAGGCAAAACTGTAGTCGAACAATGGATTGCCTTTAAAGAGGAGATGGTTCGGGTACAGTCGAGGTACATTCCCACGAGTGGGAAAGGTAGGGCACCTAAAACCAGAGCCCCCTGGATGACGAAAGAGATAGAGAGTAAGATGAAGCAGAAAAAGGGGGCATATGACAGATGTCAGGTTGAGAATACAAGTGAGAACCAGGCTGAATATAGAAAGTTCAGAGGGAAAGTGAAAAAGGAAATAAGAGGGGCAAATAAAGCATGAGAATAGTTTGGCAGCTAACATAAAAGGGAATCCAAAAGTCTTCTATAGGCATATCAATAGTAAACGGGTAGTAAGAGGAGGGGGTGGGGCTGATTAGGGACCAAAAAGCTCAGGTATTAAATGAGTACTTTGCATCTGTCTTTAACAAGGAAGAATGTGCTGCCAAAGTCATAGAGAAAGAGGAGCTAGTTCAGATACTGGATGGGATAAAAATTGATAAAGAGGAGGTACTAGAAAGGCTGGCTGTACTTAAAGTAGATAAATCACCAGGACCGGATGGGATACCTCCTTGGATGTTGAGGGAGGTAAGGGTAGAAATTGCGGAGGTACTGGCCATAATCTTTCAATCCTCTTTAGATACGGGGGTTGTGCGAGAGGACTGGAGAATTGCAAATGTTACACATTTGTTCAAAAAGGGGTGTAAAGATAAACCCAGCAACGACAGACCAGTCAGTTTAACCTCGGTAGTGGGGAAGCTTTTAGAAATGATAATCCGGGACAAAATTAACAGTCACTTGGACAAGTGTAGCTTAATTAATTAAAACTAGCACGGATTTGTTAAAGACATATCGTGTTTAACTAACTTGATTGTGTTTTTTGATGAGGTAACAGAGAGAATTGATGAGGGCAATGCTGTTGATGTGGTGTACATGGACTTCCAAAAGGCGTTTGATAAAGTGCCACATAATAGGCTTGCCAGCAAAATTGAAGCCGATGGAATAAAAAGGACAGTGGCAACATGGATACAAAATTGGCTATGTGACAGGAAACAGAGAGTAGTGGTGAATGGTTGTTTTTTGGACTGGAGGAAGGTATACAGTGGTGTTCCCCAGGGGTCGGTACTAGGACCACTGCTTTTCTTGATATATATTAATGACTTAGACTTGGGTGTACAGGGCGCAATTTCAAAATTTGCAGATGACACAAAACTTGGCAATATCGTGAACAGTAAGGAGGATAGTGATAGACTTCAAGAGGACATAGACAGGCTGGTGGAATGGGCAGACACGTGGCAAATGAAATTTAACGTAGAAAAGTGCGAAGTGATACATTTTGATAGGAAGAACGAGGAAAGGGTACAATTCTAAAGTGGGTGCATGAACAGAGAGACCTGGGGGTATATGTGTACAAATTGTTGAAGGTGGCAGGGCAGGTTGAGAAAACAGTTAAAAAAGCATGCGGGATCCTGGGCTTCATAAATAGAGGCATAGAGTACAAAAGCAAGGCTGTTATGATGAACCTTTCTAAAAAACTGGTTCGGCCTCCACTGGAGTATTGTGTCCTATTCTGGGCACTGCATTTTAGGAAGGATGTGAAGGCCTTAGAGAGGGTGCAGAAAAGATTTACAAGAATGGTTCCAGGAATGAGGGGCTTCAGTTGCGTGGATAGACTGGAAAAGCTGGAGCTGTTCTCCTTAGAGCAGAGAAGGTTGAGAGGAGATTTGATCGAGGTGTTCAAAATCATGAGGGGTCTAGACAGAGTAGATAGAGAGAAACTGTTCCCATTGGCGGAAGGGTCGAGAACCAGAGGACACAGATTTAACATGATTGGAGATGAGGAGAATTTTATTAAACAGCGAGTTGTTATGATCTGGAATGCACTGCCTGAAAGGGAGGATGCAGACTCAATCATGGCTTTCAAAAGGGAGTTGGATAAGTACCTGAAGGAAAAGAATTTTCAGCGCTCCGGGGAAAGGGCGGGGGAGTGGGACTAGCTGAAGTGCTCTTGCAGAGAGCCGGCATGGGCTCGACGGGCCAAATGGCCTCCTTCTGTGCTGTAACCATTCTATGATTCGACATTGCTGCTTGTGGGATCTTGCTGTGCACAAATTGGCTGCCACCTTTCCTGCATTACAACAGTGACTACACTCCAAAAGTATTTTATTGGCTGTAAAGCGCTTTGGGACATCCGGAGGTGGTGAAAGGCGCTATAGAACTGCAAGTCCTTTTTTGACTTAGGATCATTAAATTAATTTTTGGAGCCTCCTCGAAGGCCTGCAAACGAGTGCAATTAGTGGAAAGTCGCCATGGTGATTAATTCACCTTGGGAGCGTGGGCAGTTTTCTGGGCGGGGCCAGTTTCTAGCGCAATGTTTTTGCAACTAGCACAAAACATCGCGGAATCTTAAGTTGCGCTGAACGCAATTTGCGCTTAAAATTCGGCGATCCTATGCGCCGGTTACGCCGATATCAGGGTAATTGTGCCAAAAAAACAATGCAATCTAGCGGAAATTCCAGGCCTTATGTTCACTTTACTTAAAGATTAAAAAATAAAACTTCACAGTGTGTAATCAGTGTTTTTAAAACTGGGAGAAATCCCAGGGTCTTGTACACCCTAAATAAATTACATTTGTAAGCTGCACTTGTTCGCCGTGTGACGTTTAATCGCAGTGCTGCTCTGATCACTGTGTCATGTGGAGCCGCGTCCCGTGGAGCCGTTTCCTGTGGAGCCGTTTCCCGTGGAGCCGTTTCCCGTGGAGCCGTTTCCCGTGGAACTGCTTCCCGTGGAGCCTATTCCCGTGGAGCCGTTTCCCGTGGAGCCGCTTCCCTCGGAGCTGCGTTGGTTCTAGCTTTTTGGGGTTCCAGTCAACTGTTCATTTGAAAAGCTGCCCAGTTTGAGGATCCTCCCTATCTCTGTAATCTCCTTCAGCCCCACAACCCCCCGAGATATCTCCGCTCCTGTAATTCTGCCCTCTTGAGTATCCCTGATTATAATCGCTCAACCATCGGTGGCCGTACCTTCTGTTGCCTCGGCCCTAAGCTCTGGAATTCCCTCCCTAAACCTCTCCACCTCTCTACCTCTCTTTCCTCCTTTAAGACACTCCTTACAATCTACCTCTTTGACCAAGCTTTTGGTCACCTGCCCTAATTTATCCTTATGTGGATCGGTGTCAAATTTGTTGTCTTAAAATACTCCTGTGCAGCGCCTTGGGACGTTTTACTACGTTAAAGGCGCTATATAAATACAAGTTGTTGTTGTTGTTGATCCAGCTGAAAAGCTCACGAGCGACATGCTGACTAACTTGATTGAGTTCTTTGATGCAGTAATGGAGAAGGTGGATGAGTGTAATGCGGTTGATGTGGTGTATATGGACTTTACAAAGGTGTTTGACAAAATACAACATAATAGGATTGTTAGCAAACTTGAAGCCCATGGGATTAAAGGGGCCGTGGCCACATAGATCTGAAATCGCCTAAAGAACAGAAAGCAGAGAGTAGTGGTGAACGGCTGTTTTTCAGACTGGGGGGAATTATATCCCCCAGTGGTTGGTATTAGGACCACTGCTCTATTTGATATTTTTTATTTGTTTATGGGATGTGGGCGTCGCTGACAAGGCCAGCATTTATTGACCATCCCTAATTGCCCTTGAGAAGGTGGTAGTGAGCCGCCTTTTTGGACCGCTGCAGTCTGTGTGGTGAAGGTACTCCCACAGTGCTGTTCGGGAGTTGCAGGATTTTGACCCAGCGACAATGAAGGAATGGTGATATATTTCCAAGTCAGGATGGTGTGTGACTTGGAGGGGAACTTGGAGGTGGTGGTGTTCCCATGCGCCTGCTGCCCTTGTCCTTCTAGGTGGTAGAGGTCATGGGTTTGGGAGGTGCTGCCGAAGAAGCCTTGGCGAGTTGCTGCAGTGCATCTTGTAGATGGTACACACTGCAGCCATGGTACACCGGTGGTGGAGGGAGTGAATGTTTAAGGTGGTGGATGGGGTGCCAATCAAGCGGGCTGCTTTGTCCTGGATGGTGTTGATCTTCTTGAGTGTTGTTGGAGCTGCACTCATCCAGGCAAGTGGAGAGTATTCCATCACACTCCTAACTTGTGCCTTGTACAGGAAACTCTTTGGTATCCGGCACCGATGGGACTGGGATGGTGCCGGTTGATTAAAAATTCCGGATGACGGAGAGGGTTATCTACCGAGGCTATTTTTAACAAACAAAAATAAAAAAATAAAGAAATGTGCAGTATACAGTAATTGGGTACTCACCTACAGAATGTTGTGTTAAATGGATGGTGGAAGATGCTTGATTAAGTACAGTACTGCCAGTTGAGGGTAATCCATAACTCTTTAATTACTTAACAGTAAAACAAAACGGTTATTGAGGTGTTGTTTTCGAAGTATGAATTTTGCCGGTTAATAGAGAATTCCGGATATTTAGGTGCCGTTTAAACGAGAGTTTCCTGTGGATGGTGGAAATTCTTTGGGGAGTCAGGAGGTGAGACACTCACTGCAGAATATCTAGCTTCTGACCTGCTCTTGTTGCCACATTATTTATGTGGCTGGTCCAGTTAAGTTTCTGGTCAATGATAACCCCCAGGATGTTGATGGTGGGGGATTCGGCGATGGTAATGCCATTGAATGTCAAGGGGCGGTGGTTAGACTCTCGCTTGTTGGAGATAGTCATTGCCTGGCACTTCTGTGGCGCGAATGTTACCTGCCACTTATCAGCCCAAGCCTGAATGTCGTCCAGGTCTTGTTGCATGCGGGCATGGACTGCTTCATTATCTGAGGAGTTGCGAATGGCACTGAACACTGCGCAGTCATCTTCCAAAATTCTATAGATTCTGGAACGGTTCCTGCAGATTGGAGGATAGCAAATGTAACCCCGCTATTTAAGAAAGGAGGGAGAGAGAAAATGGGGAACTACAGACCTGTTAGCCTCACATCAGTAGTTGGAAAAATGCTGGAATCTATTATAAAGGATGCAATAACTGGGCACCTAGAAACTAATGGTAAGATTGGGCAGAGTCAACATGGATTTATGAAAGGGAAATCCTGTTTGACAAACCTATTGGAGTTCTTTGAGGATGTAACTAGTGGAGTAGACAAAGGGGAACCGGTAGATGTGGTGTATTTGGATTTTCATAAGATCCCACACAAGAGGTTGGTGAACAAAGTTAGGGCACATGGAACTGGGGGTAATATACTAGCATGGATTGAGAATTAGTTAACAGACAGAAAACAAAGAGTAGGGGTAAACGGGTCTTTTTCAGGATGACAGGCTGTGACTAGTGGAGTACCGCAAGGATTGGTGCTTGGGCCCCAGCTAGTCACAATCTATATCAATGATTTGGATGAGGGGACTAAATGTAACATTTCCGAATTTGCTGATGACACAAAGCTAGGTGGCAGCATCAGTTGCGAAGAGGATGTGAAGAGGCTTCAAGGGGATCTCGACAGGCTCAGTGAGTGGGCAAGAACATGGCAGATAGAATATAATGTGGATAAATGTGAAGTTATCCACTTTGCTAGAAAAAGCAGAAAGGCAGAGTATTTCCTAAATGGTGAAAGATTGGGGAATGCAGATGCTCAAAGGGACCTGGGTGTCCTTGTACATGAGTCACTGAAAATGAATGTGCAGGTGCAGCAAGCCATTAGGAAGGCAAATGGTATGCTGGCCTTCATTACAAGAGGATTTGAGTACAGGAGTAAAGAAGTCTTACTCCAATTATATAGGGTCTTGGTGAGACCACACCTGGAGTACTGTGTGCAATTTTGGTCTCCTTACCTAAGGAAGGATATACTTGCCATAGAGGGAGTGCAACAAAGGTTCACCAGACTGATTCCTGGGATGGTGGGACTGTCGTATGAGAAGAGATTGAGTAAACTAGGCTTGTATTCTCTTGAATTCAGAAGAATGAGAGGGGATCTCATTGAAGCATACAAAATTATTACAGAGCTTGATAGGGTGGATGCTGGGAGAATGTTTCCCCTGGCTGGGGAGTCTAGAACCAGGGGCCATAGCCTCAGGATAAAGGGTAAGCCATTCAGGACTGAGATGAGAAGAAATTTCTTCACACAGAGGGTGGTGAATCTTTGGAATTCTCTACCCCAGAGGGCTCTGGAGGCTCAGTCATTGGGTATATTCAAAACAGAAGTCGATAGATTTCTGACTAGTAAGGGCATCAAGGGATATGGCGATAGGGCCGGTGAATGGAGTTGAGGCAGAAGATCAGCCATGATCTCATTGAATGGCGGAGCAGGCTCGAAGGGCCGAATGGCCTACTCCTACTCCTATTTCTTATGTTCTTATTTTCTTATCAGTGAACATCCCCATTTCTGACCTTATGTTGGAGGGAAGGTCATTGATGAGGCAGCTGAAGATGGTTGGGCCTAGGACACTGCCCTGAGGAACTCCTGCAGCGATGTCCTGGGGCTGTGATGATTGACCTTCAATAGTGCCATGAAATCTTTTACGTCCACCTGAGAGCAGACAGGGCTTCGGTTTAACGTCTCATCCAAAAGACGGTACCTCCGACAGTGCAGCACTCCCACAGCACTACACTGGAGTGTCAGCCTGGATTTTTTATGCTCAAGTCTCTGGAGTGGGACTTGAACCCACAACCTTCTGACTTCAGAGGGGAGAGTGCGACCAACTGAGCCACAGCTGACATAAATGTCTAAGATAAAAGGTTGTGGATTTAAGTCTCACTCCAGAGACTTGAGCACAGAAATCTTGGCTGACACTCCAGTGCGGTGCTGAGGGAGTGCTGCACTGTCGGAGGTGCCAGATTTCGGATGAGATGTTAAACCGAGGCCCTGTCTGCTCTCTCACGTGGATGTAAAAGATCCCATGGCACTATTTTGAAGAAGAGCAGGGGAGCTATTTCCGCTCTCCTGGCCAATATTTATCCCTCAAAAAACAGATTATCTGGTCATTATCGCATTCCTGTTTGTGGGAGCTTGCTGTGCGCAAATTGGCTGTCGTGTTTCCTACATTACAACAGTGACTACTCTTCAAAAGTACTTAATTGGCCGTAAAGTGCTTTAGGACGTCCTGAGGTCGTGAAAGGCGCTATAGAAATGCAAGTTCTTTCTTTTTGCGTGAGATTGCTTTTATTGTGTTTTATTGTGTGCAGTGTCAATAAACTCATTAGAGACAAAATTGGAATAAAAAAGTACCTGTCACTGCATGACAGAGTTTATGGCTTGTTAATGTAATCAGTAAACTGATGAGTGATAAAAACTGGGCTGAGAGTATTTATATTATAAAGAGTTATTACAAAGAGGATAAGATGGGTGGAAAGGTAAGTGGGTGAAAGGTTCATCTTGTGTCATCCTTCACGGAGGGAAACAAACATGGAGCTGCATCCAGATTCACTTTGTTTTCCCCCCTCTTCCGAATCACTTGTTCTCAGGATGGCAGCAGCAAGGTTGCATTTATTGCCCAGGTCATATCATACTGGGCATTGTAATCATACTGATTGTGACTTACTAGGTCATTTCAGAGATCACCAAGAGAGGATTAGTGAACTGGTCACGTGATAGTGTAAAAACCCAACTGATTGAGGTCACTAAGGTCAAACAGTGTGAAGCAGTCATGTGATAGTGAGCTGAATAGGTTTGATGTTTACACTAACATTCAAACAATACCCAAATGAAGGAGAAAATTTGGAAAGTGAAAAGATTTAAGGAACCAAAAAATTGTCCTCTTTCATCCTCGCAGAAGTTGAGGTATATTGTCCCTCTGAGGTTGACCTTCTGGCATTGACCCTCTGGTGTTGACCCTCTGGTGTTGACCCTCAGAGGTTGACCCTCTGGCATTGACCCTCTGGTGTTGACCCTCTGGTGTTGTCCCTCTGGTGTTGACCCTCTGGTGTTGACCCTCTGGTGTTGATCCTCTGGCGTTGACCCTCTGGCGTTGACCCTCTGGTGTTGATCCTCTGGCATTGACCCTCTGGCGTTGACCCTCTGGTGTTGACCCTCTGGTGTTAACCCTCTGGCGTTGACCCTCTGGTGTTGACCCTTTGGTGTTGACCCTCTGGTGTTAACCCTCTGGTGTTGACCCTCTGGTGTTGATCCTCTGGCGTTGACCCTCTGGCGTTGACCCTATGGTGTTGATCCTCTGGCGTTGACCCACTGGTGTTGACTCTCTAGTGTTGACCCTCTGGCGTTGACCCACTGGTGTTGACCCTCTGGTGTTGACCCTCTGGCGTTGACCCTCTGGTGTTGACCCTCTGGTGTTAACCCTCTGGCGTTGACCCTCTGGTGTTGATCCTCTGGCGTTGACCCTCTGGCGTTGACCCTCTGGTGTTGATCCTCTGGCTTTGACCCTCGGGCGTTGTCCCTCTGGCGTTTACCCTCTGGCTTTGACCCTCTGGCGTTGACCCTTGGGCATTGTCCCTCTGGCGTTGCCCCTCTGGCGTTGACCCTCTGGCGTTGACCCTTGGGCATTGTCCCTCTGGCGTTGACCCTTGGGCATTGTCCCTCTGGCGTTGACCCTTGGGCATTGTCCCTCTGGCGTTGACCCTCTGGCGTTGACCCTCTGGCGTTGACCCTCTGGCGTTGATCCTCTGGCGTTGACCCTCGGGCATTGCCCCTCTGGTGTTGACCCTCGGGCGTTGACCCTCTGGTGTTGACCCTCTGGCGTTGACCCTCGGGTGTTGACCCTCTGGCATTGACCCTCGGGCGTTGACCCTCTGGCGTTGACCCTCTGGTGTTGCCCCTGCGCCCTATTGGTATGTCCAAGTGACCACTCAAATAGTAATAACTGGCTGATTTTATTTCCACACCCTCCAGAATATTCCGTCAAAGAATAACACAAACAATAAAGACTTTGGAGTGTATTTTGTTCAATGAGTAGACTCCTAAACTGGGCCACCTAGTGTTCAGTGAAAATAAGCAAGTACCAATCATACCGCTTCCCCCTCAGAATTGCAAGGTGAAAATTACCATATCCAAGAATGAGCCTGGTTAACAGATTTAACAAAGAAATTCAGCAACTACATCTTGCAATAATGTGATTAAAAATAAACTGTAGCTCACACCCGTTAGTCCGCGGGAAAGATGGTTGATGTCAACACTAGAACCGTAATGAAAAGCACCAACAATGTACAGTCGGGTGACCGTACGTTGCCGTTTTCCAGGGACAATCCCAGGATGAAGTACTGTGTCCCCCTGGCAAGCAACGTCCTCGGTTCATGAAACTCGTCCCCGAATAGATTGGAGCCATAGTCATTGGAATATAGTCAAATCATACCATTAGACATAATCTCAGTTTCAGGACAATGGGCTGAACAGTGTTACTGTATTATTTATAAACGGTGTCTGAATGCGCTTCAATACTGTGACGTCACATCCGCGGTAATTATATTCATGTTTGTTTTCCGTTTGCAGTGTATCTGTGCGACTGTTGAAATATAGGCTGATAAATATTTTGATCGCTACGCTGTGCAACCTCCATTTTCCGTCCTGGCTACTTTGCTGTGCTCCCACCCTGTGTGTCCCCGGATCCGGGTTAGAAAATATTGTCACCCTAATGTACAGACCCAAATGATTTGGAGGTTTCCCTGACCTTTGTGGATCTATTCGAGTAGGATTGACATTGGGGGAGTTGGGACTAATAACAGGGGCAGTGGATTGATGACTTCTCAGAGGTTCGGTTACAACACTATCTGGGACACAGCTTTCTTTGCAGGCTGTTGTGGAGAGTTCACACCAGAATCAAGAATGTCCTGGGAGATGTCTGGTCCATTACAAATAGGTGAAACATCTGAAACTTTGAGGAGCTGTAACAATTACTTCCTTAGGTAGAATAGGCATTGGTGGTAGGACACATTCAATGTTACCATCGAATATTACAGCACAGAAGGAGGCCATTCGGCCCATCTTGCCTGCACTGGCTCTTTGCTAGAGATACCAATTAGTCTCATTGCCCTGCTCTTTCCCCATAGCTCTGCACATTCCTCACCTTCAAGTATTTATCCAATTCCCTTTTGAAAGTTATTATTGAATCTGCTTCCACCGCCCTTTCAGGCAGTGCATTCCAGATCACAACAACTCGCTGCGTAAAAAAATTCTCCTCATCTCCCCTCTGGTTCTTTTGCCAATTATCTTAAATCTGTCCCCTCTGGTTACCGACACTCCTGCCACTGGAAACAGTTTCTCCTTATTTACTCTACAAAACCCCTCATGATTTTGAACACCTCTGTTAAATCTCCCCATAACCTTCTCTGCTCTAAAGAGAACAACCCCAGCTTCCCCAGTCTCTCCACATAACTGAAGTCCCCCTCATCCCTGGTATCAGTCTAGTGAATCTCCTCCGCACCCTCTCCAAGGCCTGCATCATCAGGTACATAAAATGCAGTCGATCGATTGTCATGCTTGTCATGGCTGATCCATATGACATTTCCACAGCAAACCATCCACCAAAACTAAGAAGGTAACAGCTCCAATGTTCTGCTCACGCCAACAGATCATTTTTTCACCTTCCCATAGAAATCAAAACATAATATTCTTTCTCCCGCACTTCGAAGTTGCTGACCTAGCCTGGGAGTCCAATACAAAGTTTCCTTCTCAACTCTGACGTTTGCAAGTCGGGTGTGAAAAATATCAAAACGAGTTCTTACCTCCATTCCGGTGAAGGACTCAGCAGGTGTCATATGTACAACAGTATGAGGTGCCGTACGATAACTCAAAGGAAATACAGCTCGTTTCTGAGGCTTGGTGTCAGGATCTGGCAACACCTTCTTTAGAGAAGTTCTGAATACACGTACCGTCACCTTAATTCCCCCATTTGACTGCGGGTGTCCGGGTGGAGAAGTAATATTAAACCAACCATTCTTACTTAAAAATTAAGAGAAATCCTAAGACTGAAAAGGTCAGAGACCAGCTCCACAGGAAGTCCATATCATAGAATCATACGGCACAGAAAGAGGCCATTCAGCCCATCGTGCCTGTGCCGACTCTTTGCAAGTACTATCCAATTAGTCCCACTCCGCCCGCTCTTCCCCCATAGCCCTGCAAATTTTTCCTCTTCACGTATATCGGGCAAACAAATACCGTAACACGTCAATCATCGCCATTTCAAATAAGAATCCGTTTCAGCATCTCCGGCTCTGCGAAATCGATGTGAATTTGCCACCACGGTTTTGTTGGCAGTTGCCAAGTATTAGTTTCCACAGGGTTTGGAGGTAAGTTGATCTGACAGGCTTGACGCACACTTCCCATCAGGGTAGACTGACCACATGTCACAGGATGAGGTGCTGTGTGCCCGGGCAAACAATGTTCCCGCAAGAGTCCTCAGTTCATGAAACTCGTCCCCGAATAGACTGGAGCCATAGTCATTGGAATATATGCATATCATACTGTTAGACATAATCTCAGTTTCAGATCAATGGGCTGAACAGTGTTATTGTACTATTTATAAACGGTGTCTGAATGTGCTTCAATAGTGTGACGTCTATCCGTGGTAATTATATGCATGATTGTTTTCCGTTTGCAGTGTATCTGTGCAACTGTTGAAATATAGGCTGATAAATTTTTTGCCTCGCTACGCTGAGCAACCTACATTTTCCGTCCTGGCTACTTTGCTGTGTTCCCACCCTGTGTGTCCCCGGATCCGGGTTAGAAAATATGGTCACCCTATGTCATGGTCAGTTCGATACGTAACGACACAGCGCACGACCCTACGCTATCCCGTGTTATATTCTGCCTGGTGAATGGCCAGCCTGGTGTGAAAGGATATTTACTTGTCCTAGCCCCTTTGGGGCTATCCCGGATCAAGCGTATTTCTCAGACGTTCACCTTCAACTAAAGGTTGAGGTAGCCGAATCCTAAAGACGCTTAACTGGGTCTAAAGGTCCGGGCTATCTCTCCCTAAAGGAAAGGAACAACCCGAGAATGTTACCGTCCTCCAGATAGCGCTTTTAATAAGTTGAGCCAAACAGTAAAGTCCCGGATATTATGAGGGTCCGGAGATTTCCTTCAGAAATTGTAACTCTTCACCAAAGAGTGTACAAAGATTGGGTTCGCGGAATATTGATACAGAAAATTTATATGAGACAATTCTAAAAATATATAGAGATTTATTAAAAAAAACAACATGCAATTTACAGTTGGTGAATCAGTCAAATCGTAACATTAACAGTTTTAAAAAGAGAAAAAATATGATCTTATTCTTAACAGAGATTCCTACTTATAAATCTTAACTTTGCTACAGTATTTTCCTAAACTTGTCTATTCAGGATATCCATCAATTATCAAGGTAGCAGTTACCTTCAATCTCCGAGGTACAAAAGAGTGAAGAACTACAGAGCCGCCCCTGTAGTCGAGAATCGCTTTGCCCGATTAAAGCGAGTCTGCTTTTCTCATTCGAGACTCCAATATTTATAACCCTTTTTCAGTTGTTTTTCATAAGGTTTCTGTTGATCCAAGTTAATTATCACTAATCAATCTTTTAGCTGACCTACTGAAATTCTTACTGCCACATCATCAGTGGCTATTGAGAGTTTACCATATGTGGGCAAAGGGCAGATGTACCTTACCTCATGTCATTCTCAAGAGGTTTTAATCAAGATCATTCATCCAGGGCTGACCATTGTCTTATTTTAATAAGGTTACCCATTCGGGGCCACCCATTCTTCTGTTTTAATAAGGTTATTTATTCAGGGTCAACAACTTGTCCTATTTCAATAGCCAGAATTCTTTCATAGCTATTTCATAGTTAGGTTTCTAAATTTCCAAATCCAGTTTGTCATGTTCCAAAGAATTTATATGGAACAGTTCCTTATAAGGCACTCTTCGGGGTTAACCACTGTCTTATCTCAACGAGGCCAGAATTCTTTCAAAAGGTAGGATTTCCAAATCCAGCTTGCCATGCCTTCCTTTAAAAAGTTATATAGTGTATTTTTCTAAAAAGGCTATAGTGTATTTATCTTATATAGTATATTTTTCTAAAAAGGTTATAGTGTATTCCTTCACAGGTGATGGTGAGGACTATCCGTACAGCTCATAATCAGGACAGGTTAAATAACAGGGAATCTGCCCCGAGATTGTCGAGCGTTTGATGTGCATGTTGCAGGAAGCAGATTCTGAACGATGGGAACTGGCCCCGCTGTGTATCCTCATGTACAGAAAAGCACCATATATAGGCGAGTGAGGTGAGTAAAGTTAATTGATGTGGTTAACAAGGTATGGCAATAAAAAAGAGCCTTAGACACAGAGTGCTGCTGTACTTCGGCCCTCGATGTGTCGCAATAACTTGAAGTATATGACACGATTGGTATGGTTATTAAGCTGTTGACTCGGAGGTTGCTATCGGGCCTATTTATGGTGGGGAACCAGCAGCCTTTACAAACTCCCAACACACCTGAACAAAAGCTTCTCGTTACAAAGTACTGGAAAGATACAAGTTTAAGAACACTGCAGTACCTACTAGTGCATCTGTGATTGGCTTTAAAACCTCACCCTGGGCTTCCACCCTGAGTTGGGATCGGCCCGGACTACGCTAGTTGTTCGAGTGCGCTGCGCAAACGCCTCGAAGGCGTAAACTAGACATCGAGGGGTCTAAATTCAACATCGCTGCACCCGTTTTGTCAGCCTATATTGGGCGCAACGATAACCAATTTAGCAGCTCGGAGGCCCGAGCCCAATGTACACGGGCGTTCAGGCCATTGCTGATTTGGCCGGGGCCTTTTTTAGGCGGCCAAGCGCAGGCCTAATTTTCAATATTGAAATGAGGCTCGTGCGCCCATTTCTGACCTGGATTGGTAAATTGGTTTACACCAGCTGGAGATTGCGATGCACAAACTCCAACTGGTGCTTCTGGGTCTGGAGCAGTCTAATCAGCGGGGTCCTTATTGGGACTGCTGGAGGCCACTCAGGAAAAAGGCCCAGAAACGCTGCAAATTTGTGTATTATGTGGAGTCAGAAGCAGCAGGAATGCTCCTCCTGGCTCCGCGAAACAACCGTTCCCTCAGCCACCCCCAAACTTACTGCGGGCCTCGGTGCAGGGCGGACTCGGGAAGGCTTAAACCTCAAGCAAGCTGCATCGCAACGCATCATTGACCAATTTAGTTTGGTTCTTGGGCCTTTCATTTCTGGGTCGCTCAGGAACTTAGACCACTTGAAGTTTGTTTTTTAAAAGTGTGTCCAATCTCCCTGTTTACGTCAGTGTCTCCACTGCTCATTTGAGCTTCAGCTCTTTACCGAGTCTTCAGCTGTCTCCTGCTCCCCAGAACCAATCCATTGATGCTCGCTGGAATGTGTGGATGTCTGGCAAGAACAGGATCAGCCTTGGCTGTGGTGTTCTCGATGCTTGACTAGCCACCTGGCAAGGTACAGGGGGTGTGACGGGGGGCCCTGCAACTCTACCCCCCACCAGGAGTCAGCACCTTCAGGGGGGTGGGGGAGGGGAGCTTGTGTACGCGGCTGTTGCTGTGATGATTTTTGTTTTCTCTGGCTGCACCTCTCTGCACAATTTGCAGGTAGGTCCCTCCTGAATCGCTGCAATCTGGACTCTCTCCTCCAGGTGTTGTTTGGCATGGTCTCCAACAACACTGCGAGTTAAAATGCGAGTTTAACTGAAGTGAAATGTCCCACCGTCGCCTCATTCTGTGAGATTGAGGGGAGGAGGAGAATCTCATCTGGGGTGGCAGCGGGCAGAACCAGGAATGGACCTGGGGACTGCAGGTGATCATACGGCACAGAAGACCATTCAGCCCATCGTGTCTGAACTGGCTCTTTGAAAGAGCTAGCATAAGAACATAAGAAATAAGAGCAGGGGTAGGCCTTACGGCCCCTCGAGCCTGCTCCGCCATTCAATAAGATCATGGCTGATCATCGACCTCAACTCCACTTTCCCACCCAATCTCCATATCCCTTGATTCCCCTAGGGTCCAAAAATCTATCTCTCTCAGCCTTGAATATACTCAAAGACTCAGCATTCACAGCCCTCTGGGGCAGAGAATTCCAAAGATTCACAACCCTCTGAGTGAAGAAATTCCTCCTCATCTCAATCTTAAATGGGCTACCCCTTATCCTGAGACTATGCCCCCTAGTAACATACGAACAGTTAAGAAAGACTTGCATTTCTATAGCGCCTTTCACAACCTCAGGATGTCCAAAGCGCTTTACAGCCAATGAAGTACTTTTGAATTGTAGTCACTGTTGTAATGTAGGAAACGTGGCAGCCAACGAGTGCACAGCAAGCTCCCACAAACAGCAATGTGATAATGACCGGGTAATCAGTTTTAGTGATGTTGGTTGAGGGATAAATATTGGCCCAGGATAGCAGGGAGAACTCCCCTGCTCATCTTCAAAATAGTGCCATGGGATCTTTGACGTCCACCTGAGAGAGCAGACGGGGCCTCGGTTTAACGTCTCATCTGAAAGACGGCACCTCCGACAGTGAAGCACTCTCTCAGCACTGCAGTGGAGTGTCAGCCTAGCTTTCTGTGCTCAAGTCTCTGGCAGCGAGGCCTGCTCTGACCGAGTGCCAGGGAGGATGGGTGAACTCGATGGCTCAGAGAGTGTGGCACTGAGTCAAACAGGCTAAGGAAGATCCCGGTCTGTGCTGACCTGGCTGTTGTCAGCTAGCGATTAGTTCCACTCCTCTGCTCTTTCCCCACAGCCCTGCAGGATTTTCCTCTTTAAGGAAGGTGATGGAGTGGGAAAATTTGCCAGGGGTCGGTTCCTGATCATGACCCAGTGCTCCTGCTGGAACATGAGTGCAGGTGAGAACAGAATTGGGTTCAGCTTTTGATGATGACTCTCGGACAGCACACGCTGTCAAAAAGCCAGTTGGCACTTGGTTGTTTCGGGGTCAGGAAGGGCGCTTGGGGTAAGTGGCAGAAGGGCTGCCTGGGTCCGTGCAATTCTACCCAGCATGTGACACCACCAACACAACAGAAGGAAAACTGGTGCCGGGTGGAGAATGGTTTCTTCACGTGCAAAGGTTTTATGGCTCATTGAATCCTCCTTTTCAGCCTAATTTTATGTCGCTATTTAAAGTGCATCTCCAATATTTATTTGTACAGGGCCTTGGTGAGACCACACCTGGAGTACTTTGCACAGTTTGGACTCCTTATCTAAGGAAGGATATACTTGCCTTGGAGACGGTACAACGAAGGTTCACTAGATTGATTCCTGGGATGAGAGGGCTGTCCTATGATGAGAGATTGTGTAGAATGGGCCTATACTCTCTGGAGTTTAGAAGAATGAGAGGTGATCTCATTGAAACATACAAGATTCTGAAGGGGATTGACAGGGTAGATGCTGAGAGGTTGTTTCCCCTGGCTGGAGTGTTTAGAACTAGGGGGCATAGTCTCTGGATAAGGGGTAGGCCATTTAAGACCGAGATGAGGAGGAATTTCTTCACTCAGAGGGTTGTGACTCTTTGGAATTCTCTGCCCCAGAGGGCTGTGAATGCTGAGTCTTTGAGAATATTCAAGGCTGAGATAGATAGATTTTTGGACTCATGGGGAATCAAGGGATATGGAGATCAGGCGGGAAAGTGGAGTTGAGGTCGATGATCAGCCATGATCTTATTGAATGGTGGAGCAGGCTTGAGGGGCCGTATGGCTCTTACTTTTTAAGTTCTTATTTACAAAAGCAAAATACTGCGGATGCTGGAAATCTGAAATAAAAACAGAAAATGCTGGAAATACTCAGCAGGTCAGGCAGCATCTGTGGAGAGAGAAACAGAGTTAACGTTTCAGGTCGATGACCTTTTGTCAGGAATGAGAAAACCAGTGTAAACTGAGGCAGGAATCAGAAAACACAACATGATTTGAACAGAGGATGAACCTTCACTTTGTACAACTAGCTATGGCTATGCGCCTGCAGTTATATTTCAGAGAGTTGTGTTATCCACAGAATGGTTCTTTAGTATATTTTTCACTCCCTGTTCCATTTTCAGCCCCCTGTAATTAGTGTTCATCTGTTACTCTGTCATTTTTTGCCGCAGAGATGTGACCAGTGCCCGTGTCCCCAATCTCCTCCTTATTTACAACAGCCAAATACTGCGGATGCTGGAAATCTGAAATAAAAACAGAAAATGCTGGAAATACGCAGCAGGTCAGGCAGCATCTGCGGAGAGAGAAACAGAGTTAACGTTTCAGGTCGATGACCTTTCGTCAGAATTTCCAGCATTTTCTGTTTTTATTTCAATGTTTATTTGTTGGTTTAGTGAGACTGTGATCTCCTCTTGCCATGTTAAATTTGATATCTCCGTTTGACGTATGAACGTGTGATTGTGGGTCAATTGTCGCTGTTTTCGTATCTTCACCCTCTCCCCTTGGAGAACAGTGTGAAGTAGTGGAAGGATTTGCAGGCTGATTAACTGACTGACAGGCCGCAATGTGAACGCTCCTTCCATGGCCGTAATCATTGTTATACCAGCCAATGGGGTGGTTAGTCCTATACGGTGGGAGGGTTTTCATAGAGTCATAGAGTTAGACAGCACAGAAAGAGGCCCTTCGGCCCATCGTGTCCACACCGGCCATCAAGCCCTGTCTATTCTAATCCCATTTTCCAGCACTTGGTCCGTAGCCTTGTATGCTGTGGTGTTTCAAGTGCCCATCTAAATGCTTCTTGAATGTTGTGATGGTTCCTGCCTCTACCACCCTTTCAGGCAGTGAGTTCCAGATTCCAACCACCCTCTGGGTGAAAAAGTTTTTCCTCAAATCCCCTCTAAACCTCCTGCCCCTTACCTTGAAACTATGCCCCCTGGTTATTGACCCCTCTACTAAGGGGAAATGTTCCTTTCTATCTACCCTATCTATGCCCCTCATAATTTTGTACACCCACAAACCGAGGTTATGGGCTCCCACAACCCATACGATGAAGGTGGGGGGCCACCCACACCCCCCAGACGCGGGTATCCCACTGGATCTCATCCCAGGATTCAGAGACGGAGCTCCGGTCTCCACTGAGGGCCCATTTAAAATGTAAGCTTAGTGCGAGCCAGTAATTGCTCATGGGCAGTACTGAGTAACCCCACTATTTAAGAAAGGAGGGAGAGAGAAAACAGGGAACTACAGACCAGTTAGCCTGACATCAGTAGTAGGGAAAATACTAGAATCTATTATTAAGGACATGGTAACAGGGCACTTAGAAAATAATAATAGGATTGGGCAGAGTCAACACGGATTTATGAAAGGGAAATCATGTTTGACAAACCTGTTAGAGTTTTTTGAGGTTGTAACTAGCAGAATAGATAAGGGGGAACCAGTGGATGTGGTGTATTTGGATTTTTAGAAGGCATTCGATAAGGTGCCACACAAGAGGTTATTAAACAAAATTAGGGCTCATGGGATTGGGGGTAATATATTAGCATGGGTTGAGGATTGGTTAACGGACAGAAAACAGAGAGTAGCAATAAACGGGTCATTTTCGGGTTGGCAGGCTGTAACTAGTGGGGTACCGCAAGGATCAGTGCTTGGGCCTCAGCTATTCACAATCTATATCAATGATTTGGATGAGGGGACCAAATGTAATATATCCAAGTTTGCTGATGATACAAAGCTGGGTGGGAATGTAAGTTGTGAGGAGGATGCAAAGAGGCTTCAAGGGGATATAGACAGGCTAAGTGAGTGGGCAAGAACATGGCAAATGGAATATAATGTAGGCCCTGGTGAGACCACACCTGGAGTATTGTGCACAGTTTTGGTCTCTTTACCTAAGGAAGGATATACTTGCCATAGAGGGAGTGCAACGAAGGTTCACCAGACTGATTCCTGGGATGGGGGGATTGTCCTATGAGGAGAGATTGAGTAGACTAGGCTTATATTCTCTCGAGTTTAGAAGAATGAGAGGTGATCTCATTGAAACATACAAAATTCTTACAGGGCTTGACAGGGTAGATGCAGGGAGGATGTTTCCCCTGGCTGGGGAGTCTAGAACCAGGGGTCACAGTCTCAGAATAAGGGGCCGGCCATTTAGGACCGAGATGGGGAGAAATTTATTTACTCAGAGGGTGGTGAATCTTTGGAATTCTCTACCCCAGAGGGCTGTGGAGGTTCAGTCGTTGAGTATATTCAAGACAGAGATCGATAGATTTTTGAATATTAAGGGAATCGAGGGATATAGGGATAGTGCAGGAAAGTGGAGATGAGGTAGAAGATCAGCTATGATCCTATTGAATGGCAGAGCAGGCTCTAGGGGCCGAATGGCCGACTACTGCTCCTATTTCTTATGTTCTTATGATTAGTTTTGGATTACTCCAGCAGAAAGGAGCTGGCACAGGTCGAATTTCAACCAGTGCTGTAAACTTCTGCCATTCGTAATTTGCTTCCTCTTCCCTTCTACTCTTTTACACCTGGACGTCCAGCACTGTTGGTCTTTGGTCTTTCACCTCCGTTTTGCAATGGGGTGGGGGGGAAATTGGTCTTCGTCATTAGTGCGGAATGGGCTCGTAGCCAATCAACCATTGTGTAATCGGGCTGCTGATTCTCTACAAGCCCATTTCATGTTACTTTGACACCCAGACAGTCTGGTAGTCACTCTGCAGTCCTTGTTGATGGGGTCTCTTGCCTGCACAAGTTCGCCTTGGAGCCTTCTACTCTCATCCCATTCTCTTGCCATATGTTGGCAGGGGAGTGGGAGTGGAGTTGATTGCTCCAGTTGAACTACTCCAACACTCCCCTGGCCGGCCTCCCGTCTCCCACCCTTCATAAACTTCAGTTCGTCCAAAACTCTGCTGCCTCATATCCTAACTCGCACCGAATCCCGTTCACCCATCATTCCTGTGCTCACTGGCCTACACTGGCTCCTGCTCCAGCAACATCCCGAATTTAAAATTCTCATCCTTGTTTTCAAATCTCTTCCTGGCCTCGCCCTCCCTACCTCTGTAACTGTAGGAACAATCCTACCACCCTCCGAGATCTCTGCGCTTCTCCAATTCTGGCCTCTTGCGCATCCCTGATTTCCATCGCTCCACCATTGGTGGCCGTGCTTTCAGCTGCCTCGACCCTAAGCTCTGGAATTCCCTCCCTAAACCTCTCTACCTCTCTCTCCTCCTTTAAGACACTCCTTAAAACCCACCTCTCTGACCAAGCTTTTGGCCAACTATCCTAATATCTCCTTATGTGGCTCAGTGTCAAATTTTGTCTGTAACGCTCCTGTGAAGCACCTTGGGATGTTTTACTACATTAATGGCGATATATAAATGCAATTTGTTGTTGAAGAGTTAGTACCAGTGCAAGTGTGATGGGCCGAATGCCCCCCTTCCGCACTGTAATTTGTGTGATTTGTAGATTTAAACTTGCTTCCAATATTTTTCAATACCCTGAAACAATAAGATTATTTTGTTGACCAGTGTCCAGGACTAGTTTGGGATGTCAACTCTCTTTCTCTCTCCACGGATGCTGCCTGGCCTGCTGAGTTTTTCCAGCGTTTTCTGTTGTTATTTCGGATTTCCAGCATCTGCAGTATTTTGCTATCGTACTAGTTTGGGATGGGTTTAGATCTTCAATCCCGTACTGGGACCATCACTCTGCACACGTCTAGCTTGGTTGCTGAAATGGAGAAGACTGCTGAGAGAGCTTGTGACGTTACTCTGAGCTCTTGTGACACACGACAGAGGCTTCATTTCCTTAAGTTCTCCTTGATGAACTCTTGTGGAAGTATAGTCACAAGAGGACTAAAGGTTGTGGTGTTGGTCACGGTACCGATATTTTACACTCGGTCTGTCTGGGGGTATCAGTGAGCCCTTGTACACACTCGGACATGGCTGAGTCAGGAATCACTTACACTACGTCAATACATCAGTGAGCTCCTGTACACACTCAGGCATGACTGGCTCAGGGCACACTTACACTACATCAGTGCGAGGCATTTTCACTTCGCAGTGAAGCTGCATTACAGTGTAAACTGAGCCTGAATCAGGGCAGGACCTGGCCTGAGACTCCCTGGAGGAGAAATGCAACCGAGAAAGGCAATGGGCTCAACTGCGACGCGCCACATTGGGACAATTTGCCGACACCTGCCAAACAGACTTGGGTGTGAAGAATACCTTGGGTGGGGCCATCAGAAGATTGGCAGCCTCATAGAACGACACCTCGGCCTGAGTTACGGCTTCAGGAGGGGAGAAGAAATAAATAGGCATGGCTTCTAGAAATGGCGAGCGCATCACTGAAGTGACATTTGGGATGAGTGAGAAGTATAAGATTTCATTCCCTTTAGAGGAGCCCCTTTAAATTTCAACCAGCTGGTCATTTTTTGTTTGATGTAGTACTGTATGTCTACCAGCAGATGGTGATGTTGGTCTTCCTCCTCCCCACACCTTCTCTGTTGAACTTGAGACTGACTGCACCGTCTCATAGTTTGTCCAGCACCTCAAAACTATAGACCTCTTATTTACAAGCTTTGGCCTGTATTTATTTCACTCTTAGTGTTCTACCCTGTGGGCTTTGGACCTTCATTGAGCTTTATCAACTCGGAAGACAACCAGAATTATGTTGAACTAATAGCCTGGAGTGAAGCTATTCATAATGATGCACAACCCCACTATAAATCTCAACTCATAAATAAGTTATTCTAAGTGGTAATCTAATGTGATGGCGAGGCAGTTCAAAGGCCCTCTGGTGGGGGGGACTCCAGAACAAAGGGGCATAATCTTAAAGTTAGAGCTCGGCCATCTAGGAGCGAAATCAGGCAGTAAGCACTTTTTCACGCAAAGGTTAGTGGAAATCTGGAACTCTCGCTCCCAAAAGGCTGTGGATCCTATTCTTATGGTCCTAATGGGCCAGAAATTCGGCTCCCTGGCTTCCCGCGGGTGCAAGGATCGCGCGCGCACCTACCTACCGCACCTGCCGTTGACCTCTGGGCCCACGGGGACTTCGGCTCCTGGGCCTCCTGCAGCTGCCGGTGAGCAGTGCTTGTGTATCCCAGGGGCGCAGTTAGTGCGATGTGTCCCCATGGATCACGTGGGCCATGGAGAGCCAATGGCAGCAGACCATCTTTCATTCATAGATTTGACAGGAAGACCTGTCAAATCTATGAATACAGATCGGCCCCAAAACATCCCTAAAACTACAAATATTATTTTTTTTTAAATCACATTTTTAAAATAACTATAAATTAAATTAATTAACTATTTTAAACAAAAATTTAAATTTTTGAAAAAATTAATTAAATTTTTTAACGGGGCTAAAACTAAACTTACCTTTTTTTAAAGTAATTAAAAAAGATAAATCTGTGAAAAAAATGTTTACATTTTAATAAAATCAACACTTACCTTGTTAAAAGAAGGCCTTGCGCCTCCTTTTTCAAAGTGTATCTTCTCCGTGCTTACCCTCACGGAGGAACCTGTCAAAAAACCCGAAGTGCGAGGCGAACGCGCTGGCCCTCCGGCGTGCGCGTTCGACCTCTGAACCCCTTTCCTCAGGGGAACGGAAGTGCCGGTTTCCCGCGCATGCGCAGTGCATGCAAGAAACCGGCACTATCGTTCCGTCCACGGGTGAGCACACAGCGCGTACTCACCCGACAACATCCATACTTAAGAAAAGACATACTTGCTCTCGAGGCAGTACAAAGAAGGTTCACTCGGTTAATCCCGGGGATGAGGGGGTGGACATATGAGGAGAGGTTGAGTAGATTGGGACTCTACTCATTGGAGTTCAGAAGAATGAGAGGCGATCTTATTGAAACATATAAGATTGTGAAGGGGCTTGATCGGGTGGATGCGGTAAGGATGTTCCCAAGGATGGGTGAAACTAGAACTAGGGGGCATAATCTTAGAATAAGGGGCTGCTCTTTCAAAACTGAGATGAGGAGAAACTTTTTCACTCAGAGGGTAGTGGGTCTGTGGAATTTGCTACCCCAGGAAGCTGTGGAAGCTACTTCATTAAATAAATTTAAAACAGAAATAGACCGTTTCCTAGAAGTAAAGGGAATTAGGGGTTACGGGGAGCGGGCTGGAAATTGGACATGAGTTTGAGTTCGGATCGGTCAAGGCCCTGTGGGTGGCGGAGCGGGCCCAGGGGCCAAGTGGCCTGGTCCTGCTCCTACTTCTTGTGTTCTTTAGAGTTGAGGTTGGATCAGATCAGCCATGATCTCATTGAATGGCGGAGCAGGCTCGAGGGGCCGATTGGTCTACTCCTGCTCCTATTTCTTATGTTCTTATGTTCTTATGAATTTCTGCCCCAATGTGTTCCCATGTGGATATTTGCTGAAACATTAGGGACCTTGGGGAACCATAGCTTTGTACAATGGGGCCTCATGGACACACACAAAGTTTAAATCCCGTGTTACCATGAACTTGCATGGATCTCAAGTTGCTGACATTAGCACATCCTGGTGTTCTTGGCATTTCCTACATTACAACAGCGTCTACACTTCAAAAGTATTTCATTCGCTGTAAAAAGCACTTTGGGACGTCCTGCGGTTGTGAAAGTCGCTATATAAATGCAAGTGCTTTCATTTTCTGCTTCAGGATTTATATACCAAGTGACAAGCAAAACCTACTTTCCAAACCTCTAGGCTCACAATATTCAAATTTGGCAAATAAGTGGATAAGAAATATAAGCACCAACAGGAGTGAGTCAGCTGGGCTTCAGGGGTTGGGCGGTCGGGGCTTGGTACTCACAGCCTGCAGTTGGGATACCCTTCTTCACATTGCCACCTTGGGAAAGTGCCTAAAAACACAACTCTTGGACCAGGCCTTTGGTCAAGCTGTCTAATCCTCTCCCTTCCTGGCTCAGTGTCCCTTTCACCATGCCTATTTGTGAAGCATCTTGGGATGTTTCTTTGAAGGCTCTGAACCTGCTCGGTTGTAAATTGTTGCTGATTTATGAAGTGATAATCGAGATACAATGTGAACACATGCATTATGCACAAGGTTTGCCTGTTCAGATGAAATGATAATACATTTAACTGGAGCTGTACAGCTGAACCGACCAGACCAGTCTCTGAGCCAGGATTTTGACTTCGTCCTTGTTTCTGTATTCCTCCCTCCCTCCCTCCTTTTCTTCCTTCCTCTCTTTTTCCCTGTTCCCTTTCTTTTTCTTCCTTTCTTTCTCTCTTTTCTTTCGTCATTTCCTCCCTTACTTCCTGCCTCTCCTTTCTTTCTGTCTTTCTTTCTCTTATCTTTCTTCATTTCCTCCCTTTCTTCCTTCCTCCACTTTCTTTCTTTCGTTCTTCCTGTTCCCTTTTTTACAGTTCCATTTCCTATCTTTCCTTCCCTTGTCCCATTTTGTTTTCCCCTTCCTGAGGCTCACATCTGAAGAGTGCCCAGTCGGACGAGGTGCCAGAGGGCCTCCTGCGTCCAGGGAACTTTATGCCAGCAACAGTCTCTATTTCACTTGTTCTCTGAGCTAATGAATCAGAATTAAAAAGTTCTTAAAGCAGCTTTGTGTTTGCAATTTGTTGAAACGCAACCCCTAAAGAAAGACAGACTTGCATTTACAGCCAATGAAGTACTTTTGAAGTGTAGTCTCTGTTG
Source organism: Squalus acanthias (assembly GCA_030390025.1). Lineage (NCBI taxonomy): Eukaryota > Metazoa > Chordata > Chondrichthyes > Squaliformes > Squalidae > Squalus > Squalus acanthias. The sequence continues at coordinate 63,639,185 of CM059435.1, forward strand.
TAATGTAGGAAACACGGCAGCTAATTTGCGCACAGCAAGGTCCCACAAACAACAACAGATAATCTTCAGATAATAATTCAAAATCGTGGAAGGGGATCTTTTACCTCCACTTGTGAGGTTATTTGAAGAAGAGCAGGGGAGTTCTACCTGATGTCCTGACCAATATTTTTCCCTCAACCAACTAACACAGATACTCTGGCCATTATCACATTGCTGTTTGTGGGAGCTTGCTGTGCGGAAATTGGCTGCCGCGTTTCCCTACATTACAACAGTGACTACATTTCAAAAAGTACTTCATTGGCTGCAAAGTGCTTTGGGACGTCCTGAGATCGTGAAAGGCGCTGTAGAAATGCAAGTCTTTCGTTCTTTCTTTTACAGGGAGCAAGGAATGATGAGACGGAGAAGGAAAATATAATGCAAAGCATTCTGGGATGGGCGTGCAGACAACAGACCCGCTTGTTGCCTCTGGCTTCATGCGTAGGTTTCCGCTGCACACCCGTGTCAGAGGCTGACTGATATTAATCACGTCAGACTGAGTTACCAAACAAATTTATTCATGCGTACATTTAAAAATATATATAGCCGCAGTAAAGTTGCCGAGTCAGTTCAAGAGGAGAGCAGTGTGGAAACAGATCGTGAAAGAGTTGAGTTGTCAAACCAGTCAGTGGAATGCCTTTGAAGCCAGTTAAGGTAATGGATCACAGACCGTTTCTGGTGGCTTAGCTATACCCTCATTCCTAACAGCTGCTATCATCTTTGGAATTGTGCAGGCATTCCTCCGTACAGAGCTAGCACCTTGGCTTGACAACTGAATCAAACTCATAACTAACTAGAGTATCAGAACTGCCCAAACCTTTTATTCCCCCGTCCCCTTTGGTACGCAGTCTAGCTCTTTGAGAAGCCAATTTGCCAGATTAAGGCAAATCATTCTCACAACGAGTTTAGTTATTTATCACATACAAAAGGCCTGTCGAAGACCAGCTGGAGGGATAGACGAGGGCTGTCTAAACTAAGGTTGAACCAAATAGATTGTGATGTCGATTAGCTCACCTGGTGAGATGTGTTTCTAGCTTGTGGGTCATTTTTTTTGACAGGCGTGACGTTGCAAACTTTTTGATTGGATTCCTTCTGGAACTCTCTCCCCCCCCCGCCCATCCCCCGCCCCCGAAAAAAGGCGGTGGAAGCTGGGGGTCAATTGAAATATTCAAGACTGAGATCGATAGATTTTCGTTAGCTAAGGGTATCAAGGGATACGGAGCTAAGGCGGGTAAATGGAGTTGAGGTGCGGATCAGCCATGATCTTAATGAATTGAATGGTGGAGCAGGCTTATGTTCTGATAAGCTTCAGCTGGGGTCGCAGAGGAACTAATGCCAATTTCCCAGCATCCAATGGAAGAAGTCATTTTGATGGTTCTGTTAAAAGAGCCTGTCATTAAACCTACCCGTAAACTACATAAAATTACATAGAATTATACAGCACAGAAACACATTCGGCTGAATAGGTCTGTGCCAGTGTTTATGCTCCATGTAAGGTGTCAGCTGTGGCTCAGTGGGTAGCACCCTCGCCTCTGAGTCAGAAGGTTTGTGGGTTCATAGTCCCACTCCAGGGACTTCAGCACATAATCTAGGCTGACATTCCAGTGCAGTACTGAGGGAGTGCTGCACTGTCAGAGGTGCTGTCTTTTGGATGAGACGTTAAACCAAGGCCCCGTCTGCCCTCTCAGGTGGACGTGAAAGATCCCATGGCACTATTTTGAAGAAGAGCAGGGGAGTTCTCCCCGGTGTCCTGGCCAAAACTTATCCCTCAACCAACATCAAAAACAGATGGTCTGGTTATTACCACATTGCTGTTTGTGGGACCTTGCTGTGTATAAATTGGTTGCTGTGTTTCTTATATGACAACTGTTACTACATTTCAAAAGTACTCCATTGGCTGTAATGCGCTTTGGAATGTCCTGAGGTCGTGAAAGGCGATATATAAATGCAAGTCTTTATTTTTTCTTTGTTACTTCATCTCATCCTATCAGCATATCTTTCTAGTCCTTTCTCCATCATGTAGTTATCTAGGTTCCCCTTAAGTGCATCTACGACTGAAACACTCCATTTGTGTCAAATTACACATAATTGTACAGTAAATTGCAAACAAATCCAACACCGGCAGGACTGGGGCATCCCATAATTGTGTGTGTGTGTGTGTGTGATGTGAACATGAAACTGGTGCAAGGGAAGGGGCTGGTTGTTCGATCTAATGGACGGTCTACAAGGTGATGGTTACTACAGGAGAAGGAAGGAGGAACACAAAGCCTGGTGAAAACACAGAGAGTTGTGAAAAGGATCAAAGTTTGACACGATACTGCAGGCACGGTAAAACAAGCACATTACTAGTTAGCAGGGAGCAGGGGGCGAGATGCTGCGATCAAATGCATTCAGTGGGCGAGCGGCACGTCTGTGGTTTGGCCTTCCAACCCCGACACCCAAAAGACAAGAAATTCTGGGCGATGAGTCCTGGGCTAGGGAAAGGGAAGGTACCACCCCACCCAGAAGAAACGTTGTTGTCCCCATGGCTCTCTTCCAAAGGGGGCTGATTTAAAACCTTTAAAAGCAACAAACCTTCAGGAATTCAGGCCGAGATCCCCGGGTTGTCCTCAATTGCTCCAGTAGGCCGGTCTAACCAGGCGTAGCTACGCCAATCATACGATGAGTCCCTCTGAAAGTCTGTGGGCCCAATAATTCCCATCGTAGGGAGCCCCCCCCATCCCCGGTCCTGAGCCCCGCCACCCCCTTTATGACAGTGGCCTTGTAAGGGAAGGGTGGAGGCGCCATCTTCAAAGAACCATCCCAAAAAAGTTTGTGGCTAATTTGGGAGTTGGCGTGACTGGGCACCGGCCCAGTTTCTGAAGGAGTATGCCGCAACAGTCACAGTCTGAATCATAATACCCGACGAGTGAATTTTATACAAAAGGCAGTGAGAGGGATTGAAATATCTGACAGCAGTATTGCAGAGATTTGGAAGGCAAGTTCCTGAAATTGTTCCCACCAGATAAATCTTGCAAAGTTCCCACAGTGCAATCTGGGGCTCCTTCTGCTTTTAAGTCATAATCCAGTGCGTTGCTGCTTTAAGACCAGCAGGCATGCTCAGTAGGACTGGTGGGGGAATCCAGAACTACACTGGGTAGCCAGTTTGAAACTAGATAGTTGCTCCGATAGTCAGGAGAATGGAAGCCCTTGAACTTTCACTGTGCTGTTGCAATGGCCAATGCAATTGTTCCTGGAAGATTACAAAGGCAAACTGTTATCATGTTTCTGCAACAAATGTCTCGGCTTTTGTGCTTCAGTAAAAATGTCACGATCCTGGAAACAGAATGTCTAAAAAAAATCAGTTGTGTGGAATGTCGATGGTCTTCCAAGAGTTTGGTTCCCATTGGATTTCTTGGGAGGCGTAGACACGGAGCTTCATATAACACCTTGAGTTGGAGAGGTGAACCAGATCACCCAATGGAGTGGAAGTAAGTTGTTATTTGTGCTGTGTGGTGTGTGTGTAGTAAAATCAGAAAGACTTCTGGTACCCTAACTTAGTTTGAATTTATGCAGATGGTGTTTGGCAAAAAGGTTTGTTTTATGTCACTGGTACTGCCTTGCAGTCCTGACACAATTTGGCAGGAATTAAACTTGGAAAGGAAAAATATTTAATATTGGGAAGGCTTTGGGTGTTTCGTGATAGCTGTGGGGTTGGTAGATGCACCAGTCACTCTACAACATGGCTGCAAAGGTGTTTTTGAGAGTGAGGATTGGTTCCACTGTTTCGAGCGTGGGGAGGACATTTACCTCTTGTCCTCCTGATTCTGGGTCTTGGTCTGATCTGTAACTGTGTTTGCATTTTACAACACAAACCGAGATTTCCTCCAGTTAGTGTTTTGGGATATGGTTTACTTTTATAATGATGCTTAAGGCTACAAATTTTTTATTTTTAAAAAGCTGGCTCTTGCACACATTTCATTTGACATCCAATCCTAAGAGTGCTCCAGGCTGCTTTGGTCTGACACGGGTAAAGTAATTGTACTCAAGTCAAGGCAAGATGTATTCGTGTTGAAGAAGGGAGTCAGCAGAGTGCTAGATACCTCCATCAATCTTGGAGTGATTTTTGGGATCTCCTTCTTTGGGGGGAATTTTAACCCCAAAAAATGGGTGGGTTGGGGTCGGATGGGAGGTTAAAGTGTTAAAAATCTGAATCCCGACCCCAGCTCGCCGCCAACCCACCCACTTCCAGTTTTAATGGAGGCAGGATGGGGGGGGGGGGAGGGGGGGAGGCCAACCCGCTCCCAGGAGGCGGGTTGGCACTTTAAATATTATAATGAGGCTGTGAGCCTCATTTTGAAGCTCCATTTTAAATTTAACTCTGGGCGGCCGGGTATCCCGGGCCTCGGGGAACTCACCAGCTAAAGGAAGACAAGGACTGCTGGATCCAGGAGCTCAGTGCCTTTCCACTTACCTGCTGGATCCAGCGTTCCTGCCTCGCCAATCCCCCGCGATTAAACCCCCTCCTGACCCATTCGACCCCTCCACCCCCACGAGGCCTTCGGACTCTGATCCCTCCTCCAGCCTCTGATCTCGGGGCCCACCTCTGGCCTCTGATCCCCAGCCCCCAACCCCCCCACCCGGCCTTCTGGCCCCCATCCCCCACACTGCCCCCCCCCCACCTCCGGCCTCCGATCCCCACTCCAGCCTCTGATCTCGGGGCCCACCTCCGGCCTCTGATCCCCAGCCCCCAACCCCCCCACCCGGCCTTCCGGCCCCCATCACCTGCACCTCACCCCCACCTCCGGCCTCCGATCCCCCCTCCAGCCTCCGATCTCCGGCCCGAACCCCCATCTAACCTCCATCCTACCGACCCCCTCCGACAATCACCAGGCTTCTGACTCTCCCCCCCACCCCACCCAATACCGGCCTTCTGACCTCTCCCCCGATCCCACACTCCCTCCTCTCTGCGGCCTGGTGCCGCAGGCCTGCCCACCCGACAGCCAGCCAGCCTCTCCATTTGGCTGGCTGTGGGTGGGAAACTGAGAAGCAAAATGTTAATCAGGCCTTGCCTTTAAATTCGACAGGGCCTGAGGGAAACCCGTTCTTCCGGGTTTCCCGAATGCAATCAAGACCCCCGCTCCCTACCCTACTCCAAGTTAAAATTCCAGTCTATGTGTTTAGATTGGTGGAGGAACAAACTCCAATTATGATAATTGGCAAAAGAACCAGGGGGAGATGAGGAAACATTCTTTTTACTTAGCGAGTTGTTACAATCTGGAATGCATTGCCTGAAAGGGCAGAGGAAGCAGATTCAATAATAACTTTCAAAAGGGAATTGGATTATACTTGAAAAGGAAAAAATTGCAGGGCTATGGGGAAAGAGCAACGCAGTGGAACAAATTGGAGAGCTCTTTCAAATGGCCGGCACAGGCATGATGGGTTGAATGGCCTCCTGCGCTGTAAGAATCGTGGGGGACTTTAATCTTCATATAGACTGGACAAATCAAATTGGCAAAGGTAGTCTGGAGGACTAGTTCATGGAATGCATTCGGGACAGTTTCCTAGAACAATACGTCATGGAACCAACCAGGGATCAGGCTATTTTAGATCTTGTATTGTGTAATGAGACAGGGTTAATTAGCAAATCATAGTAAAGGATCCTCTGGGGAAGAGTGATCATAATATGATAGAATTTCACATTAAGTTTGAGAGTGACTTGCCTAAGTTCGAAACTAGAGTCTTAAACTTAAATAAAGCCAATTACATAGGTATGAGGGGCGAGTTGGCTTAGGTAGATTGGAAAAATAGATTAAAAGGTATGGTGGTAGATAAGCAGTGGCTAGCATTTAAAGAAATATTTCATAATTCTCAACAAACATACATTCCATTGAGAAACAAAAACTCCACGGTAAAAGTGATCCATCCGTGGCTAACTAAAGAAGTTAAGGATAGCATTAGATTGAAAGACGAAGCTTATAATGTTGCGAAGAATAGTAGTAAGCCTGCGGATTGGGAGAGTTTCAGAAACCAGCAAAGGATGACCAAAAAATTGATAAAAAGGAAAAAAATTGAATATGAAAGAAAACTAGCAAGAAATATAAAAACAGGCTGTAAGAGCTTCTACAAGTATGTAAAAAGGAAGAGAGTAACAAAAGTAAAGGTTGGTCCCTTAGAGGCTGAGACAGGAGAAATTATTACAGGGAATAAGGAAATGGCAGAAACGTTAAACAAATATTTTATACCTGCCTTCACAGTAGAAGACACAAAAAGCATACCAAAAATGGTAGGGAACCATGGGGGAGAAATTTGGTATTGCCTCGTTTGGGGCACAATTATCGGCCGGGCGCAAAGTTTAGTGCCTGGCGCAAATTATCGCCTCCAACTGCAAACTTGGCTTCTATCGCCCCGGAGGTAATTGGAGCGTTAAATCAGGCGCTACACACCTCTCTTAAGGTGCTAACGCCGAGGAGCGAGGCGCTAACTCAGAGCGCTGGTGAAGCTCATGTGATATCAGTTAGCAATGGAACACAGACACACTGGCGCCAGCCAGTTCTTAAAGGGGAGGGTCTATCTTGCTCTCCAGCCACACCCTGCTCATTGGAGCCTTGAATCTCGGCCTGGACAGACCTCAACTTCAACTCTGCTGCAAAGAACAATGGAGAGGCCCAGGGAACAAGCTCAGCACTTCAGCGAACGGGCCTTGGTGGCTCTGGTTGGTGCAGTGGAGCGCCGAAGATCAATACTCTACCAACAGAGTGGCAGGAGGCCATTGCCCCGCGACTATAGAAGAGTGTGGAGGGAGGTGGCTCAGCAGGCCTCCTCCAGGAGCATGGTGCCCAGGACCCACAAACAATGTCGGAAGAAGTTCAACGACCTCACTCGGGTGGTCAGGGTGAGTGGTTGCTTTTCAATACCTCTACATCCCTCCATCTCAACCTCACTCGGTGGCCAGAGGGTTTAAAAACCCCAAATGCCCAACACGCATCCAAGACCTATGGCCATCTCATAAAACATACACGCACATTCCACACCTTGCATACATTAAGGGTTATTCAACTATGGGAAGCACATCAGGCAAGACCATGGCTGCACAGTTACTCAGACGCCATCCTTTTTCTTGCAGCCCAAGCTATCTCATATCAGGAGACAGCAGCAACGGACGGGTGGAGGGCGGCCTCAGCTGCAACCCCTCAGCAATTTGGAGGCGCGAGTCCACAGGATCGTTGCCAGCCAGGTGATTGGTCCTGTCGCCCCTGGAGAGGTCGATCCCCTTCGGGACAGCAATGGTAAGTTCATCAGCTTTCTCTCCTCTCTCATTCCACTTGTCCCTCACAACACCAGCCTTTTACACTTTCAATCCAACTTACTAAATTGCTCCACTCCTTGCTCCCTTACTGCCCCCCTGTCCTCACTCTAAAGCCACTCTTGTACCTCCCTGCTGTCAGATGGTAATTCACCAGCTGAGGAGACGGGCCCTCAAGCAGCCAGTGGGAGCCACGCCACAGTCGAGGAGGAAGAGGAAGTCGGAGCCTCAGCGCCAGCGTCTCCCGAGGGAGCCCATGCCCACACTGGGACCACGTCTTCCCTGGAGGGGAGCAGGGGGGAAGGCTCTGATGAGGGTGAAGCTCCGGGACCCAGCAGGCTGCTGCAACGCAATGAGGGTAGGGAAGCTCGGGGGCCTTCTCCCCAGAGGGAGAGCAGGCCAGCGAGTCCTGCTGCACTGGACGCAGAGGAGGAGTGGCACATCGCTGAAATGAACACCCAGGCGGTGAACATGCACACTCAGCTATAAAAACAGAAAATGCTGGAGAAACTCAGCAGGTCAGGCAGCATCTGTGAAGAGAGAAACAGAGTTAACGTTTCAGGTCGATGACCCTTCGTCAGAACTGGAAAAAAGCAGGAAATGGAACAGATTTTTAAGCAAGTGTAGAGGCTGGGAAAGGGGGGAGGGGATGAAAGAACAAAAGGGAAGGTCTGTGATAGGATAGAAGGCAGGAGAGGTTAAGAGACATTAAGAGATATTCAAGGCAAAAGGAGATGGTAATGGGACAGGTTAAGAAACAAAAGATGGCTCTAGATGAAGTGTGAATTGCACTGGCAGAATGAAAGACAGCTGCCATGTGGGAGAGAAATAAAAAAAAGGCAGACAACGAGTGTGGATAAAAATATATATGTGATAGGGGCCGAGGTTATGATCTGAAATTGTTGAACTCTATGTTGAGTCCAGAAGGCTGTAAAGTGCCTAATTGAAAGATGAGGTGCTGTTCCTCGAGCTTACGTTGAGCTTTAATGGAACAATGCAAGAGGCCGAGGATGGTGAGGTCTGAGTGGGAGTGGAGTGGTGAATTAAAGTGACAAGCGACCGGAAGTTCGGGGTCCCCCTTATGGACTGAACGGAGGTGTTCCACAAAGCGGTCACCCAATCTGCGTTTGGTCTCCCCAATGTAGAGGAGACCACATCGTGAGCAGCGAATACAGTATACTAAATTGCAAGAAGTACAAGTAAATCGCTGTTTCACCTGGAAGGGGTGTTTGGGGCCCTGGACAGTGGGAAGGGGGGAGGTATAAGGGCATGCACACTCAGCTCATGGGTGCAATGGGAAGGGTGCCCGAAAGCATTGATGGACTGGCAAGGAGTGTGGAGCACTCCGCTGCAGCACAGGCCGATGCAACGCAATGGTTTAGTGCTGCAATTCAGTCACTGGCTGCTGCAATCCAATCTCAGACTGCTCTCATGCAGTCTCAGATTGATGTAACGCAAGCACTGACTGCTGCCATCGTTGCTGGTTTGGCCACATTGCCCCAGGCTCTCACGGCGCCACAGCAGGCCAGCAATCTGTGCTCGAGCAGATTGCTCCGGATGCTGAGGTGCTGCCCCGTGGGCGTGCCAGTGTGTTGGTCGAGCAGGGAGGTGCTGTCCTCTCTCAGGATGACAGCATTCCTGCTCCCACCACTGGTACTTCCCCATTGCACTTGCACATGCCACCGCCTGCAACACAGCCAGCCCAGATTGCTGCCACCCATGCAGAGTTGGTGCAGTCTGCAGCCGGGGCCTCCAGGCCCAGAGCTGGTCGAGGGCATCCTTCAAGGGCATCTGTAGTCTCAGGATCTGACATTCAGCAACCTTCCACCAGCCTTGCTGCAGCCACTGGGGCCTCATTACCGAGGAGCAGTAGGGTGGGAAGGGGGGAAATGCGCAAGGGATGGAGATCACCCTCGAAGGGCAAACAGTAGGAGGTCTAAATAAATGGTGGGAATGTTTTTATTAAAGGTCAAGGTTCGTGTTCAAACTTTTGTTTAGTGTTTTGGTGTTTATCTCCAGCTTGTGAGAACCAGTAATGTTAATTCATGATTTGTTGTGTTTGTTTCTATTAGTTTGTCCTGAATAAATGACACACACAGAGTTTGTTAAATAAAAAAGTTGTTGTATTCAAAATGTACATGTTTGGCCTTTGGAATCAATGCAACTTTGGCCGGCTATAGGGGTTGCGGGTTGCTTTCCATCATGTTGTTCTCCATGTCAGAAGCCATCTTCTGAGTAGGGGCCTAGAAGCGGCTTGTTATCAGCCGTTGACGGATGGCCCTTGTAGTGGCAACATTGTGCACCTCCCTCCCGCCTTGGTGCTGCTGCTGATCATCCTCCTCATCCTCCCCCTCCTCTTCCTCCTCCTCCTCTGGTGGCATTGGTTGGGTCCTGAGGATTGCCAGGTTGTGAAGCATGCAGCATACAACTATGAAGAGGGAGACTCGCTCAGGAGAGTACTGCAGGGCTCCTCCTGAGTGGTCCAGACAGCGGAACCGTTGCTTGAGCACGCCGATCGTCTGCTCATTATGTTCCTGGTGGCGCTATGGCTCTCATTATAGCGTAGCTCGGCAGGGGTGTTGGGGTTACGGAGCGGTGTCATCAGCCAGGTGCACAGTGGATAACCCTTGTCCCCGAGGAGCCAACCACTTGGCTGATGTGGTGCCTGGAAAAGGTCTGGCACACCAGTCTGGCGCAGGATGAAAGCATCATGGCTGCTGCCAGGATAGCGGGCATTGACAGCGAGTATCAGCTGTCTGTGGTCACAGACCAACTGCACATTTAAGGAGTGGTCGCCCTTGCGGTTTCGGAAAACCTCTGCATTTTCATGCGGTGCCCGCAATGCCACATGCGGCAGTCAATGGCGCCCTGCACCATGGGGAAGCCCGCTATCCTCGCAAAGCCCAATGCGCGTTCATGCTGTTTGGCCCGGGTCATTGGGAAAGAGATGTACTGGCATCTCCTTTTATAGAGGGCATTTGTCACCTCCCAGATACAGCAATGGACCGCGAACTGGGAGATATTGGCGATGTCCCCAGTAGCTGCTTGAAAGGAGCTGGTGGCATAAAAATTCAGAGCCACTGTCACCTTCACTGCCACCGACAGAGACGTCCTGGTCCACAGTTGAGGCTGCAGATCTGGTTGCAGCAGGTGGCAGAGCTCAGTGACCACCTCCTTGCTGAAGCGCAGCCTGCGCAAACACTGCTCCTCAGACAAATGAATGTAGGAGAATTGTTCCCGGAATACCCTGGGAGGGTAAGGTCTCCTGTGCAGAGGCCTGTTGGCCCTCATCCCTCTGGCCATGTTTGCCACTCACTCTCTGCGTCTCTGATGCCTCCAATTCTGCAGGCGCAGGACGACGCCCCAAATCAGTGCAGCCCCCATAGTCTCTTCTAAATCGATGCAATGAAGGTCAAATCAAAAAGAACCTGCAAAGTGCTGCTCAGTAGCCAAAACTCCTTCACACAGCGTTGAATCTCTCTCAGAATCTCTCTCTCTCTCTCTCTCAGAATGCGTGTTGCAAAAATGTCTCCGACAAAAAAAGGCAGGAAGAGGCCACCTTTAAATAGTGCTCCCCCAGCCCTTTCCCGACTACAAAATGTTCCCCTCTACCTGTCATTGCTAGCAGCAGGCGGAAAGGAAGGGGGAGCCACTCAATATCAGGTCCGGGGCGCTACTGGGGCGTTGCACACTCGACTGACATCACGATCTGCGGGTGCAGGAGATCGTGGTGGTAGTGTTTAGCGCTGCCGCAAAAACTCTGGTCAATTTCGCGAGCGGCGCAAACATTGCCGCGCCCGGGCGCTAGTTGCTTTACGCCCCGTTAGCGCCCTCTTAGGGCGCAAACAGGAGGCGCTAATCAACCGAATTTTATCCCCCAAGGGTCTAATGAGGGTGAAGAACTTAACGTAATTACTATAAGTAGAGAAAAAGTACTAGAGAAACTAATGGGACTAAAAGCCAACAAATCCCCTGGACCTGACGGCCTACATCCTGGGATTCTAAAAGAGGTGGCTGCAGAGATAGTGGATGCATTGGTTTTGATCTTCCAAAATTCCCTAGATTCTAGAATGGTCTGAGTGGATTGGAAGGTAGCAAATGTAACACCGCTATTCAAGAAAGGAGGGAAGAGACAAAACAGGGAACTACAGGCCAGTTAGCCTGACATCAGTCAGATGTCAGTGTGCAAAATTAAAGCACATGGGATTGGGGGTAATATACTGGCATGGATTGAAAATTAGTTAACAGACAGGAAACAGAGAGTAGGAATAAATGGGTCTTTTTCGGAGTGGCAGGCGGTGACTAGTGAGGTAGCTTGGGCCCCAGCTATTTACAATATATATCAATGATTTGGATGAGGGAACCAAATGTAATATTTCCAAGTTTGCTGACGACACGAAACTAGGTGGGATTGTGAGTTGTGAGGAGGATGCAAAGAGGCTTCAAAGCGATTTAGACAAGTTGAGTGAGTGGGCAAATACATGGCAGATGCAGTATAATGTGGATAAATGTGAAGTTATCCACTTCGGTAGGAAAAACAGAAAGGCAGAGTATTATTTAAATGGTGATAGATTGGGAAATGTTGATGTACAAAGGGACCTTGGTGTCCTTGTACACCAGTCACTGAAAGCAAACATGCAGGTGCAGCAAGCAGTTAGGAAAGCAAATGGTATGTTGGCCTTCATTGCAAGAGGATTTGAGTACAGGAGCAAGGATGTCTTACTACAGTTATACAGGGCCTTGGTGAGACCACACCTGGAGTACTGTGTGCAGTTTTGGTCTCCTTACCTAAGAAAGGATATACTTGCCATCGAGGGAGTGTAGCGAAGGTTCACCAGACTGATTCCTGGGATGGCAGGACTGTCGTATGAGGAGAGATTGGGTCGACTAGGCCTGTATTCACTAGAGTTTAGAAGAATGAGAGGGGATCTCATTGAAATGTATACAATTCTGACAGGGTTGACAGACTGGATGCAGGGAGGATGTTTTCCCCGGCTGCTCCTATTTTTCTATGTTTTTCTATGTTTGTATCAGTCATCGGGAAAATGCTGGAATTCATTGTTAAGGAAGTGGTATTGGCACTTAGAAAATCGTAACATGATTAGGCAGAGTCAACATGGTTTTATGAAAGGGAAATCGTGTTTGACAAATTTATTAGAGTTTTGTGAGGATGCAACTAACAGGATAGGGGTATTAGTGGATGTAGTATATTTGGATTTCCAAAAGGCATTCGATAAGGTGCCACATAATAGGTTATTACACAAGATAAGGGCGCATGGGGTTGGGGGTAATATAGTAGCATGGATAGAGGATTGGTTAACGGACAGAAAACAGAGAGTAGGAATAAACAGGTCTTTTTCAGGTTGGCAGGCTGTAACTAATGGGGTGCCGCAAGGATCAGTCCTGGGGCCTCAGCTATTTACAATCTATATTAATGATCTAGATGAAGGGACCGAGTGTAATGTATCCAAGTTTGCTGACGATACAAAGCTAGTTGGGACAGTAATGGCCTACTCCTGCTCCTATTTTTCTGTTTCTAAGCTGTGAGGAGAACTCAAAAGGCTCGATTTTCTCAGCGCCGAGGAGGCGGGCATCGATGCGGGACTGCCAGTAAAGTAGCAGAAAGTGGGGACGGATGGCAAACCCGCCCCCATCCCACCTCCGTGCCCTTTTGCCAGGAGGCGGGAAGATGTGCTGCTTCGGGTCCCGTCTCCTGGAGGCGGGAAAGGCATTAAATACTTTTAACTGCCTGTTAACAGGTAGCTAACAGGCAGAAAAAAGGATTAGTGCCATTTTACCTTCACAGGTGAAGGTTTCCCGACCTCGGAGAACCCCGCTGGGTTGGAGGAGATGTGAAGAAGGTCTGCGGGGTCGGAGGCACCTGGAAGTAAGATGTAGAGGTGAGTGATGGGTGCAAGTGTGGAGTGGTAAGTATGTAAGGTGAGTAATAAGTGTTAAAAAATGTTCACTTACCTTGCTTTCTTCCTGCAGCCTTCATCCACCCTGGATCGGGAGACCCAACATCCTCCTTGTCAATTTCCGACCCAACAGCCATCTGAAATCGACAAAGTTGAAAGGTTTTGATGAGTCCTTAACACAAGGTCTCATCAAACTACAGAGAATGTCAGTGTTTGACAGCTTCACAGAGCTGTCAAACGCTGACATTTCTTCTTTGAAGAAGTCTTGACAGATAGCACGTCAGACGTTGACGTGCTCTGTCAGTGACTTCCTCCCTAATTGGCCTGCTGAGCCCGCAGGGCCGGCTTAACAAGGTCAATCAGGGGAAAATCCCTCTGGTTGGTCAAACGATGATGGAGGCGGGACATTGACATGACAAGCAGCAGTCCCGCCTCCAACTTGTCTCCATTGAGAAAATCCAGCCCAAAGAGTCTGCACAAAGTGGGATATAGATAGACTAATTGAGTGGGCAGTAAGGTGGCAGATGGAGTATAATGTAGGGAACTGTGAGGTTATTCACTTTGGTAGGAAGAATAGAAAAACAGAATATTTTTTAAAAGGTGAGAAACTTTTAAATGTTGGTGTTCAGAGAGATTTGGGTGTCCTCGTGCAAGAAACACAGAAAGCTAGCATGCAGGTACAGCAAGCAATAAGGAAGGCAAATGGCATGTTGGCCTTTATTGCAAGAGGGTTGGAGTATAAGAGTAAGGAAGTCTTGCTACAATTGTACAGGGCCTTGGTGAGACCACACCTGGAGTACTTTGCACAGTTTTGGTCTCCTTATCGAAGGAAGGATATACTTGCTTTGGAGGCAGTGCAACAAAGGTTCACTAGATTGATTCCTGGGATGAGAGGGCTGTCCTATGATGAGAGATTGTGTAGAATGGGCCTATAGTCTCTGGAGTTTAGAAGAATGAGAGGTGATCTCATTGAAACATACAAGATTCTGAAGGGGATTGACAGGGTAGATGCTGAGAGGTTGTTTCACCTGGCTAGAGTGTCTAGAACTAGGGGACATAGTCTCAGAATAAGGGGTAGGCCATTTAAGACTGAGATGAGGAGGAATTTCTTCACTCAGAGGGTTGTGAATCTTTGGAATTCTCTGCCCCAGAGGGCTGTGAATGCTGAGTCTTTGAGTGTATTCAAGGCTGAGATCGATAGATTTTTGGACTCTAGGGGAATCAAAGGATATGGAGATTGGGCAGGAAAGTGGACTTGAGGTTGATGATCAGCCATGATCTTATTGAATGGCGGAGCAGGCTCGAGGGGCTGTATGGCCTACTCCTGCTCTTATTTCTTATGTTCTTAAGATCCTATGATACAGATACATCATCCTGCTGTTTCGTCTTTTTTGGAGTCCGGGGAGGGAAGGAAGCATTGGCTTTGAATTCTCATTAAAATGGAGGCAAGCCCACAAACCTCATGAAAGACTGACCCATATGACAACATGATTGATTCCTTCTGCTTTTATTTTTAAGCTTTGAGCCATACCTGTGCCTCTGGCATAAGGCCATGACTGAAAAACTCACACCTGAGATTCAGCCAAAGTTGGTGAATCTGTGGGGAAAAAAAGAACTTGCAGTTCTCAGACGTGGTAGATCCATTTTAAATGGTCATTACCCCATTGCTGTTTATAGGACCTTGCTGTGCACAAATTGGTTGCTGAGTTTCCTACATTACAACAGTGACTACACTTCTAAAGTACTTTATTGACTGTAAAGTGCTTTGGGATGCCCTGAGGTCGTGAAAGGGGCTATATAAATGATTTTTTTAAAATTCGTTCATAGGATCTGGGCATCGCTGGCAAGGCCAGCATTTATTGTCCATCCCTAATTGCCCTTGAGAAGGTGGTGGTGAGCCGCCTTCTTGAACCGCTGCAGTCCGTGTGGTGAAGGTACTCCCAACAGTGCTGTTAGGGAGGGAGTTCCAGGATTTTGACCCAGCGACGATGAAGGATCGGCGATATACTTCCAAGTCAGGAATGTGTGTGACTTGAAGGGGAACTTGGAGGTGGTGGTGTTCCCATGCGTCTGCTGCTCTTGTCCTTCTAGGTGGTAGAGGTCGCGGGTCCGGGAGGTGCTGCCGAAGAAGCCTTGGCGAGTTGCTGCAGTGCATCTTGTAGATGGTACACACTGCAGCCACGGTACGCCGGTGGTGGAGGAAGTGAATGTTTAAGGTGGTGGATGAGGTGCCAATCAAGCGGGCTGCTTTGTCCTGGATGGTGTCAAGTTTCTTGAGTGTTGTTGTAGCTGCACTCATCCAGGCAAGTGGAGAGTATTCATCACACACCTTACTTGTGCCTTGTAGATGGTGGAAAGGCTTTGGGGAGTCAGGAGGTGAGACACGCAGAATACCCAGCCTCTGACTTGCTCTTATTGCCACAGTATTTATGTGGCTGGTCCAGTTAAGTTTCTGGTCAATGGTGACCCCCCAGGATGTTGATGGTGGGGGATTCGGCAATGGTAATGCTGTTGAATGTCAAGGGGCGGTGGTTAGACTCTCGCTTGTTGGAGATAGTCATTGCCTGGCATTTGTGTGGCACGAATGTTACCTGCCACTTATCACCCCAAGCCTGAATGTCGTCCAGGTCTTGTTTCATGCGGGCATAGACTACTTCATTATCTGAGGAGTTGCGAATGGCACTGAACACTGTGCAGTCATCCGTGAACATCCCCATTTCTGACCTTATGTTCGAGGGAAGGTCATTGATGAAGCAGCTGAAGATGGTTGAGCCTAGGACACTGCCCTGAAGAACTCCTGCAGCGATGTCCTGGGGCTGTGATGACTGACCTCCAACCACAACAACCATCTTCCTTTGTGTTAGGTATGACTCCAGCCAGTGGGGAGTTCCCCCCCCGCCCCCGATTCCCATTCACTTCAGTTTTACTAGGGCTCCTTGATGCTACACTCAGTCAAATGCTGCCTTGATGTCAAGGGAGTCACTCTCACCTCACCTCTGGAATTCAGTTCTTTTGTCCATGTTTGGACCAAGGCTATAATGAGGTCTGGAGCCGAGTGGTCCTGGCGGAACCCAAACTGGGCATCAATGAGCTGGTTATTAGTGATTAAGTGCTGCTTGATAGCAATTTCGACGACACCTTCCATCACGTTGCTGATGATTGAGAGTAGACTGATGGGGTAATTGGCCGGATTGGATTTGTCCTGCTTTTTGTGGACAGGACATACCTGGGCAGTTTTCTACATTGTCGGATAGATGCCAGTGTTGTAGCTGTACTTGAACAGCTTAGCTAGAGGCACGGCTAGTTCTGGAGCACGAGTCTTCAGCACAACAGCTGGGATGTTGTCGGGGCCCATAGCCTTTGCTGTATCCAGTACGCTCAGCCGTTTCTTGATATCACGTGGAGTGAATCGAATTGGCTGAAGACTGGCTTCTGTGATCGTGGGAACCTCAGGAGGAGGCCGATATGGATCATCCAATTGGCACTTCTGGCTGAAGATGGTTGCAAACGCTTCAGCCTTATCTTTTGCACTCACGTGCTGGGCTCCACCATCATTGAGGATGGGGATATTCATGGAGCCTCCTCCTCCCGTTAGTTGTTTAATGGTCCACCACCATTCACGACTGGATGAGGCAGGACTGCAGAGCTTTGATCTGATGCGTTGATTGTGGGATTGATTAGCCCTGTCTATAGCATGCTGCTTCTGCTTTTTAGCATGCATGTAGTCCTGTGTTGCAGCTTCCTCAGGTTGGCACCTCATTTTTAGGTACGCCTGGTGTTGCTCCTGGCATGCTTTACTGCACTCCTTATTGAACCAGGGTTGGTCCCCTGGCTTGATGGTAATGGTAGAGTGAGGGATCTGCCGGGCCATGAGGTTACAGATTATGGTGGAATACAATTCTGCTGCTGCTGATGGCCCACAGCGCCTCATGGATGCCCAGTTTTGAGCTGCTAGATCTGTTCTGAATCCAACCCATTTAGCACGATGGTAGTGCCACACAACACGATGGAGGGTGTCCTCAGTGTGAAGATGGGACTTTGTCTCCACAATGACTGTGTGGTGCCAATGCTGCCATGGACAGATGCATCTGCGACAGGTAGATTGGTGAGGACGAGGTCAAGTAGGTTTTTCCCTCGTGTTGGTTTTCTCACCACCTGTCGCAGTCCCAGACTGGCAGCTTAGTCCTTCAGGACTCGACCAGCTCGGTCAGTAGTGGCGCTATCGAGCCACTCTTGGTGATGGACATTGAAGTCTCCCACCCAGAGTACATTCTGTGCCCTTGCTACTTTCAGTGCTTCTTCCAAGTGGTGTTCAACATGGAGGAGTACTGATTCATCAGCTGAGGGAGGGCAGTAGGTGGTAATCAGCAGGAGGTTTCCTTGCCTATGCTTGACCTGAAGCCATGAGACTTCATGGGGTCCGGAGTCAATGTTGAAGACTCCCAGGGCCACTCCTTCCCGACTGTATACCACTGTGCCGCCACCCCTGGTGGGTCTGTCCTGCCGGTGGGATAGGACATACCCAGGGATGGTGATGGAGGAGTTTGGGACATTGGCTGAAAGGTATGATTCTGTGAGTATGACTGTGTCTTGACTAGTCTGTGGGACAGCTCTCCCAATTTTGGCACAAGTCCCCAGATGTTGGTGAGGAGGACTTTGCAGGGTCGACTGGGCTGGGTGTGCTGTTGTCGTGTCCGTAGCCGGTGGCAAGGTCGATACCGGGTGGTCCGTCCGGTTTTATTCTTATTATTGTATAATAATTCAAGTGGTCTAAGGCAGGTTACAAAGAAAGGGGAATCTATTTTAATGTTAGATAATCACACTGAACATCCGTTATTACATCGCATTTTAGAACATAAAATGGGATTTTCTCCAGTCTGCTGGTGCTTGTTATTTTATGTTAGTATAATCTTTAATCAGAGTGCTGTCATTAATAGATGCGTCAATTATGTTCTGAAGCTATCCTAAATCAATTCAAACAGTTCTAATTGAGGAATAAGCAAATTACCACTTCATAATTAGGCCCACTTACATCGCCCATTTACACCGAGTCCAGAATCTCCGCTAAAGTCTGCCCGCACCCTTTGGTTAATCATTAAGAAGTCTTGATCATCAGTCAGATTCATCGGTTATGTTGGGCTGCTGAGATGATCGGCTGCATCCGCAAGTTTAGGTCTTTCTTGGTACTATTTTGAGGA
Organism: Squalus acanthias; assembly: GCA_030390025.1. Classification (NCBI taxonomy): domain Eukaryota; kingdom Metazoa; phylum Chordata; class Chondrichthyes; order Squaliformes; family Squalidae; genus Squalus; species Squalus acanthias. The sequence continues at coordinate 63,657,622 of CM059435.1, forward strand.
TCACTCCCTCTTTAGGTCCAAGAGTTCCCGCTGATCTTATCTGCAATGGAATCTAAAAATGAACAGCATGTGATCACTGATTGAGCACCAGGCGACAGGGAGTATATGAGCCCAGCTTGGACCCTCTCCAGAGGACCATGTGAAATGCACAAATTTATACAGATTGGAGGTAAATTATCATAGATCCATGCAGCACAGAAAGAGGCCATTCAGCCCATCGTGCCTGTGCCGGCTCTTTGAAAGAGCTATCCAATTAGACCCACTCGCTTGCTCTTTCCCAATAGCTCTGCAAATACTTCCTTTCCAAGTATTTATCCAATTCCCTTTTGGGAGTTATTATTGAATCTGCTTCCACCGCCCTTTCAGGCAGCGCGTTCCAGATCACAACAACTCACTGCGTAAAAAAAAAATCTCCTCACCTCCCCTCTCGTTCTTTTGCCAATGGTAGAGGGTTTGTACCCTGTTTGAACAGGTTACGCACCAACATAGTCCTCCGCCTTGCTTCTTTCAACAGGTGAGCTGCTGGGCAGAAAGTCACCTTGTGACGCTCACAAATGGTTAAACCCAAGGGAACAGGTTTCTTCCTCTTTTCTCCAGGTTTTGCTGACTTAACCTGTAATCCGGGCACTGGTCCCGAGTGATCTAACCATCACGAGCAACAAGCTGGAAAATAGACCTGCCACTAATGAAATACAGAGAGCCTTTGGCAAACATAAGTTGTCAGTGATGCGCTTCACCTGGGGCCCTTTCCGCATGGGAACCTGCATGTTATTGCCAGTCGCAATAAACTTGGGAGGAGCTGTAACTCGGTTAAGGGTCAAAGGCTGTAACACACAGACAAGCTGTCAGGTTGTGCACTGAGAGGAGGGCAAGCGAGCTGCTCTTCATCTGCTTATTATTTCTGAACTAGGGTACGGATCCCCTTTTCACATCACTCGGTTGCTATCACTACTCTTTAGCCTATGGCATCGCCAACTTGGTCGACCCAAATACAAGCCAGCTCGCTTGAATTGGCGGGAGAGCGGCAAGTGAGGTCACAAGGAAGGCAATCTCGCATTTTCCTGTGTCAGTGATCCCAGCACCTCTCTCTGTTTCTCTCGCCCTCGACTCGAAACCGAGAGAGAGAGAGAGAGAGAAAGAGATGGGAGCAGAGAGAAAGATTGCCCCAGCCAAATTTATGATTGTTCTTTGGATCTTCAGGGTAAGTAACAATGCGGAAGGCATACATTCCTTTGTAAACAAGGACGTAATTGTGGCAGAGTTGCACAGTATGTTGATTATGAATTATTCACGTGTCTCTCCGTACATCTGCAGCAAACTATACATCATGTGAATGATCTTCTAACAGGCTTGGCAGTAATAGTAAGGGGGGTACGCATCAGAACAGGCCATCTTCCCTCCCTCCGAACTCCACACCTCCAACTTGTGGAAGAACCTGTAACAAGTTGAACCTGGGGTTCCGCAGGGCTCAGTACTAGGTCCCTTGCTTTTTGTGGTATATATCAACGATCTTGACTTGAATACAGGGGGTGTGATTAAGAAGTTTGCAGATGATACTAAAATCGGCTGTGTGGTCGATACTGAAGAAGGAAGCTGTAGACTGCAGGAAGATATCAATAAATTGGTCAGGTGGGCAGAACAGTGGCAAATGGAATTCAATCTGGAGAAGTGGGAGGTAATGCATCTGGGGAGGGCTAACCAGGAAAGGGAATACACATTAAATGGTAGGACACTGAGTAGTGTAGAGGAACAAAGGGACCTTGGAGTGCATGTCCACAGATCCCTGAAGGTAGCAGGCCAAGTAGATAAGGTGGTTAAGAAGGCATACGGAATGCTTGCCTTTATTAGCCGTGGCATAGAATACAAGAGCAGGGGGGTTATGCTTCAACTGTATAAAACACTAGTTAGGCATCAGCTAGAGTACTGCGTGCAGTTCTGGTCACCACATTACAGGAAAGATGTGATTGCACTAGAGAGGGTACAGAGGAGATTTACAAGGATGTTGCCGGGAGTAGAGAATCTTAGCTATGAGGAGAGACTGGATAGGCTGGGTCTGTTTTCCTTGGAACAGAGGAGGCTGAGGGGAGACCTTATTGAGGTGTATAAAATTATGAGGGGCATAGATAAAGTGGATAGAAAGGACCTATTTCCCTTAGCAGAGGGGTCAAAAACCAGGGGGCACAGATTTAAAGTAATTGGGGGAAGGTTTAGAGGGGATTTGAGGGAAAATTTCTTCACCCAGAGGGTTGTGGGGGTCTGGAACTCACTGCCTGAAAGGGTGGTAGAGGCAGGAACCCTAACCACATTTAAAAAATACTTGGATGTGCACTTGGGATGCTCTAACTTGCAGGGCTACGGACCAAGAGCTGGGAAGTGGGATTAGGCTGGATAGCTCTTTGTTGGCCGGCGTGGACACGATGGGCCGAAATGGCCTCCTTCCGTGCTGTAACTTTCTATGATTCTATGATTCTATGAAGATCACACACTGTGACATCTCCCAGAATATCGTGAGATTTGTGATTCCTCTTACCGTTGCTGTCAGCTCTTTACTGACACAATACACCGAGGAAGATTAAGCTGATAATATTTTATGGTAGGCAAGCAATTTGAAGTAAGTTTTTTTCAGGAAGATAAAGCTACCATTAATAATTTATTCTATGATGAAGATTTGAGATTTCTTACACCTTGCTGTTGCTGGAAAAAACAAACGGAAGGAATTTAGTCGTACTTTTAATTCAATCATTTGTTCCCCGTATACTCTTTTAAGTGCTCTTTTCTGTACTTTTCAAGGTAAGGGATATTGATGCAGACACCGATTTCTGGCACTCTGTGTCAGCACCAAGCACTCCCAGGTTAGGTACAGCACAGTTAGTCGCAGAGAACAACTCCCTCTACTTCGGCCACCAGCCTCCAACAATGTGCTTCAGCCACAACTCTCTTGTGGCCTCTCTGAGTGAGATTGATAATTATTAGCACCCTGCACGCAGTGAAAGACCAGTGTCTATCCCCCTGCACCCAGTGAAAGGCCAGTGTCTAACCCACTGCACGCAGTGAAAGGCCAGAGTCTATCCCCCTACACCCAGTGAAAGACCAGTGTCTATCCCCCTGCACCCAGTGAAAGGCCAGTGTCTATCCCCCTGCACCCAGTGAAAGGCCAGTGTCTAACCCACTGCACCCAGTGAAAGGCCAGTGTCTAACCCCCCTGCACTCAGTGAAAGGCCAGTGTCTAACCCAGTGCACCCAGTGAAAGGCCAGTGTCTAACCCAGTGCATCCAGTGAAAAGCCAGTGTCTAACCCCCTGCACCCAGTGAAAGGCCAGTGTCTAACTCCCTGTTCCCAGTGAAAGGCCAGTGTCTAGCCCCCTGCACTCAGTGAAAGGCCAGTGTCTAACCCCCTGTTCCCAGTGAAAGGCCAGTGTCTAACCCCCTGTTCCCAGTGAAAGGTCAGTGTCTAACCCCCTGTTCCCAGTGAAAGGCCAGTGTCTAACCCAGTGCATCCAGTGAAAGGCCAGTGTCTAACCCCCCTGTTCCCAGTGAAAGGCCAGTGTCTAACCCACTGCATGCAGTGAAAGGCCAGTGTCTAACCACCTGTTCCCAGTGAAAGGCCAGTGTCTAACCCCCCTGTTCCCAGTGAAAGGCCAGTGTCTAACCCCCTGTTCCCAGTGAAAGGCCAGTGTCTAACCCCCTGTTCCCAGTGAAAGGCCAGTGTCTAACCCCCTGTTCCCAGTGAAAGGCCAGTGTCTAACCCCCCTGTTCCCAGTGAAAGGCCAGTGTCTAACCCCCTGCACTCAGTGAAAGGCCAGTGTCCAACCCAGTGCACCCAGTGAAAGGGCAGCGTCTAACCCAGTGCATCCAGTGAAAGGCCAGTGTCTAGCCCCCTGCACCCAGTGAAAGGCCAGTGTCTAACCCCCTGTTCCTAGTGAAAGGCCAGTGTCTAGCCCCCTGCACTCAGTGAAAGGCCAGTGTCTAACCCCCTGTTCCCAGTGAAAGGCCAGTGTCTAACCCCCTGTTCCCAGTGAAAGGTCAGTGTCTAACCCACTGTTCCCAGTGAAAGGCCAGTGTCTAACCCAGTGCATCCAGTGAAAGGCCAGTGTCTAACCCCCCTGTTCCCAGTGAAAGGCCAGTGTCTAACCCCCCTGTTCCCAGTGAAAGGCCAGTGTCTAACCCAGTGCATCCAGTGAAAGGCCAGTGTCTAACCCACTTCACGCAGTGAAAGGCCAGTGTCTAACCCCCTGTTCCCAGTGAAAGGCCAGTGTCTAACCCCCTGTTCCCAGTGAAAGGCCAGTGTCTAAATCCCTGTTCCCAGTGAAAGTCCAGTGTCTAATCCACACCACCCAGTGAAAGGCCAGTGACTAACCTCCTGCACCCAGTGAAAGGCCAATGGCTAACCCACTGCACCCAGTGAAAGGCCAGTGTCTAACCCCCCTGCACTCAGTGAAAGGCCAGTGTCTAACCCAGTGCACCCAGTGAAAGGCCAGTGTCTAACCCAGTGCATCCAGTGAAAAGCCAGTGTCTAACCCCCTGCACCCAGTGAAAGGCCAGTGTCTAACTCCCTGTTCCCAGTGAAAGGCCAGTGTCTAGCCCCCTGCACTCAGTGAAAGGCCAGTGTCTAACCCCCTGTTCCCAGTGAAAGGCCAGTGTCTAACCCCCTGTTCCCAGTGAAAGGTCAGTGTCTAACCCCCTGTTCCCAGTGAAAGGCCAGTGTCTAACCCAGTGCATCCAGTGAAAGGCCAGTGTCTAACCCCCCTGTTCCCAGTGAAAGGCCAGTGTCTAACCCACTGCATGCAGTGAAAGGCCAGTGTCTAACCACCTGTTCCCAGTGAAAGGCCAGTGTCTAACCCCCCTGTTCCCAGTGAAAGGCCAGTGTCTAACCCCCTGTTCCCAGTGAAAGGCCAGTGTCTAACCCCCTGTTCCCAGTGAAAGGCCAGTGTCTAACCCCCTGTTCCCAGTGAAAGGCCAGTGTCTAACCCCCCTGTTCCCAGTGAAAGGCCAGTGTCTAACCCCCTGCACTCAGTGAAAGGCCAGTGTCCAACCCAGTGCACCCAGTGAAAGGGCAGCGTCTAACCCAGTGCATCCAGTGAAAGGCCAGTGTCTAGCCCCCTGCACCCAGTGAAAGGCCAGTGTCTAACCCTCTGTTCCTAGTGAAAGGCCAGTGTCTAGCCCCCTGCACTCAGTGAAAGGCCAGTGTCTAACCCCCTGTTCCCAGTGAAAGGCCAGTGTCTAACCCCCTGTTCCCAGTGAAAGGTCAGTGTCTAACCCACTGTTCCCAGTGAAAGGCCAGTGTCTAACCCAGTGCATCCAGTGAAAGGCCAGTGTCTAACCCCCCTGTTCCCAGTGAAAGGCCAGTGTCTAACCCCCCTGTTCCCAGTGAAAGGCCAGTGTCTAACCCAGTGCATCCAGTGAAAGGCCAGTGTCTAACCCACTTCACGCAGTGAAAGGCCAGTGTCTAACCCCCTGTTCCCAGTGAAAGGCCAGTGTCTAACCCCCTGTTCCCAGTGAAAGGCCAGTGTCTAAATCCCTGTTCCCAGTGAAAGTCCAGTGTCTAATCCACACCACCCAGTGAAAGGCCAGTGACTAACCTCCTGCACCCAGTGAAAGGCCAATGGCTAACCCAGTGCATCCAGTGAAAGGCCAGTGACTAACCCACTGTTTCGCCTCGTGGGGGAATCTAGAACTAGGGGACATAGTTTCAGAATAAGGAGTCGCCAATTTAAGATGGAGATGCGGAGGAATTTCCTCTCTCAGAGGGTCGTGAATCTCTGGAATTCTCTTCCCCAGAGAGCTGTGGAGGCTGAGTTATTGAATATATTCAAGGCGGTGATAGACAGATTTTTGAACTACAGGGGAGTCAAGATTTATGGGGAACAGGCAGAAAAGTGGAGTAAAAGCCAAGAACAGATCAGCCATGAACTTATTGAATGGCAGCACAGGCTCAAGGGGCCGAATGGCCTACTCCTGCTCCAATTTCTTATGTTCTTATGCACCCAGTGAAAGGCCAGTGTCTAACCCTCTGCACCCAGTGAAAGGCCAGTGCCTAACCCAGTGCACCCAGTGAAAGGCCAGTGTCTAACCCTCTGCACCCAGTGAAAGGCCAGTGTCTAACCCTCTGCATTCAGTGAAAGGCCAGTGTCTAACCCAGTGCACCCAGTGAAAGGCCAGTGTCTAACCCAGTGCACCCAGTGAAAGGCCAGTGTCTAACCCAGTGCACCCAGTGAAAGGCCAGTGTCTAGCCCCCTACACTCAGTGAAAGGCCAGTGTCTAGCCCCCTGCACTCAATGAAAGGCCAGTGTCTAGCCCCCTGCACTCAGTGAAAGGCCAGTGTCTAACCCCCTGCACTCAGTGAAAGGCCAGTGTCCTGCCCCCTGCACTCAGTGAAAGGCCAGTGTCTAACCCAGTGCACCCAGTGAAAGGCCAGTGTCTAACCCAGTGCACTCAGTGAAAGGCCAGTGTCTAACCCAGTGCACTCAGTGAAAGGCCAGTGTCTAACCCAGTGCACCCAGTGAAAGGCCAGTGTCTAACCCAGTGCACCCAGTGAAAGGCCAGTGTCTAACCCAGTGCACCCAGTGAAAGGCCAGTGTCTAGCCCCCTACACTCAGTGAAAGGCCAGTGTCTAGCCCCCTGCACTCAATGAAAGGCCAGTGTCTAGCCCACTGCACTCAGTGAAAGGCCAGTGTCTAACCCCCTGTTCCCAGTGAAAGGCCAGTGTCTAACCCCCTGTTCCCAGTGAAAGGTCAGTGTCTAACCCCCTGTTCCCAGTGAAAGGCCAGTGTCTAACCCAGTGCATCCAGTGAAAGGCCAGTGTCTAACCCCCCTGTTCCCAGTGAAAGGCCAGTGTCTAACCCACTGCATGCAGTGAAAGGCCAGTGTCTAACCACCTGTTCCCAGTGAAAGGCCAGTGTCTAACCCCCTGTTCCCAGTGAAAGGCCAGTGTCTAACCCCCTGTTCCCAGTGAAAGGCCAGTGTCTAACCCACTGTTCCCAGTGAAAGGCCAGTGTCTAACCCCCTGTTCCCAGTGAAAGGCCAGTGTCTAACCCCCCTGTTCCCAGTGAAAGGCCAGTGTCTAACCCCCTGTTCCCAGTGAAAGGCCAGTGTCTAACCCCCTGTTCCCAGTGAAAGGCCAGTGTCTAACCCCCTGTTCCCAGTGAAAGGCCAGTGTCTAACCCCCTGTTCCCAGTGAAAGGCCAGTGTCTAACCCAGTGCACCCAGTGAAAGGGCAGCGTCTAACCCAGTGCATCCAGTGAAAGGCCAGTGTCTAGCCCCCTGCACCCAGTGAAAGGCCAGTGTCTAACCCCCTGTTCCTAGTGAAAGGCCAGTGTCTAGCCCCCTGCACTCAGTGAAAGGCCAGTGTCTAACCCCCTGTTCCCAGTGAAAGGCCAGTGTCTAACCCCCTGTTCCCAGTGAAAGGTCAGTGTCTAACCCACTGTTCCCAGTGAAAGGCCAGTGTCTAACCCAGTGCATCCAGTGAAAGGCCAGTGTCTAACCCCCCTGTTCCCAGTGAAAGGCCAGTGTCTAACCCCCCTGTTCCCAGTGAAAGGCCAGTGTCTAACCCAGTGCATCCAGTGAAAGGCCAGTGTCTAACCCACTTCACGCAGTGAAAGGCCAGTGTCTAACCCCCTGTTCCCAGTGAAAGGCCAGTGTCTAACCCCCTGTTCCCAGTGAAAGGCCAGTGTCTAAATCCCTGTTCCCAGTGAAAGTCCAGTGTCTAATCCACACCACCCAGTGAAAGGCCAGTGACTAACCTGCTGCACCCAGTGAAAGGCCAATGGCTAACCCAGTGCATCCAGTGAAAGGCCAGTGACTAACCCACTGTTTCGCCTCGTGGGGGAATCTAGAACTAGGGGACATAGTTTCAGAATAAGGAGTCGCCAATTTAAGATGGAGATGCGGAGGAATTTCCTCTCTCAGAGGGTCGTGAATCTCTGGAATTCTCTTCCCCAGAGAGCTGTGGAGGCTGAGTTATTGAATATATTCAAGGCGGTGATAGACAGATTTTTGAACTACAGGGGAGTCAAGATTTATGGGGAACAGGCAGAAAAGTGGAGTAAAAGCCAAGAACAGATCAGCCATGAACTTATTGAATGGCAGCACAGGCTCAAGGGGCCGAATGGCCTACTCCTGCTCCAATTTCTTATGTTCTTATGCACCCAGTGAAAGGCCAGTGTCTAACCCTCTGCACCCAGTGAAAGGCCAGTGCCTAACCCAGTGCACCCAGTGAAAGGCCAGTGTCTAACCCTCTGCACCCAGTGAAAGGCCAGTGTCTAACCCTCTGCACCCAGTGAAAGGCCAGTGTCTAACCCTCTGCATTCAGTGAAAGGCCAGTGTCTAACCCAGTGCACCCAGTGAAAGGCCAGTGTCTAACCCAGTGCACCCAGTGAAAGGCCAGTGTCTAACCCAGTGCACCCAGTGAAAGGCCAGTGTCTAGCCCCCTACACTCAGTGAAAGGCCAGTGTCTAGCCCCCTGCACTCAATGAAAGGCCAGTGTCTAGCCCCCTGCACTCAGTGAAAGGCCAGTGTCTAACCCCCTGCACTCAGTGAAAGGCCAGTGTCTTGCCCCCTGCACTCAGTGAAAGGCCAGTGTCTAACCCAGTGCACCCAGTGAAAGGCCAGTGTCTAACCCAGTGCACTCAGTGAAAGGCCAGTGTCTAACCCAGTGCACTCAGTGAAAGGCCAGTGTCTAACCCAGTGCACCCAGTGAAAGGCCAGTGTCTAACCCAGTGCACCCAGTGAAAGGCCAGTGTCTAACCCAGTGCACCCAGTGAAAGGCCAGTGTCTAGCCCCCTACACTCAGTGAAAGGCCAGTGTCTAGCCCCCTGCACTCAATGAAAGGCCAGTGTCTAGCCCCCTGCACTCAGTGAAAGGCCAGTGTCTAACCCCCTGTTCCCAGTGAAAGGCCAGTGTCTAACCCCCTGTTCCCAGTGAAAGGTCAGTGTCTAACCCCCTGTTCCCAGTGAAAGGCCAGTGTCTAACCCAGTGCATCCAGTGAAAGGCCAGTGTCTAACCCCCCTGTTCCCAGTGAAAGGCCAGTGTCTAACCCACTGCATGCAGTGAAAGGCCAGTGTCTAACCACCTGTTCCCAGTGAAAGGCCAGTGTCTAACCCCCTGTTCCCAGTGAAAGGCCAGTGTCTAACCCCCTGTTCCCAGTGAAAGGCCAGTGTCTAACCCACTGTTCCCAGTGAAAGGCCAGTGTCTAACCCCCTGTTCCCAGTGAAAGGCCAGTGTCTAACCCCCCTGTTCCCAGTGAAAGGCCAGTGTCTAACCCCCTGTTCCCAGTGAAAGGCCAGTGTCTAACCCCCTGTTCCCAGTGAAAGGCCAGTGTCTAACCCCCTGTTCCCAGTGAAAGGCCAGTGTCTAACCCCCTGTTCCCAGTGAAAGGCCAGTGTCTAACCCCCTGCACTCAGTGAAAGGCCAGTGTCCAACCCAGTGCACCCAGTGAAAGGGCAGCGTCTAACCCAGTGCATCCAGTGAAAGGCCAGTGTCTAGCCCCCTGCACCCAGTGAAAGGCCAGTGTCTAACCCCCTGTTCCTAGTGAAAGGCCAGTGTCTAGCCCCCTGCACTCAGTGAAAGGCCAGTGTCTAACCCCCTGTTCCCAGTGAAAGGCCAGTGTCTAACCCCCTGTTCCCAGTGAAAGGTCAGTGTCTAACCCACTGTTCCCAGTGAAAGGCCAGTGTCTAACCCAGTGCATCCAGTGAAAGGCCAGTGTCTAACCCCCCTGTTCCCAGTGAAAGGCCAGTGTCTAACCCCCCTGTTCCCAGTGAAAGGCCAGTGTCTAACCCAGTGCATCCAGTGAAAGGCCAGTGTCTAACCCACTTCACGCAGTGAAAGGCCAGTGTCTAACCCCCTGTTCCCAGTGAAAGGCCAGTGTCTAACCCCCTGTTCCCAGTGAAAGGCCAGTGTCTAAATCCCTGTTCCCAGTGAAAGTCCAGTGTCTAATCCACACCACCCAGTGAAAGGCCAGTGACTAACCTCCTGCACCCAGTGAAAGGCCAATGGCTAACCCAGTGCATCCAGTGAAAGGCCAGTGACTAACCCACTGTTTCGCCTCGTGGGGGAATCTAGAACTAGGGGACATAGTTTCAGAATAAGGAGTCGCCAATTTAAGATGGAGATGCGGAGGAATTTCCTCTCTCAGAGGGTCGTGAATCTTTGGAATTCTCTTCCCCAGAGAGCTGTGGAGGCTGAGTTATTGAATATATTCAAGGCGGTGATAGACAGATTTTTGAACTACAGGGGAGTCAAGATTTATGGGGAACAGGCAGAAAAGTGGAGTAAAAGCCAAGAACAGATCAGCCATGAACTTATTGAATGGCAGCACAGGCTCAAGGGGCCGAATGGCCTACTCCTGCTCCAATTTCTTATGTTCTTATGCACCCAGTGAAAGGCCAGTGTCTAACCCTCTGCACCCAGTGAAAGGCCAGTGCCTAACCCAGTGCACCCAGTGAAAGGCCAGTGTCTAACCCTCTGCACCCAGTGAAAGGCCAGTGTCTAGCCCCCTGCACCCAGTGAAAGGCCAGTGTCTAACCCCCTGTTCCCAGTGAAAGGCCAGTGTCTAACCCCCTGTTCCCAGTGAAAGGTCAGTGTCTAACCCACTGTTCCCAGTGAAAGGCCAGTGTCTAACCCAGTGCATCCAGTGAAAGGCCAGTGTCTAACCCCCCTGTTCCCAGTGAAAGGCCAGTGTCTAACCCCCCTGTTCCCAGTGAAAGGCCAGTGTCTAACCCAGTGCATCCAGTGAAAGGCCAGTGTCTAACCCACTTCACGCAGTGAAAGGCCAGTGTCTAACCCCCTGTTCCCAGTGAAAGGCCAGTGTCTAACCCCCTGTTCCCAGTGAAAGGCCAGTGTCTAAATCCCTGTTCCCAGTGAAAGTCCAGTGTCTAATCCACACCACCCAGTGAAAGGCCAGTGACTAACCTCCTAACTTTCCAAAAGTGCCCCTTATTGGACAGATCTGAGCACACCTTGAGAAGTGTCTTACTGAGTTCCAGTGATTGTTCAGTCATAACTCCCCCCCCCAACCCCCCCCCCCCCCCGCCCTATAGTGATGTGTGTGCATGGAATGGCTTGGACATTAAAGGGATGCTTCACGGTGCTGGTGTGGGATGGTGTCAACCTGGCGCATCATGTGGCAGCCAGGGTTTACAGCGTCAAGTGAAGAAAATCTGGTCATGGTGATGCCATCGCTGGCCTCCCGGGCAGCAATGTTGTCAGGGGTTGATGCCCTATATCCTGTGCAGCATCAGGTGATGGCGGAGAAGGTTGGTGATGTTGTTGGTGATGTTGGTGTGCCTGGTGATGTTGGTGTTGGGGCTGATCGTGGAAGGATTCAGAGGACCAAGGTCTGATTTTTTCAAGGGCTTTGATGTTGCTGGAATAGATGGCAGCTGCAGGTGAGATGACAGAAGCGATCTGTCACTGGTGAGAAAGATTCTCCCAATGAGGTGGCACTGGACATACAGTTGGATCTAAAAACTTGTAAGCTAAAGAAATCTCCATATGTATTAAAAATGCAGTAACCAACATTTTCTGTGCTCTGAAACTCACCATCTGCAACATGGCATCCTTGACGCCACTTCTGCAGCTGTCAGCTTTTCACAAACATCAGAGCAGACTCAAAACATGGCAGGTTGAGCTGGCGTGTTCCCCGAATGGCGGGTAACCCATGGGGGAGAACGTAAAATTAGAAGTAAGCCTCAAAATAGTCTTAAATTGGCTCTTAACAAGCCATTTAAGTAGCTGAATTGTATCCCCCGCCGCTTGGTGTCGGGTCAGTTCTGCGCTGACAGACCCGACACCTGGGAGACTCGCGTGGAGGCGGATTGACAGTGGGTTTCCTACCCGCTGTCAATCTTTGCTATTTTGTCAGCGGACCCGCCTCCAAACCTGCCCCCGAGCGCTATTAAATTCACGGCCTATGTGTTGTCTGTAAGCATGATTTTCTCTAATAAATGTATAAGCAAAGACTCTGTGCCTAGAACTCGCACTGTATCCCTCTAGTATTTAATCATGATGCGGAGATGCCGGTGTTGGACTGGGGTGGACAAAAATGAGAAGTCGCACAACACCAGGTTATAGTCCAACAGTTTTATTTGAAATCATGAGCTTTCGGAGCGCTGCTCCTTCGTCAGGTACAGTGAGGGAATACAAATCAGATACAAAGCATATATAGACAGAGAACAATGTGTTTCTGACTGCCCTCCATCACACTACCTCGGCAGAGATACAATCAGTCAGGAAGGCATTACATCAAAGACACAGCAAAATACAGCTAAGACAATGAGGTGGGGTCACAGAGGGTCCAACGTGTCAAATGCTGCAGTCTGCAGTTAAGCTTTTTACTTTTTTTTAAAAACTGGAAATCACATCTGTGAACAAGACAACGACGTCCGCACCCATGAGGACGGCCTCAACCGGGATCTTGGTTTCATGTCACGCTACATGACGTAGAGTCATCCAGACTAGAGTCGTTGTTGTCTTGTTCACAGATGTGATTTCCAGTTTAAAAAAAAAGTAAAAAGCTTAACTGCAGACTGCAGCATTTGACACGCTGGACCCCCTGTGACCCCACCTCATTGTCTTAGCTGTATTTTGCTGTGTCTTTGATGTAATGCCTTCCTGACTGATTGTATCTCTGCCGAGGTGGTGTGATGGAGGGCAGTCAGAAACACATTGTTCTCTGTCTATATATGCTTTGTATCTGATTTGTATTCCCTCACTTTACCTGACGAAGGAGCAGCGCTCCGAAAGCTCGTGATTTCAAATAAAACTGTTGGACTATAACCTGGTGTTGTGCGACTTCTCATTTTAGTATTTAATCAACAAGGCCCAGTTATATACTACGACAGATCTAAATGTTACGTACCTGTGTTTCAGGGCAGGTCTGGAAACTGTACTTTGACAGAAGCCGCACCAGTGCAATCTTGATTTCCAACTGTGCCAGTCTCATTCCAATACAGTTTCTGGGTCCCGCTCCAAAGGGCAGATACACAAAAGGATGGCGCTCTGCTTTCATCTCTGCAGTGAATCTGATGATCAAACACATTAAAGAGATGACATGAATTTAATCCGTATAGGGGAGATGTGTGAAGTGTAACTGGGATCTATATAATGAACGCAGAACTGCTTTGAGTTTAGACTTCTGTTAATGAGAACTAATCTTGGCTTCCCAAGGTTCCTTAGCTCAGAGCGCCCGACTGTGACTGAGCGAGTGCAGCGATAGAAATTCCTCTCGGAAGTTGCATGCGTCTTTCTAGAGGACCCGTTTGAGCCCAAGTTCAACTTAGTGGTAAAAAAGAGAAGTTGCATAAGCTGTTAATTTCAGGCACTGATTTGAATAAGCTGAATTCTCCATGATCAGGACCTGGCACTTGAATCTCTGCTGTGATTACCAAAGATTATTAAATCAATGCCTGGATTATGTGCTCAAGTCTCTGGAGCGGGACATGAATCCATGACCTTTCGTCTCAAGAGACAAGAGTGCTGCCCACTGAGCCACGGCTGATACATAAAGAGAAGAAGGTGTGAAGTTCAAGTCAGGAATACGCCTAAATTTAAAGAGTGACAGTGACTCTTCTCATCCTCCTTTCCTCTGTAATAGTTTTGCATATCTTCGGAAATGTGCTGGTGGATGAAGTGAATTCAGACCAGCGTGGGGCAAAGACAAGGTTACAATGTGCAGAGGACTCCCAACTCACTGCTTAGGGGATGTCCTTGAAGTGAACATGCTCTCTGGGCACTGAACGGTTAACCCAGGTGGCAGGGAGCACCAAGCAACAGGATAGTTTAGGCTGGGAAAAGGGGAGAATGAAGCACAATCAAAGAGAAGAGTTTTAGGAATTTCTGAAGGCAGAGAATGACATGCTGAGGCGAAGCAATTTGGGGAGAGAATGCCTGGAAAGAGGAACATCGTGATTGAAAGACCAGGCGCCGATGGTGGAGCAGAGGGACCGGTGAATATGCAGTAATCAGATGTCACAGGAGCAGAGACAGGGACGTTTGCCTGGAGAAGGTCACTCAGACAGGACGTAGTGAGGCACACATGGGGGTAAAAATTCACTTGGTTGCGCCACCCGTTAGCGCCTTAAGAGGGCGCTAATGGGGCGCAAAGCCGCTAACGCCCGGGCGCAGCGATGTTTGCGCCGCTCGAGAACTTAACTTGAGATTGTGCGGCGGCGCTAAAACTTACCGCTGCGACCACCTGCGCGCGCAGATTGTGACGTCATTCCATGGTGCAACGCCCTTGGGGCGCCCCGGAGCGGAAATTGAGTGGCGCCCCCTGCCTTACCGCCTGGCGCTTCCAACGACCAGAAGACTGGAACGCTATCAATCGCTGTGGGGCTGGGGGGGGCGCTATTTAAAGGGGGCCTCTTCCTGTCTTTTATTGTTGGTGGCATTTTTGAACTACGCATTCTGAGAGAGAGAGGGAGAGACTTCTGGAGAGATTCAACGTTGTGTGAAGGAGTTTTGGGTACTGAGCAGCACTTTGCAGGTTCATTTTGATTTGCCATTCCTTGTATCGATTTAGCAGAGACCGTGGGAGCTGCACTCTGAGCTCTTTGCTTGGTGCTCTCCATTGTTCTTTCCAGCACATTTGATGTGCAAGTCTCTCCAGGCCGAGATTCAAGGCAGCAATGAACAGGATGTGGATGGAAAGCAAGATTAACCATCCCCTTTAAGAACTGGCCCGTGCCATTGTGTGTGTGTTCCATTGCTGACTGACATTACATGAGCTTCGCCAGCGCTCCGAGTTAGCGCCTCACTGCTCGGCCTTTGCGCCTTAAGAGAGGTGTGCAGCGCCTGCTTTAGCGCTCCACTCACCTCCCGGGGCGGTAAAAGTGAAGTTTCCCGTCAGTGCCGATAATTAGCGCCAGGCGCTAATATTTGCGTCCGGACGATATTTGCGCCCCAAATGGGGCGCGACCTAATTTCTACCCCATGGAGTTTGAAGATGACAGCAACAGGAGGAAGGGGACTTAAGCTTTTACGTGTGTCGTCAGAGTGTCGTTTTTGGATGACTGTAGGAGAGATAAAATAGGTTAACCATATATTCAGAACTTGGCTTATGAAATACAGCTAAATAAGAAATGGTTATTTTATCAATTGTTTTGATGCCAAGCCAGTATTTTACCTTCTGTGTGTCCACGCCTGCCTGTAACATTTGTATGTAACCCTTTTTTTGTGAGACCTGTTAAGTTTTTAATATAAATTTTCCTATTAAATGGGAGAGTCTGTGCTGGAAACACCCTGTAATTGCATCATCTGGCCGTCAGGTGGCATTTCCCCACAAATCACAGACTCCTTCGGCATTGCCACAGATTGGCCGTATATTCAGTACTGCAAAGCGGAACGCAACCTTCTGTGGATGCCTGTTGCTCTGATGTAATTGTGAGCTGCAGTCGTTTATTACATTTTGTTTCTGGGATGCCTGTGTTAATGGAGACTCAGTTTCAGCTGCCCAGCTAGAGAGAGCGCTTTGTTTTAAGTTCTCTGCTGACTAGCAGAGTTGGGGCCGTTCTGGAACTTTTGACAGGTTCCACAGTGCACGAAATGTGCTTATGTTTTCAAGCCGATGTTCAGAGAGAGACTTGGTGGTGTCTTTATTATTTTTATGTATTGAGGAGAGTAGAGAAAAGTATAATTTTCTGTTTTACACTGTTTACTTGTTTCATCTACATAAAACCATTTGTTTGTTCAGAGACTGAGTTTGTGCATATTCACTCTGCCTTACAAAGGGAGGAGTTGCAGATGGCAACATGTGATACATTCCCACAGCTTTTGTAAAAAGTGAGGCTTCTCCATTTCAATTCCTTCATCTTGCTCTTGTTTATCTAGAGAAAGGTGCACTCCAGGTCGTAGGGTAAGGGAGGGCCTACTGATGCTGAATCTGAGAAAAGATCGAGAGTAAAAACCCCAAAATGTGACATTTTGTAACATAAAACAGGTTATATTTCACAATATAATGATTAGGCTGAATTATAAAGTTGAAGGCCTCAGCTTCTACCAAACGCCTTGGCTTGGACTTGATATTTTTGTCTTGGGCTATGACTCCATTAGCTGAAGTCAGATCCTGCAGTCTGATCATGTGCAGGAAACAATGTGCAGGAAACAATGCCGCAGGAAAATCAACGCTGGAGCACTCAAAGACCCCGCTAAGAAAGCCCTATTCAGCCTGCGCCTCACAAACAACCTGATGACTCCCAGTGATGCAGAGACACAGAGTGCCCACAGCGCCTGGTCTACACTCAAGGCCTCCATAATCAGCACCTGTGAAGAGACGCTCGGTCACTCGACCAGGAAACACCAAGACTGGTTCGATGAGAACGACCAGGAGATCCAGGAGCTAATAAGCCTCAAGCGCAAGGCATTCCTGATCTGGAAACAGCAACAGAACTCGAGAGCAAGAAAGCAGCTCTACAGACGCCTGAAGGCCGAGGTCCAACAAAAAACTCGCGACCTAAAGAACAGATGGTGGGTGGAGAAAGCGCAGGAGATCCAGCAGCTAGCCGACAACCACGACGTGCGTGGATTCTTTAGCGCGGTCAAGACCATCTACGGCCCAAGCACCCAAGGCCCTACCACACTGCGGGCCAAGAACGGAGAGGTACTCATCAAGGACAGAGAGGCAGTCAGTGCCTGCTGGAAGGAGCACTTCGAAAAGCTCCTTAACCGAGACTCTGTCTTCGACGCGAGTGTCCTCAACTCCATCCCGCAGCATGCTACCCGCCACCATCTCAGCACAACCCCAGCCCGGCATGAGGTTGAAAAGGCCATCCGACAACTGAAGAACAACAAGGCCTCAGGAGCAGATGGAATCCCCGCCGAGGCACTAAAGCATGGCGGAGAAGCACTACTGGCGCAAATTCATGAACTAATTTCTCTTATCTGGAAGGAGGAGAGCATGCCAGGGGATCTCAGAGACGGCGTAATTGTGACCATCTTCAAGAAAGGTGACAAGTCTGATTGCGGTAATTACAGAGGAGTTTCCCTGCTGTCTGCCACAGGGAAAGTCATCACAAGAATCCTCCTCAATCGCCTTCTCCCAGTGGCCGAAGAGCTCCTCCCAGAGTCGCAATGCGGATTCCGCCCACTAAGGGGCACAATGGACATGATCTTCACCGCACGTCAATTACAAGAGAAATGCAGGGAACAGCACCAACCGCTGTACATGGCCTTCTTTGATCTCACAAAGGCCTTTGACACTGTCAACCGTGAGGGATTATGGAGTGTCCTCCTCAAATTTGGCTGCCCTCAAAAGTTTGTCATCATCCTCCGCCTGCTTAACGACGACATGCAAGCCGTGATCCTGGCCAACGGATCCACCACAGACCCAATTCACGTACGGACCGGGGTCAAGCAAGGCTGTGTCATCGCACCAACGCTCTTCTCGATCTTCCTTGCTGCAATGCTCCATCTCACCCTCAGTAAGCTCCCCACTGGAGTGGAGCTAATTTACAGAACAAACGGGAAACTGTTCAACCTCCGTCGCCTCCAGTCAGATCCAAGGTCATCCCATTCTCTGTCGTCGAATTACAGTATGCAGACGACGCTTGCGTCTGCGCTCACTCGGAGGTCGAACTCCAAACCATCATCAACACCTTCACCGAAGCGTACGAGAGCATGGGCCTTACACTAAACATCCGTAAGACAAAGATCCTCTACCAACCTGCTCCCGCCACACAGTACTGCCCCCCGATTATCAAAATCCACGACAAGGCCTTGGACAACGTGGACCACTTTCCATACCTCGGGAGCCTACTGTCAACAAGGGTAGACGTCGATGACGAAGTCCAACACCACCTTCAGTGTGCCAGTGCAGCCTTCGGTCGCCTGAGGAAGAGCGTGTTTGAAGACCAGGACCTCAGACCCGGCACTAAGCTCATGGTCTACAGAGCAGTAGTAATACCCGCTCTCCTGTATGCCTCAGAGACATGGACCATGTACAGCAGGCACCTCAAAGCACGAGAGGTACCACCAACACTGCCTCCGTAAGATCCTGCAAATCCATCGGCAGGATAGGCGCACCAACGTCAGTGTTCTCGCTCAGGCCAACATCCCCAGCATCGAAGCTTTGACTACGCTTGATCAGCTCCAATGGACGGGTCACATTGTCCGCATGCCCGATACGAGACTCCCAAAACAAGCGCACTACTCGGAGCTCCGGCACGGCAAGAGAGCCCCAGGTGGGCAGAGTAAACGCTTCAATGACACCCTCAAAGCCTCCTTGAAAAAGTGTAACATCCCCACCGACACCTGGGAATCCCTGGCCCAAGACCGCACAAAGTGGAGGAGAAGCATTCGGGAAGGCGCCGAACACCTTGAGTCTCTTCGCCGGGAGCAAATGGAAGCCAAGCGCAAACAGTGGAAGGAGCGCACGTCAACCCAAGCACCCCACCCACCCGCCCCTTCAACCACCATCTGCCCCACCTGTGACAGAGACCGTAGGTTCCACATTGGACTCATCAGTTACCTGAGAACTCATTTTTAATGTGGAAGCAAGTTATCCTCAGTTCCGAGGGACTGCCGAAGAAGAAGAGTGTTCACAATGTCCCAGAATGTATTATTAGCATTCAGTAAGCCCAACTGATACAATGCTTTTCTTCCTTCTCCAATGGTATTTGTTTGTTTTTCAAAATTATTTGAAGAAAAAGAAGAGAACAGGTAAAGCTTATATTAAGTGTTTTTTAAAATAGGTGTGTGAGAGAGAATAAAACACAGATCCACTTTAAATATGATGGGCTGTACAGATTACACATCTGTTGCAGCTTTTGTTTATGTTCAAAAATTTATTTGAAAACCTACTCAAAATCATCCAGTTTGTATTTAAATCATTTTCAATAAACATAAAATGAAATACTTTGACACAGAAAAACACCATTTATTTGAAAACCTACTCAAAATCATCCAGTTTGTATTTAAATCATTTTCAATAAACATAAAATGAAATACTTTGACACTGAAAAAGTTAATGGTGTTTTTCTGTGTCAAAGTATTTCATTTTATGTTTATTGAAAATGATTTAAATACAAACTGGATGATTTTGAGTAGGTTTTCAAATAAATTTTTAAATGAAAGCTATTCCTTTTTACTACTGAAAGCGTGTCAAGCTGAGAGACACAGAGTGAGTGTCGCAAACAGAGACAGTGGGGGGAATTTTTCAGGGGGTCAGCGGACATCTCACAGCTGTTCACCTTCCAAGCTCAGAAGTTGTTGCTTACTGCATTTGCAAGACAGATTGGGCTTTATGCAGGTTGCAAATGTTTGGAGCAAACTCTCTATCCAGTGTCACCTCATTGGAACAACCTCTCTCACCATTGACAGATCGCTTCTGTCATCTCAAGTTCACCTGCCATCTATTACATCAGCATCGCTGCCCTTGAAACTATCTCACCTTGGTCTTCAGAACCCACCACGATCAGCCCCAACACCAGCAGCACCAGGCACATCAGCAGCACCAATAACAACACCAACCTTCTCCGCAATCAACTGATGCTGCACAGGACATCAGTACCCGACCACATTGTTGCCCAGGACGCCAGGGAAGGCCTCACCATGGCCAGATTTACTTCACTTGACGCTGTACACCCTGGCTGCCACATGATGCACCAGGTTGGCTCCACCCCACACCAACACCATAAAGCATCCCTACAATGCCCAAGCCATTCCTTTCATACTCATCACCATTGCAGGGGGTACCGTTATGTCTCACCATTCACTACAACTTACTAAGCCACTTCCAAAGGTGCACACAGATCTGTCCAAGAACGCAGTGTTGAAAATAAGGTTTCAATGTTTGACAGCACATTAACAGAAACTTTACATGAACATTGGCTAAAACACCCAAGTGTCTACCCTTGTGTGTTGTTAGTTGGTATGATTGGACTCGGATGAGGGTGAGTGTGAGGGTTGGCTAGTGAGATGGGGAAGTGATAATGTGGATAAAGAGGGATGGGTGGAGGTGCAAGGTAAGCTGGTGTGAGTAAGGATGTGCAGGAGTAGGTTAGGGATGGAAGAGTGATGGGGATGTGATGAGTGGCACAGCAGGATGAGGTTGAGTGTGGCTTTGCAGTAACGTTTGTGATCTACTGAGATAAGTGAAAGGTTTGCGCCACTGCAGCCTGGTCCTCCTGACAACATCCCTGCTTGTGTCCTCCTGTGCAATGTGCAACCAGGCTGCGTTGGTCTCCTGGGGAGGTCTCTTCCGCCCATTGGAAGGGAAGAGAACCTCCCTGTGTGCTGTGACTCCCTCCATAAGCATATGGAGGGAGTCATGGGACAGCCTGGGTGCAGCCATGCACCTCTGTGCTGTGCTTGTCAGTGTTTGCAGCACCTCAATGCTGTAGAACACTGACAGCACAACTGTCAAAATCAATTTGCGCATGGTCCCTTTAAGGAAACTGGCTGATGACGCGTCATCAAATGACGTCATCAGACTCGCTTCCTTCAATTGGCCGGCAAACGCACTGGGCGGGCTTAACAAGCCCAATCAACATAAAATCATTCCACACAACGGGCTGCAGCCAGCAGCGGGGTCAGGACCCGCCACTGACGTCGCCCGCTACGGACCCGTCGAGGTAGGGGAAATCGCGACAAGTGTCTTTCCTCAATCTATTTTCAATACTTTTTCCCCCCCAATAAAGAACAGATGAGTTGAATTCTGAAAGCTTTTCAGGCAAACAGAAAGTCGTTGATTGCTATCACCTGTGTTTTGTTGGTAGAAAATGGAAACATTCTACTATTGACAGCTGTGAAAGAGACACAGAGAGAGAGATACAGCCACTGGTCCAGGGACTAATTACAAAACACTGAGCTCAATGTTTGCAATGATCGCTTAGAAACTTACAAACCAGTGCCAGAAAACTCGCGGACCCTCCCCTGTGCTGACAGGCCCATACTGTTCTTCACTGCCCAAACTCCACCCGCACCCCAGTTCTGCCAACTCCCAAAGCTATCCCTCCAATGCTACTAAAGCCCAGGATTTCCTCCTCTGCTGCTGAACATCATCTCCCTCTCTACTTACCTCCAACTGGTACATCTTGCGTACCATCTTATGGTGCTGAATCTTGCTTGAAAAATAACGGTGTGTTAATGAAGTGCACTGTAATTAATGCGTAAATCGGCCAGCAAGGTCAGACAAAGAAGAGATATGTCGTGAGTTGAGAATCTCTGGAACTTGCTGGTCGCTTTACGCCACTTGCTATTTGCTTCGCGCAAATGGCATCTCGCCCTTAGCCTCACCATTATTTTTAAGAACTTGCCACATTAATTGCCCATTAAATGCGCCACAAAAAGATAGGGCTGGAACTTAACAGCGGAAGTACCTTTTTAACAACCTGATAATTGTTAATGCAATGACAATGAACCTTTTTGGCCCAGAAATGTAATAATTTAAATTGTGGAGTCTCATTCCTGCATGTAGTAAATTGTTTGAGATTTTAAAAATGTCAAATTTTTAATTTTTTCTTACTTTTCTTTTCTCTCCTCTTTTTCTCTCTCAATCCAATCTTTCTTTTCCTCTCTCCATTTCTCTTTCTGTACCTGATTTGAATCTAATTCACCATCCTTCTCCGTCATTCCTCTGTTTCTTTCTCAATCCTTAAATCACATTGGTTGAGGAGATAGACCGTTGGTCCTGTATTCCACTGAGGTCCCAGATGCCCCGTTGCCCTCACCTTTCAGCTCGTACCTCCAGCAAGTTACGGTGCAAAACAATTGCGAGCTGAAGGGTGAGGGAAAAAGTCTAACTAACGGCGTACGCCGTGAGATGCCCTGCTCCAGCAAGATCTTGCCCAATGTGTCTCCTCAGATTTTAAAAATGGTAAGGGACTAGAATTTCCTATTTTATTTGTTCTTGGGCAAAACTGCCATCTTTGGATCATTTTTGGCCCCATGCCCAGTGCAACTTAGTAAAAGCATCCATCAATGGGAAGGGAATTGAACACTGTGGAGGGAATTTTTTTGTTTTAATTTTAAAACAACACAGGCATTGAAGAATGACAGGACTGATAAAAGGGGAAGAATGGATGTTGTAAAAGAGCTGGACAGATGACGAGTATATCTTTCCCCAGAGGATGCATGATTAGACCACACTACTGCATAAACATTAAGCAAGGAGTACAATTACTCCCTGCAGACTGCTCTACTGATATTCTTGTTTGTTTTCCTGAAACTAAAACATTCCTCTTTCTTTTAACCATTTATTCTTATATTGCTTCTTGTCATAAACAGGTGCAAAGACAGAAGCTTTAACCATTTATACTTCAATGCAGCAAGTGCTACTGTGTTCTAATGTTCAAACCTTCTCGTTTACATACTTTCACTGGCTGACATTAAGCTAAACAGAGATGGTTTTTTTCACTCCAATTTTCCCCTTTCCTCTTCTGCAGACTCAGGTTGGGGTCATGGGCACCAGTAGCCTTCCAGTACCTACTAGTGACCAGTCCTTATTTGGGAACCTAAAGGGTAGTTGCTACCAAGCTATTCGACTGTGGAGTATATCACAGCTGAGCCCAATGTGGTCTTTACACACTCACACGCGTGTGTGCATACACGCACGCACACACTTTTAAAGTTTATGGTTTTCCATACAGACTGCATTTGACACATTAGACCCCCTGTGACCCCACCTCATTGTCTTAGCTGTATTTTGCTATGTCTTTGATATAATGCCTTCCTGACCTGATTGTTTCTCTGCCGAGGTGTGATAAAAGGCAGTCAGAAAGATTAACTGTAGTCGTCTGACATTGTACGCTACACAGGCATTGTTCTCTGTCTATATATGCTTTGCCGATTCGTATTCCTTCACTTCACCTGACGAAGGGGCAGCAGCTCCGAAAGCTTGTGATTTCAAATAAAACTGTTGGACTATAACCTGGTGTTGTGCGACTTCTCACTTTTGTCCACCCCAGTCCAACACCGGCATCTCCGCATCATGGACACTTTCTACTTGACAGTGGTCAGTAGGTAGCAATAAGGGCTGGGAACTGTGGCTGTTTTACTCCCTCACTATCCCCCCCCCCCCCCCAAATGCAGTGCTCAAGCTGTGACCTAGGCAGAGCCTCAGCACTGACCGAGGACACAGCTTGGGGCCTTTTGGCTTGTACTAGTTAATATGTCAGTATCCAAGTGTGTGAGCTCTGGGTAGTCTGCAGGATTGAGTGGATGAACACCAGACCAGTAATAAAGAAGGTCATTTTGAGGTTTTTTTTCACCAAAGTAACCCAGAAAGGTGATACGAAATTACCTTTCCTTTTGAGAAAGCAAGATTATCGATGTGGAGATTTGTAAAACAAAATCTCAGTCCCCTCAACAATAACTTGGTGCAATAACATTCTACTCAGCCCAGATACAAGATCTTGACTTTGTTTCGATAGTATAAAACGGGCGATAGTGAGCTGGCAGCCCGTTTTACATCGCTCCCAACTTTTATTTCCCTTGGACAGTAACACATGGAAAAAAAATCGGGAGAGATATAAAACGATCTGCCGACTCGCTATCGCCCGTTTTACACCATCGCACAAAGCCAAAAATCTACCCCATGGAGTTCACCACAGAAAACTTCTGTTTCAAAACATTCGCGCCCTTTCTGTCTGCCGTGGCTCAGTGGGTAGCACTCTCGCCTCTGAGTCAAAAGGTTGTGGGTTCAAGTCTCACTCCATGAGACTTGAGCAAATAATCTAGGCCGACACTCCATTGCAGTACTGAGAGAGTGCTGCACTGTTGGAGGTGCTGTCTTTTGGATGAGACGTTAAACCGAGGCTCTGTCTGCTCTCTCAGGTGGATGTAAAATATCCCATGGCACTATTCAAAGAGCAGGGGAGTTAGCCCTGGTGTCCTGGCCAATACTTAACCCCTCAACTAACAGCACTAAAAACAGATTATCTGGTCATTGTCACATTGCTGTGTGTGAGATGTTGCTGTGCACAAATTTCCTATGTTACAACAGAGACTACACTTCAAAAGCACCTCATTGGCTGTAAAGTGCTTTGGGACATCCTGAGGTTGTGAAAGGCGCTATATATATGCAAGTCTTGCTTTCCTTTATTTTAAGGTGTCCGCTCTGTGGAGTGGCCGTAACTGTAGGTTTCACTATACTCATGAAATCTTGTCACAGGAGAACTCATGTGGCCGTGGTTCTGCGGATAGACTGTGTGTAATCACGGCATACCTCGAGACTGAACACTGTGAAATTCCACAATTCAGCAATATTTCCGGATGAGGTAGCAACATTGTGACTGAACATGTGGAGGTAACACATAACCGGCTAGGTCAATAAACAGATCATTAAAGCGGATGACATTTATGCCTTTATACTCGCAGCTAAATTATTTATGACAGTATTCTTGGTCTTGTTGCAGGTACAATATGGGTCTATGCAACTTTGCAGTGTTGAAGATGCTGCGTAAAACCTACCTCTTTGGCCAAGTGTTTGGTCACCTGTCCTAATATCTCACTACTTGGCCCAGGGTCAATTTTTGGCTGATTATGCACTTGTGAAGCACCTTGGGACATTTCACTGTGTTAAAGGCGCTATATAAATGCGAGTTGTTGTTGTTGGTTGTTACATACCTCTCTGGTTTAAATTTCTCCGGCTCTGGCCAGTATTCGGGGTCATAGTGAAGGACACCGACGGGAACTTCTATAGTCATCCCCGCTGGAATTAACTGCCCGTTCACCAAACAGTCCTTTCCACACAAGCGGGCAAACCTGCAACAGACCAACACAAACGCTGGTTAGTTCATCTCCGGTCTTTACAAATAAAGACAACGCATACAATAACCTTAGTCAATCGTGGCCTTCTCCCTCCACGGCTCCCTCCCAGGAGGACAAACCCTAATGGCTTCCAGCTCTTGTCATCTTGCCCAGTTTTCTCCTCTCCTTTCCTGAAGGCACTGAAGCCTGGCATGGGTACATGGGCACCAGATGCCCTCTATTCACACACAGGCACTTTCTAACAGAGGTTACGGGATAGCAATCAGGATTGCTGGCTGATTTTTTTTCCTCATCTCCACTTCCTTAAGGCAAGGGGCACTGAGGCTGAGATCAGCTCAACTCTGCACAGGCCAGGAATCGGGCCTGGTCGTTCTTGGTCCATGTGGTTTTGTACTACATTGGTTGGTGCTAATGGGCTATCGTAGACAAGCCTTTCAATCTTTAACCATACTGTTATGAGGGGCTTTAGTTATGTGAAGAGACTAGAGAAGCTGGGATTGTTCTCCTTAGAGCAGAGAAGGTTAAGGGGAGATTTAAGAGAGGTGTTCAAAATTAAGAGGGGTTTTGATAGAGTAAATAAGGAGAAACTGTTTCCACTGGCAGTAGGGTCGGTAATCAGAGGACACAGATTTAAGATCATTGGCAAAAGAATACAGGGGAGATGAAGAGAATTATTCTATGATTCTTAGGCTAGTGCTTGTCTGCTAAAAGGTTCGCCATTTGCTTTGTACTCAAAAAAAATGAAGCAACTTCCTTCTTGAATGAAGTAAGGACAGGACTGGGCTCAGCTGTGATGCCCAGGGGGAGGGCAATGGAAAGGGAAGGGTTTATACGAGGAAGATGTCATCAAAACTGCTTAAAGGTAAGTTCCCAACCTGCAGGTTACAGAGCTTTAAAAAATCAACAGTGCGGTGTACCATGTGATGTCCTCAACTATAATAATTCCTTTAGGATTGAACTTTGGTTTATTATTCACTATGGCAACAAAGCTGGGATCTTACTGATATACTTGTTTCAGCCACTCACTGCCCTAACCAGCCAAGTCATCGGGCAGTACAAAGCCCAATGGAAAGGTTTGTAATTTCAAACAAAACCCCTTTCTCACTCCAATCTGTTAACGCTTTGTGAACCGTTTTTTTTTTACCTGACTCCAGGTGGGTACATGCGTAGAGACTCTGAGATTACCATGTCCAGATATGGTAACTTCTGCACGTTGTTATAATCAGGGGAGGTCTGAAAGATTACAATGGTGAGTTAATGGACAACAGATATTCTCTTGGGTTCAGTGTCTTCCGTAAACGAATCCCATATCCATAGAAACATAGAACAGTACAGCACAGTACAGGCCCTTCGGCCCTCGATGTTGTGCCGAGCATTGTCCGAGACCAAGATCAAGCTATCACACTCCCTATCACTCTGGTGTGCTCCATGTGCTTATCCAATAACCGCTTGAAAGTTCCTAAAGTGTCCGACTCCACTATCACAGCAGGCAGTCCATTCCACACCCCAACCACTCTCTGAGTAAAGAATCTACCTCGGACATCCCTTCTATATCTCCCCCCATGCACCTTATAGTTATGCCCCCTTGTAACAGCTGCCTCTACCCGAGGAAATAGTCTCTGAACATCCACTCTATCTATCCCCCTCATCATCTTATAAACCTCTATTAAGTCGCCTCTCATCCTCCTCCGCTCTAAAGAGAAAAGCCCCAACTCCCTCAATCTTTCCTCATAAGACCTCCCCCCCAAACCAGGCAGCATCCTGGTAAATCTCCTTTGCACTCTTTCCAATGCTTCCACATCCTTCCTATAGTGAGGTGACCAGAACTGCACACAATATTCCAAATGTGGTCTCACCAAGGTCCTGTACAGTTGCAGCATAACCTCACGGTTCTTAAACTCAAACCCTCTGTTAATAAACGCCAACACACCATAGGCCTTCTTTACTGCTCTATCCACTTGAGTGGCAACCTTCAGAGATCTGTGGATATGAACCCCCAGATCCCTCTGCTCCTCCACGTTCCTCAGAACCCTGCCGTTGACCCTGTAATCCTTATTCAAATTTGCCCTACCAAAATGAATCACCTCGCACTTATCAGGGTTAAATTCATCTGCCATTTTTCGGCCCAGCTCTGCATCCTATCAATGTCTCTTTGCAGCCTACAACAGCCCTCCACCTCATCCACTGCTCCACCAATCTTGGTGTCATCAGCAAATTTACTGATCCACCCTTCAGTCCCCTCCTCCAAGTCATTGATAAAAATCACAAACAGCAGAGGACCCAGCACCGACCCCTGTGGCACACCGCTGGTAACTGGTCTCCAGTCCGAAAATGTTCCATCCACCACCACCCTCTGCCTTCTATGAGATAGCCAGTTACTTATCCAATCGGCCAAATTTCCCTCTATCCCACAACTCCTTACTTTCTTCATGAGCCGACCATGGGGAACCTTATCAAACGCCTTACTAAAATCCATGTATACGACATCAACTGCTCTACCTTCATCTACACACTTAGTTACCTCCTCAAAGAATTCAATCAAATTTGTTAGGCAAGACTTATCCTTCACGAATCCGTGTTGACTATCCCTGATTAAGTTGCCCCTTTCCAAATGGTCATAAATCCTATCCCTCAGGACCTTTTCCATTATCTTACCAACCACCGAAGTAAGACTAACCGGCCTATAATTACCAGGGTCATTCCTATTTCCTTTCTTGAAGAGAGGAACAACATTCGCCACTCTCCAGTCCTCTGGCACCATTCCCGTGGACAGTGAGGACCCAAAGATCAAAGCCAGAGGCTCTGCAATCTCCTCCCTTGCCTCCCAAAGAATCCTAGGATATATCCCATCTGGCCCAGGGGACTTATCGACCCTCAGGTTCTTCAAAATTGCTAAAACATCTTCCCTCAGAACATCTACCACCTCCAGCCTATCCACCTTTATCACACTCTCATCCTCAAGAACATGGCCCCTCTCCTCGGTGAACACTGACGAAAAGTATTCATTCATCACCTCTCCTATCTCTTCTGACTCCATGCACAAGTTCCCACTACTGTCCTTGACCGGCCCTACCCTCACCCTGGTCATTCTTTTATTTCTCACATAAGAGTAAAAAGCCTTGGGGTTTTCCTTGATCCGACCCGCCAAGGACTTCTCATGCCCCCTCCTAGCTCTCCTAAGCTCTTTTTTTAGCTCATTCCTTGCTACCTTGTACCCCTCAATCGACCCAACTGAACCTTGTTTTCTCATCCTTACATACGCTTCCTTTTTCCTCTTGACTAGACATTCAACCTCTTTTGTGAACCATGGTTCTCTCACTCGGCCATTTCCTCCCTGCCTGACAGGGACATACCTATCAAGGACACGCAGTAATTGCTCCATGAAAAAGCTCCACTTTTCGTTTGTGCCTTTCCCTGATAGTTTCTGTTCCCATCTTATACTCCCTAATTCTTGCCTAATCGCATCATAATTACCCCTCCCCCAATTATAAACCGTGCCACTGCAATCAATTCACCTTTACTGCCCAAAATCTAGTCATATGATAGTGTGACCTGGGGATGTAACAAGGGCAGTCCTCATTCTGTTAACTGGCTACTGTAATCTCGCATTATCCTCACACTGATTTCTCACATCTTCCAGGGGGTAGACTGATGAACACTCCAGTGAGAGGAGGCCAATTATAAACCTGCAGGCTGATTTATTTTACAAATAATATGGAAACTAACAGTATAGTGTTCACAGTGAGTTTAAACTTACTTCGTAATGCTCTTTGTGACATAGAAAGTAGTAAAGGACGTTACGTTATTCCTCTTCGAAGGCAAAACTCAGACTAGCAATTCTCTAAAACAAGTTGGCATCAAATTTAAGATGAGAGTTCTTGCCCGCTGTGTCTGTCTTCCATTCCAGACTTCTCCTTACTGTGTGTCACCTTGTCCTAAAGACTTGGGGCTGGATTTTGATACTGGGGCGGGTTGGGGTCGTGTCATCCGCATTTCGTGTTATCCACCCGACTGCAATTGGATGTGGGAGATTGATGCAATTTTCACTTAATTGGGCAATTGAGTTCCAGCATGTGGGAACCCATGAACTAATTAGTGGTTTCAGTCTGAAAGTCGCCTCTGATGATGTCATCATTGCGGCAGCATTGCAGGTCAGGTCAGAGACTGCCTGGCTTTTGGTGTGAGAGGACCTGGATGCAAAATGAGCAGCAGCTCTAAGGACAGAGAGAGAGAGAGAGAGAATTTTTTTTGCATCCAGGTCCTCTCACAGCAAAGGCCAGGCAGTCTCTGAAGACATTCAATTCAGCAGCATCAGAGGCGACTTTCAGACCTAATACTACTACTACCTTCATCACATCTCTGTTGTAATAGTGGACCTGCAGCTGAAAGTCAGCTATCCACTTGTGCTCCCGCCAGGTTTCACTGGCGTGTTTCACATCAGGCGTGCTTCACGTCGGAAAAGGGTTAAACTAGCTAAAACGTTTCAAAATGGCATTGCAAAGCCAATTTAGGGCTTGTTAAGGGCTTTAATGGCCTCTCCCGCCTCTTGGAGGCGGGACGGAGTCGGGAACACCGCACACGATTTTATCAAAATTGCGTGGAGGCGGGTTGGAGGCGGGATGTGGTCCGGACCCCCGAATCTGCAACTTTAACCCCCCACACGCCTCCAAACCCGACTCCACGGGTCATTGAAAATCCAGCCCTTGGCATCTGAACCTCCCCCAGCCCCCTGTGTCCTTGGCTAGTTCAGCTACCAATCAAATCAGAGACCCCCAAGGTACCAAGGTCGTGGCAAAAACATGGGAACGTCGAGGATTCCTGCTGAGCTCAAATGAGCGAGGCCTTTCCAACATATTATACCCAAATTTGTCTCTGGAATGTGTTAGTGAGCCTAATTGTCTCAACCTGATGTGGTATGCGAGAACCACCAATTTGAGTAGACGTTTTGACTGGCTCTATTTCACTTTTCCAGAATACATGTGTTCTGAGAATGTAATCCTTTGTGAGCCAAATTAAACTTGATTACAACTGCTTCATATAAATTACCCCAAATTCCTCCTAGGTTAAATCGGCAAAAATCTTGAAACATGGTATCATTAATCCACGAGAACCTACAGTCAATACAAATTGAGACAGTCAATGTCTAAGCCTGAGCCTCTGATAAGTTATTCAAACAAAACTCTACTCTCCCCTTATGGCCTGGTTGTAAGGACATTACCTGGTGTAGTACTAATCCAGACAGATTGGAAACTGCCCCGTTTAATAGCTCATTTGTGGTGTGTTATCTAATCTCAGCTGCGGAAAATGCTGGGCTGGTACAATTTGGTTTTTGCCCGTGAGCTGAGGGGGAGATTGGAATTCTGCCCGGGGTCCTTCTCCTGATCACTATCCAACAATTCCTCCTGCAAAGTGCATGCGTTTAAACACTGAGTGAGGATAGAACTGGGCCTGGCTGTGATGCCCCTCACGGTCAAACAGTCGGCAGGCCTTCGCACAGTAAGAATGGTCAAGTGGGTCCGATTGCCTTCTGGAGTCGGGGAGGGACTTCCCAGAATTTTGCCTCAGATTGGCCACAATTGTTTTATTCCCTGTTGTTTTGCCTCCTCTAGGAGTTAATGTTACTGGCAGTTAGGGAAGGTGGGGCATTGTCTTATGGAGAGGATGCGCATTAGATCAGATTTCTTTCAGAAAATAATATTTTGGGCTACAGTATATGAGTAATTTGAGACATGATGCGATAGGTGTAGCACGCTTGGGCGGAACAGGTGGCTTTGGACCTGTGGTTCCCATAGCTCTTGTCTGTTGTGGACTAATTGATAGAGATTGTTGCCATGATTAGTCAATAACTCCATTATCATTGTATCAGGCGGCTACCAGGATGGTGGAAGGGGAACTAGACGGACCGTGGTCTTTTTTCACCTAGCAATTCCTATGTTCCTAATGGGCCTCACGGCCTTTTCTCACTTACTGTTAGTATGCATGAATCTGGACCCCAAGCAGCTAGCCTACCCCATCTCGCACTTGGCACGGTCCCACACCTAGGCTTTTACTGCTCAATGAAAGGTATTTATAAAATTGCTGGGGGAAAAAAAAGGAATCTTGTTGTAAGATAAGCATTTCAGCGATGTGTTGAGTTACAGCCTGAGACCATCATTTATGGCCCAAATCTCTTTCAAACCATTTATCTTCATCAGGTCACTTAGACTTGGAAAGGCAGCTTCCTATAAGTCCATTTTCAGAAGGCTAAGATATTGTAATTTAAAAGTTCCTTCTCAGCAAATCAAGAGTTTGCACTTATTTTTCAAACCACGATTATATTATCATTTAACAGTTGCCTTTTGGTGTCTCTCTTTTCTGGTGCGATCGGAGCATTTTTTCCAATCAGGACTCGGTGCTGAACCACACAGCAAATCAAACCAAGGTGCTGATGATTGACTTAGCACAATATATTATCTGGAAACATTTATTACTCCAATGGCAGGACTAATGGAAGCTGACTGGTGCTGAAAATGGGAGGGGTTTTAAACAAGAAAAGGACATCATCCTAGGGCTCGAGAGAGAAACTGAGCACCGGGATGCTAGGAACTGTTCTATTAAAGGAAGAGACGCACTGACTCCGATCCTGCACTGGCACGCTGGGATATGCTTGATTTACGATATGTGGAGACGGTACAAGTGGAAAAGGCTTCATGTGCTGGTCAAAGTGTTGAGTGTGGGCAATGAATACAAAAAAAACAGCTGAAGACCAGGGACTGAACCAATTAAAACGGAAATAGACCCCTCTGTAGGTCACAGTATAAACACACCAGGTGAGATCCTCGATGTTGTTTTGCGCACTCCAATTGAGCATTGATAGAAGTAGTGATTCAAGGACAGCAGATGCACGTCAATAAATGCTCCCAGTGCCTTCTGAATCAAGTTGCTGGATGATCAGATTTAAATATCATTGATAATGCGCACTGTAATTGGAACTTTTTTAATGTAGTCACTATATTTATGGTCTGGTTTCTCATTATTGTCCTTTAGATGAAAAGATTGATCCAAGTTTCATATGTTGAAATAAATAGCCTAACAGGGACATCGTCAAAGAATGGATTAACCACTGGCCTTTCACCTCCTCCAACTGGATTCAAAATTCTGTCAGATTCATTGGATGGAAGTCTCTTTCTTACTTGCACTCTCAATTGAAATGAGTTTGGGCAGTCTCCAGCCAGTTCCTTGTGAGCATAGGGCTACAGAAGGAAGGTGGTCCTAATGTGACATACATTAGCAATCTCACTCATATAGGCAAGAAGAGCAGAAGAGAGCTAGGGGGGTAGATATGTAGATCTTTATTGGTGGGTGTGCATGTAAAGGCCGTTGAGAAGACAGGTGGGTTTCAGGGTTTATACATGGGAGCATTGAAGATAAAGCAAGAAAGTTGAATTTGTACAAGACACTGGTTAAGCCACAGTGAGTATTGTGTGCAGTTCTGGAACCTTATTATTGAAAGGATATTTGAGCTATGGAAAGGATACAGTGAAAATTCACAAGAATGCGCATTTATAGTTAGGAAAAAAGCCTCAAAAGAATTTTCTCAAGATCCAGAAAAGTGCAGAGCCCCGGATACGTTGGGCCCTCATCGACTCCAGGAGTTTCCAGTTTGGCCTTCTAAGGGATGGAACCTCCACCTGCCCCCCTTATGTGGTCAATTACGCCAGAACTGGCCTGAACCCCTAAAGAAAGGGTTTTATGTTGTTGAAATAATTCTGGATCAACACCTTTACACAGGGCGCTGCATGGGATCTCTGGGGTGGGGGTTAGTGGGCTGACCATTGCCCAATGGCGGGCAGGCACCAGAGATGTGCCCGTAGTGGCGTGGGTGCCCATTGCCAACCCCCCCATGTAAGTAAGGTGCCTTCCCACTGACCTACTAAATCTGGTGGTTGCCAGGATTGCGGCCTGCAGGTTGTTGGGGCCTGGGCCTCTTTCCATTGGAACAAAGAAGGTTAAGGGGAGATTTGACAGAAGTTTTCAAGATACTGAAAGGTTTAGAGAGGGTGAATAGCAAAATATTATTTCCACAGCTTTGAAAAATTGTTTGACTTCAATTATCCTAATATAGACTGGGAAAATAACAGTGTAAAGGTCAAAGAAGGGGAGGAATTCCTGAAATGTGTACAAGAGAACTTTCTTGATCAGTATGTTTCAGGCCAATGAGGAAGGACACAGTCTCATTCCAGGGAATGAAGTAGGGCAAGTGGAGCATGTTTCAGTGGGGGAGCATTTGGGGAACAGTGATCATAATATTATCAGGTTTACAATAGTTATGAAAAAGGACAAGATAAAATCAAATGTGAAAATATTCAACTGGAGGAGGGCTAATTTCAGTGAATTGAAAAGGGATCTGGCCCAGGTGGCTTGGAATCAAAGATTGGCAGGTAAATGAGCAATGGGAGGCCTTCAAAGAGGAGATAGTTCGCATACAGACTAGACACATCCCCATGAGGGGGATAGGACAGGCATCCAAAGCTAGAGCTCTCTGGATGACTAAGGGTTAAAATTAAACAGAAAAAGAAGGCTTATGATAAAGGTCGGGTTCATAATTCAACAGAGAACCAAGCTGAATACAAAAAGTACAAGGGAGAACTGAAAAAGGAAATAAGAGGGGCAAAGAGAGTGTATGAGAATAGATTAGTGGGTAATGTAAAAGGGAACTCAAAAGTCTTTTATAAACATATTACTGTAATAGTAAAAGGGTAGTGAAAGGAAGGGTGGGGCCGATTAGGAACCAAAAAAGGAGATCTTCTTGTGGAGGCAGTGGGCATGGCTGAGGTACTAAATAAGTACTTTGTATCTGTATTCACTAAAGAGGATGCTGTCAATGTTACAGTAAAGGAAAAGGTAGTGGGGAAATTGGATAGGATAAAAATAGATAAGGAGGAGGTATTTAAAAGGTTGGCAGCGCTCAAAGTAGGAAAGTCACCGGTCTGGATGAGATGTTACCAGGTTGCTGAGGGAACATAGGGTGGAAATTGCAGAGGCTCTGGCCACAATCTTCCAATCCTCCTCAGATATGGGAGTGGTGCCAGAAGACTGGAGGATTGCAAATGTTACATCTCTGTTCAAAAAAGGGGAGAGGGATAAACCCAGCAACTACAGGCCAGTCAGCCTAACATCGGTGGTGGAACTTTTAGAGACAATAATCCAGTACAAAATTAATGGACACTTGGAAAAATATGAGTTAATAAATTAAAGCCAGCACGGATTTGTTAAAAGCAAATCATGTTTGACTAACTTGATTGAGATCTCTGATGACGTAACGGAGAGGGATGATGTGGGTAATACGGTTGATGTTGTGTATATGGACTTTCAAAAGGCGTTTCATAAAGTACCACATAATAGGCTTGTTTGCAAAATTGAAGCCCATGGGATTAAAGGGGTAGTGACTGCGTGGATATGAAATTGACTAAGGGACAGAAAGCAGAGAATAGTGGAGAGCGGTTATTTTTCAGACCGGAGGGACTTGTGCAGTGGTGGCCCCCAGGGGTTGATTTAGGACCACTGCTCTTTTTGAAATATATTAATGACCTGGACTTGAGTACACAGGGCATAATTTCAAAGTTTGCAGATGACACAAAACTTGGAAATGTACTAAACAGTGAGGAGGATAGTAACAGATTTCAGGAGGACATAGACAGACTAGTGAAATGAGCAGACACATGGCAGATGAAATTTAACGCAGAGAAGTGTGAAGTAGTGATACATTTTGGTAGGAAGAATGAGGAGAGGCAATATGAACTAAATGGTACAAAGTGGGTGCAGGAACAGAGAGACCTGCGGGTGTATGTACACAAATCTTTGAAGGTGATAGGACGAGTTGAGAATGCTGTTAAAAAGGCATACAGGATCCTTAGCTTTATAAATAGAGGAATATAGTATAAAAAGCAAGGAAGTTATGCTAAACCTTTCTAAAACACTGGTTGGGCCCCAGCTGGAGTATTGTGTCCCAATCTGGGCACCACACTTTAGGAAGAATCTCAAGGCCTTAGA
Source organism: Squalus acanthias (assembly GCA_030390025.1). Taxonomy (NCBI): domain Eukaryota; kingdom Metazoa; phylum Chordata; class Chondrichthyes; order Squaliformes; family Squalidae; genus Squalus; species Squalus acanthias. The sequence continues at coordinate 63,692,352 of CM059435.1, forward strand.
GAGGGTGCAGAGGAAATTTACTAGGATGGTATCAGGGATGAAAGACTTCAGTTACGTGGAAAGACTAGAGAAACTGTTCTCCATAGAGTAGAAAAGGTTAAGGGGAGATTTGACAGAGGTGTTCAATATCATGAAGGGTTTTGATAGAGTAAAAGAAACTATTTCCAGTGGCAGAAGGGTCGGTAACCAGAGGACACAGATTTAACGTAATTGACAAAAGAACCAGAGGCGACACGAGGAAAGAAAATTACGCAGCAAGTTATTATGATCTGGAATGCACTGCCTTGAAGTAGATTCAATAATAACTTTCAAAAGGCAATTGGATAAATACTTGAAGGGGAAAATTTTGCAGGGCTACGGGGAAAGAGCAGGAGATTGAGACCAATTGGATAGCTCTTTCAAAGAGCCGGCACAGGCACAATGGGCCGAATGGCCTTCTTCAGTGCTGTATCAATCTATGATTCTATGACTCAGGATAATCGCAAGCAGAACATCAACCTTTTTTCCACACAGAGGGCTATTAGAACATGAATAGAACAGGATATGAGGAAAGGTTAGGGACTTGGGATTTGAGTTGAAGAGCTAGCACTGGCACAGGCATGATGGGCCGAATGGTCTCCTTCTTTGCTGTTATATCCAGGATGGCAGATGTAGGAGATAGAAAAATGTCACACTGATACAGTAGGAATGAGAATATTGTTGTGACAAAGCTTTATTCGGCATCCAACTATAGCAGTGCGTGCTGCTGACACTGAGTGCCCGAACTGGAAAAAGCATTCCATTCCCCAGCACTAACATCCCTCACCTTGAAAAGAAAAATTCCTTAAAAATAAATGTTAAAAGTGATAGCTCCCCTGGTTACTTAGTGGGTCAGTGGTACTGAACAATATAGTCCAGATGGTCCTGGGTTTGATTGCCTGCTCTGCGCTGACTAGGATCATCTCAGATGGAGCAGGAGTCAGGGCACAATAATTGGTCTCAATTCTTCCTCAGACTAGAGACAGAGAAAACCATCCAGTGACTCCTGCAGGAAAGTGCGCTCGTTTGTACCACGGTTTGGGCTTGGCTGTGGTGTCCTCCATCATCAAGCAGCAAGCCGACACTCACCGTCCAGCCTCATGTACGAAGAATGGCCACTAAGGTGAGCTATTTGGAGGGCTGTAGGTGGCTGTGGAATTGTACTCCAGCAAGAAGCAGCACAGTAAGTGGAAACAACTGGGGAACGAACTGTCGGAATTGATTTACAATTTCAGAGGTTTAATTCTAGCTTAAGCTGGATGCTTTCTAATTAAGCAGCTTCCAATCCAACATTAGACGTTCAGCGTAATATCCTGTTTACGAGCTGCCAAAGATGCTCCAGCTATCAACTGGAGTAACAACTTTTGCAGCCTGTTAGATACGTCAGTGCCATGTTGATTATTATTGAGAAATCAGTGCAAGGCGTAGATCATGTTTTAAAACGTGTATACAAGTGCGCATAGACAGTCTGTTAGCTCTGTATGCATCACAAAACCGTGAATAAGGTATCAAATATCAGCCATTCTTCTGAGAGGAATTTCACTAGGGATTCAAAATGTCTTTAAAAGGAAGATATTTGGGAGGTAAACAGACTTAGCAAAATGAAACCGAGAGCAGCGGACCTGGTCGGGGACGGAGAGGAGACCAGGATATAAGGAGCGGTGGAGAGAAGGCCCAGACTCACCGAGAGCAGCGGACCTGGTCAGGGACGGAGAGGAGACCGGGATATAAGGAGCGGTGGAGAGAAGGCCCAGACTCACCGAGAGCAGCGGACCTGGTCAGGGACGGAGAGGAGACCGGGATATAAGGAGCGGCGGAGAGAAGGCCCAGACTCACCGAGAGCAGCGGACCTGGTCAGGGACGGAGAGGAGACCGGGATATAAGGAGCGGCGGAGAGAAGGCCCAGACCAGAGAGGAGAGAGAGAAAAAATTCCAGGAGTGACATCACAGAATAGCTGGTAACTGATTGGTTGGTAAAGGTCACACAATTTTTTCTCTTCAAGTTAGGGGCTGAGGTTAAATAGCTGGTTAGGGTTAAAGCAGGAGCTTGGAGATTAGTAACTGTTAATATTATATTAAATTAGTAACTGTTAATAATATATTATATTAATAATTTGAATTAGATACATCTTAGTCTTAAGTTTCTGTAAAGTTAGTTAATAGTCAAATAAATAAAAGCATGGCAGGGCAGCTCGGTCCAGCGGAATGCACATCCTGTGCCATGTGGGAACTCTAGGATGCTTCCCATGTCCTGGACAACCACATGTGCAGGAAGTGTCGTCAGCTGGAGGAGCTCAAGCTCCGGGTTTCAGTGCTTGAGCAGCAGCTGGCGTCACTGCGGTGCATCCGCGAGGCTGAGAGCTCCGTGGATAGCACGTTTCAGGAGGTGGTCACCCCGCAGCTAAGAAGTGTGCAGGCAGAGAGGGAATGGGTGACCGCCAGACAGAAGAGGAGGACCAGGCAGATAGTGCAGGAGTCCCCTGAGTGCATCTCGTTCTCCAACCAGTATTCTGTTCTGAGAACTGGTGAGGGCGATAGTTCCTCTGGAGAGTACAGCCAGAGCCAAGTCCACGGCACCACGGGTGGCTCAGCTGTATGGGGGGAGGAGGAAGATAGGGAAAGCAATAGTGGTAGGGGATTCGATAGTTAGGGGAGCAGACGTGACTCCAGAATGGTATGTTGCCTCGGTGGCATAGTGGTTAGCACTGGTGCCTCACAGCGCCAGGGACCCGGGTTCGAATCTGACCTCGGGTGACTGTCTGTGTGGAGTTTGCACATTCTCCCCGTGTCTGCGTGGGTTTCCTCCGGGTGCTCCGGTTTCCTCCCACAGTCCAAAAATGTGCGGGTTAGGTTGATTTGGCTATGATAAATTGATCCTTAGTGTTAGGGGGGGGGATTAAATATGTGGGGTTATGGGGATAGGATGGGATATGTTAGGGGCAATTAAATACGTGGGGTTACGGGGGTAGGGTGGGATATGTGTACTGTGGGGATTAAAGCAGGGACAGGGTACTGGATTTGGATGATCAGCCATGATCGTATTGAATGGTGGAGCAGGCCCGACGGGCCGAAAGGCCTACTCCTGCTCCTAGATTCTATGTTTCTATGTTTCTATGTTTCCCTGGTGTCAGGGTCAAGGATGTCACTGAGCGGCTGCAGAACATTCTGAGGGGGGAGGGTGAACAGCCAGAGGTCATGGTTCATATTGGTACCAACGACATAGGTAGAAAGAGGGATGAGGTCCTGCAGGCAGATTTTAGGGAGCTAGGAAAGAGATTAAAAAGCAGGACCTCATAGGTAGTAATCTCTGGATTACTCCCAGTGCCACGCGCGAGTGAGTCTAGAAATTGGAAGATAGAGCAGATGAATGCATGGCTGGAGAAATGGTGCAGGAGGGAGGGCTTCAGATTCCTGGGGCATTGGGGCCGGTTCTGGGGAGGTGGGACCAGTACAGGCCGGACGGGTTGCACCTCAACAGAGCCGGTACCAATATCCTCGCAGGGAGGTTTGCTAGTGCTGTTGGGGAGGGTTTAAACTAAGTTGGCAGGGGATGGGCACCAGGATGTAGCATTAGAAAGAGGAAATAAAGTGCTCAAAGGATTGAGAGAGATGGATAGCACTAAAGCAAGAAAAATAAGGTATTAGGTGGGGTCAGACTAAGAGAGAACACAGGATGGTCTAAGATAGGTTTACAGTGTATGTATGTGAATGCATGAAGCATAGTAAACAAGGTTGGTGAGCTACAGACAAATAGCCACATGGGAATATGATGTTGTGGCAATAACGGAGACCTAGCTCAAAAATGGGCAGGATTGGGTATTAAATATCCCTGGATATAAGGTGTTCAGGAAAGATAGGAGGTGGTGTGGCAGTATTGGTTAAGGAGAATGTTACAGTGCTGGAGAGAGAGGATGTCCTGGAGGGGTTGAGGACAGAATCTATATGGTTAGAGTTAAGAAATAATAGAGGTGTCATTACAATAATAGGTGTATTCTATAGACCACCAAATAGTGGGAAAAATATGGAGGAGCTTTGCAGAGAAATTACTGAGAGATGCAAGAACTATAGAGTAGTGATAATGGGGGACTTCAACTATTCTAATATAGACTGAGATAGTAATAGTGTAAAGGGCAGAGAGGAGGAAGAATCTCTGAAGTGTGTTCAGGAGAACTTTCTTGATCAGTACGTTTCCAGCCCAACGAGGAAGGAGGCATTGCTGGATCTGGTTCTGGGGAATGAGGTGGGTCAAGTGAGCAAGTGTTAGTAGGGGAACATTTAGGGAACAGTGATCATAGTATCATAAGGTTTAAATTAGCTATGGAAAAGGACAGGGAGCAATCTAGAGTAAAAATACTTAATTGGAGGAATGCAAATTTCAGTGGGATGAGAACGGATCTGGCCCGGGTAAATTGGAATCAAAGATTGGCAGACAAAACTGTAATGGAATAATGGGCTGCCTTTAAAGAGGAAATAGTTGGGGTACAGTCAAGGTACATTCCCTCTAGGGGGAAAGGTAGGGCAACTAAAGTCAGAGTTGGTTTATTTCTGGCAGCTGCTGTGGCCTTGGTGCTTTGGAGAACAGCAAACTCTGGAGAGGGCAGGTAAAGTTATCTCCAACGTGTTGGTGCAGATGTTTAGTGTTTGGAGGCTCAGCAAAAAATCTACGAACCTACCTGCTGGTCCCGGAGATACAGAGGCTTCCAATCCTGGGCCTCCTCCTCTTGGAAATGCGCAGAGGCCCACGTATCCCAGGGGCGCATGCGGTTCGCAAGCGCCCCTGGGATCACGTGGGCCAGCTCAACCAATGGAAGAAGGGAATCCCCCTTTATACTTTTGACAGTTCCGTACGCACAGATCTGTCAAAAGTATGAATGGGGATGACTGCAAAAATGCACCAACACACTGAAATAAATAAAGAAAAACCATTACATATATAAAATTAATTAAAATGGCATTTATGTTCAACAAAAATTTAATTTTTTGAATTTTTTTAATATGTTTTAACGGGGCTTAATATAAACTTACCTTATTGGGCAGGGTTTTTAATTTATAAGGGAGTGATAAAATCTTATTTTTCTATTTTTTAAAACTCTTATGCTGGTAAAAGCAGGCCTTAGGCCTGCTTTTACCAGGCTTAAGAATTTTATGGCCTTTCAGCGGGCGGAAGCTGAGCAAATAGCGCAACTCTCCACCCGCAGAGGCACTTTTCTTGGGCATGCGTTGGATCTGTCAAGAGAATTCCTGACAGATCGCAAGTTCCGGGTTTCAGCGCATGCGCTTCGCGCGCCTAAACCCGGCACTTGCGCAGCCCCTATGGGCGCGTACGCACCTCGTACGCACCCGTGGGTTCGGAAAATATGGGCCAGTGTCTATAAGAGGAGAATCAATAGAGGTCTTTGAAATTATGAAGCGGCTCAATAGGGTGGGTATGGAGAAATTGATTTCACTTGTGGGCGAATCCAGAACAAGGGGGCATAAATATAAGATAGCCACCAACAGATCAAATAAAGAATTTAAGAACAATCTCTGTACACAGAGAGCGGTGAGAATGTGGAACCATCTGCCACATGAAGTGGAGTTAGGATTGATGCATTTAAGGGAAGGCTTGATAAATACTTGAGGGAGAAGGGACTAATGGGATACAGGGACAGGATGGGAAGAGGTAATTAGAGTGGGATGAGGCTCGTGTAGAGTATAAACACCGGCATAGACCAGCTGGGATGAATGGTCTGTTTGTGTGCTGTATATTCTATGTAAAGCTCAGTTACTCACTTGGTTACCAGCTGAGGCAATTGGAGCATAATTGCATTTTCAAATTGGAATTTGCTACTTCTCTGGTCAAACGTTTTTGCAATTGCCACGTTAGTTTTTCAGGCTGGAACTGGTGAATTAATTACCTGCCTGAGGGTGTTGCCGGTTTCACCCCCCTCCCCCTGTATGTGACAGCCAGTTGTAGCAGCCTTCCAAGTGTTGGACGGTATGATTCATGCTTCAGTCACCAATGCCCCAACATTAGGTTGGACTTATGGATCCATGAATGTGTGCTGTGGGAGTTGGTTTATTTCTGGCAGCTGCTGTGGCCTTGGTGCTTTGGAGAACAGCAAACTCTGCAGAGGGCAGGTCAAGTTATCTCCAACATGTTGGTGCAGATGTTTAGTGTTTGGAAGTACAATGAGAGTGGATTGGGGTTGGTGATTACAGACTCTGACTTCTCAAACACCCATACAAAAGCAAAATACTGCGGATGCTGGAAATCTGAAATAACAACAGAAAATGCTGGAAATACTCAGCAGGTCAGGCAGCATCTGTGGAGAGAGAGAGAAACAGAGTTAACGTTTCAGGTCGATGACCTTTCGTCAGAACTGGAAAAAGTTAGAGATGTAACAGATTGAACAGAGGCCCAACCTGTCCCCATCCACCACCACCCTCCTCCGTCTGACTGAACTTGTTCTCACATTGAACAACTTCTCCTTTGATTCCACTCACTTCCTCCAAATTAAAGGTGTTGCTATGGGAACCTGCATGAGTCCTAGCTATGCCTGCCTTTTCATGGGCTATGTGGAACATTCTTTGTTCCAATCTTACTCAGGTCCCCTCCCTCACCTCTTTTTCTGGTACATTGATGACTGTATCGGTGCCGTTTCCTGCTCTCGCCCTGAACTAGAAAATTTCATTCACTTTGCTTCCAATTTCCACCCTTCCCTCACCTTCACATGGTCCATCTCCGACTCTTCCTTTCCCTTCCTCAACTTCTCTGTCTCCATTTCTGGGGATAGGCTATCGCCAAACATCCACTATAAGCCCACTGACTCCCACAGCTACCTGGACTACACTTCCTCCCACCCCGCTTCCTGTAAGGAGTCTATTCCATTCTCCCAATTTCTCCGTCTCCGTCGCATCTGTTCTGACGATGTCACCTTCCATACTAGTGCTTCCGATATGTCTTCCTTTTTCCTCAACTGAAGATTCCCCTCCACCATGGTTGACACGGCCCTCGACCATGTCCGTTCCATTTCCCGCAATTCTGCTCTCACCCCTTCCCCTCCCTCCCAGAACCACAATAGGGTTTCCCTTGTCCTCACCTTCCACCCCAGCAACCTCCATGGATTATCCTCAGCCTTTTCCGCCACCTACAGCGTGATCCCACCACCAAACACATCCTCCCCTCCCCTTTCAGCATTCCGATGGGACCGCTCCCTCTGCGACACACTGGTCCACTCCTCAATCGCCCCAAACACCTCCTCCTGTTCCCACAGCAACTTTCCATGAAAGCGCAGGAGATGCAACACCTGCCCTTTTACCTCCTCCCTTCCCACTGTCCAGGGCCCCAAGCTCTCCTTCCAGGTGAAACAGCGATTTACTTGTACTTCTTGCAATTTAGTATTCGCTGCTCAAGATGCGGTGTCCTCTACACTGGGGAGACCAAACGCAGATTGGGTGACTGCTTTGCGGAACACCTCCGTTCAGTCCGTAAGGGTGACCCCGAGCTTCCGGTCGCTTGTCACTTTAATTCTCCGCTCCACTCCCACTCAGACCTCTCTGTCCTCGGCCTCTTACACTGTTCCAAACAAGCTAAACAGAAGTTCGAGGAACAGCACCTCATCTTTCGATTAGGCACTTTCCAGCCTTCTGGACTCAACATCGAGTTCAACAATTTCAGACCATAACCTCTGCCCCTATTTTTTCAGACGGCAGCTGTTGATGATTCTGCCATCCCCATTTACATCTCTTCTAGACTCCTCTTTTGTTTCTTTACTTGTCCCATTACCATCTCCTTTTGCTTTGTACAATCATACCTTTTGTCATTTGATTAAATGACAACTCCTGCCTTCCACCCTATCACAGACCGTCCCTTTTGTTCTTTCCTCCCCTCCCCCCTTTCCCTGCCCCTGCCCTTGCTTAAAATCTCTTACATCTCTGTAACTTTTTCCAGTTCTGAGAAAAGGTCATTAACCTGAAACGTTGACTCTGTTTCTCTCTTCACAGATGCTGCCTGACCTGCTGAGTGTTTCCAGCATTTTCTCTTTTTATCTCAAACACCCATCCTGATCTACTGCCTCTCTACATTTTTGGGAAGACATTTTTCTAAGCAGTTCATTTCACCCACCCTCCCCCGACCCAAAGCTGCTGAGTCTTGCTGGGATTTGGTTCCACAGGGTTCTGGCCTCCCCTTGGTACCTCACTCAAGTTAGACTAGGCAGTGAGCTTCATTGAGGTATTCGACAATTGGTGGGGGTGAGAGGCAATTACAGCCTAGTCCGATCCTGCCCTCTGTGCATACGCCCTATCCAGCTGGATATCAATCAAGAGAGGGAGCCCTAGCTAATCCTAGAGGTGCTGAGGCTAACAGTAACATCCCAACCGCTGCCTCAGGTGAGCCTGGCAATCAAACTTGGAAGGCCTACTGCTCTGTGTGGCTCAAGTGCAAGCTTCCTCTACCAGCTCAGCTATCAGGGATAGCTCTCTCTGTTTGTCTAATTGTCATCTGCTCGGTTTACATATCTGGAGAGGTTGTAGCACATATAAGGTCATAGAGTGATCACAGAAATATACAAGAGGATATATACGTAGCTGTCCACACAAGGGGCTGGATTTTGATACTGGGGACGTGATGGAGGCGGGGCTCCCAGTTTTTGGGTTGTAGTCCCGCCTCCATCGACTTGTGGCCAACCCGCTGTATTTTCACTTGATTGACCTTATTGAGCCCCGCCCAGCGGGCTCAGCAGGCCAATTAAGGGCCAGCTGGCAACAGGTGATGTCACAGATTGACATTTCATCTGTCAAGAGCTTTTGACAGATGAAATATCAGCGTTTGACAGCTCCTTGAAGCTGTCAAACACTGACAATCTGTCTTCTAACTTGAGTCCTTCCTTTCAGGCTGAGTTAGAAATCAATCCAGCACAGAAAACAGAGGCTGCAGTTTTTGACAGCTCAACGGCCATTGTGCTTTCTGTGCCGGTGAGATTTCTGACTCCCGAGACCTGAAGGGCTGACACCTGCAGGAGGAAGTTAAGAAGGTAAGTAAAACTTTTCTCCACACTTTACACTTACCTAACACACTTACCTCTGCACACATGCACCCATCACTCACCTGCCCACCGGACATATCGACCCCTCCAACCCCTGCAGACCCACGGTCCGCCTCGCTAACTTGGCGTGGTTCGGACCTGTCGGGAAGCCCACATTCCACGCATAAAAATAGGGATTAGGCAAAAAACTGCCTGTGAACTACCTGTTAACAGGCAGTTTATTGCCACTAATCCCCTTCCCGCCTCGGGGAGGCGGGTCCCAACACAGGTCGGGTACCTGCCTCCAGCGATACTGGCATGGAGGCGGGTTGGGGGCGGGATGGGTTCGGGACCCCCGAATCTGCAACTTTAACCCCCCACACGCCTCCAAACCCGCCTCCAAGGGACAATGAAAATTCTGCCCTAGGTGTCGAGGGTATTGATGCATATTAATTACCAGCGGCAACCACTTAAGGGATCTGTAACGCTATTTTCCAATCAGAAGGAACAACAGTCACTCATTGCTGATAGAGTTCCTTGAGTTTTTGGGCAGTGTCCACATCGACCCAAATGACTGCTGGGAAATGACGGTCTCTTTCGGGAAGCAGTGCGTTTAGTGAGTGGACACTGCATGGGGTAATGAGCAATGCAAAGCGGTGAGGTTTTAGCTCATGTCTGGGCTTGCTGGTCTCGGCCAGGACTGTGGTGGGGCTGCTGGAGGTATCCTCTGTGCTGCTGAGCTAGGGAGGGGAGGGATCAGCTCTGATCGACTGTTCCTGTTTGATAGTGACTGTCTCCTGCTGGAAGTGCTAATTCATCGACACTGGGTCAGGGCAGCACTGGGCTTTAATGGTGATAACACATTCCTGCTGAATTTTCAGCTGTCTAGCTTTTGCACGTTGAAGAATGGCCACTCAAGTGAGGTACTCTGGTCTGCCAGTACCCTTGGAACAACAGCCCAGCACCTTCAGGACAGGAGAGATACGGGGTGGGGGGGGAATTAGAGGAAAAACTGATGTCCACACAAAGGGCTGGATTTTCTCAATGGGGAGCTTTTGGAGGCGGGACTCCCACTTGTCAGGTTTTAGTCCCGCCTCCATCGGCTTGTGGCCAACCCACGCTATTTTCCCTTGATTGACCTTGTTAAGCCCGCCCAGCGGGCTTAGCAGGCCAATTAAGGGAAAGCCGGTGACAGGTGACGTCAGCAAGCGAGCTTTTGACAGATGAAATGTCAGCGTTTGACAGCTCTGTGAAGCTGTCAAACACTGACAATCTGTCCTCTAAGTTGAGTCCTTCTACTCAGACTCAGTTAGAGAGCTCTCCTGAGCAGAAAGCAGAAGGCTGCAGCTTTTGACAGCTCAGCGGCCATTCTGCTTTCTGTGCCGGTGAGCTGAGGGACTCCCGAGACCCGAAGGGAGGAAGCCTGCAGGAAGAAGTAAAGGTAAGTAAAACTTATTAAAACACTTTACACACACCTCACACACTTACCTCTGCACACATGCACCCATCACGCACCTGCACACCAGACATCTCGGCCCCTCCAACCCCCACAGACCGACGGCCCGCCTCGGGCAGCCCACACTTCAGGGCTGAAAATAGGTATTCTCCAAAAAGCTGCCTGTTAACTACCTGTTAACAGGCAGTTAATTGGCACTAATCCCCTTCCCGCCTCGAGGAGACGGGACCCGGCGCGGGTCGGGTACCCGCCTCCTGGGAAGATGGCACGGAGGCAGGTTGGGGGCGGGATGGGTACCCGCCCCCAGATTCTGCCATTTTCCCGGAAGTCCCGCCTCCAAACCCGCCTCCCCAGGGCTGGCAAAATCGCCCCCAAAGTCTTCATTTACAATGTGAAAGGGTCCCCCTGAGTACGCTCCAATGTAGCAAGATGACAGGGGTCCTTCTGTCTCCAAATCATTGTCTATTGAGTTCCTGTCCATTTGACAGAACTGAAAATAAATGAAAAGTTGAAATGGGGTCTGTGTGAGTTGAAAGGCGTCAGCTTAATACGAGTAAGGGACTCCAGAGTATCCTGCCCCGGCAGAGGGAAATGCTTTTCACTGATCTGACGAGATCTTTTCTAAACCAGTTTTGCCAGCTGATCATGGGCCACCAATCTGGATTATTTCAGTATGAAACCACCTGTTTTTCTTGATGCTTCCCTTCTTTGTATTTCTTGTTGCAAGTTCTGATCGGAGCTGACAGTACTTCTGTGCTGTTTTAAAAGAGGTATTAGATTGGAATAACTGAATGGACATGGGTAGGTGTCGTAGAGCGATGCTCTCAATTGGCATCTCATGGATTGTTGTTTTACGCCACTTCACTTGGCCAAGGACATAACGGTTAAAGTAAATTCTATTTCTTTATGGAATCCTTTTGTTTTGCACACACTCCAAATTATTTGTTTTATATACACTCGGGATGGAGTTTCCCCTCTTTCTGAATACTTGGGGATAGGGATTTTTAAGAAGGGCGATGGGACTAAGCCTGTCCTTTTTTGATAGCTCAATCTCCAATTACATGCCCTTTGTCGTGATCCCTCAATCGCACCAACAGCAACCTGCATTTACAATAGTGCCTTTAGCGTAAGCAAACATCCCAAGGAGCTTCACGGGAATGAGATATTAGGAAGGGGTGACTAAAAGCTTGGTTAAAGAGGTAGGTTTTAAGAAGGGTATTAAAGAAGGGGAGAGAGGTGAAAAGGCAGAGAGTTTAAGGGAGGGAGTTCCAGAGCTTGGGGCCTAGACAGCTGAAAACACAGCCACCAATGGTGGGGCGAAGGTTGTGGGGGATGCACAAGAGGCCAGAGTTGGAGAAACGCGGAGTTCTTGGAGGGTTGTAGGGATGAAGGAGGTTACAGAGATAGGAGGGGCGAGGCCATGGAGAATTTCGAACATGAGAATGAGAATTTAAACTCTCCTCTCTCTCCAGAACTGTACCTAAGTAAACCCACTTCAGTGACCATTCCTGTAATTTCCTACTCCTTGTGCTGAAAAAGTTGTTGTCTCTTCTTACTCCTAACTCTTAATTTGTCTCTAACTCTGGCTCCAAACTCTTTTAACTCTGAAAATTAAATAGCTGCTATCTCTGATGCATTCCATTATCCAATTACCACTCAGCTGTTGCAAGCCTGCATGTTAACTCTAAATACATGACACACCCAGAGACATTAACAGCTGCCACCATATAGTAGCGCAAGGGAAGTCTGCTGAATCAACATGAATTGAAATGAACATCCAAGTCACTGAATAAAAATGTATGGCGGTCATTGGAGGATGGTTTTATAAAGTGTCTTATCTGGTAAAGTGACACGTTTACACACCCCATCAGCAGATTTGAACAGAATTAACTTCTAATTACTTTTAGATACAGAAGCTCCAAAACTCCGAGCTCTCGGGGCTCTAATTGAGCACACAATCTAGGCCGACATTCCAACGCTGGACTGTCGGAGGTGCCGTCTTTTGGACGAGACGTTAAAGCGAGGCCCCATCTATCCTCTCAGGTGGATTTAAAAGATCCCATGGCACTAAATGTGGACACAGGAAAAACTGACAAGGAAGTACTAAGCTATAGATAGATTGGCATAAAGAGTTAACAGAGTAAAATGTCCCAAAGCACTTCACGGGAGCGTAATCAGACAATATTTGACACCAAGCCATATAAGGAGATATTAGCCCGGAATTTACGGGGCCTATGACGGCGTACGCTGTACTGTGAATGGCCCCGCAAGTTCCGGGTTTCCACATGCGATGCGCATACGCGAAAATCCGGAACTTGCGATCTGTCAAGTTTCTCCTTGACAGATCGTACACACCCGCTGTAAATTCACTTTCGCTGGCGTAGGGTTCAACTACTGCCCAGCGAATACCCACCAAATACCCATGCCTCGTAAAAGCGGGCCGTAAGGCCTTCTTTTACCAGTGTAAGGGTTAAAATAAATGTTAAAATACATTTTTTTAAATGATTTAAACATTCACTTACATTTAAAATTAGTTTAGGTTATTTTTGTCCCGTTTAAAAATGTTTACATTTATTTTTCAAAAAATTACAGTTTTCAAAAAATTACATTTTTATTTTAAATGTTTAATTAAAGGGTATTTTAATTAATTTTGAACCTGTGATCATTTATTTTTATTTCAGTGTTGTGAAATTATATTTATTAGGTGATTTCTCTTATGCTTATGGGGATTTCGTACGTAAATGAAATCCCCGTAAGTATCATAGGAATCCCCCTTTGTCATTGGTTGGCCTGGCCCACGTGATCTCAGGGACGCTTGCGAACCGCCTGCGCCCCTGGGATCTGTGGGCCTTTACGCAGGCGTACGCCTGCAGGCCCAGGAGTTCAGGTGTTTGAAGGTCTGGAGACACAGGTAAGTACATAGTTTTCTTGCGGTTCGGAGGCGTACGCGGGCGGCAAGCCTCCGACCGCAATTTCCAGGCCATTAAGACAGGTGACCTAAAGCTTGGTCAAAGAGGTAGGTTTTAAAGAGCGTCTTAAAGGAGGAGAGGTAGAGATGCGAAGAGGATTAGGGAGGGAATTCCAGAGCTTGGGGTCTAGACAGCTGAAGGCATGGCCACCAATGGTGGAGTGAAGGGAGTGGGAGATGCACAAGAGGCCAGAATTGGAGGAATGCAGAGATCTCGGAGGGTTGAAGGGCTGGAGGAGGTTACAGAGATAGGATGGGGGCGAGACCATGGAAATATCTGAAACAGCTAAAGGCCTGACCTAAAAGTCAAACTGAACTTACGTGAGACTTGTAGAATTCATCCACTTCCTTCAGCAGCAGGTCCTGGCTTTCGGGGTGGTTGGCAAGGAGGTAAGAAGTGAAAGCCAGAGTACTGCTGGTGGTTTCATATCCTGCCACAAAGAAAATTAACGCCTGCCCCAAGATTTTATCCAGAGTGAGGATCCTCTTCTGGACCTTGGGTGGGTTTGTCGTGGCCGCGTGTTTTGCGTTCTGTCTCTCGGGCAACTCCTCAATTTGACTGTCGGAATTGACGATGTCGGACTTCTCCACGGTGGTGTCATCGGTGGATATTCGGGCATCGAGCATGAGCTGCAGGAAATCTCTGCGTCTCTGTAAAACACAAGCACGGAATCGTTAACACTACTGCACACCTCGCACACTGCAATGCTGCGAGCTGCCACTCTGCAGAAGATGTTGGCACGCTTGAATAGACAGATCTGCATTGGGTACAAGATGGGAAATGATGGAAATACACAGCAGGCCCATCAGCGCCTGCAAAGAAAAAAAAGACAGGTTAACGTTTCAGGAAAGACACCCATAAAGAGTTCTGATGAGGGGTCCCCACCTGAAACCTTAACCTAGAAAAGGGAAGGCTGAGGGGTGACCCGATAGAGGTCTTTAGGATGATGAAAGGGTTTGACAGGATAGACATAGAGAAGATGTTTCCACTTGTGGGGCAGACCAAAACTAGGGGTCATAAATATAAGATAGTCACTAATAAATCCAATAGGGAATTCGGGAGAAACTTTTTTGGCCAGAATCTGGAATTTGCTACCACAAGGAGTAGTGGCGAACAGCATAGATGACTTTAAGGGGATGCTAGATACGCACATGAGGAAGAAAGAAATAGAAGGATAAGCAGATAGTGTTAAATGAAGTCGGGTGGGAGGAGGCTTGTGTGGAGCATAAACACTGGCACAGACCTGTTGGGCCGAATGGCCTGTTTCTGTGCTGTAAATACTATGGGGGAGAGTTTCCGCTTTGAGCACAATCGGCGACCCGGGCACAAATTGCGCCTGCTTTGAAATGTGGTTTTCCCTCCCGGGTTTCCGCTCAAACTCTTAAAACGTAATTTTATTAAAAAGTTTTGCTTTAAAAAATATTCATTGCTATATTTAAGAGTGGTAACTTGGTAAAGTTTGATCAGTACAGCTGGAAATGGGTTTATCACAAAAAATAAGCATTTTTAATCAGTGTCAATCTACCACTTGTGAGTAACCTGACAGAAAATGACTCTTCAAAACTATACAGAACCATTTCCCAGTTAGATTGGGGTACAGTAGTCAGTTCCTTAGAAAATAAAAAAAATTACATTCAAAACCTTTTAAAACATACCTATTAGTGGCCTTGCGCCCAAAAGATCCAGCTTAATTGTTAGAGCCTTTGAAGGCCTGCAAACGAGCGCAATTAGCAGAAACTCGCCATAATGATTAATTCACTCTGGACGCGTGGCCAGTATAGTGGGCGGGGCCAGCTTCCAGCGTGATGTTTTTAAAACTACCGCAAAAGATCGCGGGAACTCGATTTGCGCTGAACGCAATTTGCACTTAAAATTCCGCAATCTTTTGCACCAGTAATACTGATTTCAGGTTAATTGCGCCAAAAAAACCAGCGCAACCCAGTGGAAAATCCAGGCCTGTGTTTTTTCCCATCCTGACGAGCTGGAATTTCCATCATTGGTAATCATTTAATCATTGGTAGTTTCTCTGTTATATCTGACAGTTGAGCGCACTTCTTTACGTTACCTCTCCCCGATGGCTTGGTGAGTGAACACAGCACCCACCTAGCCATGGAGACCGGAAGGTCCCAGGTTCCATTCGCGGTCTGCCCTGATGTAAGGTAGCTGAGCTGGGGCAGCAATTGGGGACACTACGATTGGGCTTTGGCTGCCCTGGGCTCAAGGTTCCCACTCCTCATCATTATCCAGAGATTTCATTACATAGGATTACATAGGATATACGGCACAGAAACAGGCCATTCGGCCCAACCAGTCCATGCCAGTGTTTATGCTCCACTCGAGCCTCCTCCTGTCTATCCTCATCTAACTCTATCAGCATAACCCTCTATTACCTTCTCCCTCATATGCTGATCTAGCCTCCCCTTAAATGCATCAAAACCATTTGCCCCAACTACTCTCTGTGGTAGCGAGTTCCACATTCTCACCACTCTCTGGGTAAAGAAGTTTCTTCTGAATTCCCTATTGGATTTCTTGGTGACTATCTTATATTGATGGCCTCTAGTTTTGCTCTTCCCCACAAGTGGAAACACTCTCTCTGTATCCACTCCATCAAAACCTTTCATAATTTTAAAGACCTCTATTAGGTCACCCCTCAGCCTTTTTTCAAGCAAAAAGAGACATAGCCTGTTCATCCTTTCCTGATAGGTATACCCTCGCATTTCTGGTATCATCCTTGTAAATCTTCTCTGCACCCTCCCCAGTGCCTCTATATCCTTTTTATAATATGGCGACCAGAACTGTACGCAGTACTCCAAGTGTGGTCTAACCAAGGTTCAATACAGGTTTAGCATAACTTCCCTACTTTTCAATTCTATCCCTCTAGAGAAATAAACCCTAGTGCCTGGTTTGCTTTTTTTATGGCCTTGTTAACCTGTGTCGCTACTTTTAGTGATTTGTGTATTTGTACTCCGAGATCCCTTTGTTCCTCTACCCCATCCAGACTCGCACCCTCCAAGTGATAAGTGACCTCCCTATTCTTCCGATCAAATTCCAGCTGGAAAGTGCACGTGTGTGGACTTCAGGTGAGGGCCGGACTGGGCTCGGCTAATGATGTCCTCCACACACACAAGTAGCCTGCTAACTTTCACTGTTTACACTCGTGCATGAAAGATGGGCTCTTGGGTGAAGGAGGGGAACTGTCGGACATCACCAGGAGTTGGTGGCTTTGAAACTGGAGGAGAAGAAAAGCTCTCTGTTTCATCACATCAACTCTGCTTAGATTAGACGAGCTGGAGCTGGCCATGTTAAGACCTCTTCTGCACCTAGTGGTGAAGTGATAACTTGAGTGGAAAGTATATATCTGGTTCAGCCTTGGTAAGTATTGTGCATGGTTTTACAGCTGGGGTATGATAGCGATTCTGTCTGGTCATGTCTATCTCGATTTTGGCTTTTATTTTGGGTCCCAGCTATGTTTGCTCTAGCAACTTCTGTAGAATTGTTAGAAGATGGCCAACAAAGGAACACCCTACATCGGTAACACAGCTACAAGCTGGGTCACCATCCTGTAGTTACTGAATTAGTCAAATTCCTTTTTTATTACAGTGAACACTGGGATATTTACCAGTGTTTGAGGAATTCTGCAACTCCATTCATTTTTCATAATTACTGTAATCCCACTGGCTTTTTGGTGCCTGGATCAGTCAAATTCTGTTTTTATTATGGGATTCTCTAAGATATTTTAAGGAGTGCTTAGGGAACGTTTTCTCCGATTCTCTGTGAAAATCTGCAAACTCGGCTGTAAGTGACTTTGTGCGGGGGAACGGAAGACCTGCAATGCTGTGATTCGAGTGAGATCAAGATGGATTTGATTGCCAATAAAGATAAGACTCTCAGCAAAGTTGCAGCAAGTCACTTCTGTAGCTGGCTGCAGAGGTGTTGTTAAGGTTTAGACAGCGACAGTCTGGAGAGACCAGAGATTTTCTATTTTAATTGATGCTTCTGATAAGGAACTGCTGACATATACCCCGTGTAGAGTGATATACTTTACCAAGTTTACACAGATGTGGACTTGGCTCTCTCCACCTGCTAATGACCCAGAGATGTGTTACTTGAAATGGCACTGGGTGGGGGGATTGTGTTACAATCACATGTGTTTCAACCATAAATTCAAACATTACAACATTAGAAAGTCGGATCCAGAGACCCTTGTTGGCTCAGGGGGTTAATCAGGGGGACTTCAATTCCTGGTCTTGGCTGAGTTAGCTGATCTTAGGACTGGCCTTGGTCCTGGGGCAAGGAGCGAAAAACTGTCCCCTAGTTACGGAGCTTTCACTTGGACAGGATTGGGTTTGTTCCCCTCCTCCTGTCCTATCCTCTCCTATTCCCCCAGCGTAGTTGAATCACCTGCTCACACTCACTATCGAGGTGCACAAGTGAAGAATAGCCACGTGGGCAAATGGTGAGTGACCAGTCCCCTTCTGACCAGCACAGTAACAGTTGTAACCTTCAGGAGAGAAGGAGAAGGCACAGATTTTTTTTCTAACAAGTATATTCAGATCTTGCCTTTTGTGACGTTTTTAGGATTGTGTAGTAATTAAGAATTATAAAATTCCCTTTTTAATAAAAATTACCATCAAATATAAACTAAGACTGCATCTTTTGTGAAATTATCAGAAGGTAATATCAAAGAGGCAGAATTAATGATGAGCACTTAGCAGCCTTTAAAATGATAAAATATTCATCACTTTGAAATGCAAAATTGCCTCAATGACAGAATGTTTATTAAAGCAGTATTAAAAATGCCACTTCCACAGTGCACTCAAAACTGATGTTTTTTCTTCCCTGCCCCCTCAAGTTTCCAATTCGTACTGGTGTACAGTATCATAGGTGCTAGATCTCTTCTGATACCTCATCCAAGCAATCATTCTTGATTTGTGGGCCCACTCCTATGGGTGTTGGAAGACTATTTGGCTGTGGAGGGCATTACAGTCAAACTCCATACTGTCTTCGACAACTTGCACCTCTCGCAGCATCACAGAATTTGACAACGCGGGAGGCCATTCGGCCCACTATGCCTGTGCTGGTTCTCTGAAAGAGTTATTCACTCTGCTAAATTTGTTAATTAAATTCTGGTATATCTGAAAAAAAATACTTTCAGAAACTGTTCTTGGTATTCCTATCCTTCAGACACCCTATTGGAGGCCAGATGTCATAGGTGAAGACCTGAGACAAGGAAAGGGTTACAGTTTGCTTGAAAAAAGAAAAAAGGAAGGCTTGCATTTATAGAGTGCTTTTCACAACCCCAGGACGTCGCAAAGTGCTTTACAGCCAATAAAGTACTTTTGAAATGTATTCACTGTTGTAACGGAGGAAATGCGGCAACCAATTTGCGCACAGCAAGCTCCCACCAACAGCAATGTGATAATGACCAAATAATCTGTTTTATCTGAGGGATAAATATTGGCCAGGACACCGGGGATAACTCCCCTGCTCTTCTTCGATATATCTTTTACGTCCACCTGAGAGAGCAGACAAGGCCTCAGTCTAACCACTCATCCAAAAGACGGCACCTCTGACAGTGCGGCACTCCCTCAGTGCTGCACTGGAATGTCAGCAGAGATTTTTGAGCTCAAGTCTCTGAAGTGGGACTTGAACCCACAACCTACTGGCTCAGAAGCATGAGTGCTACCACTGAGCCAAGGCTGACACTGATGATGATGGGGATCTCATTGAGCAAGGGTGTGAAGGGAGAAGAAGACATCTAATGCTCAATGTTACACCTCGGACAATTGTTTTAGTTCTGTTAGGAGCTCAAATTCAGGTTATTCACCTTCTTCCATGTTGTGTACTATTGGATTAATTCATTGGATGAGAAACATACTGGGATGCCCTGAGGACACAAGAAGTAGTCCAGGCAGAGAAGAGATAAATTACTAAAAATTACATCGAATTTTACAGCTCAGAAACAGGCCATTCGGTCCAACTGGTCAATGCCGGTGTTTATGCCCCACACGAGCCTCCTCCCACTCTCCTTCATCTAACCCTATTAGCACAACCTTCGGTTCCTTTCTCCCTCATGTACTTATCTAGCTTCCCCTTAAATGCATCTATGCTATTGGCCTCAACCACTCCACGTGGTAGCAAGTTTCTTCGGCAGCACCTCCCAAACCCGCAACCTCTACCACCGAGAAGGACGAGGGCAGCAGGCGCATGGGAACACCACCACATTCAAGTTTTCCTCCAAGTCACACACCATCCTGACTTGGAAATATATTGCCGTTCCTTCATCGTCGCTGGGTTAAAATCCTGGAACTCCCTACCTAACAGCACTGTGGGAGCACCTTCACCACACGGACTGCAGCGGTTCAAGAAGGCAGCTCACCACCACCTTCTCAAGGCAATTAGGGATGGGCAATAAATGCCGGCCTTGATAGCGACGCCCACATCCCATGAATGAATAAAAAAAGGTTCCATATTCTAACCACTCTCTGCGTAAAGAAGTTTCTCCTTAATTCCTTATTGGCTTTATTGGTGACGATCTTATACTTATGATCCCTAGTTTTGGACTCCCCCAAGCATAATAGTGTGACTTTCCTGAGCTATTGATTGTTGACTTTGTTCCAAATGGTGATTGGTGGTGGATTTTCCATTGGGATATAAGTGGCAACAAAGATATTACTTTCTGTGAGTCCAGATTCACTTTCAGAAAACTTTGGTTTCAATGGAAAAGTTCATCACGAGCGATGTGCTGCTTTCACAGAACTTAAAGCCATGTGCTGATCACTGACTCACATCAGGACAATCTCTAAAAAGCAAGTGCTCATCAACTCTTGGGTTCCACAAATAAAAAGATGATTTTTTTTAATATTCATTCTCGGGTTGTGAGTGTCGCTGGCAAGGCCAGAATCTATTGCCCATCCCCTTGAGAAGAGGGTGGTGAATCTTTTTCTTGAATGGCTGCAGTCCATGTGGTGAAGTTGCTCCCACAATGCTGTTGGGTAGGAAGTTCCGCTGTCTCTAAATTATCAGACTGCTTGTCCGACATCCAGTCCTGGATGAGCAGAAATTTCCTCCAACTAAATATTGGGAAGACCGAAGCCATTGTCTTCAGTCCCCGCCACAAACTCCGTTCCCTAGCCACCGACTCCATCCCTCTCCCTGCCAACTGTCTGAGCCTGAACCAGACTTTTCGCAACCTTGGTGTCATATTTTGACCCCGAAATGAGCTTCCGACCACACATCCGCACCATCACTAAGACCGCCTACTTCCACCTCCATAACATTGCCCGCTTTGCCCCTGCCTCAGCTTAACTACTGCTGAAACTCTCATCCATGCCTATGTTATCTCTAGACTTGACTATTCCAATGCACTGCTGGCCGGACTCCCACCTTCCACCCTCCATAAACTTAAGCTCCTCCAAAAATGCTGCCTGTGTCCTAACTCGCACCAAGTCCCGTTCACCCATCACCCCTGTGCTCGCTGACCTGCACTGGCTCCCGGTTGAGCAAAGCCTCGATTATAAAATTCTCATCCTTGTTTTCAAATCCCTCCATGGCCCTCGCCCCTTCCTATCTCTGTAATCTCCTACAGGCCTACAACCCTCCGAGATATCTGCGCTCCTCCAATTCTGGCCTCTTGCGCATCCCTGATTTTAATCACTCCACCATTGGTGGCCGTGCCTTCAGCTGCCCAAGCCCTGAGCTCTAGAATTCCCTCCCTAAACCTCTCCACCTCTCTACCTCTCTTTCCTCCTTTAAGGCGCTCCTTAAAATCTACCTCATCTGCCCTAATATCTCCTTATGTGGCTCGGTGTCAAAATTTGTTTGATTACGCTTCTGTGAAGCGCTTCAGGGCGTTTTACTATGTTAAAGTCGCTATATAGGTATATAAGTGCAAGTTAGATTTTTGAAAGGTAATTAGTCAAGGGTTATGGGGAGCGGGCAGGGAAGTGGAGTTGAGGCCAAGATCAGATCAGCCATGATCATATTGAATGGCGGAGCAGGCTCGAGGGGCCAAATGACCTACTCCTGCTCCTACGTCTTATGTTCTTATGTTCTTAGTTATTGTTGTTGTACTGATTAGGCTGCCCAGTTTGGCAGATTTGATTCCCAATATTTGCTGAGTCAGCTAATCGCAGCTGGGGAATCAATTGAGATGCTGCAATCGGTCTTCTTTATTGGAGCCTTCCTCTGCCTCTGTTTGACTGGTCACCTCCCCTCCCTCTTTTTCCCTTACCTTTCCTTGCCAGGCCGAAATCTCAGGCACTGGCCACCTCATTAAGTGCATGTAATTAAAGGGTTTTCTCTGACACCACCTGTCTGCACACTTTGGCATCAACTCTAGACCTGAGCCCCAGCTCCCATTCTTCCTTCAGCCTGTCGAGGCCCTGCTCTGCTCCCTCCTGTTCGATTCAAAAAGAAAAACTTAAAAGGGTATGGAGAAAAGGCAGGGAAATGGGACTAAATAGATAATGCACTCATCAAATGCTTGTCATAATATTGTTGCCTAAACTGCCACAGCAGAGTTGCAGTTAGTCCCTTGTCGCTGCCCTTTTCAGGGAGCCAGCAACAATGCAGTGAGCCAAAAGGCCTCCGTCTATGCATTTCTTATTACTACTTGGCGAAGTGCCTCAGGACAGTTTTGTATGTTAAAGGCACTATATAAATGCAAGTTGTGGTTGCTGCACCAATTTTCGATAGAGGAAATTATGCACAGGAGACTAGAATGTGCCACCATTTTGGGATGTATGTCTGGCCCCTGATTTGCCCGTTGTAAGGGTACTATAAGAAATGCATGGCTGGAGAGATGGTGCAGGAGAGAGGGCTTCAGGTTCCTGGGGCATTGGGACCGGTTCTGGGGGAGGTGGGACCTGTACAGGCCGGACAGGTTGCACCTCAACAGGGCTAGAAACAATATCCTCGCGGGGAGGTTTGCTAGTGCTGTTGGGGAGGGATTTAACTAATTTGGCAGGGGATGGGCACCAGGATGTAACATTAGAAAGAGGAAATAAAGTGCTCAAAGTATTGGGAGAGAGCACTAAAGTAACAAATAGTAAGGTGTTAGGTGGGGTCAAACCAAGAGAAAATACAGGATGGTCTAAGATGGGTTTACAGTGTATGTATGTGAACGCACGAAGCGTAGTAAACAAGGTAAGTGAGCTGCAGGCACAAATAGCCACATGGGAATATGATGTTGTGGCAATAACTGAGACCTGGCTCAAAAAAGGGCAGGATTGGGTATTAAATATTCCTGGTTATAAAGTGTTCAGGAAAGATAGGGAAGGAAAGATAGGAGGTGGTGTGGCAGTATTGGTTAAGGAGAATATTACAGTGCTGGAGAGGGAGGATGTCCTGGAGGGGTCAAGGACAGAAACTATATGGCTAGAGTTAAGAAATAATAGAGGTGTCATTACACTATGAGGTGTATTCTATGGACCACCAAATAGTGGGAAAGATATGGAGGAGCAAATTTGCAGAGAAATTACAGAGAGGTGCAAGAAATATCGATAGTAATAATGGGGGACTTTAACTATCCTAATATAGACTGGGATTGTAATAGTGTAAAGGGCAGAGAAGAGGAAGAATTTCTTAAGTGTGTTCAGGAGAACTTTCTTGATCAGTATGTTTCCGGCCCGACGAGGGAGGAGGCATTGCTGGATCTGGTTCTGGGAAATGAGGTAGGTCTTGTGGAGCAAGTGTCAGTAGGTGAACATTTAGGGAACAGTGATCCTAGTATCATAAGGTTTAGATTAGCTATGGAAAAGTACAGGGAGCAATCTTGAGTAACAATGTTTAACTGGGGGAAAGCCAATTTCAGTGGGATGAGAACGGAAAGGGCCCGGGTAAACTGGAATCAATGATTGGCAGGTAAAACTGTAATGGAACAATGGGCTGCCTTTAGAGAGGAAATAGTTCAGGTACATTCCCAGTAGGGGGAATGGGGGGGGGGGGGGCAACTAAAGTCAGGGCTCCCTGGATGACGAAAGAGACATAGAGTAAGATGAAGCAGAAAAAGAGCGCGTATGACAGATGTCTGGTTGCAAATACATCTGAGAATCAGGCTTTTTCTCGAAAGGTCAGAGGAGAAGTGAAAAAGAAAATAAGAGGGGCAAAGAGAGAGTACGAGAATAGATTTGCAGCTAACATAAAAGGGAATTCAAAAGTCTGCTATAGGCATATCAATAGTAAACAGGTAGTAAGAGGAGGGGTGGGGCCGATTTTTAAAAATTTGTTTATGGGATCTGGGTGTCGCTGGCAATGCCAGCATTTATTGCCCATCCCTAGTTGCCCTTGAGAAGGTGGTGGTGAGCTGCCTTCTTGAACCGCTGCAGTCCGTGTAGTGATGGTACTCCCACAGTGCTGTTAGGGAGGGAGTTCCAAGATTTTGACCCAACGACGATGAAGGATCGGCGATATACTTCTAAGTCAGGATGGTGTGTGACTTGGAGGGGAACTTGGAGGTGGTGGTGTTCCCATACGCCTGCTGCCCTTGTCCTTCTAGGTGGAAGAGGTCGTGGGTTTGGGAGGTGCTGCCGAAGAAGCCTTGGCGAGTTGCTGCAGTGCATCTTGTAGATGGTACACACTGCAGCCACGGTACGCCGGTAGTGGAGGGAGTGAATGTTTAAGGTGGTGGATGGGGTGCCAATCAAGCGGGCTGCTTTGTCCTGGATGGTGTCGAGCTTCGTGAGTGTTGTTGGAGCTGCACTCATCCAGGCAAGTGGAGAGTATTCCATCACACTCCTTACTTGTGCCTTGTAGATGGTGGAAAGGCTTTAGGGAGTCAGGAAGTGAGACACTCGCCGCAGAATACCCAGCCTCTGACCTGCTCTTGTTGCCACAGTATTTATGTGGCTGGTCCAGTTAAGTTCTGGTCAATGGTGACCCCCAGGATGTTGATAGTGGGGGACTTGGCGATGCTAATGCCATTGAATGTCAAGGGGAGGTGGTTAGACTCTTGCCTGTTGGAGATAGTCATTGCCTGGCATTCCTGTGGCACGAATGTTACCTGCCACTTATCAGCCCAAGCCTGAACGTCATCCAGGTCACGTTGCATGTGGGCATGGACTGCTTCATTATCTGTGGAGTTGTGAATGGCGCTGAACACTGTGCAGTCATCAGCGAACATCCCCATTTCTGACCTTATGTTGGAGGGAAGGTCATTGATGAAGCAGCTGAAGATGGTTGGGCCGAGGACACTGCAACGATGTCCTGGGGCTGTGATGATTGACCTTCCACCACCACAACCATCTTCCTTTGTGCTAGGTATGACTACAGCCAGTGGAGCGTTTTCCCCCTGATTCCCATTGACTTCAGTTTTATTAGGGTTCCTTGATGCCAGACTCGGTCAAATGCTGCCTTGATGTCAAGGGCAGTCACTCTCACCTCATCTCTGGAATTCAGCTCCTTTGTCCATGTTTGGACCAAGGCTGTAATGAGGTCGGGAGCTGAGTGGTCTTGGCGAAACCCAAACTGGGCACCAGTGAGCAGGTTATTGGTGAGTAAGTGCCGCTTGATAGCACTGTCGATGACGCCTTCCATCACTTTGCTGATGATTGAGAGTAGACTGATGGGGCCGTAATTGGCCGGATTGGATTTGTCCTGCTTTTTGTGGACAGGACAGGACATACCTGGGCAGTTTTCCACATTGTCGGATAGATGCCAGTGTTGTAGCTGTACTGGAACAGCTTGGCTAGAGGCGCGGCTAGATTAGGAACCAGAAAGGAGACCTATGCATGGAGGCAGAGGGTATGGCTGAGGTACTAAATGAGTACTTTGCCTCTGTCTTCACCAAGGAAGAAGATGCTGCCAAAGTCATAGTGAAAGAGGAGGCAGTGGAGATACTGGATGAGATAAAAATTGATAAAGAGGTACTAGAAAGGCTGTCTGTACTTAAAGTTGATAAGTCACCAGGACCAGATGGGATGCATCCTAGGATGCTGAGGGAAGTTAAGGAGGAAATCGCGGAGGTACTGGCCATAATCTTCCAATCCTCCTTAGATATGGTGGTGGTGCCAGAGGACTGGAGAATTGCAAATGTTCCACCCTTATATCCAGGAATATTTAAAACCCAATCCTGCCCTTTATTGAACCAGCACCAATCCAGGAGTATAAACGCCGGCATGGACTGGTTGGGCCGAATGGCCTGTTTCTGTGCCGTATATCCTATGTAATCCTATGTGGCAGATGAAATTTAACGCAGAGAAGTGCGAAGTGATACATTTTGGTAGGACGAACGAGGAGAGACAATATAAACTAAAGGGCACAATTCTAAAGTGGGTGCATGAACAGAGAGACCTGGGGGTATGTGTGTACAAATCGTTGAAGGTGCAGGGCAGGCTGAGAAAGCAGTTAAAAAAGCATACGGGATCCTGGGCTTCATAAATAGAGGCATAGAGTACAAAAGCAAGGAAATTATGATGAATCTTTATAAAACACTGGTTCAGCCTCAACTGGAGTATTGTGTCCAATTCTGGGCACTGCACTTTAGGAAGGATGTGAAGGCCTTAGAGAGGGTGCAGAATAGATTTACGAGAATGATTCCAGGGATGAGGGACTTCAGTTACGTGGATAGACTGGAGAAGCTGGAGTTGTTCTTCTTAGAGCAGAGAAGGTTGAGAGGAGATTTGATAGAGGTATTCAAAATCATGAGGGGTCTAGACAGAGTAGATAGAGAGAAACTGTTCCCATTGACAGAAGGGTCTAGAACCAGAGGACACATATTTAAGGTGATTGGCAAAGCAACCAAAGGTGACATGAGGGAAAAAAAATTTACGCAGCGAGTGGTTATGATCTGGAATGCACTGCCTGAAAGGGTGGTGGAGGTGGACTCAATCGTAGCTTTCAAAAGGGAGTTGGATAAGTACCTGAGGGGAAAAAATTTGCAGGGCTACGGGGAAAGGGCAGGGGAGTGGGACTAGCTGAAGTGCTCTTGCAGAGGGCCGGCACGGCTCAATGGGCCAAATGGCATTCCTCTGTGCTGTAGCCATTCTATGATTCTATGATTCTTTCACAACCTCATGATGTCCCAAAGTCCTTTACAGCCAATGAAGTACTTGTGCATTTAGTCACTGTTGTAATGTAGGAACGTGACAGCCAATTTGCACACAGCAAGGTCCCACAAACAGCAATGGGTATGAATGACCAGATAATCTGTTTTAGTGGTGTTGGTTGAGGGATAAATATTGGCCAGGACACTGGGGAGAACTACTTTGCTCTTCTTCGAATAGTGGGATCTTTTACATCCACCTGAGAGGGAACATGGGGCCTCGGTTTAACGCCTCATCCGAAAGATGGCACCTCCGACAGTGCATTACTCCCTCAGTCCTTTTTTTTAAACAGTGGAGGTCCATGTACACAGATTACTAAAATGTAGTAGTCAGTTGCAAAAAATAATCAAAAAAGTTAAAGGCATGTTAGCCTTTATAACTAGAGGGATAGAATATAAAGGGAGGAAGTTTTGCTACAGCTATACAAAGCCCTAGTTAGACCACATCTAAAGTACTGTGTACAGTTCTGGGCACTGCACCTTAGAAAGGATATATTGGCCTTGGAAGGAGTGCAGCGCAGTTTCACCAGAATGTTACCAGGGCTCCAAAAGTTAGATTATAAGGAGAGATTACATAAACTAGGCTTGTATTCTCTGGAATATAGAAGGTGAACTGATTGAAGTTTTTAGGATTTTGAAAGGAATTGATAGTGTAGAAGAGAGAAACTTTTTCCGCTGGCGGGAGAGTCTAGGACAAAGAGACATAAACTTAAAATCAGAACTAGGCCAATTAAGGGAGAAGTTAGGAAACACTTCTTCACACAAAGGATATAGAAGTGTGGAACTCTCTCCCATAAAAAGCAGTAGATGCTAGCTCAATCAATAATTTCAAATCTGAGATCAATAGCTTTTTGCTAGCCTAGGTTATTAAGGGATATGGAGCCAATGTGGGTGGATGGAGTTAGGATTCAGATCAGCCATAATCTCACTGAATGGCAGGACAGGCTCGAGGGGCTGAATGGTCTACTCTTAGGCCTCTATTGCAGTGTTAGCTGTGGCTCAGTTGATAGTACTCTCTAGGTGGGAGGGGCTAGGAGTGAGCAGGTGCTGCTAGGTGCTTGATTACTGCAGGAAGTTGGGGCGAGTTTGTAAAAAGTTGGTGGTGGTTTTTTGGGGGGGTTTTTAGAGCCTTCTTGGTCCTTAAACAGCAGCCAGATGGCTGCTGAGGGGTCCGGAGTGCCGGGTCCCTCAGAGGACAGTGTTCCCAGGATGAATTTAATCAAAGGAGAAAATGTTGGGGGAAGGGAGAAAAAAAGGCCCAAAGATTTGGGCCGAGACCCCAGGAGGTTTGGAAAAGAAAGCACAGTGGTGGTTCAGTGCGAGGATAAGGAGATACGAGCTTGGGATATTATCCAGGCGGTACATGAGGACTGTGGCGAGGGAAGCTGCTTTGCCTGCCGACCAAAGCCGAATGTTGGGTTCAAGGTGACGGTCAGAGGCCGTGAGGGGGTGGAAAGACTTTTACTCAGTTTGAAGGTTGGCGATAAGTTCTTGGAGGTATCTCTGCTATAGTCTGAAAAGGTGGTGGTCTCATTCTTAAACCTGCTAGTTTATATTGAGGATGATGTGTTAGTAAGAAAGTTGGAGTCGTGGGACATTAAAA
The DNA here is from genome assembly GCA_030390025.1 of Squalus acanthias. Classification (NCBI taxonomy): domain Eukaryota; kingdom Metazoa; phylum Chordata; class Chondrichthyes; order Squaliformes; family Squalidae; genus Squalus; species Squalus acanthias. The sequence continues at coordinate 63,720,448 of CM059435.1, forward strand.
TTTGCTCGGCAATAAAGAGGAGGCACTATCCAGGAACGCGGGTAGCAGATGGAACCCGTTATGTAAAGATGTGGTTCCCAGAGGGGGTGAAGTCATGGCCATATATCATGAAATTCGAGACAATGGAAGGAGTGCAGTACTTCTGGGTACTGCATGATAACCAGGTGAAGGTTTGTTATTATTGTCTTGGGCACAACCATCTTTTAAGAAGCTGTCCAGACTTGTACTGTTATAACTGCGGTGAGTCTGGACACATCGCTCGGAGCTGCAAGGCGGAGAGCTGTGGGCTGTGTCACAAAGGCCCCACCCGCTGTGAGTGTGAGGCAGAAGGAAGCCCCTTGATTGACGAGGAGATGGGAGAAGGAGCAGGAAGTGTGAGTGGAGAGGCTGGAGGAGCGGAGCAGGCAGAGGACACAGCTGGTGAATGGAAGGAGAAAAGAGCGCAGGAAGAGGCAGAAAATTGCGGAGCAGAGAACAGGATGGAGATGGTGGAAAACACACCAAGTACAGTAGAAAAGGACAAAGACAGCAGAGGGCAGCACGGGTCAAGGGCAGAGTCGAGCCATAATACAGTCCGGCTCTCCCTAAAGAATCTTGTGTCCACAGAGGGAGAGGAGGCGGGAGCGAGGTGCAGGGTAAGTGTAAGTACTCCAAAGAAAGATGGGGAGTCGGACATCTCGGGGAGCAGGCGGGGGCAAGACAAGGAGAGGGTGCAAGAGGCAGGATCCTTAATGGGGCAGCAGGACGGGAGCAGGGAGACAAAGACGCCAGAAGGGAGCAAGCTAGGTGCAGATGCGCCATTGTCCCAGAGAGAGAAGAAACGGGGAGCAAGGGTCAGTGGTGGAGATGAGGCTGAAGGGAGTGGCACTGTTGGAGAAACCGTGATCGCAGGAAGACTCTCTAAGGGAGATTATGTATCTGACGAGGAGCAGGAGCGGGAGGTTACAGAAGAGCTCAAGAGTGAGGAGTCAGAGGGGGACAGAGTCATGGAAGTGGAGGGCGGGGTGGCATCGTGTGGAAAGGGAAAGGTTAGTGAGGGGCAGAAGGAGGGAGAAGGGGCAGCTCCTCCGCCCAAACCTAATGTAAGGAAGAGGCTGAAACTGCAGGGAAGGTTCAAACAGGAGGTGAAAAAAGAAAGCAACAGCTGCCCGAAAAGGTGGGAAGGAGCATGAGAGGAGGGAAGGGCCGGAGATTAAATGATGGGAGGATTATCCTAGAGTCATAGATTCATACGGCACAGAAGGAGGCCATTCAGCCCATCGAGTCCATGCCGGCTCTCTCTAGAGCAATTCAGTCAATCCCATTCCCCTGCTCTATCCCCGTAGCCCTGCAAGTTTATTTCCCTCAAGTGCCTATCCAGTCTCCCCTTGAAAACTTTGAGTGTCTCCGCTTCCACCACTTCCAGGTCCTCACCACTCGCTGCATAAAAAAGTTTTTCCTCACATCCCCTCTGTATCTCCTGCCCAAAACCTTAAATCTGTGTCCCCTAGTCCTTGTACCATCAACTAGTGGGAACAGCCTTTCCCCGTCTAGCCTATCCAAACCCGTCATAATCTTGTACACCTCTATCAAATCACCCCTCAACCTCCTTTGCTCTAATAAAAACAAATCCAGCTTCTCCAGCCTGTCCTTGGAGCTAAGATCCCCCATCCCCAGAACCATTCTGGTAAATCTCCTCTGCACCCTCTCAAGGACCTTCACATCCTTCCTAAAGTGTGGTGACCAAAACTGGACGCAATACTCCAGTTGTGGCCTAACCAGCGCTTTATAAAGGTTCAGCTTCTCTACTTTTGTACTTAATACCTCTATTTATGAAGCCCAAGATCCCATATGCTTTGCTAACCACTCTCTCAATATGTCCTGCCACCTTCAGGGACCTATGGACATTAACTCCCAGGTCCCTTTGTCCCTGCACACTCTTTAAAACTGTGCCATTAGTGTATATTGCCTCTCTCTGTTCCTATCAGGCACACTTCCCTTATGATTACATTGGTCTCGATTAATGTGAACGGACTGAGGGGTGAGAAGAAATTGCAGCAGCTGTTGCAGTGTTTTAAAGGCACTGACTTGTTGTGTCTGCAAGAAACCTTTTGGGATGAGGATATCCTGGAAAGAGTTTGCAAGGTTTGGAAGTTGTGCAAACAATAACCGTAGAGGGGTGGCTGTATTGGTGAGTCCATCCATAAAACAGAACGTTGCCTTGGTGGACAAGGACACTGAGGGGAGATTTTTACAACTAATGGTAAAAATTTAATTGCGGTCTCTTTAATATCTATGCACTGAACGACCATTGCAAGCTTCGCAAGTTTTTTCGGGGGTTATTCACTGAAGTGGCAGAGGCGGAAAACCCTTTTTTAGTGGGGGATTTTAATATATTTTTATCTCGGATGGACATTTCAGCTCAGATGACCTTTAAGGATGATAACTCCAGAGGAATGATTATAAAAATGATGGCAAATTTAAATTTGAGAGACTTATGGAGGGATCGGAACCCCATAAAAAGGGAGTTCTCCAGAACAGGTTGGGTGGGTGATGTTTTAAAACAGAGCCGAATAGATTTTGTGTTAATGCGGGAAGGGTTAAGTTCTGAGGTGATGGAGATTTATTACAAAAAAGTATTTTTTAGTGACCACTTGGCTTTGGTTCTTAGAATTAGGAACAGCAGAGTTAACGGTCCAGGGTTATGGATTTTAAACAATTAATACCTGAAAGAAATTGCTTATAAAGAAGGGATTTTAAATATAATAAAGAATGCTCGGAAGGAACCTTTATTCTTGAAAAAAAGAAGAGTTTAGTGGGACAATTTGAAATATGAGGTAAAAGTTTTTTCGGTACGTTATGGGAAAGAGAGAGCGGCAGCTAACACGTGTTGAGAAGAGAATATAAACAAAAGGTTTACGGATGTCTGTAAAGCAGTTGACGGAGGGGATAAGGGAGCAGAGACCAAGTGGGTGGTTTTAAAGGGAGAGTGGGAATTATTGCAAGCAGAAAAATGCAAGGAAGCCATTCTCCGTGCAAAGGCTAAAGATGAATTGGAGGGAGAAAGATGCACTAGATATTTTCTAGAGCAACAGAAGCTGCTGTTGTTCCCTGTCCCCTGTCCCCATTGTTGTACACATTGGTAGCAGAACCATTAGGTTACATGATGCGAAAGGAACAAGGCGTAGTTGGGATTGCGGTTTCCAGTTCCGAGCGGGTGTCGGTGATACACCAATATGCAGATGACGCAACCTTAACGTTGAGCGATGGGGAGTCAGTGAGGAAAGCTATGGGAGTAGTGGAGGAGTATTATAGAGCTTCAGGAGCCAGAGTGAATTATAGTAAGTCCCAATGCCTGATTGCAGGAAGGGGTAGGGGGGAATGGTTGGAGGAACGTCCCTCTAAGGTGGTGATGGTTTTGGAAGCTCTGGGGGTGCATATGGGGTGCAAGAAGCACAGGGATGAAGTGGATCGATTAAATTGGGAACTGAAGGTTATGAAAATTAAAAAGATTTTGGGAAGATGGGAAAGAAGGTGGTTGAAAGTGCAAGGAAGAGCGACAGTGGTGTCCGCTCTCCTGCTATATAAGCTATGGTAGTTATTGACGGTGGAGGGTATTCCTGAGTGGGTGGAAAAGTCCATCCGAGAGGCTTGTGTGAGGTTTTTATGGGAAGGGAAACCAGCCTTGTTTGCTTACAATACCATCATTGGACGGAGAAATCGGGGAGGACTCAATTTCCCGGATACTGATTTGAAAAAAAAACCTTTAGAATCAAATGGATGAAGAGATTTCTTCAGAAGTCAAATACAAGTTTTTGGAAGAGTTGCTTTGAGCATTTTTCAAAACGAAGTGAGATAGGAGGGCAGGGGATATTGTATATGGAATACAATAATATGTTTTTGAAATCGATTAAACCTCTCTCTAGGTTTTATAAGGGGGTTGTAGAGACTTGGGCCCAATTTTTAAAAAGTGTGCAGTTTATGCCCAAGGGTGCTGAGGAATTTTTAGAACAGTCCTTATTTTTGAACAGATGGGTCAACATTGAAGGAGAGGTATTACTTAATCAAGCTTTTATAAAAGCTGGTATTATATGTGTGTAAGATGTATTATATGAGGTTGCCGGAAGCGATAGTGAGGGGCATGGTTTGGGAAGAGGATCAGGAGGTAGAGGAAAAAGCAATTATGATCATGTATGAGAAGATTGTGAGGGCAATGCCACAGGATTGGATGGAAGAAATAAATGCGGAAATCTCCAAAGGAAGTAAAATGCGTCCCGAGCTTTTTGCTGGAGAAAGGGGAGGAGTTGGTCCAATTTGACAACTGTAATACTCGAGATTTCTATGGGGTATTTAGAGAATGGAGATTCAAGATACCTGCTGGTCAGGAGTTTTGGCAATGTATATACCCACAGCTGGACTTCAACAGGATTTGGAAGGGAGTGTGGGCAAATTTTAAATGTCCAGAGTGGATTGAACTGGATTTCAAATTGGCTCATAACCGTATTTTTACCGTGACGGCCTTATGTAAGATTGGGCGAGTGTAGGGGGCAACTTGCCCAGTGTGTGGGACACAGGATGAGACTCTGTCCCATTTACTGGTGTTATGTCCGCAGTTAAAGGATTTTAAGTACTATGTTCGACAGTTGTGTGAGGTTTTTTTGCTGGGTGGGGACCGAAGAGCGAGAATGGGAATCCCGTGGGACTCAATTTTGAAATGGGGATTGCAGGAGAGCCTGGCCGAGTCTAGCGGAGCGGCAATTAATTTAATGTTCAATTCGGCTAGATTCATGATTGTGCAAAGAAAGAATGCTCTGTTTTTTAAGGGGAGGAGAATAAATCTAAAAGAGGATTTTAAATATAAGCTAAAAGATCATTATACGGCTCTGTGGATGTTTTAGAAAGGAATTTAAAGATAATATTTTATGATCAATTTTTAAAGTACAATAGCTTAATATATGTTACAGGAGACAAATTAATCTTCAGGTTTTGATGTTAATATGTGGTGGAGGAATGGCTGTGCAGAGTGGCGGAATGGATTTGTATGATACAATGGAATGATCATGATGTTGTAAATGTTTTTAATGTTTAATAAATAATTTAAAAAAAAGTTGGTAGCACACTCGCCTCTGAGTCAGAAGGTTGTGGGTTCAAGTCCCGCTCCAGAGACTTGAGCACAAAAATCTAGGCTGACACTCCACTGCAGTGCTGAGGGAGTGCTGCACTGTCAGAGGTGCCGTCTTTTGGATGAGATGTTAAACCAAGGCCCCGTCTGCTCTTTCAGGTGGACCTAAAATATCCCATGGCCCATTTCAAAGAAGAGCAGGGGAGTTAGCCCTGGTGTCCTGGCTAATACTTATTCCTCAATCAACATCACTGAAACATATTATCTGGTCATTATCACATTGCTGTTTGTGGGAGCTTGCTGTGTGCAAATTCGCTGCTGCGTTTCTGACATTACAACAGTGACTACACTTCAAAAGTGCTTTGGGATGTCTGGTGGTTGTGAAAGGCACTATACAAATGCAAGTCTTTCTTTTTTTTTATGTTCCTAAACTGGAGTGCCAGCCTAGATCTTGTGCTCGAGTCTCTGGAGTAGGTCTTGAACCCACAACTGTCTCTCACTCAGAGGCGAGATTGCTACCCACTGAGCCACAGCTGACACAGGAGGCTGGTGTAAAAAATGGAAAAATGTCACACTGCACAGTAGGGGGGCAATATTCTGAGGCTGGGGCTGAGGAACCTCGTTGGGGGCAGAGGGGATGGAGGTTCACTTGACTTCTGACTGCTACAGCTAACCTGGGAGTGCTGATGCCAACGATGGAACGTCCTCCATTCCCCTGCAATGACATCCCTCGCCTTAAATGAGCAAAATGTTAACACAAAGAAAATAGACAGCTTCTTGCAACACCTACACCGAAGTGGAAACCAGTTTCCAACAGAAAACAGCATGAAATTCAACATGGAAAATGGAAACAACATGCTGGTGTAGTACACAGTGCTCCCCTTTTCTGGAGATGAACTGCGCTGCCAGGGCAATCTGAGGGAGCTCTGACAGACCCCTATATCAACACCAACACCACCTTGCATTTACATAGCACCTTTAAGATAGTAAAATGTCCCAATGCGCTTCACAGGAACATTACCAAACAAAATTTGACACTGAGCCACATAAGGAGATATTAGGATAGGTGGCCAAAAGCTTGGTCAAAGAGGTAGGTTTTATGGAGCGTCTTAAATGAGGAAAGAGAGGCAGAGAGGTTTAAGGAGAGATTTCCAGAGCTGAGAGCCCAGACAGCTGAAGGCACAGCTGCCAATGGTGGAGTGATGAAAATCGGGATGGGCAAGTGGCCAGAATTCGAGGAGCACAGAGGTTTCAGAGGTTTGTAGGGCTGGAGGTGGTTACAGAGATAGGGAGCGCCGAGGCTATGGAGTGATTTGAAAACATGGCTGAGAATTTTAAAATCGAGGTGTTGCCAGAGCTAATATAGATCAGCTAGCAGGGGGTGATGGGTGAACGGGACTTCATGTGAGTTAGAAAGAAAGACTTGCATTTATATAGTGCCTTTCACGACCACCGGACGTCTCAAAGCGCTTTACAGCCAATGAAGTACTTTTGAAGTGGAGTCACTGTTGTAATGTGGGAAACGCAGCAGCCAATTTGCGCACAGCAAGCTCCCACAAACAGCAATGTGATAATGACCAAATCATCTGTTTTAGTGATGTTGATTGAGAGATAAACATTGGCCAGGACACCGGGGATAACTCCCCTTCAAAATAGTGCCATGGGATCTTTTACGTCCACCTGAGAGAGCAGACGGGGCCTCGGTTTAACGTCTCATCCGAAAGACGGCACCTCCGACAGTGCAGCACTCCCTCAGCACTGCACTGGAGTGCCAGCCTAGCTTTATGTGCTCAAATCCCTGGAATGGGATTATGAACCCACAACCTTCTGACTCAGAGGCAAGTGTGCTACCCACTGAGCCACAGCTGACACTGAGGACAGGGACAGCTGACACTGAGGACATGGACAGCAAAGTTTTGGATGGTGCAAGGTGGGATGCCGGCCAGGAGAGAATTGGACCAGAGATAACAAAGGCATAGATGAGGGTAGATAGAGAAACTTTTTCTGCTGGTGGGTGAGTATAGGAAAAGAGGACATAACCTTAAAATCAGAGCCAGGTCATTCAAGAGGGAAGTTAGGAAACACTTCTTCACATAAGGGGTGGTAGAAGTGTGGAACTCTCTCCCACAAAAAGCAATAGATGCTCACTCAATTAATAATTTTAAATCTCAGATCAATAGATGATCTGAGGCAGGGGCAGAGATGGGCAACGTTACGGTGATGGAATTAGGTGGTCTTGGTGATGGACATGATATGGGGTCGGAACCTCAGCTCAGGATCAATTAGGACGCTAAGGTTGTGAACAGTCTGGTTCAGCCTTAGGCAGTGGCTAGGGCGAGGATTGGAGTCGTTGGCGGGGACAGACCCCTATATCTTGTGCTATACGTCTGCACTGATTGTAAGTATGGATTCTACCTAATCTGCATGCGCACACAAGCAGATGTCTCGGAATGCATTGTCCTCTATGACTGGCATTCCCTCCTCAGAGTAAACAGATGGCAAGATAGTTTCCAAAAAAAAAATCATTACGATTTTTTCAGGTGAGCCATTAAACTGAGGCCCATTCTGGTGGAAGTCAAAGATCGCATGCCACCATTTGAAGAAAAGATCTCTCATGTTTAGTGTGCAAAAGTATCCAGGCTAGCATTCCTCCCTCAACCGACAACATTCATCTCCTGGCTGCTTGTGAGACAATAGTTGCAGCACTCCAAAAGCACTTTGAGGTGGTTTGATGACGTGATTTAAATGCGAGGTACCCGTGACCAGGGAGTGGATAATGAGGGTGTCGGCACAGTTCCACCAGGCCCACTATCCCTTAGGCACCCTGCCTCACAGAGCTGACCTCGACTGATAATGAAGGGTCAGCTCGTAAGCTATTTTTATGGCCCTCTCAATGTGTGTGCATTGGCACACAGGGTGAGATTTTCAACATCTGCAGCTTGTACAGATTGTCATTCTCTTTCATTACATATGTGTATAGGGGCCTATAATGGCTCTTTTAGAAGGTCATGGTGGCCTAGCCAAAAAATTAATCTTCAACCCCCGTGGTCCTTCCTCACCAAGTCTGTTCAGAACAGGGACTGAGCGACTGGAGCACTTCTGAGGCACTCCTGGGGGAGCAGGCCTCATTCACATTAGAAATGGGGCCTTAATGATCCTTGCCTATATTACCTGCACATATTCTGCACCGACAAAGTAGTTGCCGCTCATTATTGGGTACTGAACGTATTATGCCCTGAACAGGCCTCAGGCCTAGACTCGCAACACCCTAGGGTTGCCAACTCTGGTTGGAGGGATTCCTGGAGGTTTGATCACGTGACATTCTGACCACATGACAGCCAACCATGTGATGTCTGATCACGTGACATTTGATCACATGACTTCTACAAATGTTACTGCATTTACCTTATGGGAAGGTTGGGTCCCCTGTAGTTGAGTATTTTTGCTCGTGGTTTTGTGCCAGCAACTGTTGTGTGAAAGAGAGGAAACGCAGGGCAGGGCAGAGCATAGCATAGAACAGAATAGAACAGGCTTGTATTCCCTCGAGTATAGAAGATTAAGAGGTGATCTAATTGAGGTGTTTACAATGATTAAAGGATTTGATAGGCTAGATACAGGCAGAAACTATTTTCCTTTGGTGGGGGAGTCCAGAACAAGGGGAATAACCTTAAAATTAGAGATAGGGTGATGTCAGGAAGCACTTCTTCACACAAAGTGTAGTGGAAATCTGGAACCCTCTTCCCCCAAAAAGCTGTTCAGGCTGGGGGGATCAATTGAAAATTTCAAAACTGAGATTGATAGATTTTTGTTAGGCGAGGGTATTAAGGGATATGGAACCAAGGCAGGTAAATGGAGTAATGATACAGATCAGCCATGATCTAATTGAATGGCGGAACAGGCTCTAGGGACTGAAAGGCCTACTCCTGTTCCTATGTTCCAGTTTGAACTCAAGACAGAGAGGTGAAAGGGCGTTGCACTGCCCAGATCTCTCTCAACTGGATTTCAATAGTACAGGGAATGGTTAGCAATGGCTGCGAGACCACATGAAGAGAGGAGTCTGAAACCGTACACGAGCAGATAGCGGGAGGGAAAGTTGGATATTTGCACTATGGAACATTACCTGATCCGAAGGCTGTTGATCCCTCAGGGCTATAATATCTTTAATCGCTCTGGTGAAGAAGGCATTCACCTTGCTCATGGATGTTTGGGGCATAAAATACCGAACAGGCAACATGAAGGAGGGGAATATTACTGAAACAGAAGACAGAAGAATTTTCATCATACATCATATACCATGGGTTTCTTCCCCCATATACTCCTCCCCCCCGCTACCCTCCTCCGCCCCCACTCCCTGAAGGTGTTGACTCTGCTGGGCTATGGTGCCATAGGTGTCGATAGTCCTGGAACTGAATCTAATGAAGGTACCTCATCTTCAGTAGAGGAGGGAAGTAATAAAGGGGGGGGGGGGAAATCTAGTAGCGATGTATGTAACCACTTAGAAACAATGACAATAGGGCCTGTCACTAAATGTCATTAGAAACTTCTAGTGGTTGAATTTTCATGGCTGCAATGAGCAGCAGACTAAACATGAGAGGCTTTACTGGGATATCAGGACAAAGTTTAGAATCTACATCTAAATCCGTAGTGCCATGATGTTCAGTTGCATTTTGTGCAGCTCTGCTGGCTTGCTCTCTTCACAAGCCCCTCAGGGCATCCACTAGAGAGCACTAAACTGAGTTGGTGTCTGTCCCAATAGGCTCTGCACTGACGTTGGAAAAGCCAGTGAAGTGTGCGGGATAGATAAAAAGCCACCATGAACCAGCTGACTGCATACTCCATCCTCTAACTAATGGCAGGGCAGATGTGGATGCTATTCATGCCGAACTCCAAAAAGCTTTTCTAGGTGGGTGGGAAGTGGGAGGTGGCGGGTGCATGGGGGAGGTGGTGGGAAGGAAGGAAAGAGACTGTGATAGTCTTGGAGTAGAGTGCCAGGAACCACAGACTTGTCTTGGAACTGCCATTCTCAGGTTGGTGATAAGATTCTGTTTGAGGTACACATACCCTTTGGGTTCCAGAGCACAGTTGTGATTCCTTTCCACAAGAAGGGAAATTTCTATGAACCTGCAAGCTACAAAGGAATCTCGCTGATGTCAGTGCTTCTTGAAAAGTTTCATTTGGTTGTCCCTGCACGCATATCAGATGCTTTGGAGGCCTTCTGAATATCGAAAAGGAATAGGCTAGATTTTGCTCTTGTACGAAATTTATAGGGCATGTGGGACTGGAGACACATATAGGCCGGACCGGGTAAGTACGACAGGTTTTCTTCCCACATTAGTGAACCAGTTGGGTTTTTAATGACAATCCGACAGCTTCATGGTCACTTTTATAGATACCATAATTTTATTTACAGATTTTTAAACTGAATTCAGTTCTCAAACTGCTATGGTGAAATATGAGCTCACGTTCACTAGATTACTAGTCCAGTAACATGACCACTACAATACCAATAGATATGGCTGAAAGGATCGAACACGAGGAGAACAATACTTACCGCTGAGAAATATAAGTGGTTTGAAGAAATTTATATTAAACATCATCTTTGCATGTTTGACAAATGGGTCTTCTGGGTTCTTCTGGGAGTCCACCTGTGTACCAAATGCGACACTGGCAACAACGTCCATGGAGAAGCAGCCATAGTACCTGTTGGGTGGTAGAACCGATATTATTCACATGGCTACAGACTGTTCTCATCCTGTATGAAGCCCTGAAATTGGGTGGGCCCCACGAAACCAACCTTCCAAAAAAACTGCTGCAACACCAGCTCACTATCAAAATAGCTGACCTCATCATTGGGCACATATATTTAACAGTGTTCACACCTGCAAACTGTGCCTTCTGTCTACTAGAGACGCACTGGCAATGGGAGGTGGGGGAGGGGAGGCACGATAAGGGAGAAGGAAGAGTCAGAACTAAAGCAGAGAAAGAATCCAGAAAGTATGGCCAAAAGTAGCAATGCTATTGCTAGTAGACATCAGAAAATCAGGAACTGAGACGCAAGCCTGCCACACACAACCTGGTATTAGGAAGAAAGAAGGAAAGACTTGTATATCTATAGAGCCTTTCATGACCTCAGGACATCCCAAAGCTCTTTACAGCTAATGAAGTACTTTTGCAATGTAGTGACTGTTGTAATGTAGAAAACACAATTTGTGCACAACAAGATCCCACAAACAGCAATGAGGCAATGACCAGATAATCTGTTTTTGGTGCTGGTGGTTGAGGGAAAATATTGGCCAGGGCACCGGGGAGAACTGCCCTGCTCTTCTTCAAAATAGTGCCATGGGATCTTTTACGTCCGCCTGAGAGAGCAGACGGGGCCTCGGTTTACCATCTCATCCAAAAGACAGCATCCCCCTCAGTGCAGCTCTCCCTCAGCACTGCACTGGAGTGTCAGCCTGGATTTTGTGCCCAAGTCCCTGGAGAGGCAGTTGAACCTGCAACCTTCTTTCCAATGGATGACTCCATGCTGGATAAGACACAAGAGTCCACAATCCAACATGCTGCATCACTGTTGTTCACGTAGTTACAAACCATGTCATGTAAGTGTCTCAAGATAAACAAAAACTTCTTTCATCAAGTCTGCACATAACTGATGAAGTTAATCCCCCTCCCCCGACCACACAAAGTCCACAAAACCTAACCAAAATATCCTGTATAAAATATACAGCACTGATGACGAATATAACCCTTTTGGAGTACTGTGTACAGCTCTGGTCAGTGACGCTGAGGAATTATGTTATTACTGGCGAGAATGTGAAGAGGTAAATATTGAAGATAATGCTGGGTATCAGGAATTCAAGTTGTGAGGAAAGCTAATAGGAGTTTGGCTTGTTTAGAACAGAGCAGAGTTTGAACTAACCTAATTGAAGTTTATGAAACAAATTGATCACAATAGTGAAGGGTTCAAATCCCAAGCAAATTGCAGATGGAGAAAGAAAAGCCAGGCAGATCTCTGTTGGCCCACAGGGTATTAGAGTTGTCAAATAAGTTATCAGGGAGGTCACTTATGCCGATGCAGATCCATGTGTGAACCTCTCCAATTAAGTTCCCGACCCTGCCAAAACATTGAAACAGCCCTTATCAAAGTCACGAATGACATCCTATGTGACTGTGATTGTGGTGCTCTATCTTTCCTCATCTTTCTCGATCTATCTTCAGCCATTGATCCGGTTGACCATACCATCCTCCTCCAACGCCTTTCCTCCGTTGTTCAGCTGGGTGGGACGTCTTCGCTTGGTTCTATTCTTATCTATCCAGTCATAGCCAGAGAATCTCCTGCAATGGCATCTCTTTCTGCTCCTGCACTGTTACTTCTGGAGTCCATAAAGGATCAATCCTTGGCCCCTCCTATTTCTCATCTACAAAATGCTCCTCGGCGATATCATCTGAAAACACAACGTCAAGTTCCATATGTACTCTGACAACACCCAGCTCTACCACACCAACACCTCTCTCGACCCCTCAACTGCATTTGATTTGTCATGCTGCTTGTCCAAAATTCAATACTGGATGAGCAGAAATTTTCTCCAATTAAACATTGGGAAGACCGAGGCCATTGTCTTCGCCCCTGCCACAAACTCCGTTCCCTCACCACTGATTCCATTCCCCTCCCTGGCCACTGTCTGAGGCTGAACCAGACCGTTTGCAACCTCGGCGTCCTATTTAACTGTGAGCTGAGCTTCCAACCCCATATCTTGTCCATCACCAAGAACGCCTACTTCCACCGTAATATCGCCTGTCTCCACCCCTGCCTTAGCTCATCTGCTGCTGAAACCCTCATCCATGCTATTGTTACCTGCAGGCTCAACTATTTCAATGCTCTCCTGGCTGGCCTCCCATTTTTAACTCTCTATAAACTTGAGCTCATCCAAAACTCTGCTGCCCGTATCCTGACTTGCACCAAGTCCCGTTCACCCATCACCCCTGTGCTCGCTGACTTTCTTTGGCTCCTAGTCCTCGATTTTAAAAATTCCCATCCTTGTGTTCAAATCCCTCCATGGCCTTGCTCCTCCCTATCTCTGTAACCTCCACCAGTCCTACAACCGCTCCTCCAATTCTGGCCTTAAATGAATCTCTCACTTCCTCCCTCCCTAAACCTCTCTCCCCTCTTTTAAAACCTACCTCTTTGACCAAGCTTTTGGTCAACTGTTTGGGGGACCGTGATGTGCATAAATTGGCTACCATGTTTCCCTACATTACAACAGTGACTACACGTCAAAAGTACGTCATTGGCTGTAAAGAGCTTTGAGATGACCTGAGGTTGTGAAAGGCGCTATAGAAATGCAAGTTTTCTTTCTTTATAATGGCCACAAAAGCCCTCTATCAAAACCACACTATCCAGCAGGGGGAACCAAGAGGAATGCCAGGAATTATTTGCTCAGTGTCGATCTCGTGAGGGAGATTCCGGATGGGAAAATCTGCAGGCAGAAACCAGGAAGCTATTTACATTGACATCTGAAAATACAAACCTGTTTTGTTTGCCCTGTCCTGGCTTTGCAGGGCGGAGAATGATCCAGGGTGGTCTGAGGTCACTTCATGCACCGCAAATTCCTGGATGGGTTCCAGACTGTTTTATTTGTACACCAGACAACCCTCAATGCCTGAAGATGAGTCTCTGCAGGCTAAGACTGTCCAATTCAATGTAGATGCAGAGTATATAGTTACATGGGCCTGGAGTTTCCGCTCAGTTCCACTGATTTTTTTCGGCGTAATTCGTCTGAAATCTTTTGCGCTAGTTTTAAAAAACATCGCGCCACAAAACTGACCACGGCCCCAGATCGAATTATTCACCAATACGAGTTTTCACTAATTGCGCTCATTTGCAGGCCTTCGAGGAGGCTCTAAAAAGTTTTTTTTAGGCACAAGGGCACTTATTAAAAGCTTTAGAATATAATATTTTTTTAATTTACAAGAAACTGACTCCTGTAGACCAATATAACCACCAAATGGATCTGCATAGTTTTAAAAAATAAATTTTCAGTTATTTAAGCCAGAATTTAAACTTACCGGGGGGGGATAGGGAGCGGGAGCGGGAGCGGGGGCAGCTCTGGGGGGGCTGGAATGTAGGCAGGAAACCCGGGAGAATGGGTTGCCCTCAGGCTCCGCTGAATTTAACTGCAGGGCCCAATTAGCATTTTGTTTCTCTGTTTCCCACCCGTAGCCAGCCAAATTGAGAGGCTGGCTGGCAGTCGGGCATGTAGCAGAGAGGTTGGAAGGATGGATCGGAGATCAGTGGGGCGGGGGGGGGGGGGGGGGGGGAGGTGGGAGGGGGAGGTAGGAAGGCTGGGGATTGGAGGGGGCCGGAGATCCGGGGGGGGGGGGGGGGGGGGGCGGTAGGATGGGTGGAGATCGGAGGGGGCTGGAGATCGGTGGGGCGGTGGCATAGGAAAGCCAGGGATCAGAAGACCGGAGGTAGGGAGGGGCTGGGGGGGCTGGGGGCTGAGAATCGGAAGTCCGGAGTCGGGGACCGAGGATCGGAGGCAGGAGAGGCTTTTGGGGGCTGGGGTTCAGAGGCTGGAGAGGGGGCCGAGGGGTCGAGGATCGGAGGCCAGAGAGGGGGCCGGAGGATGAGGATTGGAAGGCCAGAGGGGGATCAGAGGCCAGAGGGGGGTTGGAAGACTGGAAGGAAGAATCGGAGATCGATGACCTCGTGGGGGGAGGGGGGTGGGGTTGGAAGGGTCGGGGGCGCGGGGAGGGGGTGTCCGGTCGCGGGGGATTGGTGAGGCAGGAACGCTGGATCCAGCAGGTAAGTGGAAAGGCACTGAGCTCCTGGATCCAGCAGTCCTTGTCTTCCTTTAGCTGGTGAGTTCCCCGAGGCCCGGGAAACCCGGCCGCCCAGAGTTAAATTTAAAATGGAGCTTCATTATAATATTTAAAGTGCCAACCCGCCTCCTGGGGTTATAATTCCCCCCTTAAAATCGGGTTACTCACAGCTGGTGGACTAGACATTCTGTTTAAAATGCTTAATTTTTTGTGATAAACTCATTGTCACTCTTAAATATATCAAGAAATATTGTTTAAAGCAAAATGTTTTTTATAAGTTACGCTCTAAAACACTGCCCAATTACGCTGGTTCATGGCAGATTTTATGTTTGGCTATATGCAAATGAGTTTGAGCGGAAACTCGAGGAAAAAGAAACTTCTCAAAACTAGCGCAATTTTAGGCTCAATTTGCGCCTGGGACGCTGATTGCGCCCAAAGCGGAAACTCTACCCCATTGTAGTTACAGCACAGAAACAGGCCATTCGGCTCAGCAGGTCTGTGCCAGTGTTTATGTTCCACACAAGTCTCCTCTCCACCCTTCCTCATCTTTATCAACTTATCCTTCTATTCCTTTCTCCCTAAATGCCTCTATGCTATTCGCCTCAACCACTCCCTGTGGCAGCGAGTTCCACATTCTAACCTCTCTCTGGGTAAAGAAGTTTCTCCTGAATTCCCTGTTGGATTTATTAGTGACTGTTTTATATTTATGGACAAAATTGAGAGGTCGCACAATACCAGGTTATAGTCCAACAGTTTTATTTGAAATCACAAGCTTTCGGAGCTATCGATTGCCCCTTCCTCAGGTGAAGTAAATTAGATACAGAATCGCCAAAGCATATATAGATAGAGAACAAAGCATGTGTACCTTACAATTGCAGACCACTAAATTAAATCATCCTGACTATCTGCCGAGGTGTGATAAAGTTAATCAAGTCAGCCAGGAAGGTACCACATCAAAGACATAGCAAGATACAACTGAGACAATGAGGTGTAGTCGCAGGGGTTCTAACGTGTCAAAAGCTGCCGTCTGTATGTAAAACGAAAAGCTTTAAAATTTTTACTTTTTTACTGGGAATCACATCTGTGAACAAGCCAACGACGACTCGAGTCCGGATCACGTCATGTATCGTGACATAAACCCAAGATCCCGGTTGAGACCGTCTTCATGAGTGCGTAACTTGGCTATCAGCCAACAGAAACTGATAGCCAAGTTCCGCACTCATGAAGACGGTCTCAACCGGGATCTTGGGTTTATGTCACGATACATGACGTGATCCGGACTCGAGTCGTCGTTGGCTTGTTCACAGATGTGATTCCCAGTAAAAAAGTAAAAATTTTCCCAGTAAAAAAGTAAAAATTTTAAAGCTTTTCGTTTTACATACAGACGGCAGCTTTTGACACGTTAGAACCCCTGCGACTACACCTCATTGTCTCAGTTGTATCTTGCTATGTCTTTGATGTGGTACCTTCCTGGCTGACTTGATTAACTTTATCACACCTCGGCAGAGAGTCAGGATGATTTAATTTAGTGGTCTGCAATTGTAAGGTACACATGCTTTGTTCTCTATCTATATATGCTTTGGCGATTCTGTATCTAATTTACTTCACCTGAGGAAGGGGCAATCGATAGCTCCGAAAGCTTGTGATTTCAAATAAAACTGTTGGACTATAACCTGGTGTTGTGCGACCTCTCAATTTTGTCCACCCCAGTCCAACACCAGCATCTCCGCATTATATTTATGGCCCCTGGTTCTGGTCTCGCCCGGAAGTGGAAACATCTTCTCTAGGTCTACCCTATCAAACCCTTTCATAATTTTGAAGACCTCTATCAGGTGAACCCCTCAGCCCTCTCTTTTCTAGAGAAAAGAGCCCCAGCCTCCAATCTTTCCTGATGGGTATAACCTCTCAGTTCTGGTATCATTCTAGTAAATCGTTTTTGCACCTTCTCCAGTGTTCATTTAGGGAGGGGCACTGTTAATTCTGTACTGCTCGTAGGAGCAGGTGCTGACACTTCAAGATTGCGGGCCACTGCAAAATAGCAGCAGAAGTTTTTACTACAAGAAGTGAGGAAAACAGGTGACTGTGTGAAATCTTAGGAACTCTGAAGTGAAGAGAAAACAACTGAAAGCATGAAGCGAGATAGAGTCATTTACCTAAGCATGAAACGACCATCGCGGGCCCATCTGGACAGTCAAAAAATACCATTCAGTCCTACTCTTGTCCCTCGACTGCTTTCTCTGCCAAATATCAATCCAGCTTCCTCTGGAATTTACTGACCCTATTCACCTTCCTGCTTCCCCCAACGATCTGCACCATATTTTCACCAGCTGGTGTACAAATTAGTTCACCTCGATTCCAAGTCTTTGCCTTGTTGTACAGTTTATGATTATCTAAACATGGTATTACAACTTAGTTTATCTTTCCAGGGACATAGGCCCATTAAACCTTGTTGCTCCTTCCCTCCTCCCACAGAACCAAGGGCACTGGGTGACCTGATGCTCTCATCGGGCGGCATACATTTTGGAAAATTCCGAGCTTATAGCTGCTAATTATCTGGTCATTAATGTGCGTGCACGATCTGCCCTTTTCTTTATTCATTCTTAGGATATGGGCATCACTGGCAAGGCCAGCATTTATTGCCCATCCCTAGTTGTCCTTGAGAAGGTGGTGGTGAGTCGCCTTCTTCAACTGTTGCAGTCTGTGTGGTGAAGGCGCTCCCACAATGCTGTTGGGTAGGGATTTCTAGGATTTTCACCCAGCAACGATGAAGGAACGGCGATATATTTCCAAATCAGAATGGTGTGTGACTTGGAGGGGAACTTGGAGGGTGGTGGTGTTCCCATGTGCCTGCTGCCCTTGTCCTTCTAGGTGGTAGATTTCAAAATTCTCATCCTTGTTTTCAAATCCCTCTATGTCCTCGCCCCTCCCTATCTCTATAATCTCCTCCAGCCCCACAACCCCCCCCCACCCCCCCAAGATATCTGCGCTCCTCTATTTCTGCCCTCTTGAGCATCCCTGATTATAATCGCTCAACCATCGGTGGCCGTGCCTTCAGCTGCCTAGGCCCTAAGCTCTGGAACTCCCTCCCTAAACCTCTCCGCCTCTCTTTCCTCCTTTAGGACGCTCCTTAAAACCTATCTCTCTGACCAAGCTTTTGGTCATCTGCCCTAATTTCTTATGTGGCTCGGTGTTAATTCTTTGTCTTATAACACTCCTGTGAAGCCCCTTGGGACGTTTTACTACATTAAAGGCGCTATATAAATATAAGTTGTTGTTGTTGGTAGAGATTGCGGGTTTGGGAGGCCCCGTTGAAGAAGAAATTTACTGCATAATTGCATAATTTACTTGATATATTATGCAACATTTCTTCCTGGCTCCCAAAGATAATCAAGCAAAGCTGCAGAAGATGTGCCCATTCCCAACCTTTCCCTTCAATCCTGGATGCTTACAGACCTTTTTTTTCTCTACTTTTTTTTTGCAAATAACGTGGGGTAATGCAGGTTTTTGGAGAAGTTGACTTCTTGTTTGTGACAGAAAAAGCCTGCGTGCTATCAGTCAGACTCTACCTATCTTTGACACCTAACCTTCAGGGATGTTGACATTCACAGTCAAACAGTGTTGTTTGGTGCCTGCTGCTTACCGATGGATATCAAAACCCTCGCCGGAGTCTGCATGAGTCTTCAGATTTTCCATTAACGTGTCAGCAGCCTGGTTAATTAATGGACACATCTGAAAGCAAAATAGCTTGTATAATTATGGGAGAATATCTATTGCTGTATAAAGTTATGTCTGCAGGGCTGGAACAGTAATCGAGCATGCAAGAGGCAATAAGTAGTCCCTCAACCCTGAAAAAAATAGGTCACAAGCTGAGGTGCTTAAAACACCGAGTTTTACTTTTCCCAAATGCTTTCCTGGATTTCTTCCCATAACCTCTGCCCCTATTTTTTCACATGGCAGCTGTTGATGATTCTGCCATTCCCATTTACACCGCATTTAGAGTCATCTTTTGTTTCTTAACTTGTCCCATTACCATCTCCTTTTGCCTTGCACCATCATCCCTTTTGTCTTTTAATCTCTCCTGCCTTCCAACCTATCACAGACCTTCCCTTTTGTTCTTTCCTCCCCTCCCCCTTTCCCTGCCCCTGCACTTGCTTAAAATCTATTTCATCTCTAACTTTTCCCAGTTCTGACGAAAGATCATCGACCTGAAACGTTGACTGTTTCTCTCTCCACAGATGCTGCCTGACCTGCTGAGTATTTCCAGCATTTTCTGTTTTTATTTCAGATTTCCAGCATCCGCAGTATTTTGCTTTTGTTTCCTGGATTTCTTTCTCTTTTCACCGATAAACTATCCCTCCTCGTCCTTCTTGACTTGTCTGCAGCCTTTGACATGGTTGACCGCTCCATCCTTCTCCAACGCCTCTCCACCGTCGTCTAGCTGGGTGGGACTGCACTTGCCTGGTTCCATTCTTATCTATCTAATCTTAACCAGCGAATCACCTGCAACAGCTTCTCTTCCCGCTCCCGCATCGTTACCTCTTGTGTCCCCCAAGGATCTATCCTTGGCCCCCTCCTATTTCTCATCTGCATGTTGCCCCTTGGTGACATCGTCCGAAAACACAGCGTCAGTTTCCACATGTACGCTGACGACACCCAGCTCTACCTCACTACCTCTTCTCTCGACCCTTCCACGGTGTCTAAATTCTCAGACTGCTTGTCCAACATACAGTTCTGGATGAGCAAAAATTTTCTCCAATTAAATATTGGGAAGACCGAAGCCATTGTTTTCGGTCCCCGCCACAAACTCCGTTCCCTAGCCACTGACTCCATCCCTCTCCCTAACATCTGTCTGAGGCTGAACCACACTGTTCGCAACCTTGGTGTCATATTTGACCCTGAAATGAGCTTCCGACCACATATCCGCAGCATAACAAAGACCGCCTACTTCCACCTCCATAATATCGCCCGTCACCACCCTTGCCTCAGCTCATCTGCTGCTGAAACCCTCATCCATGCCTTTGTTATCCCTAGACTTGACTATTCCAACGCACTCCTGGCTGGCCTCCCACATTCCACCCTAAGTAAACTTGAGGTCATCCAAATCTCGGCTGCCCGTGTCCTAACTCGACCAAGTTCCGTTCGCCCATCTCCCCTGTGCTCGCTGACCTACATTGGCGCCTGGTTAAGCAACATCTCGATTTCAAAATTCTCATCCTTGTTTTCAAATCCCTCCAAGGCCTCGCCCCTTCCTATCTCTGTAATCTCCTTCAGCCCCACAACCCCGCCCCCGAGATATCTGCGCTCCTCTAATTCTGCCCTCTTGAGGATCCCTGATTATAATCGCTCAACCTTTGGTGGCTGTGCCTTCTGTTGCCTAGGCCCCTAAGCTCTGGAATTCCCTGCCTAAACCTTTCCGCCTCGCTACCTCTCTTTCCTCCTTTAAGACGCTCCTTAAAACCTACCTCTTTGACCAAGCTTTTGGTCACCTGCCCAAATTTATCCTTATGTGGATTGGTGTCAAATTTTTTGTCTTAAAATACTCCTGTGCAGCGCCTTGGAACGTTTTACTATGTTAAAGGCGCCATATAAATATATATGTTGTTGCTGTTGATACCATTTTAAAAATTTCAAACACATACACTAGAGAAAGATCAACAGTTAAACACTGAGCCAACTTCCATCACACCAGCATTGCCAAGTGTAATATAAATGTGTGATTCCAAGCCCTGCATTCTCGGGGGCATTGCTTTGCTCCACTCCAGAGACTTGAGCACATAATCCAGTTGACACTCCAGTGTAGTACTGAGGGAGCGCTGTACTGTCGGAGGTGCCGTCTCTCGGATGAGACGTTAAACCGTCTTCCCTCTCAAGTAGACGTAAAAAATCCCATGGCACTATTTCAAAGAAGAGCAGGGGAGTTCTCCCCTGGTGTACTGAGCAATATTTATCCCTCAACCAACACCACTAAAAAAGCAGATGATCAGGCCATTATCACATTGCTGCTCATGGGACCTTGCTGTGTGCAACTTTGGCTGCTGCGTTTCCTACATTACAACCGTGATTACACTTCAAAAGTACTTAATTGACTGTAAAACGCTTTGGGACATCCTGAGGCCGCGAAAGACCAGAAAGGCCAGAACCAGAGGTCACAGTCTAAGGATAAGGGATAAGCCATTTAGGACTGAGATGAGGAGGAATTTCTTCACTCAGAGAGTGGTGAACCTGTGGAATTCTCTACCACAGAAGGCAGTTGAGGCCAATTCATTAAATATATTCAAGAAGGAGATAGATATATTTCTTAAGGCTAAAGGGATCAAGTGATATGGGGAGAAAGCAGGGACAGGGTACTGAATTTGGATGATCAGCCATGATCTCATTAAATGGCGGAGCAGGCTCGAGGGGCCGAATGGCCTACTCCTGCTCCTATCTTCTATGCTTCTATAAATGCAAGTTCTTTCTTTCTTCTTCTTTAAAATATTATGACCCCTAGAGAAAGAACGGATTGGATTCCTGAACTAGTGTACAAGGGGGAAGCTCCACCTCCTCAGTGCTGTACTCCAAACATTGCCTTTACCCCTTCCCGAATTTGATGCACCGGTCCCAACCTTTCCTTCATCATAAAGTACCCATGTTTATTCTTGTGTAACGTGTGATATGTTTTAAATTTCTTTACGAAACAGTAGACGAGAAAATATGGCAAAAACCCTCTGGGACCTGAGTTCAAGTCCAGCCCAAAATGACAAAATGAAAGCCTCTTCTGCTGACCTTAAGGGTTGCATGTGAAGTGAATTTGGGCAAGTGTAGGGGCATGCCAACATCTCCATGCACTGTGTAAATTGTACTTGCACAAGGGAAATACATAACACTTCTTGTCTCTGTAAAGGTTGAGACCCAAACATTTATGCTACATGGCACAATGGAGGAAAAGCACTGGACATCTCCCTGCAGGAGTCTGGGCAAAGCACTGCACCGCCTCAAAACTATACCTGCCAAGCAGGCTGTAGTACAATAGGGCTGAAGTCCACCTGGAATGGTGAATTGGGCTCCCAGACAACTTAATTGCTGAAAACAGGTATGGGTGAGTGTTCGTGGCTCAAAATGAAAGGCACTATGCAGACCTGAACAGTACCTTCAATTGGTTCGGTACACCCAATGCACTTTAAAAAAATTGTCAACAACGATGAAGGAACGGCGATACATGTCGAAGTATGTGAATTGGAGAGGAACTTGAAGATTATGGTGTTCCCATGCACTTGCTGCCTTTGTCCTTCTAGGTGGTGGAGGTTGCGGGTTTGGGAGGTACTGTACTGTGCTGGATGTGATACTTGATGAACGAAGGTATAATGTTCTGTGATGGTCTCCGTGAATTATGAAGTAGCTATTTGATTGATAAATCAGAAATATGTGTTTTACTGTCCCTAGACTCGCACCAAGTCCCGTTCGCCCATCACCCCTGTGCTCGCTGACCTACACTGGCTCCCGGTTAAGCAACACCTCGGTTTCAAAATTCTCATCCTTGTTTTCAAATCTCTCCATGGCCTCGCCCCTCCCTATCTCTGTAATCGTCTTCAGCCCCACAACCCCCCGAGATATCTGCGCTCCTCTCATTCTGCCCTCTTGAGCATCCCTGATTATAATCGCTCAACCATTGGTGGCCGTGCCTTCTGTTGCCTAGGCCCTAAGCTCTGGAATTCCCTGCCTAAACCTCTCTGCCTTATTACCTCTCTTTCCTCCTTTAAGATGCTCCTTAAAACCTACCTCTTTGACCAAGCTTTTGGTCACCTGCCCTAATTTCTCCTTGTGTGGCTCGGTGTCAAATTTTTTTTTGTCTTTTAATACTCCTGTGCAGCACCTTGGGACATTTTACTATGTTAAAGGCGCTATATAAATACAAGTTGTTGTTGTTGTAGGAATTCAGACTTGATATCAGTAGGCGATTAACAGCACATTTTTTCCTCTTGTTTTCCCTATTTTGTTCACACTTGGCCCACTAAGAATTACCACTGCTATCTCAGTTGGGTTAAAAACTCAGCAACCTTTACCCTTCGTCAATTAACTTATCATGTTCGTGGGCATTAAGTTGCCCTTTCCTTCCACATGACAGCAAAAGCACCATTCATTTAAGATTGGTACTCTTACTTGGTCCAGATGTGTTCTTTTAAACGGCTCCTGCTTTTCTCTTCTCCCTCCCCCCAATGGAAGACATCACCTATAATGCAGCCCATTGTGGTCTGTTTAGGAAAAATCCATTTATAAAGAAAAGGAGGAATGACGACAAGGTGGCCAGTGAAGTAGTCGTCGTACCCTAGTACGCCAGAGGTGGGGCTAATGAGATGCTAAAAATAAAACTGCAGTGCAGTGAGTGCTACTGGGCCAGTGGAGACCAGGCTTTCAATCTTTAACCTTACTGTTATAAGGAACTTCAGTTACATGGCAAGACTAGAGAAGCTGGGATTGTTCTCCTTAGAGCAGAGAAGGTTAGGGGGAGATTTAATAGAGGTGTTCAGAATTATAAGCCCTAACTTTCTGCGGCGAGTTTAATGTGCAAATCCAGCATGTTCTTAAAAATAACAGGGATGCTAAGGGCGAGATGCCATTTGTGTGAGGCAAACAGCAGAGCGTCGTAAATCGACCAGCAAGTTCCGGATTTCGCAACTCACAGGGTATCTCTTCATCCCCTGAACCTGCTGGCCAATTTGCGCATTAATAACAGCGTGCGTCATTAACACGCTGTTATTTTTACAGGAAGATTTGGCCCCGTAAAACACAAGCTAACATTTCCAGAGGGAATTTTGAGTTGTCCAAACTGGTTTAAATCTGTTTCTTCGCATTTGGAGGAATGCATTTCTGCAAAGTGTTCTATTTAAATCAGAGTTTTTATTAAAAATGTTGCAGTAGTTTCAGTTTTTCTAAGTTAGTCGTAGCTGGCCCATCTGAAAGCTGAACAACACCAAGTTATAGTCCAACAGTTTTATTTGAAATCACGAGCTTTCGGAGCGCTGCTCCTTCGTCAGGTGACGAAGGAGCAGCACTCCGAAAGCTCGTGATTTCAAATAAAGCTGTTGGACTATAACCTGGTGTTGTGCGACTTCTCATTTTTGTCCACCCCAGTCCAACACCGGCATCTCCGCATCATCTGAAAGCTGTAAGTGGAGCACACACCTCCATGGTCTATACTATAGATGAGTAGCCTGAGAACAGGACGTTCCTCCAACCACTTGGTGCAATAATTGAGTGAGACATGGGCAAAGGGAAGGAAAGCAATAGTCGGAAACAGTAGTGGGAGCTATGTTTTATAGATGGTGAGGGATCAATTCAAATGAAGTTCTGGAACAAGAGGTGAAACCCACCTTATGGTGCGACTATAATCCTTTAATTTCCTGCATTCCAAACCATGGTATTCCAAAACTCTCATTTAAAAAAAAGTTGTTTTAAAACCGAATGTGTAACGGATGGACAAATGTTAAGCCATGTCTATATGGTACTAGTGACGATCATTGTACAACACTGAATTCTTCACTCGTGAGTTATCAGGCAACCGTATGTCAGTGAAATGTAAATAGTACCTCACACCTTGCTGTTAAATTCCATCAATTTCACAGCTTAGTTCCCAATTCAGATGTACTATATCAATGCTGTTTCCCCCTGCTCTCCCCCACTAAAGATGAGTTCACACACTGACAACGTGACTCCAGCTATGCGCACCTTTCTCTGTGATTATCTAGGTCCTCTCAAACACTGTTCCATTCAGAAGTTCCCGCACAGGCATACACATACCATCTTTCCTTTTTAATTTTCTCCTGCAGGTGCTGACTCTTGCTAGGGTACGTTCTAGATGGTTTCTCACCCGAGCAGCCATTCTTCACCTGAGCCTGGAGAGTGAATGTCGGTAGGACAGCCGATCAGGTGGACATCCCAACCCTGCCCAATCCTGTCCTTATCTAACATCCAGATATGCACTTTCCAGCAGGGAACACTGGTCAACAGTGGGGGACGCTTGATTGTTTTCCCTGCACAGCTCAACGGTGGCACCTCTACCACAGATCAACCAACTCAGCACGGACCAGTGATCAAATATTGGAGCTTCCGGGCCAATGGGGCTCAATTCTACACTCAGTGTCAGCCTTGGCTCAGTTGGTAGCACCCTCACCTCTGAGTCAGAAGGTTGTGGGTTCAAGTCCCACTCCAGAGACTTGAGGACAAAAATCGAGGCTGACACTCCAGTGCAGTACTGAGGGAGTGCTGCACTGTCGGAGGTGCCATCTTTTGGATGAGATGTTAAACCATTTGCCCTCTCAGGTGGACATAAAAGTTCCCATGGCACGATTTGGAAGAAGAGCAGGGGAGTTATCCCTGGTGCCCTGGCCAGTATTTATCCCTCAATTGGCATCACTAAAACAGATTACCTGGTCATTATCACATTGCTGTTTGTGGGAGCTTGCTGTGTGCAAATTGGCTGCTGCGTTTTCTACATTACAACAGTGACTACACTTCAAAAAGTACTTAATTGGCTGTAAAGTGCTTTGGGATTTCCGGTGGTGGTGAAAGGCGCTCGATAAATGCAAGTCTTTCTTTCTTTCAGTGCCGTCCTTACCAATTCAGCTGTTGCTGGAGAGCAAATTTCTTCTTTACTTACTGATTCGTCAAATTATGCATTACAGGTCTCCTGACAGCCTAGTGGATAAAGGTACCACTAGATGTTACATCAAGTTAAACAGTCCAGAAAGTCCCAGGTTCGGCTCCTGGTCTGTGCTGAGTTAGCTGATGTCAGCCAGGGGACCTCAGTGCTGCTACACCAGTTCCTGATCCTGATTGGTATACAGTGACTCCCGAACCCCACTAGAAATGACATGCGCTGACATTGGATGAGAATAGGATTGGCTGTGATGACTTCCACAGCTGAAGAGTCTGCCTGTTGTCACGCACTGCCTGGGCTCATACATGAACAGTGAGAAAGCTACTGGAGGGTTGCTGACATCCGTGGAACTGCAGCCCTTCAAGAGAGGAAGGCAAAAACTAAAGGGGGACATTATAATGCTACATAAGCAATGAGGGCAGTATGACTGACTGCTACTTGCAACAACAATGGCTTGCATATATATGGTGCTTTTAACATAGAAAAACAATCCACGGCCGTTCACAAATGTGAAGTCAGACAAAAATGGGCGTCGAGCAAAAATGGAGATATTGTGGCGGATCGCCACCTAAACGAGCATAATCCACTCTTCCGTCCGTGGACAAAAATCCAGCACCTTCCCTTTAAGGCACCTTACCTTTAAGGCAGGAGTGGGCGGGGCCTCAGAGTTTGCCCAGAGAATTCTGGGAGCTTTCACCGCAGCCATTTTGTGCCATGCAGTTGAATTAAAGTTTCTGGTTTTCCACATATGGATTCAGCCTCCATTCGTGTTTCGCGGCAGCCTCAACATTGGTGACCCCGACGCTCAGAAGGTATTCCGAGCACTGCAATGGCGGACACGAACGCAGTTTCCGTGAAACTGCCGGAGTTTTGGGAAAACCAGCCCGAAGCTGAATCTCGCTTCCGGCTGCGAAATATCACCACAGATGGGACGAAGTACGACTATCTCGTCACATCACTCGGTAGCGCCGCAGTTTCGAAGGTTTGGACAGCGCTGCAGAACCCACCAGAGGAAGGCAAGTACGCACATCTCAGGACAGCGCTCCTTAAAAAATTTACGGCCTCGGCATATCAGCGAAACTGCCACCTCCTCGACCTTCCAGGCCTCGGTGATGCCTCACCGTCAGACCTCCTCTCCCACATGCTCTCCCTCACCGACGAGAGCCCACCTGGATCCCTCTTCCGCACGCTGTTCATCCGCCAGCTCCCTCTCAGCATCCGCCCAGCGATCGTGGCGTCCGGCCTCACGAACCTGGAAGCCCTGGCCGATGAGGCCGACAAGCTGCTGTCCGCTCACTCCAGCCACGACGTCACTCCGGACCTGGCAGCCAATGCCTGGGCGCGTCCCTCACCGGCCACCACGCGGCCACAAGGGCCTGCCACCAGGCCCACGGGGCCTTTGCACCCCACTAAACCGGGCCACTGTTACTACCACGCACGGTTCGGCGCCAGGGCACAACGGTGCACACCTCCCTGCTCTTTCAAGTCCGCCCCCGTACCAGCCCCCGCGATGGCCGTGGGCCACGCGGGCTCCCTGCTGTATGTCACGGATGACAAAACCGGCCGCCGGTTCCTGTGCGACACTGGAGCTCAGCACAGCATCATCCCGGCCTCCTCCCTCGACATCCAAAAGGGCGAACGAGGACCGGCGCTGGCTGCTACTAACGGCTCAGAAATCCGGACGTATGGCACCCGGACAGTCACCCTCGACCTCGCTGGTCGCCGCTACCGATGGGAGTTCATCACTGCCAAGGTGCTCTCCCCTCTCATCGGCGCAGATTTCCTGTGCGCCCACGGCCTACTGGTAGACATTCCTCGTCACCGCCTCGTGGACATGAACACCATGTCCCCCATCCTGGGCGCCATGGCCCCCCGTCAACACGCCGACATGGCGTCACAGTGCCACGCCCGGGCCACAGATGACTTCTCGGCACTCCTGGCCGAATTCCCGGCCCTTACCAATCCGACCTTCTCCGCGGAGGCCGCCAAACACGGGGTGGAACACTTCATCCCCACCACAGGCCCCCCAGTGTACGCCCACGCCCGCAGGCTGGACCCGGCCAAACTGGAGATCGCGCGGACCGAGTTTGCCACCATGGAACAGCTCGGCCTCATCCGCCGCTCCAACAGTCCCTGGGCCTCCCCACTCCACATCGCCCCCAAACCAGGCGGGGGTTGGCGCCCCTGCGGGGATTACCGCCGCCTCAACGACGCCACCATCCCTGATCGGTACCCCGTGCCGCACATTCAGGACTTCTCGGCTAGACTGGCCGGCCGCTCAGTCTTTTCCAAGGTCGACCTGGTGCGCAGCTACCACCAAGTCCCCGTCCACCCTGCGGACGTCCCCAAGACGGCCGTAATCACCCCCTTCGGCCTGTTCGAGTTCCTGCGGATGCCCTTCGGCCTCAAAAACGCGGCCCAGGTATTCCAACGGCTCATGGACTCGGTCCTTCGGGACCTGAAGTTCCTGTTCGTCTACCTGGACGACATCCTGGTAGCCAGTTCCTCCAAGCAGGAACACCTCGAACACCTTCGCATCCTGTTCGGGCGCCTCAGCGACCACGGGCTCATCCTCAGCCCAGCCAAATGCCAGTTCGGCCTGGACAAGATCGACTTCCTCGGCCACCACATCACCCATGCTGGGGCCATTCCCCTGCCCACCAAGGTGCAGGCCGTCCAACAATTTGCCCGCCCCACCACCATCAAAGGCCTCCAGGAGTTCCTCGGGATGGTGAATTTCTATAACCGCTTCATCCCCAAAGCGGCGTCCCTCATGAGGCCCCTGTATGAAGCCCTCCGGGGCAGGAGCGGCAAGATGGCGGTCGAATGGACGGCAGACGCGGTCCGCCGCCTTCGACTCCACCAAGACCGCGCTCGCCAATGCCACCCTGCTCGCGCACCCACGGCCCAATGCCAGGGTAGCGCTCACCACGGATGCCTCCGACCATGCGGTCGGCGCCGTGTATGAGCAGTGGGTCGACGGCGCCTGGCAACCACTTGCCTTCTTCAGCCGCCAACTACGCCCCCCGGAGGTCAAGTACAGCACCTTCGACCGCGAACTCCTCGCGCTGTTCCTGGCGGTCCGCCATTTCCGGTTTTTGCTTGAGGGCCACCCCTTCACTGCGTTTGTCGACCACAAGCCCCTGACATTCGCAATGGCAAAGACAACCGACCCCTGGTCCGCCAGGCAGCAGCGCCAGCTCGTGGCAGTGTCCGAGTTCACCACGGACATCCAACACGTCTCCAGCTGAGACAATGTGGTAGCCGACTGCCTTTCCCGCCCCGCCATCCACGCCGCACACCTGGCAGTCGACTACGCTCAACTCGCAGCAGACCAGATCACCGACCCTGATCTGCTCTCCGCACCCACCAACCTACCAGGGCTATGCCTGGCCGACATCGCCTGTGGCCCGACCGCAGTCACGGTCAAGTGCGACATATCCCTATGTCAACCTCGGCCCGTCGTTGCAGCGTCCTGGCGCCGCCGGGTATTCGACATTCTCCACAACCTCTCCCACCCCGGCGCCCGCGCATCCATCAAATTGGTAGCCAACCGCTTCGTCTGGCGCGGCCTTCGCAAGGATGTGCGTACTTGGGCCAACTCCTGCCTAGCCTGCCAACGGGCCAAGGTACAGCAACACACAAAAGCACCCCTCGAGGAGTTTACCGTCCCCTCGCGGAGATTCGACCACATCCACGTGGACATCGTCGGGCCCCTGCCGCCGTCGCAAGGCCACACGCACTTGCTGACCATCGTTGACCGCACCACACGCTGGCCCGAGGCAATTCCACTGACCTCTACCACCACCACCGACATCGCCAGAGCCTTCGTCAGCATCTGGGTCGCACGGTTCGGCGTCCCCTCCAACATGACGTCGGACAGAGGTCCGCAATTTACCTCTGAACTCTGGACCGCCGTCGCACGCAATCGCGGGGTGACCATTCACCGCACCACAGCGTACCACCCCCAAGCCAACGGACTGTGTGAGCGGTTCCACAGATCCTTGAAGGCATCTCTTCGAGCCAGCCTCCAGGACGGCGCCTGGACCGACCGACTTCCGTGGGTCCTCCTCGGCCTGCGCACCGCGGTTAAAGAAGACCTCCATGCATCGGCAGCAGAGCTCGTGTACGGTCAGCCGCTGCGCGTACCACGCGAGTTCCTGCCCACCGCCATGACACCCTGGTCAGCCGACCAGCAACGCCACGACTTCGCCTCACTGGCGCTGCAGTTCGCCCCGGTGCCCATTGCCCGACACGGCGAATCCACCTCACACATCCCACTAAGCCTGCACCAGGCACGGTTTGTTTTCGTCCGGCACAACGCCCACCGCGGATCCCTTCAACCCCCGTACGACGGGCCCTACAAGGTGCTACAGGCTGGGGACAAATTTTTCACCCTGCAAGTGGGCGACAGGACAGAAAAAGTGTCGGTTGACCGACTCAAGCCAGCACACTCGGAGCCCGGTGAGCAGGTCCCTGTAGCTCGTCCACCTCCACGCGGCCGACCTGCCCTCAAGCCGGTTCACCCGGCTGCTCCACGCCCGGCCGTTCCACGTCCACCGGCGTCCTACAAGAGCCGCTCCGGCCGGCCCATCAGACTGCCGCACCGTCTCGTCCACACCTCCTAAGCGGATTCTGGGGGGAGCTGTGTGGCGGATCGCCACCTAAACGAGCATAATCCACTCTTCCGTCCGTGGACAAAAATCCAGCACCTTCTCTTTAAGGCACCTTACCTTTAAGGCAGGAGTGGGCGGGGCCTCAGAGTTTGCCCAGAGAATTCTGGGAGCTTTCGCCGCAGCCATTTTGTGCCATGCAGTTGAATTAAAGTTTCTGGTTTTCCACATATGGATTCAGCCTCCATTCGTGTTTCGCGGCAGCCTCAACAATATTAAAGTTTGGTCAAAGAGAGTTTTGAGGAAGATCTTAAAGGAGGAGCGGCAGGTGGAGCTTTAAGGAGGGAATTCCAGAGCAAAGGACCTAGTTGGCTGAAGGCATGGCTACCAATGGTGAAGTCAAGGGAGGGGCGATGCACAAGAGGCCAGAGTTAGAGGAACAGAGTTCTGGGAAGGGGGTGGAGGTGGGGAGTGGGTGAAGGGGGTGGGGTTTGTAGTGCTGCAGGAGGTTACAGAGATAGGGAGGTACAAGGGAATTAAATAGAAGGATGAAAATTTTAAATTGGAGTTGCCAATGTAAGTTAGCAAAAGACAAGGGTGATGGGTGAGAGGGATGGTGCAGGCTAGGATATGGACAACAATATTGGAATGAGCAGATGGTTATGGATGGCGGAGGATAGGAGGCCGGCCAGGAGATCATTTATATAGTCGGGTCTGGAGGCAACAAAGGCATAGATGAGGTTTCAGCTGCAGATGGGCTGAAGCAGGTGTTATTACAGAGGTGGACGTAGGTGGTTTTTGTCATGGAGTGGATGTGAGGACTGCAGCTCAGCTGGAGATCAAAGAGAACACCGAGGTTGTGAACGGTCTGGTTTCACATGAAATAGTGGCCTGGGAGGGGGATGGAATCGGTTGGAAGGGTATGGAGTTTGTGACGGGAGCCAAAGGTGATGGAAACTGCAGCTCATCCGGAGCTGGATATCGGACAAGCAGTCTGACAACGCAGAGCCAGTGGAGGAGTTCAGACAAGTGGTGTAGAGGTAGAGCTGGGTATCTTTGGATGGGCTCAGCTTCCCCCTGTACACTAACAACACCCAGCTCTACCTCTCCACCACCTAATTAGCATGGTGAGGGAATATGTGGGGAGGGTTTAAACTAATTTGGCTGGGGAAGGGGCCCAGAATGAAGCATGAGAGAGGAAATACAAGGTGCACAGAGGAGTAGGAGAGACAAACAACATTAGAATGAAGAGTAGTTTAGAAATAGGAGGAATCAGACAGGAGGAAAATGCGAGGCAAACTAAGATGGGTTTAGAGTGCTTGTACGTAAATGCTCGGAGTGTGGTAAATAAGGTTGCTGAGCTGCAGGCACAAGTAGCCACATGGATTATAATATAGTGGCAATAACGGAGACCTGGCTCAAACAAAGGGAGGAATGGGCACTTAATATTCCCAGCTACAATATATTCAGAAAGGGATGATGTACTTGAGGGTTCAAAGGCAGAACCTATTTGGTTAGAATTAAGGAACAATAGAGGAGCTATTACACTGCTGGGTGTACACTATAGGCCACCAAATAATGGAAAGGAGATAGAGGAGCAAATTTGCAGGCAAATTGCAGAAAGATGTAAGAAATTTAGAGTAGTGATAATGGGGTACTTCAATTATCCTATTATAGACTGGGATAGTAACAGTGTAAAGGGCAAAGATGGGGAGTAATTTTTGAAATGTGTACAGCAGAACTTTCTTGATTAGTGTGTTTCCAGCACAACGTGGAAGGAAACAGTGCTGGATCTAGTTCTGGGGAATGAAGTGGAACAAGTGGAGCATGTTTCAGTGGGAGCCTCTGGGAAACAGTGATCACAGTATCATTAGGTTTAGAGTAGTTATGGAAAAGGACAAGGAAAAATCAAATATGAAAATATTCAACTGGAAGAGGGCTAATTTCAGTGAGTTGAAAAGGGCACTTCACTTGGCAGATGAAATTTAACGCACAGAAGTGTGAAGTGATTCTTTTGGAAGGAAGAATGAGGAGAGGCAACATAAACTAAGTGGTACAATTTTAAAGGGGGTGCAGGAACAGAGAGACCTGGGGATGTGTGTACACAAGTCTTTGAATGTGGCAGGACAAGTTGAGAAAGCTGTTAAAAAAGCATAGGGGATCCTTAGCTTTATTAAAAGAGGAATAGAGTACAAAAGCAAGGAGGTTATGCTCAACCTTTCTAAAACACTGCTTAGGCCCCAGCTGGAGTATTGTGGCCAATTCTGGGCACCACACTTTAGGAAGGATGTCAAGGCCCCAGAGAGGGTGCAGATGAGATTTGTACCAGGGATGAGGGACCAAGGGTGAGGGACTTCAGTTATGTGGAGAGACTGGAGAAGCTGGGATTGTTCTCCTTAGAGCAGAGTAGGTTAAAGGGAGATTCGACAGAGGTGTTTAAAATTTTGAATGGTTTTGATAGAGTAAATAAGGAGAAACTGTTTCCAGTGGCAGAAGGGGCGGTAACCAGAGGACACAGATTTAACGTGATTGGCAAAAGAACCAGAGGTGACCTGGGAAAAAAAATTTTTACACAGCGAGTTCTTCTGATCTGGAATGCACTGCCTGAAAGGGTGGTGGAAGCAGATTCAATCGTAACTTTCAATAGGGAATTGGATAAATACTTGAAAAGGAAAAATTAGCTGGGATATGGGGAAAGAGCAGGGGAGTGGGACTAATTGAATAGCTCTTTCAAAGAGCCGGCACAGGCACAATAGGCCGAATGGCCTCTTTCTGTGCTGTATCATTCTATGATTCTATGTTGACCTTCCTGAAACCCATTGATAAACTAGTCATTGAAATAGTGTGACAAAATACCAGCTGCTTGAATATGGCGTCAAAAGCATGGAACCTACTTGTGAAACGAATTGGCTTATTCTTTGACAGTCAGCAGTTGTTAGATCCTGTATACTGGGTAACAGGAGACTGAATGAAGAATTAGTTGATATTCTGATGTTTGTTGACAAGTGTTGGCATCACTCAAGCAGCAGCTATAACCTCCTCTGTAGGTAAATAGGCTCCGTCAATTTTTCTCATTTGTAAGCTAGATAAATATTTCTCAGCAATGTGACACATGCTTTACAGCCTACGTGTATCTAAAAGACCAACTACTGCCACCGCTTCCATATTATACAATATCAAAGAGATCTGAAGTGTCAGCTTGCCTCAGTGGTAGCAGAGCCAGCGGACCTGGGCGGAATCGGAGCGGCAGCGGGAGCAGAATAAAGAGCGCGGCGAGAGGAGGCCTGAGAGCAGAGCCAGCGGACCGGGGCGGAATCGGAGCGGCAGCGGGAGCAGAATAAAGAGTGCGGCGAGAGAAGGTCTGAGAGCAGAGCCAGCGGGGGAGGAGCAGCGAGGCTCCAATTTAATAACAAAAAAAAATCAAAGTGTGACGTCACAGGTAAGCAGGTAGGTGATTGGTGGTGAGTATTTCTGTTCTCTTACGACTGAGGGCTAAGTTACAGTAAAGACCTATAGCATATAACTAAATGTATAACTAAGTAAACTTATTTTAATAAATTTAATAAATTAAACAAGGTTATTACCTAGTTTACCTAGATTAAAAACTATAAATAGACAATTGATTGATATTTACGTAATTAATTAAATAAAATACAATAGAGATGGCAGGGCAGGTGATGTGTTGCAGCTGTAGCATGTGGGAGCTGGTGGACACCAGTGTGATCCAGGGCGACCACTTCTGCAGTAAGTGTCTGCAGCTCGAGGAACTTCAGCTCAGAGTTGACGAGCTGGAGTCCGAGCTTCGGACACTGCGATACATCAGGGAGGGGGAGAGTTACCTGGACACTTTGTTCCAGGAAGCAGTCACATCCTTTAGGTTAAATACTTCAGATTTAGCCTGTGGTCAGGGACAGGAGGGTGTGACTGCGAGTGAGGCAGGTATGGGGATCCAGGAGGTAGCATTGGAGGAGCCTCATCCCTTGCACTCATCCAACAGTTACGAAGTTCTTGCAACATGTGTAGATGAGAGCAGGGACTGCAGCGAGGATGAGCAAACTGACCACAGCACCATGGTACAGGGGGCCATTCAAGTGGGGAGTGTAAAAAGGAATGTTGTAGTGGTAGGAGACAGTATAATTAGGGGATAGATACTGTTCTCTGCAGCCGACAGCATGAGTCCCAAAGGCTGTGTTGCCTGCCCGGTGCCAGGGTTAAGGACATCTCCTCGGGGCTGGAGAGGAACTTGGAGTGGGAGGGGAAGGATCCAGTTGTCGTGGTCCACGTAGGAACCATCGACATAGGTAAGACTAAGAAAGAGGTTCTGCTGAGGGAGTATGAGCAGCTAGGGTCTAAATTAAAAAGCAGAACCACAAAGGTAATAATCTCTGGTTTACTACCTGAGCCACGAGCAAATTGGCATAGGGTCAATAAGATCAGAGAGTTGAATGCGTGGCTCAAGGATTGGTGTGGGAGAAATGGGTTTCGATTCATGGGGCACTGGCACCAGTACTGGGGAAAGAGGGAGCTGTTCCGTTGGGACAGCCTTCACTTGAACCATGCTGGGACCAGTGTCCTGGCGAATCGACTAACTAGGGCTGTAGATAGGGCTTTAAACTAAATAGTGGGGGGGAGGGTTCAAGCGAGGGGAAATTTAGAAAGTTAAAGAGAAAGGACAGGGCAATAGTGCAGGGTAGCGATATGGGCAATGAAAACCAGAGTGTGACAGGAAGGGACAGAGCGTATACACATAAGAGTGCACCAGCAAATAAGGTCAGAGTAGGGGAAAATGATAAAAAGACAAAATTAAAGGCTCTTTATCTGAATATGAAAGTAAATTAGCAAAAAATATAAAAACAGATAGTAAGAGTTTTTATAGTTATATAAAAAGAAAAAGGGTGGCTAAAGTAAATGTTGGTCCCTTAGAGGATGAGACCGGGAAATTAATGGTGGGAAATATGGAGATGGCAAAAACACTGAATGAATATTTTGTATCAGTCTTTACAGTAGAGGACACTAAGAATATCCCAACACTGGACAAACAGGGGGCTATAGGGGGAGAGGAGCTAAACACGATCAAAATCACTAAGGAAGTGGTACTCGGTAAAATAATGGGACTCAAGGCGGATAAATCACCTGGACCTGATGGCTTACATCCTAGAGTCTTGAAGGAAGTGGCGGTAGGGATTGTAGATGCATTGGTAATAATTTTTCAAAACTCCCTGGATTCCGCTAAGGTCCCGGCAGACTGGAAAACTGCTAATGTAACACCCTTATTTAAAAAGGGCAGTAGACAGAAGGCTGGTAACTATAGACCGGTTAGCCTAACATCTGTGGTAGGTAAAATTTTGGAGTCCATTATTAAGGAAACAGTAACAGGACATTTGGATAATCATAATTTAATAGGACAAAGTCAGCATGGTTTTACGAAGGGGAAGTCATGTTTGACAAATTTGCTGGAGTTCTTTGAGGAAGTAACATATAGAGTGGATAAAGGGGAACCAGTGGACGTAGTGTATTTAGACTTCCAAAAGGCATTTGACAAGGTGCCACACAAAAGATTATTGCTTAAGGTAAAAAATCACGGGATTGGGGGTAATATTCTGGCATGGATAGAGGATTGGCTATCTAACAGAAAGCAAAGAGTTGGGATAAATGGTTCATTCTCAGACTGGCAATCAGTAACTAGTGGTGTTCCACAGGGGTCAGTGCTGGGTCCCCAACTCTTCACAATCTATATTAACGATTTGGAGGAAGGGACCAAGTGTAACATATCAAAATTTGCAGATGATACAAAGATGGGAGGGAAAGTAGTGAGTGAGGAGGACATAAAAAACCTGCAAGGGGACATAGACAGGCTAAGTAAGTGGGCAGAGATTTGGCAGATGGAATACAACACTGGAAAGTGTGAGGTGATGCACTTTGGCAGGAAAAATCCTAGAGCAATTTATTATCTTAATGGCAAGAAACTGGAGAGTACTGAAGTGCAAAGGGATCTGGGGGTCCTGGTGCACGAAACTCAAAAGGTTAGTATGCAGGTGCAGCAAGTGATTAAGAAGGCAAATGGAATGTTGGCTTTCATTGCTAGGGGGATAGAATATAAAAATAGGGAGGTATTGCTTCAGTTGTACAAGGTATTGGTGAGACCGCACCTGGAATACTGCATACAGTTTTGGTGTCCTTACTTAAGGAAAGACATCCTTGCTCTCGAGGCAGTGCAAAAAAGGTTCACTCGGTTAATCCCGGGGATGAGGGGGTGGTCATATGAGGAGAGGTTGGGTAGATTGGGACTCTACTCATTGGAGTTCAGAAGAATGAGAGGCGATCTTATTGAAACATATAAGATTGTGAAGGGGTTGGATCGGGTGGATGCGGGGAGGATGTTCCCGATGACGGGTGAGACGAGAACTAGGGGACATAGTCTTAGAATAAGGGGCTGCTCTTTCAAAACTGAGATGAGGAGGAACTACTTCACTCAGAGGGTGGTAGGTCCATGGAATATGCTGCCACAAAAAGCTGTAGAAGCTACAACATTAATTAAATTTAAAACAGAAATAGACAGTTTCCTAGAAGTAAAGGGCATTAAGGGTTACGGGGAGCGGGCAGGAATTTGGACATGAGTCTAGGTTCGGATCGGTCATGGCCCTGTGGGTAGTGGAGCGGGCCCAGGGACTGTGTAGCCTGATTCTGCTCCTATTTCGTGTGTGCAATTCTGTTAGATGCAGGAGATGGTTCTGTGATAGATAGTAGATTGGCGGTTAGGATCAGATCAGCCATGATCTTATTGAATGGCGGAGCAGGCTCGAGGGGCCGATTGGCCTACTCCTGCTCCTATTTCTTATGTTCTTATGTTCTTATACACGCAGCATTCGTAACAAGATAGATGAATTGACGGCACAAATAGAAATAAATGGGTATGATCTAATAGCTATCACAGAGACGTGGTTGCAATGTGATCAAGGCTGGGAACTGAATATTCAGGGGTATTTGACATTTTGGAAGGATAGACAGAAAGGAACAGGAGGTGGGGTAGCTCTGTTAATAAAGGATGAGATCAGTACAATCGTGAGAAATGATCTTGGCTCTGAAGTTCCAGACGTAGAATCAATTTGGGTGGAGGTAAGAAATAGTAAGGGAAAGAAGTCACTGGTGGGAGTAGTCTATAGGCCCCCTAACAGTAGCTACACTATAGAACAGAGTATAAACCAAGAAATAATGGGGGCTTGTAAGAAAGGTACTGCAATAATCGTAGGCGATTTTAATCTTCATATAGATTGGACAAATCAAATTGGCAAAAGCAGCCTTGAGGATGAGTTCATAGAGTGTATTCGGGACAGTTTCTTGGAACAATACGTTGTGGAACCGACCAGGGAACAGGCTATTTTAGATCTGGTAATGTGTAATGAAACAGGATTAATTAATGATCTCATAGTAAAGGATCCTCTAGGGAAGAGTGATCATAACATGATAGAATTCCACATTCAGTTTGAAGGTGAGAAACTTGGGTCTGAAACTAAAGTATTAAACTTAAATAAAGGCAATTACAAAGGTATGAGGAGAGAGTTGGCTAAAGTGGACTGGGAAAATAGATTAGAAGGTAAGTTGGTACAAAAGCAGTGGCAGACATTTAAAGAAATATTTCATGACTCTCAACAAAGATATATTTCAATGAGAAAGAAAGGCTCGAAGAGAAGGATGAACCAACCATAGCTAACTAGGGAAGTTAAGGATGGTATCAAGTTGAAAGAAAAGGCATACAATGTTGCAAAGATTAGTGGTAGGCCAGAAGATTGGGAAAATTTTAGAAACCAGCAAAGGATGACTAAAAAAATAATAAAGAGGGAGAAAATAGCTTATGAGAGTAACTAGCAAGAAATATAAAAACTGACAGTAAGAGCTTCTACAAGTATATAAAAAGGAAGAGAGTAGCCAAAATAAACGTTGGCCCCTTAGAGGACGAGACTGGGGAAATAATAATGGGAAACAAGGAAATTGAGAGGTCGCACAACACCAGGTTATAGTCCAACAGTTTTATTTGAAATCACAATCTTTCGGAGCTATCGATCGCCCCTTCCTCAGGTGAAGTAGTAAAGAAATACAGACTCGACAAAGGAAGGGGCGATCGATAGCTCCGAAAGCTTGTGATTTCAAATAAAACTGTTGGACTATAACCTGGTGTTGTGCGACCTCTCAATTTTGTCCACCCCAGTCCAACACCGGCATCTCCGCATCAAAACAAGGAAATGGCAGAGGATTTGAACAAATATGTTGCATCTGTCTTCACAGTAGAGGACACTAAAAACATCCCAGTAATAGTAGAAAATGAAGGGGAAAAAGGGAGGGAGGAACTTAAAACAATCACTATCACTAGAGAAAAAGTGTGAGGCAAACTTATGGGTCTAAAGGCTGACAAGTCCCCTGGACCTGATGGCCTGCATCCTAGGGTCTTAAAAGAAGTGGCTACAGAGATAGTGGATGCATTGGTTGTAATCTTCCAAAATTCCCTTGACTTTGGAAAAGTCCCTGCGGATTGGAAAACTGCAAATGTAACGCCCTTATTCAAAAAAGGAGGGAGACAGAAAGCAGGAAACTATAGGCCGGTTAGCCTAACATCTGTCATTGGCAGAATGCTTGAATCCATGATTAAGGAAGTAGTAGCAGGGCATTTAGAAAATCATAATACAATCCAACAGAGTCAACATGGTTTTATGAAAGGGAAATCGTGTTTGACAAATCTATTATAGAATTCTTTGAGGAGGTAACGAGCAGCATGTATAAAGGGGAACCAGTAGATGTAGTGTATTTGCATTTCCAAAAGGCATTCGACAAGGTGCCACATAAAAGGTTACTGCATAAGATAAGAGCTCATGGTGTTGGGGGCAATATATTAGATTGGATAGAGGATTGGCTAACTAACAGAAAACAGAGAGTCGGGATAAATGGGTCATTTTCAGGATGACAATCTGTAACTAGTGGGGTGCCACAGGGATCAGTGCTGGGGCCTCAACTATTTTCAATCTATATTAATGACTTGGATGAAGGAAGCGAGTGTATTATAGCCAAATTTGCGGATGATACAAAGATAGGTGGAAAAGCAAGTTGTGAGGAGGACATAAAGAGTCTGCAAAGGGATATAGATAGGTTAAGTGAGTGGGCAAGAATTTGGCAGATGGGGTATAATGTGGGAAAATGTGAAGTTATCCACTTTGGTAGGAAGAATAGAAAAGAAAAATATTATTTAAATGGAGAGAGACTACAAAATGCTGCGGTACAGAGGGATCTGGGTGTCCTCGTACATGAAACACAAAAAGTTAACATGCGGTGCAGCAAGTAATTAGGAAGGCAAATGGAATGTTGGCCTTTATTTCAAGGGGGATAGAGTATAAAAGTAGGGAAGTCTTGCTACAACTGTATAGGGCACTGGTGAGACCACACCTAGAGTACTGCGTACAGTTTTGGTCCCCTTATTTAAGAAGGGATATACTTGCATTGGAGGCAGTTCAGAGAAGGTTCACTTGGTTGATTCCTGGGATGGAAGGGTTGTCTTATGAGGAAAGGTTGGGCCTATACTCTTTGGGGTTTAGAAGAATGAGAGGTGATCTTATTGAAACATATAAGATTCTGAGGGGGTTGGGCAAGGTAGATGCTGAGAGGATGTTTCCCCTCGTCAGGGAATCTAGAACGAGGGGGCATAGTCTCAGAATAAGGGGTTGCCCATTTAAGACGGAGATGAGGAGGAATTTCTTCTCTCAGAGGGTCATGAATCTTTGGAATTCTTTACCCCAGAGAGCTGTGGAAGCTGAGTCATTGAATATATCAAGGCGGAGATAGACAGATTTTTGAGAAACAGGGAAGTCAAGGGTTATGGGGAGCGGGCAGGAAAGTGGAGTTGAGGCCAAAATCGGATCAGCCATGATCTCATTAAATGGCGGAGCAGGCTCGAGGGGCCGAATGGCCTGCTGCTATTTCTTATGTTCTTATGTATTCAATGTTATACCTGAGTCAGGAGGTTGTGGGTTCAAGCCCCACTGCAGGACTTGAGCACGTAATCTAGACTGACATTTGAGTGCAATACTAGGGGAGTGCTGCATTGTCAGAGGTGTCGTTTTTTTAGATGCGACGTTAAACCAAGGCCTATCTTCCTGTTCAGACGGGCGTAAAAGATCTCATGGCACTATTTAAAGATGAGTAGGGGAGTTCTGCTAACATTTTAGCCAACATTTATTCCTCAACCAACACCGCTAAAAAAAGATTATTTGGTCATTATCTCATTGCTGTTTGTGGAACCTGTTGTGCGCAAATTGGCAGCTGCATTAGCCTACAAAACAACAGTGGCTACACTGCAAAAGTAGCTCATTAGTTTAGGATATCCTGAGGATCTGAGAAGCCCTTTATAAAAAAAGATATCAACTCTTTCTTTCTAATGGACCTCACTCCCTTATAGGAAGGGTGAGCATTATCAAAACCAATATACTGCACAGTCTACTTTCATCATTAATGATGATATCACAGTTTATCTCTAGACCAGAAGCTGCATATCACCGAGCTTTAGTTGCAGATTGCCCTTTCCCAATTTCCATTTTGAGTTACTGGGCATCTCAGTTAGGGTATCGACTATTCTGAACGCAACCCAAGAACTGTGAGTAACTGGAGTGAAAAGTTGAACTGAATTCACTGCACACTGCGATCTGACTCATCATCAGTGTCCAATGCACTCTCCTCTGTTGAGTTCATGTATTATTTCCAAACATCTGACAGCAATATGTTGTCAGAAGGACTCGAGTAAATTCTTTAAGTTCCCAAACACACTGTTACCAGTAGCGTCAATCTCGCCAAACCCACATTTCCCAAGGCACTTGGCAGGTGCTAGTTGTGCTAATTGGTACAAACTGGGACTGGATATGTTCCATCATTACTTCAAAAACGGAGTAATCAAATCCTTCCAGCAGTTGCATAATATTCCTGGCATCTTTTTATAAATAGTTCCAAATGGGTTTTATTTTAGTCTTTTTTTTCTTATTGAGAAGCCCAGATGGAGATTCGAGGTCCATGGCATGGGGCAGCACCAACATTGGAAAGAGTAGAAGAGATGATGAGATGAATCAAGGACTATTGGTTGGGTGATATCACCTTTGGGTTTAAAAAGCATAAGGATTCCAGGAGGAAAGGAAGACTGATGGGAGTAAGGAAGTCCATCATTTTGAGGTCATGGGAAAGAATGAATCTGCAATAATAATGGAAATTCCCGAAGCCTCCTCATCTTCACCATTCATAAACTCATTCTGAAGAATGATACCAAAGCTAGGCTGATCTTTTTGTGACACTGACTTCTGCTCTCCAATATTATTCCAATTGCATTAAATTCCAAGCACTTCCAAAAGGAGCATGGGAGATGGATGTAATTGCACCAGTTGAGGATTTGATGCGGACGGATTTACGGTTCTGTGCACACAAAATGTCAATCTGAACACAGCAGTTTCCAATTTCGCCTTTTATACAGATACGTTTGCACTATGGTGTCAGATCAAAATAACCCCAGTTGCTCCTTTGCAAATGTGGTGCCAGCTTCTCAAATTTTTTGGTCCCTGTTAAGAATGTTCCCTTTCGGGAAGAGAGTCGGCATAGCAATTTCCAATTGCAGCTAGACTCAAATAGAGCTAGGTCCAGTGCTGCAGCCGATGACCTCATTCAAATGCTTGATGTACACTCCTGGCACACAAAGCTAATTGTGGGGGTGCTAATTGGTCAATTATACCGCAATATCTCTTTGATATATACAGGCAAACGACTTTAAATTAATGGATAAAGACATGCTGATGGACTAGAGATCACTGCCAGCGAAAGAGCCTACGTTGGATTTCTAATTGCTGTATCCAGGTTAACATTCTAAATGCATGAACCCACGCTGAAATGGAGTCTTAACCATGTCAAATAAAGTGCTTCAGGAAGGATAACTTGCACAGTACACATATCTTGGGCTAGCCTTCAATGTTTTGAGTCCTATGGTGATTTAGTGATCCTTGTGGGCATCGCTGGTAAGGCCGGCATTTATTGCCCATTCCTAATGGGTGGTCTTCTTGAACCGCTGCAGTCCGTGTATTGAAGATGCTCCCAGAGTGCTGGTAGGTAGGGAGTTCTAGGATTTTAACCCAGTGACAATGAAGGATCGGCAATATATGTCCAAGTCAGGATGGTGTGTGACTTGGAGGGGTGTGGCTTACCTCTATAATCCTGATTTTCTGCCCCTTCTCTATATATATTAACACCCTTATTTCTCTCGCTCTTAAACATCTCAATTAAGTCTGCATATATGGCCTTCTGCAGCAGTAATTCCACATCCTTCTGTTGAAGTAGTTTGTATCTGGATTCACTTGTAAAAGGGTTAGTTCTAATTGTAAGATGATCCCCTTGTTCTGGATTCCCTTACTGGAGGGTCATTCCCTTTTTACCCTGAGTAACGTCATTATTTTAAATGGCCCAATCAGATCATCCCTTAACCCTCTTGTCGTAAGGGAGTACAATCCAATTTTATACAGTCTATCATCATAGCTCAGTCCTTCATCCCAGGTGTCATCCTAGTGAATTGTCGCTGGACTCCAGCCAAGCCCAGGCTATCCTTCCTAAAATGGGATGCTCAAAACTGAACACAGTTTCCAAATGATGTCTGACCAGCGCTCTATATAACTGCAGTAGTACTTCTTGTCATTTATTTTACGAACACACGTGTGATGAAGCCCAGC
Organism: Squalus acanthias; assembly: GCA_030390025.1. Lineage (NCBI taxonomy): Eukaryota > Metazoa > Chordata > Chondrichthyes > Squaliformes > Squalidae > Squalus > Squalus acanthias. Next base: position 63,763,357 of record CM059435.1, read on the forward strand.
ATCCAATTAGCCTTTTTGATCACTATTGTAACTTAACTTTAATGACTTGTATAGCCAGATCTCTCCTTTTGTCCTCTACACCCCTTGTGTTTCCCATTCTATGTCCAAAGTTACGATAAACTGCATCTGCCCTCATTCTGCCCACTGGCTTAATCTATGCCCTTTCGCAGTTTCTGTTCTTTTTCTCACAATTCACTATACCTCCTAATGTAGTATCATCTGCAGAATTGGAAATTCCCAAATCCAGGTCATTTATACGTTGACTGGAAAGCTGGAGCCACAGCCCTGATACCTGGGGGATACCACTTGTCACTATCCACCAATCCGAGAGTGCCCCTTTTATCCCAACATTCTGTCTTATACCTCCTAACCAGTTTTCTATCCATGCCACAACGTTGCCTACAATTCCAAGAGCCTTAATTTTAGTTGGTCATCTCTTGTGCTGAACCTTATCAAATGTCTTCTGAAGACCTATGTACATAGGAAACACTTCCTCATGCAAAGGGTGGTAGAAGTGTGGAACTCTCTCCCACAAAAAGCAGTAGATGCTAGCTCAATTAATAATTTTAAATCTGAAATCAATAGATTTTTGCTAGACAAAGGTATAAAAGGATATGGAGCCAAGGCATGTGGATGGAGTTAGGATAGAGATCAGCCATGATCTCATTGAATGGCAGAACAGGCTCGAGGGGATGAATAGCCTACTCCTGTTCCTATGTTCCATGTTGCTATATGCCACCCAACGATCCTCTTCTATTTCACTGGCTCTACCAAAGAACCTTCTTTGTTTGGTTGGACATGACTTACTTTTAACAAAACCATGGTGACTCTCCCTGTTCAACTTACACCAAGTGCTCACTTACTCATAATGGATTCAATGTTCCCTCTCTTTTTTTTGGTCCCTTTAAATTTGCTGCGCTGCCGCGTATATGCGGTATCTTTTCCAGCAGCAGCAGCTGGTGAGCGGCCTGCGCGGGACCATCGACTGGTGCCTTCGGGGGAACGCTGAATGGATCCCAGTAATTTTTCCCACTGCTGACATTAAACCACTAGCCTGTAGTCATTTGTTTTGTCCTTTGCCCCCCTTTTGAATTATGGTGTAAAGTTTGCTGTTATTATCCATGAATCAACCAAGCTTTGGAATGTTATCACTAATGGATCCCCAATTTCCTCTCCTATTTTTCTTAATACTTTTGAGTGGGAACCATCTGGGCTTGAACATTTGGTTTCAATACAGTTAGTTTATCCATTACAATTTTTCTGTTTATATCAAGTCCTGTTAGTTTCCCTCCTTCATTAAGCCCATCTCTTTCACAACTTTCTTTCTCTTGATGTACTTACAGAAACCTTTGCTGTGACTATTGATACCATCTGGAAGAATGTTCTTCATACTCTCAACTTGAACATAATACAACATTTTAAAGCACTTCACAAAGGCAAAAATAAACACAGTAAGCAGTGTTAGAACAACAGTTAGGGGTGGTAGCCAAAAGCATGATTAACAAGGCAGGTTTTCAGAAGGTTTTTGGTACAAGGGAGAGAGGTAGCAAGGTGGCGAGGGTTTAGAAAAGCGCATTCCAAAGTACGGGAATAAGATGGCAAAAGCTCCACAGCTGAAGGTGGCTCAAAGAAAGGGAGGATGCAAAGGAGGCCAAAGTTGAAAGAATGGACGGTGTGTGCTGGCACATAGGGCATGGGGAAGTTATAGAGGTATTGGAGGATTAACTTAATTGAGTTTTTTGATGAGGTAACAGAGAGGGGGGATGAGGGCAGTGCAGTTGATGTTGTGCATATGGACTTTCAAAAGGAATTTGATAAAGTACCACATAATAGGCTTGATGGCAAAATTGAAGCCCATGGGATAAAAGGGGCAGTAGCAGCATGGATTCAAAATTGGCTAAGGAATAGAAAACAGAGCGTTGTGGTGAATGGCTGTTTTTCAGACTGGAGGGAGGTATACAGTAAAGTTCCCCAGGGTTCAGTACTAGGACCACTGCTGTTTTTGATATACATTAATGAGTTAGACTTGGGGGTACAGGGCCCAATTTAGAAATTTGCAGATGACACGAAACTTGGAAGTGTAGTAATCAGTGAGGAAGATAGTGATAGACTTCACGAGGAGATAGACAGGCTGGTAGAATGGGCGGACACATGCAGATGAAATTCAATGCAGAAAAGTGTGAGGTGATACATTTTGGTAGGAAGAATGAGGAGAGACAAGACATGCTAAATGGCACAATTTTAAAGGGGGTGCAAGAACAGAGAGACCTGGGGGTGTTTGTGCACAAATCTTTGAAGGTGGCAGGACAGGTTAACAAAGCAGTTAACAAAGAATATGGGATCCTGGGCTTTATAAATAGAGGTATAGAGTACAAAAGCCAAGAAATTATGCTAAACCTATATAAAATACTTGTCAGTTGGAGTGAATGGTGAGACAGCAATGGTGGTCAGTGTGAAAGGAATGTCTTAGTCATTGTAGGGATGCTTTATGGTGTTGCTGTGGGGTGGTGCCAACCTGGCGCAGCATGTGGCAGCCATATGGGTGTAATGCGTAAAGTTAAATAAATCTGGCCATGATGAGTCCATCCCTGGCCTCCCGGGCAACAATGTGCTCAGGTGCTGGTGGGATCTGGACCGCAGGTTCCTCCTGCTCCTCCTCCTCCTCGTCTTCCAGCTGATGCTCCTCCTGCTCCTCCTCCTCTGAAGAGGCTGTGCGCTCAGAGCTTTGCTCCTCATGCACGCTAATCCTCGCTGCTGTACTATGTTGTGCAGCGCGCAGCAGACCACGACGATTCTGGAGACCCTGGCTGGTGTGTAGTGAAAGGCTCCTCCAGATCTGTGAAGGCATCTGAAGTGCACTTTTAGCATGGCTATTATCTGCTCTATGACACATCTGGTGGAAATGTGGCTCCTGGGTGATGATGGGGTGTCCTGATGGCCACATGTGTGCAATCGATGACGTCCTGCACCTGTGGGAAGCAAGCCAGAGTGGCAAAGCCGAGCGCCTGCTCAGTAACACTAGCTTCATCAGTGGCAATGTTGACATAATTGGGTGAGTTGCCAAACAGGGCATCTGTGACCTGGGTGATGCATCTGTGGGCAGGCCGACTGCGAGATGCCACAAATGTCTGCTGCAGATCCCTGAGGCGAAGAAGTTGAGGGCGCTGGTGACTTTGACAGCCACTGGCAAGGCATGTCCACCCGCTCCTCTGAGCTGCTGGTCTTGCTCCAGCAATGTGCAAATGTCTGCAACGACCTGGTGTGATAGCCTGAGCCTCCTTTGGCACTGCTGCTCCGTCATGTTGAAGAAGCTCATCCTCTGCCTGTATACCCTGTGTTGGGGGTATCTCCTCCGGCGTGGTGCAGCCCTGCGCTGATACCCTCTGTCCTGTGCCGCATCAGGTGGTTGAGGAGATGGTTGGTGGTGTTGTTGTTGGTGCTGTTGGTGTGCCTGTTGCTGCTGGTATTGGTGCTCATCGTGATCCAATTATGAGGACCAAGGTGAGACAGTATAAATGGCACCTATGCTGATGGAATAGATGGCAGGTCAAGTAGAGATGACAGAAGCAATCTGACAGTGGTGCGGTAGGTTCTACCAATGAGGTGACGGCGGATGCCGATTTTGATGGAGTCACTTGCAGCCTCTAGAAAACTAAATCTGCGCTGACAATGCAGTCAGCAACAGCATCTGCCTTAGGAAACTGATCAGCTGCGAGGTGGGAGTTTTTATTGTACTTTTCATGCTGTGCAGTAATGAGCTGGATCAATGGCCACTCAACTTCCGCCTCAGGTTCACAGACGTGGTTCCCGAGCTGCGTCATTCCCGTGCTCATCCAGGGAAATTTGAAAGGCAGAGTGAAAAAGGCGCTTATGGGTCTGACAAGTACCTCATAATGATTTAAATTAGTTCACCCGCCTCTGCCGTTCGGGTCGCTGCCACGCTGGCAAACGCACCCAAGGGAAAGGCACGTGGGGGCGGGATGATGGCGGGTTCCCGACCCACTGCAAGATATTTCAAATTTCCCACCCGACCCGCCTCCAATCGTGCCCGCACGGACCCCAGAAAATTCCAGCCATGGAGTGGGACTAACTCTTCGAAAGAGCCGGCACAGACTCGATGGGCCAAATGGCCTCCTTCTGTGCTGTACTATTCTATAATTATATGATTGGGTGACTCTGGGTCAACTATAATCTTAGTCATAAGTGACTGCCACCACGGCGTTCCACTCCGGGGCATCTCCTGTCAGTAAGGCCATGGAGCGGTCAGGCAGCACAGAGACCTACCTGGCAGGGCTTTGTTGGCGGTGAAGAGTTGACATTTAAAAAAATGTTTTCAGTAGTTTAATAAAGTGTTTATTGCTTCCAAAATAGACTGAACACCAAGTAATGCCCCTTGACTTTTCTTCCGCTTTAAACTCGATGCCAGCGATTCTGTTCACCCAAACGTTCAATATAGTAGGCGCGATGTGCGTAAGGTAGGGCTTATAACATTGTATTATTAATTTAGTTTTCTAAGTGGATTACAAGAAAGTAGAAAGAAAGACTTGCATTTATATAGTGCCTTTCACAACCTCAGGACGTCCCAAAGCACTTTACAGCCAATACAGTACTACTGTTTGTACTGTAATCTCTGTTGTAATGTAGGAAACGTGGCAGCCAATTTGCACAGAGCAAGGTCCTACAAACAGCAATGTGATAATGACCAGATAATCTGTTTTACTGATATTGGTTGAGGAATAAATATTTGCCAGGACACCAGGAAGAACTCTCCTGCTCTTCTTTGAATAGTGCCATGGGATCTTTTACATCCAGCTGTTTCACGGCACTTCTGACAGTGTAGCACTCCCTCAGTACTGCACTGAAATGTCAGCCTGGATTATGTGATCAAGTCTCTGGAGTGGGACTTGAAACCACAACCTTCTGACTCAGAGGTGAAATAGCTACTACCACTGAGCCAAGGCTGGCAACATGTATGCAATAATAATCATGGTATAAATATACAGTTTCAGTCCAGAATTCAGTTGTTAGCGACTTATTCCATTTGACAAATTCCCAATAGCTAAAATATTTGTGTATGCTGGTTTAATCCAACTTTTGGACATTTGTCTGGCACAAATATTTTCCGGTAGAAATCAAGAATACTGTAATTCAATGTCCTGGAGTTGTTGCTAGCATTGGGAAATTGTGTTACAGCCCTCCTCTTCTTTGCTCGGGTAGGGATCTGGTGCCTGAAATCCATCTAATATTCCTCCTGAATTTTTGTTAAGATACTGGGTTGGGCGGCACTGAACATTTACAATGTGTCAATCATGTGCAGGATTTTTTCAAACTAACAACAACTTGCATTTATACAGTGCATTTAACGTAGTAAAACAGCCCAAGGCGCTTCACAAGAGAGTTATCAAACAAAATTTGACACCGAGCCACATAAGGAGATATTAGGACAGGTGTCCAAAAGCTTGGTTAAAGATGTAATTTTTAAGGAGCGTCTTAAAGATGGACATAAGAACATAAGAATTAGAAGCAGGAGTCGGCCATATGTCCCCTCGAGCCTGCTCCGCCATTCAATAAGATCATGGCTGATCTTCGACTTCAACTCCACTTTCCTGCCCGATTTCCATATCCCTTTATTCCCCTCGAGTCCAAAAATCTATCGATCTCAGTCTTGAATATACGCAACGATTCAGCATCCACAGCCCTTTGGGGTAGAGAATTCCAAAGATTTGCCACCCTCTGAGTAAAGAAATTCCTCCTCATCTCAGTCTTAAATGGCCAACACCTTATCCTGAGACTATGCCCCTAGTTCTAGACTTTCCAGCCAGAGGAAACTACCTCTCAGCGTCTACCCTGTCAATCCCCCTCAGAATCTTATGTTTCAATGAGATCGCCTCTCATTCTTCTAAACTCCAGAGTATAGGCCCATTCTACACAATCTCTCCTCAGAGAACAACCCTCTCATCCCAGGTGTGGTCTCACCAAAGCCCTGTACAATTGTAGTAAGACTCCCTTACTCTTGTACTCCAACCACCTTGCAATAAAGGCCAACATGCCATTTGCCTTCCTGATTGCTTGCTGTACCTGCATGCTAGCTTTCTGTGTTTCCTGTACGAGGTCATCTAAATCTCTCTGAACACCAACATGTAATAGTTTCTCACCATTTAAAAAATATTCTGTTTTTCTATTCTTCCTACCAAAGTGAATTACCTCACATTTCTCCACTTTATACTCCATCTGCCACTTTATTGCCCTCACTAAACCTGTCTATATCCCTTTGCAGGCACTTTGTGTCCTCCTCGCAGCTTACTTTCCCACCTAGCTTTGTATCGTCAGTAAACATTGCACTCGGTCCCTTCATCCAAGTCATTAATATAGATTGTAAATAGCTGAGGGCCAAGCACTGATCCTTGCGGCACCACACTAGTTACAGCTTGCTAACTGGAAAATAATCTGTTTATCCCTACTCTCTGTTTTCTGTTCAATAACCAATCCTCTATCCATGCTAATATATTACCCCCAACCCCATGAGCCCTTATCTTGCATAGCAACCTTTTATGTGGCACCTTATCGAATGCCTTTTGGAAATCCAAATATACTACATCCACTGGTTCCCCTTTATCTACCCTGCTAGTCACATCCTCAAAAAACTCTAATAAATTTGTTAAACACGATTTTCCTTTCATAAAACCATGTTGACTCTGCCTAATCATATTATGATTTTCTAAGTGCCCTGTTACCAATTTCTTAATAATGGAGAGAGAGGTAGAGAGGCGGGGAGGCTTAGGGAGGGAATTCCAGAGCTTGGGGCCTAGGCAGCTGAAGGCACAGCTGCCAATGGTGGAACGATGAAAGTTGGGGATGTTCACAAGACCAGAACTGGAGGAGCGCAGAGATGTCAGAGGGCTCTAGGGCTGGAGGAGGTTACAGAGATAGGGAGGGGCAGGGCCATGAAGAGATTTGAAAACAAGGATGAGAATTTTAAAACTGAGGCGTTGATGGACCGGGAGCCAATGTAGGTCAGTGAGAACAGGGGTGATGGGAGAACGGGACTTGGTGCGAGTTAGGATACAGCAGCAGAGTTTTGGATGAGCTCAAGTTTACTAAGGCCTCCCAGCCCAAACCATGGAGAAGTCCTTGGGCAGTGAGAATTGATTTGTTGATCAAAGTTCTGCTTTCAAGATGTACAACAATCACTGGGCAACACCAAAGTCAATCAGCCGTGGGTTTAACCAATCTACCCAAGTAAAGCTCCAAAACAACCGTACTTGCGCACTTACAGACACACTGGAATATCAGTTGTACAGGGCTCGATTTTAATTGCCCTGAGGAGGCGGGTTTGGAGGCGGGTCGGTAGCGAAAATCGAAAAAAATGGCTTCAGACTGACAACCCGCCTCCATCTCACCCCCACGCAATTTTCGTGAGTGTCAGGTCAGCCGCTCCCAAACTGACCCGACTGGAACCGGTGGGACAGGTAGTTAAGGCAGTTAACAGCCTGTTAACTGCATTGCTAATCCTATTTTGATAGGACCAGCCAGCGCGCCCCAATGAAGTTAACAAGGTCATTTAATTAAAATCGGAAAACCACAGCTGATCCCGCCGGCAGCGGGTCCGGAACACGCCCACCACGCAGCCCGACTCCAAGCCGCCTCGTTAAATAAAATCGCGACGTTCGAGTTTTTCATGTCCTCATGACACCACGTGAAGACAAATTAAAATCATGCACTGAAGCAGCGGCGTCATGATTTGTTGAACTGTACTGAAACATTTCTTCTCAAATGTTGCTGTTACCACCCCCCCCCCCCCAAAAACTCCGCACCTTAGAGGCCCCAATCATCTCCTTCTTTCTGGTAGCTCGCTCAGTCTGAGCCCAACAGTGCAGAGCTGTGGGATCCTGTTTAACCCTGAGCTAAGCTTCAAACCCCACATAGTAGCCACCATCAAGACCACCTAGTTCCACCTCTGGAACATCACTCACCTCTACCTCTGTGTCACCCCCACTGCCAGGCTCTTGTCACCTCCAAACTCAGGTTCTTCTTGCCAACTTCCTCTGTTGTGCCCTTTAAAAACTTAACTTGTCCAAAACGCTTCTGTCCTGAATACTATCCCACAGAGTCTCACATACCGTTAACTCTGTAATCACCAACCGGCATTGGCTCCCCATCCTCTCAATGCATCGATTTCAAAATCCTTGTGCTCATCTACAGGTCGCTCCGTGACCTTGCACGCCCTCACCCCCCCTCCCTTCCCTCTACAACCTCCTCCAGCCCTATGTGCCAGCATATGCCCTCCATTCTTCCGACTTTGGCCTCCTAGCATCCCCCTTCCTCTGTGCCACCTTTAGCAGCGGAGCCTTCAGCTATCTTATTCCCGTACTTCGGAATGCTCTTTCTAAACCTCCTCCACCTTGCTACCTCTCTCCCCTTCGTCAAATGCCTTCTCAAAACCTGCCTCGTTAATCATGACTTTTGCTACCACCCCTGACTCTTGTCCTAACGATGCTCGCTATCTGGTTGCCTTTGTGAAGTACTTTAGAACATTGTATTATATCAACGCTGCTACATCAAGGTACTTTTGGAGTGCAGTGACCATTGTCAGGTAAGCAAATGCAGCATTAGTAACGTTCCACAAACAGCAATGAGATGCATGCCCAGTTGATCTGTTTTTTGGTGGTGTTGGTCATGGAAGAAATTTGAGAACTGCTTGTTCTTCTTCACATAGTCTGATAGGATCTTTTTACATCATTGACGTCTCACTTCTGGTCTCAAATTGGTGAAAGTACAGAATGAAGTTGAGGCATTTCCTCACCGAAAGAGGGGGAAGGGAAAAGATCAGAGGGCAAACCAACCATAGCCACTTCCGTTCATATCCTGGTGACCATATACAAGTCAGTATTGGCAATGGTCCAGAGGCAGGTTGGGAAATCTGTAGCAAAAGGGGGAAGACAGGGGAGTCCAAACTTTTTACCTTTGTGGGCCAGTTGTTGCGTATAATAGACCTCCACAGGCCACATATTAAGAGCTACGATAAAAACCGTCAAATTTAAGGAACACGCAGAAAAGCACTCCCCTCCCTCCCACTGCAAAACTACAAACTTAAATTCAAAACTAATTTTGTTTAAGTAAAAACACATAAAAGGGCTCTAGGTCTAGTTGGAAACTGACTGTTTGAATGTGCTGCACTGGGTCAAGAGCAGACCACGGGTGAGTGAGCCCCTGGGACATCACAGCCCAGACAGACGGGGCTGATGGGATGCGTGTGGGCTGTACTTCAGACACCTCTGACCTTGTGTTGCTCCGAAATATAAATGCCAGGAGCTTATTCTGCTTGGCTCTGGTCCAATATGTGAACGGCCGTTAAAGCCTTTATCTGCAGTTGCGTGGAGGGCAAACCACTACTTTCATAGCAAGGGAAGCCTATGGTTGGAGTTAATGCCAGCGCCATGTTCCCATGTAATAAACCCCCTTTTTTTATTTGTTGGATTGTCTTGAACACTTCCAAGAAGCCGGGACGGTTTCTTTTTCAGACTCGCGAGCTGGCCTGCACTCAGCATTTTTCTAATTGCAGTCTGGGAATGGCAGGCTGTAAATGAATAACTGACCAACTAGTTCCACATGGTTGCCAGGAAACTGCTGGCTGCCTCGGTGCTGAAGCACTGACATAAGAACAGTCTGCTTGCATAACGTGACGAGCCTCACGATATTTTCCCTCCAAGGGTTTTTAATATGAACGCTATCTATATAAAAATGTTAATCTCCTCTGACACGGGAGTGAGGAATGGTGCTTCTCATAATGACTCCTGTGTCCTTCATCAGTTTAATAGATGCCAAGCTTTAAACGGCAGGCAGACTTTGACGAGGATTTCTTTCCCCCTCTACCTTTATGAAAAGATGATAGCTTTGTTGTCCTATCGCTGCTGCCAAGCCATGTAAATGAAATCAGTAACCTTCACTGCAGTTGTGTGGAAAAGAACAAAGATGTTTATCAAATGACAGTTTAAAAAAAAATTCTCTTGGCTCAGTGGAAATACAGCCAGGCGAGTTCAGTGAATAATAAAGAAGCTGCACTCTTGCTGTGAGAAGCTATGTTGGAAGGCTTCTGACTGAACAGCAAGTGTGAAATATACTGTTACTATAAATGGCACAGTTAGTATATTATATGTCTTCAAATTGTACATTATTTAAAAAACATTCACTTTTTTGAGGAAGTCCAGGTAACTTTCCTCCCCCGACTTTGTCCCTTTCTCTCCGGAAGGAACTAACCTCGATTTTCTGATGGAGGTTATTTTAACCCTTATAATCCTGGCTGACACACCAGTGCAGTACTGAGGGAGCGCTGCACTGTCGGAGGTGCCGTCTTTCGAATGAGACGTTAAACCGAGGCCCCCGCCCACTCTCACAGGTGAATGTAAAAGATCCCATGGCACTATTTCGAAGAGCAGGGGAATTCTCTCGGTGTTCTGAACAACATTTATCCCTCAACCAACATCACTAAAAAAACAGATTATCTGGTCATTATCTCATTACTGTTTGTGGGACCTTGCTGTGCGCAAATTGGCTACCATGTTTCCCTACATTACAACAGTGACCACACTTCATTGGCTGTAAAGCGCTTTGGGACGTCCTGAGGTCATGAAAGGCGCTATAGAAATGCAAGTTCTTTACTTTTCTTTTCCTCTTTAAAATAAACTGGTTAGCGCCAGCATTAAAAGTAACACCAATCAGAAAATCCAGGCTGGGGGATGGCTCTACGAGTGCTTGCAGCCCTCCAGTACCTCACCAAAGTCGTCATTCCTCAACTGCAACCCCAATGTCAGCGGGCTATTTAACCGTGGAGGGCATCACGGCTATCTGCCCTCGCCCATCATCCACGCATGTGCAGCAAGAACCAATGAGTAGCAATCAGGAGCGAGAACCCTGACTAGTTACTTTTTTTCACGTCTCAATCCACTGTTATCTACTCTAGTGCCCTGGCTGCTATCAGCAAACTCGGCCCAGACTGGAAACTGAACCTGAGACCTTCTGGTCTGTACACTTCAGTAACATACCGGGTGTGTTTTACCCCTTAGGCCAGCGGGAAGGAGCTTTACAATTTATTTTATTCTGTTATTCATACAAATATGGAAGTAGTGAGTTTTTTTACCTCTCAGTATCTCTACAAGGCAACCATATAACCTGTGGGTAGCAAAACTGCAAATGAGTTACGACCAGCATAACAGGTGCAGATATACACAAAATATGACATGAAATTCCAGATCCATACTCTCACTTTCTCTTTTTTCCGCAGCTCTGTTAAAAAGGTTTCACTCCAATTGCACACTCTTGCGACATTGGAACAGGAGGAGGCCATTCAGCTACATTTACCTGCCGTAGCTCCGTATCCATTTGATACCCTTACCTAACAAAAATCTATCAATCTCAGTCCTGAAAATCTCAATTGACCCACAGTATCCACAGCCTTTTGGGGGAGAGAGTTCCAGATTTCCACTATCTATTGTATGAAGACCTCTGCTTACAGTGGAAATCAGAATGCTAAACTTTCATTATTAAAATGATAAGGAGCAGTGAAATGAATGTCAGAGACTGGTTGTTTAGGTCTCTAAGGTCTTCACTGGCTGTAAAGCACTTTGGGACTTCCTGAGGTTATGAAAGGCACTATGTAAATGCAAGTTCTTTCTTTTGTCTGATAGGGTCATGTATCTGGGATAACTTATGAGGCCAGCCATCAATGTGCTGATATAAATCTTTTGTTCTGTATCCATCATACCTCAGATGCCACTTGATATGCAACCTATGTGGCATACTTGCATCTTATCGGCTCAAATATCATATGGGAACAGTAGCGTAATGTCCCTGGGCTAGTAATCCAGAGGCCTGGACGTGAATTCAAATCCCACCACGGCAGCTGGGGAATTTAAATTCAGTTAATTAAATAAATCTGGAATAGTTACTAGTATCAGTAATGGTAACCATGAAACTATTGGATTGTCATTAAAAACCCATCTGATTCACTAATGTCTGGCCAATATGTGGTTGACTCTTAACTGCCCTCTGAAATGGCCTAGCAAGCCACTTAGTTATAACAAACCGCTACGAAAAACAATAAAAAGAATAAAACCGGATGGACCACCTGGCATTGACCTCAGCACTGGCTACGGACACGGCAACGCCACACCCAGCCCAATCAACCCTGCAAAGTCCTCCTTTGGGGACTTGTGCCAAAATTGGGAGAGCTGTCCCACAGACTAGTCAAGCTGCAGCCTGGCATAGTCATACTCACAGAATCATACCTTTCAGCCAATGTCCCAGACTCCTCCATCACCATCCTTGAGTATGTCCCACCAGCAGGACAGACCCACCAGAGGTGGCGATACAGTCGGAAAAGAGTGGCCCTGGGAGTCCTCAACATTGACTCTGGCCCCCATGAAGTCTCATGGCTTCAGGTCAAGCATGGGCAAGGAAGCCTCCTGCTGTTACCACCTACTGAGTACAGAATGTATTCTGGGTGGGAGACTTCCATGTCCCCTGGCCGAGTCCTGAAGGACATAACTGCCAGACTGGACCTACGGCAGGTGGTGAGAGAACCAACACGAGGGAAAAACCTACTTGACCTCATCCTCACCAATCTACCATGACAGTATTGGTAGCAGTGACCACCGCACAGTCATTGTGGAGATGAAATCCCGTCTTCACACTGAGGACATCCTCCATTGTGTTGTGTGGCATTACCACTAAATGGGATAGATTCAGAACAGATCTAGCAGCTCAAAACTGGGCATCCATGAGACACTGTGGGCCATCAGCAGCAGCAGAATTGTATTCCACCACAATGTGGCCTGGCATATCCCTCACTCTACCATTGCCAGGGGACCAACCCTGGTTCAATAAGGAGTGCAGAAGAGCATGCCAGGAGCAGCACCAGGCGTACCTAAAAATGTAGGTGGGAAGCTGCAACACAGGACTACATGCATGCCATAGACAGGGCTAAGCGATCCCACAATCAACGGATCAGATCAAAGCTCTGCAGTCGTGAATGGTGGTGGACCATTAAACAACTAACGGGAGGATGAGGCTCCATCAATATCCCCATCCTCGATGGTGGAGCCCAGCACGTGAGTGCAAAGGACAAGGCTGAAGTGTTTGCAACCGCCAGAAGAACCGAGTGGATGATCCATATCGGCCTACTCCCGAGGTCCCCACTATCACAGAAGCTAGTCTTCAGCCAATTGGATTCACTCCACAAAAAGCAGGACAAATCCAACCCAGCCAATTACCACCCCATCAGTCTACTCTCAATCATCAGCAAAGTGATGGAAGGTGTCATCGACAGTGCTATCAAGCGGCAGTTATTCACCAATAACCTGCTCACGGATGCCAAGACCACTCGGCTCCCGACCTCATTACAGCCTTGGTCCAAACATAGACAAAGGAGCTCAATTCCAGAGGTGAGGTGAGAGTGATTGTCCTTGACATCAAGGCAGCATTTGACCGAATGTGGCATCAAGGAGCCCTAGTAAAACTGAAGTCAATGGGAATCGGGGGGAAAACTCTCCACTGGCTGGAGTCATACCTAGCACAAAGGAAGGTGGTTGAAGGTCAATCATCACAGACCCAGGACATCGCTGCAGGAGTTCCTCAGGGCCAGGGCCAGCCATCTTCAGCTGCTTCATCAATGACCTTCCCTCCAACATAAGATCAGAAATGGGAATGTTCGCTGATGACTGCACAGTGTTCAGTGCCATTCACAGCCCCTCAGATAGTGAAGCAGTCCATGCCCACACGCAACAAGACCTGGACGACGTTCAGGCTTGGGCTGATAAGTGGCAGGTAACATTCGCGCCACAGAAGTGCCAGGCAATGACTATCTCCAACAAGCAAGAGTCTAACCACCTCCCCTTGGTATTACCATCGCCAAATCCCCCACCATCAACATCCTGGGGGTCACCATTGACCAGAAACTTAACTGGACCAGCGACATAAATACTGTGGCAACAAGAGCAGGTCAGAGGCTAGGTATTCTGCGGCGAGTGTCTCAACTCCTGACTCCCCAAAGCCTTTCCACCATCTACAAAGCACAAGTAAGGAGTGTGATGGAATACTCTCCACTTGCCTGGATGAGTGCAGCTCCAACAACATTCGAGAAGCTCGACACCATCCAGGACAAAGCAGCCCGCTTGATTGGCACCCCATCCACCACCTTAAACATTCACTCCCTCCACCACTAGCGTACCGTGGCTGCAGTGTGTACCATCTACAAGATGCACTGCAGCAACTCGCCAAGGCTTCTTCAGCAGCACCTCCCAAACCCGCGACCTCTTCCACCTAGAAGGACAAGGGCAGCAGGCGCATGGGAACACCACCACCTTCAAGTTTCCCTCCAAGTCACACACCATCCTGACTTAGAAGTATATCACCGATCCTTCATCGTCGCTGGGTCAAAATCCTGGAACTCCCTCCCTAACAGCACTGTGGGAGTACCTTCACCACACGGACTGCAGCGGTTCAAGAAGGCGGCTCACCAGCACCTTCTCAAGGGCAACTAGGGATGGGCAATAAATGCTGGCATTGCCAGTGATGCCCACATCCCATAAACGAATTTTTAAAAAATTCACAAAAACTGCAACAGATCACAACTAAACAGGTAGCGAATGCACCAACCTAAAGCAGGTACGTTGAAAGAAAAAACTTGCATTAATATATTAACCTCCAATGAAAAGCTACTTGAGGATGCAAGAAAAGAACGAATAAGCAGTCAGCAAAAGCTAGCGATAAAAAAGGCAAAGTAATGAAATAACGCCAAAGATTTTGCTTTCAATCCTCTTGTGCACAATAAGAAATTTAGCGCTGGAAACAAGAACTGAAACCTAAAGACATAATGTCCTGGTGAACTTGTAATTTTTTTTTAAACAAACCTACCAATACAAAAAACAGGTTCTCTGTTTAAAATGTGCCTAACAACACTTTTCGGAGGAGGCCTGTAGCTCTCTGAGAAGCCTGGGATTTGAGTTCACGGGGTTTCCTAGAACAATCATCGTCAGCCAGTATGCATCAGTGCCTACAACTCCGAAAAAGATTTTACGATTAACGTTTAAACTGGCTGTTTGTAAGTCTTGCGCCGTCTTCTGCTTTGGTGTATCTAACGTTGACATAAACCCCCAGGGAAATCAATTTTTAGGAGTGGGTAAAAGGAATCAAAAGCTGTGCTTTTAGATAAAACAGCAAACCAAAGTAAAACATGAACTCTTACATTTGCCTCTTAGTTAAAAAAAAATGCAGGCTGTTGTCTTCAAGGGATTGTTTATTTAGCAAATAAAACAGTGTGACAAATGAAACTTTGCATTTTGAAATTTGGCATTGTTTTATCTTTTGATTTTCTAATAGTCACACCAGCTGCACTTCTTTTTATTTATTTCTTTATCTCTGAACTCAAAACAAAACAATTAATATAAAACAGCAGAAACATTCTGGAAGGACTTGTATCACTTAAGTTTGGAGGGAAGTTCTGAGCAAACGTCCTGCACTTAAATTTGTTTATTTATGCAGAACCTTGTCGGTTCTGTCCAGAGATATTTGGTAAAGAAGGAAAGAAGCACATTTTGTTTATGTTGTAAGTTTTATATTATTCATGGCCTTCGATATAAAAATTCACACACTATACCGAAGGAAAGAGGTGCTCTCCCCACGCTACATACAGATTTATTTATGTGAAGGGAATAAATGTATTTATGCATCTACAGTGGGAAAGGAAAATAATTTATTTATTCCCAGGAACTAATAAAAAAAGTTATTTCACTGTTACTCTTACAAATTTATTTCTAAATCCTTTCAATGGAAAAGTTAACACCTTCCCCGCTTACGCACCCCAGCATCTTTCCCTCGCAACAACCTGACTTCCAATTCATTGTGAGCAGTGCCACGGGAGATCAGCTAATAATCTAAAGTCTGCCTTAAATTTGGATGTGGCTGATTCTTTGCATTTTGGCTTTATCGCAGGAGTAATTTGGAAAGTTTGAGATTTTCTACACACCTCTTTATCCTCGCAATCCAGCTGCCATGGATACCAGAAGTAACTGGTCACACCACCAGATTAACTGGCTATTCAGTGCATTGAAGTCTGTGAAATCTCCATCTCTGGGGATAGGTTATTGACCAACATTCACTACAAGCCCACTGACTCCCACAGCTACCTGGACTACACTTCCTCCCACCCCGCCTCCTGTAAGGACTCTATTCCCTTCTCCCAGTTTCTCCGTCTCTGCCGCATCTGCTCCGACGATGCCACCTTCCATACTAGTGCTTCCGACATGTCAACCTTTTTCCTCAACCGAGGATTCCCCTCTACCGTGGTCAACACGGCCCTCGACCGTGTCCGTTCCATCTCCCGCACTTCTGCCCTCACCCCGGCCCCTCCCTCCCGGAACCACGATAGAGTTCCCCTTGTCCTCACCTTTCACCCCACCAGCCTCCACATTCAACGGATCATCCTCCGCCATTTCCGCCACCTCCAACGTGATCCCACCACCAAAGGTATCTTCCCCTCACCTCCCCTTTCAGCATTCCGTAGGGACCGCTCCCTCCGAGACACCCTAGTCCACTCCTCTATCACCCCCAGCACCCCTTCCCCTTCACCCGGCACCTTCCCGTGCAAGCGCAGGAGATGCAACACCTGCCCTTATACATCCCCCCTTCCCACTCTCCAGGGCCCCAAACACCCCTTCCAGGTGAAACAGTGATTTACTTGTACTTCTTGCAATCTAGTATACTGTATTCACTGCTCACGATGTGGTCTCCTCTACATTGGGGAGACCAAACGCAGATTGGGTGACCGCTTTGCGGAACACCTCCGTTCAGTCCGGAAGGGTGACCCCGAGCTTCCGGTCGCTTGTCATTTTAATTCACCCCTCCACGCTCACTCAGACCTCACCGTCCTCGGCCTCTTGCATTGTTCCACGGAAGCGCAGCGTAAGCTCCAGGAACAGCACCTCATCTTCCGTTTAGGCACTTTACAGCCTTCCGGACTCAATATCGAGTTCAACAATTTCAGATCATAACCCCGGATCCTACCACATATGTATACATTTTATCCACTCTTTTGGTCCGTGCCTTTTTCCTTTTTTTCTCTCTCTCCCCCCACGGCAGCTGTCTCTGATTCTGCTAGCATTTCACACCTTACCTTTTGTTTCTCAACCTGTCCCATTACCATCTCGTCTTGCCTTGAGCATCTCTCAATGTCTCTACTCACTAAAGACCATCCCGTTTGTTCTTTTATTCCTCCCCCCAGCCTCCCCCTTGCATTTTTATCTGTTTATTTCTTGCTCTTTCAGTTCCGACGAAGGGTTTCGACCTGAAACGTTAACTCTCTTTCTCTCTCCACGGATGTTGCCTGGCCTGCTGAGTTTTTCCAGCGTTTTCTGTTGTTATTTCTGTGAAATCTTGCTGTGTGCAAAATGGATGGCATGTTTGCTTATATAACAGTCACTGAATTTCAAAAGCAATTCAGAAGCTTTGAGATGTTTCTAAGAGGTGTACATAAATATGCGTGTGTATCTCTGTATGTCATCTTGTCTTGAAACAATGTTGGCATAGTTTGATTTTAATCTAATTCAATTGTTTTGCACTGTACTTTGAGGCTGTTTAGGAAGACTGAATAGTGCCACAGCAATAAGTAGCAATCTCTCTCCGAAATGAAAGAGCTTCTGAGACTGGAGGTGAAGCACATTGTTGGGCTTTATAGGGACCTTTACTCTGCAACTAACTGTGTTGTACTAGACATAGGAGTGCTTGATGCGGACATTGTTTTTTTTTAATTCATTCTTGGGATGTGGGCATTGCTGGCAAGGCCAGCATTTATTGTCTATACCTAGTACAACTGAGTGTCTTACTAAGGGCAGTTAAGAATTAACCATGTTTGGAGTCACATATATGCCAGATTGGGTATTGACGATAGGTTTCCTTCCCTACAGGACTTAAGTGGACCGGTTGGGTTTTTACGAAAATCTGACAACTTCATGATCACTTTTACTGATACCAGCTTTTTATTTCCAGATTTTTAAAACTGAATTAAAACTCTCAAACTACCATGGTGGGATTTGAACTCACGTTCTCTGGATTATTAGTCCAGGGCTGTGGATTACATAACCACTACGCTACTGTACCCATTGAGTGCCTGAAATGGAAAGAGTTCAAATTTTTTGCACTAACATCTGTCACCTTAATGAGCACAAAACTTCACACAATAAAAGGTAAATTTAAAAACCAGTTTGAAATAGAATGAGCTAATGATCGATTTATAAAAATAAATTTGTTGATGGAAAGAGTTTTATGCTTAAAGCATTGAGCTCTTCTCACCTCTTTCATCTTTGCACTACTGAAACTTGGTGTCAGGATATTGCGGACATTTTTCCAATCTCCATCTTGCAAGAACAAAAGGCTGTCGACCATTGGCTTGCTGGGAAAAGACATTTTCTGAAAAATAGAAACATTATTTATTGACAGCTAAGCATCTCAGAACTCTCGAAGCTATTTTTAAGAGCACATAGTGCAGTGGCCAATATACAGCGCTGCTCGCAAATTTTTCATTTACAATTTGTTCTTCTCCTGAAGGTGCGGACTCCTGGTAGGGTCCAATTTAACAGGCGCCAGTTGCCCACCCCTGGGATCTCGCCCAAGAGGCACCTGAGTGAGTGTTGGCGGGCTCTTTAACTGTGGTGGGCCTCACAGCTGAGCCTCATCCTGTACTCACCTGATGTTCACATGTGCACCCTTAGACTCAAAACCAGATCCCAGGTGTGAAGGTACTGCTCACTAACTCGCTTTGCTACACTGGAAATAATTATTTTAGACAAAGCTTTGGAACCAAGCGTGGCCACGTACAGTGATGTCACTTAATCCAGGATGCATTGGATACAAGAGAAGGTATAGCAGTGCCTTTGGCAGTGTACAATTGCAGGCTGTGTTTACTTACAACACAGAAATGGATGGTTTAGAATGTTTGGTGGAGAATATTGGTCAACAAATGACTGAAATTTCCAATCAAGGTTCCTTGAAGCATTTCACTTGGAAGGCAGATGACTTTCATCTCATTCTCCTTTCTGTTCCAAAATTCACCTGAATTTTAAAGCCTGATGAATTTTCAGACCCTATTTTATGTTTGTTCAAATTGGCCCATCAAGGAGGTTAGATTAAACTTTGCCATTAAGATAATAACCAACAGGGCATGTTTTAAAATTATTATTAATTATTGGGATGTGTGCGCGCTGCAAGGCCGGCATTTATTTCTCGTTCCTAGATGCCCTGAGAAGGTGGTGGTGGGCCTTCTTGAAACGCTGATAACGGTTTGATACAACTGCTGGGCCACTTCAGAGGGCACTTAAGAGTCAACCACGTTGGCATGGGACTGGAGTCACATACAGGCCAAACTGGGTAAGGACGGCAGGTTTCCTTCCCTAAAGGACATCAGTGAACTAGTTGGGTTTTTACTACAATCTGACAGCTTCATGGTCACTTTTACCACCATCGGCTTTTAATTTTATTTCCAGATTTCTCGGGAACGTAACGTTCCGTGAGCTGCCAATACCATGGAAATGTCACGTGGAGGAGCTCAACAAGTGAAGTACGTGTACTGCAAGATGTCAGGTTGGTCGGGTTCGGGAGTTAGACATCCTTTGGAGGCAGCAAGAAGCTTGCAGGACAACTTTTATTCAGGGTGAATGTTCGGAATAATCTGCCTTGTGGGCTGTAGATGGAAAAACATTAGTGATATGGAAATTGCAACTGGAGGTGATAATGGGAGAGTTAGGTTACTAGAGAGATAAGCTTCATGGGGCAAAATTACCAATTCTCATCTTGACTTTGTCTGAGATTGCACTAAGATCTATGATTGGAACTGCCTATTTTTTCTTTTTTTTGTTCTGTACTTCCTTATTTTTTTCCATAGTTCTGCATTAAAAAAAAATTCAGAAGAAGAATACAAACCCAAACGGGAAAATGGTCAAACGTTTCACATTTAGGAGTCACAGTAGAAGATTGGTTAACTGAAAATTATTCAAGGAGAAAGATAATGCCCTGGTTCATATGTTGGTGCAGTTGGGAGCACATTTCTCAATGTGGCATTTACCCTGAGAAGGGCACGTTGATGGCAGAGTTGTGCCTACTTCTGCAATAGTTTTACATGCTTGAGGGTCAGAATGGCCATGGGGGTGGGATGGATAGTCGGAGCAGGCTGCACAGGTGCTATCAAGCTTGCAAGGGTAAAGAAGATGAGCCATGGTTCCTGCTCCTGATCCCTATACAAATGCCCCTTATTTGGTATGTGAATTTATATTTGATCAAGCTAGGCTGTGATAGCCTTGTTGACGTTCACCGTCTGGGCTCAGACATGACCACTTGGTCAAGGCACTGGAGGGTGGACCTGAGTCTCCAGTTGCGCGCGGCTCATTAGAATGAGGCGGTATGACTAGTCTTTTTTTTATGCCAAGCTTAGGTTCTTCCTTTAAAGCTTCCTCTTCAGAACTTTGGGGTGAAATTGGTCTTTGGCGGTAGCGCGAAACGGGCGATAGCGAATAAACAGCAATCGGAAATCAATGGGGAAGAAAATCGGGCAGGGTGTAAAACAGGCTGCTGATATGCTAGCACCTGTTTTGTGCTACAACCAAAGACCAATTGCACCCCCTTTCCACCATGAATTCTCTTGATCAATATTAAATATAAGCATGAGGCGACAAAGCAGCCATGGTAAATACAGAAAATACACTTGGGCACATCCACAAGTGTTTTACAAGCTGTGAAGGAAACCGATTTAATTTCAGTCAGATCCTGCATCCTCTGGGCTAGCAAGCAAACAGTGCTACAGTTACCCTTGCTCAGCTAATTAAACAAGACCTGCAGTCAGCTTGCGCTATGAATGCTGTGGTAAGCTCCTCAGTGGTGATGTCATATTCCAACTGAGTCAGAATTATTAAGAGAGAGATTCTGAATTGCAAGCGCAACGCAAGTGGGAGGAGGAATCACGATCTCCCACCCAAGGTGGATTTTAAATTCTGAACCACACTGGGCACGCGACTTGTCAGTTTACAGCAACGGTATAGACGGGTTCAGGATCTCTCACCATTCTGTTGACAAAGTTGCTGAAGTCCTTCACCAGAATCTGCTTCAGCATTTCAGGCTCGGCGATTAGAATGGCCGCTCGCCGACCAAAGTAGTATCTGAAACGTACGAAAGGACGAGTTCTTGAGAATAGATCGCAATTTTCAGGCAAATCTTTTTGCCACTTCAGTTATTTATGCAGTCAGATGTGTGTCAACAGTGTAGGTAGAACAGGAAATAAATTACAAGTCGTGATAAAACAACGCGATTCTTCCTTCGCCATCCCCGCAGCCCCTTTTTAAAATAATTTTTTCCCACTCTTTCCCAAGCTATACCTCATCGCCTGACACAGAGGCAGGCAAGTGAGCTGCTCTTGAGGCTCTGCCAACCTTTCAACAGGAACCTGGGACCTTCTGTTTCTCATGGCTCAGAACCACACCAAGTAATGCCTTTACCAGTCAAATTTTGGGGTAGCTTTATCCTAGCTAAAACTTCCTGACAAGGTATATACAGACACCTTAAACACCCACTCCCTCCTCCACCACCAACTCACCGTGGCAATGTGGCTGCAGTGTGTGCTATCTTCAGGATGCACTGCAGCAGCTCGCCAAGGCTTCTTCGACAGCACCTCCCAAACCCGCGACCTCCACCAACTAGAAGGACAAGGGCAGCAGGCGCATGGGAACACCACCACCTCCAAGTTCCCCTCCAAGTCACACACCATCCTGACTTGGAAATATATCGGCCGCTCCTTCATCGCTGCTGGGTCAAAATCCTGGAACTCCCTCCCTAACAGCACTGTGGGAGCACCTTCACCACACGGAGTACAGCGGTTCAAGAAGGCGGCTCACCACCACCTTCTCAAGGGCAACTATGGACGGTCAATAAATGCTGGCCTTGCCAGTGATGCCCACATCCCAAGAATTAATTTAACAAAATCTGGCAGTCCGGGTAGATAGCAGCACTGAGAGAATCCTGGCAAGCAGGATCAGTCCAGGAATGGGAAGGTGTGAAAAATGGGGAGAAATTTAAATGGACAACATACATATATCATTTGGGGTTCAAGCGTCCTTCGTGTGGCATAGGGAATGTGGGTTCACATAGACGCCAGATGCTATACAATGCAGGTGATAGAACAGTAATCCGGTCACACACACAATCCCATAGGAAGAAGCAGTTGTTTACTTGTCGACTCTTTGCATATTCTGCTCAGACAACAGCTCATCCAGAAAGTCATTCCATCCACTGACATGTTGACATTTCATGCAAATTAAAGCATACATTTGCTTTTCAGAACAGTTTATTTTTAAATTAAAGAGCTGAAGTGATACAGTTTGCCGGTGAAAACAGTGGCAGGCACAGACTTTTTTAGGTTGAAAAGGCAATGCTCTGTTTTGTTTTTTCCCCCTTTGCTCCTGAAGGCACTGACTCTTAACAGACTCTTCTACAATGGGCTCTGGATGCCCATCGAATACCTTGTTCAAATAGCCAACGTTCCTACAAGTGTCAGCAGGCTATTGACCCTGACTGCCTATACACAAACACACACACAGTCCAGTGGGAATGGTAGCCTGGCTGTTTCTTCCTCTCCCTAGCCCAGGGACACTGAGGCACACTATAGCAACCCTGCTACTATCCTAGCTGACTCAGCACAGAGCGGGGTTAAAACCCTTGAAGACCTGTACAGTTTAATATCCGTAAGTACATTATTTTGTTTCCCACAGCCTTCTCCCATCATCTCCTTAAGACACAGGCTCTTACTGGAGCCCTCTGATACTTTGCCTGAGTTTCTATTCCTCATGTGTGAACTCAGACACTGAATGGTGTTAGACTGTTCGACTGTGAAGGGAATCACAGTCTGTCATCAATTTCCAGCAGTGGTCACTGGATAACAATCAGGTGCAAAGACTCTGGCTGATTCTTTTGTCTATTCACCTCTGAAGTACAGGAGCACGGAGGCTATTTGAAGCACTCCCGCTGTTGCCCCAGCTGTGATTTGCAAACTCAGTAGGGACCGGGAATGGAACCTTGTCCCTTCTGGTTTCTGTGGCTCAGTACAACATCAGCAGGTGGTGCTTTTACCCACAAGGTCGTAATACGATGGGACTTAGAATTTTCTGCAATGGGAGAAATCGGAATAGACAACAATAACAATTTGCATTTATGTAGCGCCTTTAACGTAGCAAAACGTCCCAAGACAGTCTATTTGAGTTTGGTGTGGGTCAGCTGTTCGATGCACTCCATTTGGGAGCATTAAAGACTCAGCTATTCAGTGTGTACAAGGGTCACACAGTTGTAATAGAAAACACATTACGCAAGTATACTATTGGACCTCATTTGCATGTGGAAATGAAAATTAGGCTAATTGGAAAATAGGCACTTCCCTACAGCTCAAATACATGGTTCCTGTCTGGAAAACGAGTGCATGGTAGTATGATGCATAATTAATTACGTATCATTAGTTATAATTTTACAAGTTAAAATTCTCCAAGAAGTGCAACCATCACTATTCTTATGAAATGTTGAGGGTATGTAAAAGGAGAGAGAACATACAAATGAATTAGCTAATTAGATCTCATTACGCTGGCAAATTATCCAGTTGATTACTAAACAGACTTTCTCAGGAAACTCAAATACCGCAAGTGTTATCTTCCCCAAACTTGGAAGGTCTAATTGTTTTCTGCCTCAAATGGGAAATTAATCAAATGGCTTAGTTTACATCAGATGTTGCTGCAAATCAGAAATATGACTTCCGCCATCCATCAATAACTTCTCTTTGCTAATTGCCTCTCCCTTTCTCCTCCAGCTTCTTTCCTCCACTGAAGGTGTTTGACTCCTTGCCGGGGTATGCTTCCAATGGCCAGTGGTCACTCTCCGATCCCTCATCCAATTCTCCTTAATACATGCGTCAGCCTTGATGGTGACTGTAGGCAGGCTATGACAGTTGAGTGCGATCCTTCCCTCACCTGATGCACATTTCCAGTCGCAATCCCCTCCATAACTCTAACCAGCTTTCCCTTCATTAAACCAGCTGCAGCACTCCCAATGCTGCCTGAGGTGAAATCAGCTAACTTAGCACAGACTTGGGACCTTACTGATCTGTATAGTTCGGAGATGAGATTTTACATCTGATGGCTTGTCTTTAATCTTTAAATTGTGTTTCATGTGGACAAATTTTACATTTGCACACTGTTTGATGTATTGGACTGAGACTTCAAAGTACATTACTTCGGATATTGTTCAACTTTATTTCAATTTAAATGCATTTTGATTTTAAAGAAGAGATTGGAATGATAAGTTTGTACAAAACATTGGTTAGGCCACGGTTACTGAGTGCAGTATGGGGCCCATCATTACAGTAAGGGCACAGAGAGCGTACAGCGTAGATTCACCAGGATGATGCCAGGGATGGGAATCTTTAGTTGGCTGGAGAGACTTTGAGTTACTGAGGCTATTTCCGTTGGAGCAGAGAAGGGTAATAGGAGATCTAATAGAGTTTTTTTTTAATAATAATGAAGGGTTTTGATAGACTGAACAGTGAAAGACTATTTCCCTTGTTTGGGGAGACAGAGACGAGGAGTCATCAATTTAAAATCTTCACAGAAAGAGTGCAGAGAGAGGTTTGGAGACATTTTGTACACAGAGGGTTGTTGAAGCTTGGAATACCTTGTTACAGGGAGTGGTTGAGACAGAAACCATTTCATCTCTTAAGGGAAAACTGTATAAATATTTGAAGCAGAGGAAGATATGGACTATGGGGAGAGGGCAGAGCAGTGGGATTAGTTTGGGATTGCTATAGCAAAGAGGCAGTACAGACAGGATGGGCGGAATGGCCTCCTTCTGTGCTATAAAGTGCTAAATGCAATTTCTGGGGTTCAATGAGAATTAATTGGTTTTGCTGGAGTCCAGAAGGACACAGGATCTATTCAGCTGTATGCCAGGCCAGTGCTGACTGTTAAAATAGTCACTTCACTGTTGAGTCACACTTTAAAATACTCTAATAATCCAGAGGCCTGTTAATGCAGAGAATGTGAGTTCAAATCCCAGTGTGGCATTTTGAGAATTTGAAATTAGAATTTTTTAAATGCTAGAAATAAAAAGCTGGTAACATGAAACATCAGATTGTCGTAAAAACTCAACTGGTTCAGTAATGTCCTTTACGGAGGAAACCAGCCATTCTTACCCAGCTTATATGTAATTCCAGTCCCGCACCAATGTGGTTGACTATTAGTTGCCCTCTGAAATGGTCTAGAAAGCCACTGGGTTGTATCAAACTTACGGGAACTAGGGATGGGCCTTGCCAGTGAAGTCCATATCCCGAAAATGAATAAAGAACTGCAGTCCGAGGTAACTCACGGTTCAATGAGCTTCCTTGTCATTTCACACGTACGTTCAGATCTCAACCAATGGGGGTAAAATTCAACCTTGATGGCAGGGCAGTAGCGGACCGGCCGCCCATCATACGCGCCCCGCTCGGCAATGGAAAGGAACACGTGCTTTGTTGAGTTAAAGTAAAGCTGGAATACAGGAAGTCTGAGATAGAACCGAAAGTGCGTTGGGGATTTATCAGCATTTTAAAGAGAAAAAAATATTTCCTTTTGCAGAGCTGGGTACTAACCGAAATATTTTATATACTGATGGCACTGCCGGTTTTTAAATGTATTTTGTTTCAAACCTAGTCCTGCTCACCCATCACCCCTGTGCTTGCTGACCTACATTGACTCCCGGACCAGCAATGCCTCGATTTTAAAATTCTCATCCTTGTTTTCAAATCCCTCCATGGCCTCGCCCCTCCCCATCTCTGTAACCTCCTCCAGCCCTACAACCCCCCGAGATATCTGCGCTCCTCCAATTCTGGCCTCTTGCGCATCCCCAGTATTAATCGCTTCACTAGTGGTCGTGCCTTCAGCTGCCTGGACCCTAAGCTCTGGAATTCCCTCCCTAAACCTCTCCGCCACTTTCTCCTCCTTTAAGGAGCACTTTAAAACCTACCTCATCTGTCCTAATATCTCCTTATGTGGCTCGGTGTCAAATTTTGTTTGATAATACTCCTTTGAAGCGCCTTTGGATATTTTGCTTTTTGTACTAGGAACATAGGAACAATAGTAGGTCATTCAGCCCCTCAAGCCTGTTCCGTCATTTAATTAGATCATGGCTGATCTGTATCCTAACTCCATCTACCTACCTTGGTTCTGTAGCCCTTAATACTCTTGCCTAACAAAGATCTATCAATCTCAGTTTTGAAATTTTCAATTGACCCCTAGCCTCAACAGCTTTTTGGGGGAGTTCCAGATTCCCACTACCCTTTGTGTGAAGAAATGCTTCCTGACATCACCCCTGAACGGCCTGGCTCTAATTCTGAAGATTGTGCCCCCTTGTTCTGGACTCCCCCACCAGAGGAAATAGTTTCTCTCTATCTATCCTACCAACTCCTTTACTGCGCCTGTCATAACCGTTATGAACAATTTAAATGACCAGTCAAAAATTACAGCTGAGGCTCAGCTTTTACAGAAATAAAATAAAATCAGTATTAACTATTTGAAAGTTAATATTTACCAGTGAATGCAGGTCACTGTACCTATCCAATCCTTTTTTTTGTGTGTGTCTCTACGTCTGTCGTAACAGATGTGAATGCAAGGTCATTTCTAGTTGGTCTGACACGGTTATTTACAGGGCTGTGGGCCAATGAAGTGGGAGATGTGCCAGAGGCCCAACCAATGGGTGTGGATGGGCAGCTACCAAACCGCCATACCATTTCCTCCAACTACCCCACTATATACCCTCAGACATTTTAACATAATAACCACGTTAAAAGATGCCGCAATTCAGGAAGAAATCACAGACTATCCCATAAAATGATCCATGCACATTCCAACTGCTCCAACAACTTGCTTCCTCCATACCCAAGGGCCAACAACCCCAATGCCCTCAATGGCCTTGACGCTGCATACACCCTCTCCCACCAGACCCACCCACACCCCTATAACCCACGGCTCCACCCAGCTGACGCCCAAATGTGAAGAACACACGCACAGCAAGCCAAAAGCACAAGCGCGCTGACAGCACGTAACCCTTTAAAAACATTATTTAAACAACCGGCTCAGCAGCAGCTCCGGACCCTGGGCTTCACGTTCCCGTTAACCTAAAGCCCAGTCTGTCCGTTTCCCAGACTAGGTGCTGGCGGAGCTACAGAAAAAAAGAAAGACTTGCATTTCTATAGCGCCTTTCACAACCACAGGACATCCCAAAGCGCGTTACAGCCAATGAAGTAGTTTTGAAGTGTAATCACTGTTGTAATAAAGGAAATGCAGCAGCCAATTTGTGCACAGCAAGATCCCACAAACAGCAACGAGATAATGACCAGATTATCTGTTTTAGTGATGTTGGTTAATGGATAAATATTAGCCAGGACACCCGAGGAGTACGCTCCTGCTCATCTTCAAATAGTGTCATGGGATCCTTTACATCCACCTGAGAGGGCAGCCAGGGCCTTGGTTTAACGTCTCATCCAAAAGACTGCAGCTCCGACATTTCTGCACTGGAGTGTCAGCCTGGATTATGTACTCAAGTCTCTGGAGTGGGACTTGAACCCACGACCTTCTGCCTCTGAGGCAAGAGGAGTGAGGTGAGCTCTATTGACGAGAACACTCACCCCACTGACAAAGAACCCCGACTAGATTTGACGGTCAGAATAAAACGGACAGATGGCACTGCCTGACCACTGCAGGGTAAAAAGGAGGCCATTCTTTAAAATTTTAGTCTGTGAGCAGTGCCGCAACAAGATTAAATATTATAATGATAAACGGCAATTTTAAAAAAGAAAACCTCCCTTTCAAAAAGCACAAAGGTTCTTTGGGGGCTACAAGGGAAGCCTCAATATTCATGAGCTGCAAGTCTCCCCAGACTAAAACCGTTCCTTGTTGTTTGCTATAAATGGGTAATGCTTTTGCAGAGACCATCAATCATCGCGGTAATCTTCAAGCAGCCTTCTGTTTGAAGTTCAAAGAACCATTATGCTTTACCCGTGTGCCAACAGATTTACTTATCTATGTAAACATTTATTGTACCATTCTGGTTCAACAGCCCCAACATAGCAGACAGATATGTCAGGAAATACAATAACCCAAACATAAAATTAATTAGCAGAATTATTAAGACTTCTCACTAATGAATACTGTAATTCAGGATTCATCGCACAGTCTGCCACTTTAACTCATTCTTCTCCAAGTCCTAGAAACTGGTGAACTCCACACCTCCCTTCCTCCTATAATCTACAAGTTTTTGGACCCCAAAAGTTGGCATCACCTAATCATTACTTCTCTTTTACTCTTTAACCTCAGTTTGTGTCCCACTGTCTTGCTCTTGACTCGTTACCCAGATTTCTGATTTTTTTTTTGTGTTTGATGGGTTTTGTGGGGAATGAAGCCATCTGAAAGGAATATCTTAACCTAACATCTACTTAAGTGTGCTACTCTCCCAACAAGCAGTCCTGTGTCGTGTTGACCCTTACTAGTTTGGTCGAGCATGAAAGGAAAATTACAGTTTCATACAAAACATAATGCTAACCAGATAAAAAGCAAACCAGCGAGTGCTGGAAATCTGACATAAAAATGAAAATCGCTGGAAATGCACAGTCAGAATCTGAAGAGGGGTAGAGAGAGGTTTCCGGACGGACAGCCGTCATCATTACTCAGATGCGGTTCATCTAGCATCAGTCAACCCCACAGCTCAGTCACTGTGAATGACATTTTATACCATCGAATTTTGGTGTTGAATGTATGAAGAGTCTGATGCCAAAATCCCAAAAGCAAAGAAGAAAAAGGGCAGTTGTTCAATCGTGCCAGTCCCCATGCTAGAAGCCGGGTGGAAATTGTATCAGACAATGGGGACCTGTTGATGTAGTGAGCAGTAGTAGCTGATAAGCTGATTAATGGGATAGCTGGAATGGTTCCCGGTCATACCGAGCGAGCAGTAGGAGGA
Organism: Squalus acanthias; assembly: GCA_030390025.1. Classification (NCBI taxonomy): domain Eukaryota; kingdom Metazoa; phylum Chordata; class Chondrichthyes; order Squaliformes; family Squalidae; genus Squalus; species Squalus acanthias. The sequence continues at coordinate 63,792,415 of CM059435.1, forward strand.
AGGAAAACACACAGCAATGTCTTGTGCTCACTGGTGTGTTTGAGCAAGCGTCAGAATGATGAAACATTAATACTGTTGCAAAACAACAGAAAGGAAGAGAAGATTAAACTAAAACCTCTCTCCATCGTTGACCAAGCTTTTGCTCGCCTGTCGTAATATCTCCTTCTTTGGCTCGGTGTCAATTTTTTTTGTCTGATTGCGCTCCTGTGAAGCTCCTCAGGACGCTTTACTATGTTAAAAGCGCTATATAAATGCAGGTTGTTATGCAAAACTTTCAAACATATAAAAAGAGCTGTTCATCAGTTAGTTAAGGAAGTATGGAATCAGAAAGATCTTTGGTCTGTGCTGAGATGCTCTGAGTTGGCGAAGGAGGTTAAAATCAGCCAGGGCTCCCACTCCTGATCGCTATCCAGTAACCCGTGCTGGGAAGTTCACATGTAGATATCAGTGACGACAGCACTAGGCTCAGCCCTAATGTCCCCTCCCCTACCATCGTTGTCAAACAGCCTGCTGCCACTCATGTCCAACAACACTCAAGAAGCTCGATACCATCCAGGACAAAGCAGACCGCTTGATTGGCACCCCATCCACCACCTTAAACATTCACTCCCTCCACCACCTTGGCTGCAGTGTGTACCATCTACAAGATGCACTACAGCAACTCGCCAAGGCTTCTTCAACAGCACCTCCCAAACCCGCGATCTCTACCACCTATGAAGGACAAGGGCAGCAGGCGCATGGGAACACCACCACCTCCAAGTTCCCCTCCAAGTCACACACCATCCTGACTTGGAAATATATCACCATTCCTTCATAGTCGCTGAGTCGAAATTCTGGAACTCCCTCCCTAACAGCACTATGGGAGTACCTTCACTGCATGGACTGCAGCGGTTCAAGAAGGCCCACTCACCACCACCTTCTCAAGGGCAATTAGGGATGGGCAATAAATGCTGGTCTTGCCAGCGACGTCCACATCCCGTGAACAAATAATTAAAAAAATATTCTAGATGTACACTTGAAGAGTGGTTGTGTGTGGAACTACACCTGAGCAAGGAGTCAGCGCCTTCAGGGAACTGGGAAATAAAAGGATAAAGGTAGATTTTGGTGCACCATGGATAAGAGAAGCATGTGATTGGAAAGCTCCCATAGGTATGTTGTGCCTTGAAAACATTAATCTTCAGAGCATGTGAGTCACCTTTTCCATATACTGTATCACATCACTTTCACTTCGCTAACATCTATTTATCCAATCCTCCCATTCTCCAAGCGTCCTTCCCCTCGAGTGGGAAGAGCAAACCATTTCCTTGTTCAGTCCCTTAGGTGTCAGCCGTGGCCCAGTGGTACCACTCTCACCTCTGAGGAAGAAGGTCGTGCGCTTTGGCCCAGAGGTCGTAAAAGGCGCTATATAAATGAAAGTTCTTTCTTTCATCAGCCAATGACCTTCTGCAACCTATCGTTTCAAGGAACCCGAACGCGCCGCAGATTCTTCATTCCCCCGTGCCCATTTCCACTCGCTGCCTCACCGAATAGCTGGCTGAGATTGGAAACCCACCATGCTGGGGAAATCATGAGGATGAAGTTGCGGCCCGCCACTATGTTAGGCCACCGTCAGTGCTGAGAGTTGCCTCGATCACATCTGCAGTGCTCGTGAAAGCGACATAATAGTCCCTGTCTGATACATCACCTGCATCACAACTTCAGAATTATTGTGGTGTCCAGACTAGCACGGGAATGTTATTGTGTCACGCTGCAAATGAGCATCATAAAACATACTACAGTACGACCGCACGATCTGTACGGCTTAAATCGAACAGAGTTCGGAAGGTATTTTATACGAACAGCAGTTGCCTGGCCTCCACTGTCACTGTTTCGATGGCACAATAGAAGCACTGCCCTTTCAGATTTCTTGTTGAGAATTATAAATAAATCAATACAAAAGGACACTGGTAATGACTACAACAGAGTGGCAAGCAGTCAAGGGAGCTGGGTGGAGTGTGGGGGTGGGGGGGGGCAGTGTTATTGTCAGGCCTAGCACTGAAGTGAATAGAGAGGAGTATTATGTACTGCCCTTTCTCTGTAGATGCCTGTGTCATAGACTATGCCACTAGGAGTTCAACAAGCATGGCCTGCTTTTCTCTCCATCCCTATGTGCAAGCCTTTAGGCTTCATCCTGAACTCAGGAATGCCACCTGTCCAGATTGGGATCCAACTCTAGTTTTTGAGTTGGCCACCTGGATATTTCCAAGTGGTATACCGAATGTAAGAAGTCTAGATTTTACAATGAAAGTCCTTTCTTTCCTACTTCTGTGATATGGAGGCATTGTACTTCAAGTCTTTAATTACAACAATTATTTGCATTTACATAGTGCATTTAGCATAGAAAAACACTTTACAGAGGTGTAAAAAAAGAAAATTGACACCAAGCCAAAAAGGGAGAGATTAGGAGGGGTAGCCAGAAGCTTGGTCAAAGAGGTGAGTGTGAGGAGGGTCTTAAAGGAGGAGAGGGAAGTGGAGAGTTTTAGGGTGGAGTCTTGGGGCCTAGGTGGCTGAAAGGACAACAGCCAATAGTGGATCAAGGAAGAAGGGATTGACAAAGAGCCTTGAATTAGAGGAGCGGAGAGTTCAGATGGTTGGGGGGGGGGGGGCGTCAGGGGAGGGTTTTTAGGGCTGGAGGAGATTACAAAGATGGGGAGGAACGAGCCCATTAAGTTTCATTACTGACAAAGCAAGCATCAGAACTCATGTCATTATCCCACCTCCTGCCCCTACTGTACTGGGCCCCTGTCTTGGCAATAGGTGACAACACTATGTGCACTTCACTACAACATGAAGGCTGAGATCAGTCAGTTGCTGTATTGGGGGAACTGCAGATACAAACCCATGGCTGGTCACACTGTACTGCAGCACTTTTAAGCTCCAAATACTGTATCACTGTGCTATCTCCACGCCCTCTCAATTCGAGACACACGACAACGCAAAATCATCGAGCAGAAACTGATAGCCAAGTTCCGCACCCATGAGGACGGCCTCAAGAGGGATATGGGGTTCATGTCACGCTACAGAACGTGACTCGACATCGTTGTCTGTCTTTCCAGTTTTTAAAAGAAAAACACACACCAAAAAAAAAGTTAAAAGCTCACCTGCAGACAGCAGGATTTGACACGTTGGACCCCCTGTCACCCATCTCATTGTCTTGGCTGTGCTCTGGTGTGCCTTTGATGTAAGGCCTCCCTGAAAGATTGTATCTCTGCAGACAAATTGCTTTCGGTGTTTATATACTGTGAAATATTGTAGATTCCCTCATTGTAACTCTACCTGACGAAGGGGCAACAGCTCCGAAAGCTTGTAATTTTAAATAAATCTGTTGGACTATAACCTGGTGTTGTGCGACTTCTCATTTTTGTCCACCCCAGTCCAACACCAGCATCTCCGCATCATGACCCCTCAATATAAATATTGAAATGATGGGTATGATCAACCTGGTGCTTACATGGTATATAATAATAAAGGGGTAATTTTGTGAGGCTCTGCTTGTCTCACAAAATTACCCCCTGTATCTGTACTCAAAGACTAACATTTTCTATAAGCATCATGTCAGCTAACACTGAATAGAGTAATCATTCTGGGTACATTGACTTGCGGTCTGGCAACAACTCGATTTTAAAACTCTCATCCTTGTTTTCAAATCCCTCCACGGCCTCACCCCTACCTATCTCTGTAACCTCCTCCAGCCCTACAAACCCCCGAGATCTCTGTGCTCCTCTAATTCTGGCCTCTTGCGCATCCCCGATTTCCATCGCCCACCATCGGCGCCGTGGCTTCAGCTGCCTAGGCCCTAAGCTCTGGAATTCCCTCCCTAAACCTCTCCACCTCGCTCTCCCCCCTTTAAGACTCCCCTTAAAACCTACCTCTTTGACAAAGCTTTTGTTCACCTGTGCTAATATCTCCTTCTGTGGCTCAGTGTCAAATTTTGTTTGATAATGCTCGTGTGTATTGCCTTGGGACATTTTCCTACGTTAAAGGAGCCATATAAATGCAAGTGATTGTATGTGGCACGGTTACTGGTGAGATTATTTCCACCTTATTTTTCCTGTGTAAATTTTATATTCAAAAATGGTTGAGGGACGTTAGTGCTGGGGGAATAGTACCCCGTCAGCTTTGAGCGATTGCACGTCGGATACAGTACGGTTAGATGCAGGGTAAAGCTCCCTCCACTCTTCCTCAACTTCTGAAGAAATCCTCTAGTGTACCATTTCCTGAAACAGCCTCTTGTAGTCTCTGAATGAGATTCCCAATTTAGTGCCATTGAGAATTAGCTTTGCGCAATAGGCCTATGCACTTGAGGTTGATGATGCGGAGATGCCGGTGTTGGACTGGGGTGGACAAAAATGAGAAGTCTCACAACACCAGGTTATAGTCCAACAGATTTATTTAAAATTACAAGCTTTCGGAGCTGTTGCCCCTTCGTCAGGTAAAGGTACAATGAGGGAATCTACAGTATTACACAGTATATAAACACAGAAAGCAATTTGTCTGCAGAGATACAATCTTTCAGGGAGGCATTACATCAAAGACACACCAGAGCACAGCCAAGACAATAAGTTGGGTCACAGGGGTCCAACGTTGGACCCCCTGTGACCCATCTCATTGTCTTGGCTGTGCTCTGGTGTGTCTTTGATGTAATGCCTCCCTGAAAGATTGTATCTCTGCAGACAAATTGCTTTCTGTGTTTATATACTGTGTAATACTGTAGATTCCCTCATTGTACCTTTACCTGACGAAGGGGCAACAGCTCCGAAAGCTTGTAATTTTAAATAAATCTGTTGGACTATAACCTGGTGATGTGAGACTTCTCACTTGAGGTTGAGACTGCCCAATGCAGTACATGGCAATCTTCACGGGTATAGGAGAGATGTGTCTGTTTAAAGAATTATTTCAAACATCTCTACACCCTCTTGTAATCACTGTGGGGCTGTCAGTTTAGTCCTTTTGTGACATTTGGTCAAGTTTTCTCAAGGGAGTTTTTAGTCCTTTTTTCTCAGTGCCTTTTCTCTTTCATTTTGTAGTACCCTACTCTGTTGTTCCTTCAAACTTTGAACTTCTCTTCTTGAATTTGTTGTAACTTTTAACTTCTGTATTCCTTGAATTGGTTGCAATCTTATTCTTTGCATCTTCTGTGCTGGTACTGTTTTGATTTTTTTTAATTGCTCTGGTTTGTCCACCTGCTCTCCTGAATCCCCAAATCCATGCTGGGTTACAGTTCTACAAGGATGATACCAGAACTGGGAGGTTATACATATCAGGAAAAACGGAACAGGCTGGGGCTCTTTTCTCTAGAAAAGAGAAGGCTGAGGGGTGACCTGATAGGGGTCTTTAAGATTACGAAAGGGTTTGATAGGGTAGAGGTAGAGAAGATGTTTCCACTTGCGGAGGAGACCAAAAGTTGGGGATATAAATATAAGATAGTCACTAATAAATCCAACAGGGAATTGAGGAGAAACGTCTTTACCCAGTGAATGGTTAGAATGTGAAACTCGCTGCCACAGGGAGTGGTTGAGGTGAATAGCTTGGATGCATTTAAGGGGAAGCTGCATGAGGGAGAAAGGAATAGAAGGTTATGCTGATAGAGTTAGATGAAGAAAGGTGGGAGAAGGCTTGTGTGGAGCATAAACTCCAGCACGGACCAGTTGGGCCGAATGGCCTGTTTCTGTGCTGTACACTCGATGTAATACTATGTAATACAGATGCCAGCTGTGCTCCAGTATCTTGCCCAGGTGTGTGAGCCCAGGGAGGGTTGGTAAGCTATTTGACAGAAAGACAGCCAAACCTGATCATGTCCTCGCATTGTGGTCTTGCACACGTTCTCTCAGGCCTGACTGGATCAGGATTAGGAGTTCTTTGATTAAAGCCAGTTTGTAAGCAGCAGTAGGTGATCAGCAAACCGGCACAGACTGGGGATTGATCCTGAAACCTTTCTGTCTGTAAGACTGACTATCACACCTCAATGGTGGACCTCTTTGCATTGTCATGTTCTGCCTCTTGTATTTCTGGTTGGGTTGGTTTGCTTTGGTCTCTGAGGGAAATAATCCAGAGAACACTACCGTGACAGTTTGAGAATTTGAATTAAAAAAATCTTAAATCTGGAAATAAAAAGCTGATATCAGTAAAAGTGACCGTGAAGCTGTTGGATTGTATTAAAAACCCAACTGGTTCACTAATGACCTTTAGGAAAGGAAACCGGCTGTCCTTTCCCGGTCTGGCCGATATGCGACTCTAGTCCCACACCAATGTGGGCAGCTCTTAATTGTCTTCTGAGTGGCCTAGCAAGCCACTTAGATTATATCAAACTGCGACAAAGAAGAAGGCCCTCCACCACCTTCTCAGGGGTAACGAGAGAAGGGCAATAAATGCCAGCCTTAAAAACGATGCCCACATCCCGAGAACGAATTAAAAAATAACATTACTCAGGTGAGAAACTTTTGTAGCATTTTGTGTTGAATTTGTGCTGCCATCGCAGAGGTGACATGGTAAAACGCATCAGCTTTGGAAGTTTATTAGTCTCTTCCCTGTCTCAGCAGCCAGACCCTGAAACCCATGTTGATTCTGAAGGCATCTTCTGGGAAAGCTGCTGCCCTGTTTGTAATCGAGGTGGTTTCTGCAATGTTCTTTAGCTCCATTTCATTCATGCTGTATGTGTGTGTTTGGGCGATAGATGGCGTGTGTGTGTTTCAGATGGAGTTGTTAGCATGTACTGTGTGCCTATGTCGCCTCTGGGGGGTTAGGCTCTGTTAGAGCACTCAAGTGTTGTAGCTGTGTAATTATAACTGACTACTTCACCTGAGGAAGGGGCGATCGATAGCTCCGAAAGCTTGTGATTTCAAATAAAACTGTGGGACTATAACCTGGTGTTGTGCGACCTCTCAATTATAACTTGCCTGATGATTTTGAATAATGAAAGAATAGAAAGAACTTGCATTTATATAGCACCTTTCACGACCTCAGGATGTCCTAAAGCGCTTTATTTCCAATGAAGTACTTTTAAAGTGTAGTCACTGATGTAGAAAACACGGCAGCCAAATTGCGCACAGCAAGGTCCCAAAGCAGCACTGAAATTAATTTGTTTTTTAGTGATGTGGGTTGAGGGATAAATATTAGTCAGGACACCGGGGAGAACTCCACTGCTCTTCTTCGAAGAGTGCAGTTGGATCTTTTACGTCCACCTGAGAGAGCAGACGGGGCCTCAGTTTAACGGCTTATCTGAAGGACGACACCTCTGACAGTGCAGCACTCCCTCAGCACTGCACTGAAGTGTCAGCCTGCATTATGTGCTCACGTCTCTGGAGTGGGACTTGAACGCACAACCTTTGCGAGAGTGCTACCCCTGAGCCAAGGCCAACACCTAATAATAGAATAGTGATTGTTAAGGTGCTTTTATATTGATATAAATATAGGTATGTCTCCTTAATGCCACCAACGCCACACTATAATATAAAGAAGATGGATTCCGCGCATCAGATTTCATCCAGAGCCCGACTGCTCGAGGGGCCCAAGTGCAGCTGCTGGAGGCAGCTCTAATGGCAGGGCTTCTTACAAACTCCAACCAACTCGAATAGGGCCCATCAAGACAAAGGAAAATTGGGTGAGCAGCAAATCGCTTGGGCACCACGAGTGCCTTTAGTGGATGATGGCTCTGTGATGACTGACAGAAGATTGGCTTTCCATGTGTTGGGGACAGGGAGACGATGATACAGAGAAATACACAGAAGTTACAACACAGAAACAGGCCATTCGTCCCAACCAGTCCGTGTCAGCGTTTACCCTCCACATGAGCAAATAGTCCGAATCACATTTACCCGCCCTGCTCCCACATCCCTTTCTTTATCCCCTGTTCCTTTATCCACCGATCCAAAATAATCTTAAAATTTGACAGAGTTTCTGCCTCAACCACTAACCTTGGAAGTGAATTCCACAGCCTCACAACTCTCTGCCCTCTGTTCTAAATCGCTCACATTTAATCTTGTATCTACAGCCCCTCGTTCTTGACCCCTCAAGATAGCTTGTAGTAAGTGCAGGCGATCAGTGCGGTGTTGATATTCCTGCACAAGTAAACACTGGGATGATTTAAACACTCCGGGTATCAAATGTCCTCAGCTATCCCAGTAATCACATTTCCTGTTGAATAAAACTGCAGAATAAAGTTGCTTTTGCTAGTTTTTTTCCCCTCTCCCTGCAGTCTCCAAATTTCAGGCTATTTACCACAGAGCATGTCAGGAGGGAGCAACTTCACTGTCACCACCAAGAATGGCGTATTCATCACCTACCAGCATGGGCCGGGCCACAATTGGAGTGTGACATGTCACAGACCATTAATTATTTTTTCATCTTCTAGACTCTCGCTTTCCGAAGCCTACTTGTCTCATGGCCAGACTAACACTTACTTAATTGAGGACAGCAGCTTCAGGTGACAAGTCCAAGTCACCCTTGGATTTCCCCCCAACCCCCACCCTCACTGCCCTCCCCTCCCCCCACCCACTTCCAGTGACCGTGCTGGGGAATCTGGGTTGGGATGCCAAGCTGGACTGAATTATTATTCCACTGGATAAGATAAGCTGGGTTGCAAAATGAAAAGGCAGAGAAAAAAATGAACTGGAAAGAGGACCGACCTTGCCACACAAAGCACCTCGTGCATCAGTGAATACACAGTCGAAGCCATAATGAATCAATGAACAGAGTGGACATTAATGATATACTTCTTTCATGTAGTCACAAAGTTACTTAAGGGCAAGTAAAGTCTAGTTTTTGTTCAAACTAGTCTCCTTTTCATGGAAGAAAATATCATATTTCCTGTAGTCCGTTTCTTGCCTTCCAAAGTGGACTAATCTCCCAGCACTCCACTTGTGCACATCGCGAAAAGCAGCTTCTATGAGGAGCAACATGTCTCTTCTGAAGTAGATCATCCCCGAATTCCATCACTCCGTCGCTGGCGGCCGGGCCTTCAGCTGTCTAGGCCCTAAGCTCTGGAATTCCCTCCCTAATCCGCTCTGCCTCTCTATCCTTAAAACTTACCTCTTTGACCAAGGTTTTGGCCATCTGTCCTAAGATCTCCTTAAGTGGCTAGGAGTCAAATTTTGTTTTAATAATGCTCCTGTGAAGTGCCTTGGGGCGTTTTACTATGTTAAAGGCGCTATCCAAATGCAAGTTGTTGTTGTTATGGTGCTGAATGAGGTGTAGTGTGTCTCAGGGTCAACAATCTATCCTTTTACCGGTGGGCTATAATGGATGTGCATTGCTCGCCATACTGTCCTGACCTTTCCGATAGATGGAAAAGCAATCTGTTGATGAACCACATATTTCGAGTTAAACCACAAATACAAGTAAGAACTATACACAGAAGCAAGTTCGATCAGCAGATCTGAATAGCGGTGCAGCACTTATGCTACACGTTAAATGGTATTTCATCCAACATGACAAATTATTTCCAGATTTGTGCAGTCCTTTTTCAGAGATTTTAGGTGAGCTTTTTAAGTATTGCATGCCTTTCTGCTCCGAGTTATTCTCACCATCCTGACCTAGCAATGTGATTGGTCTGACTGAAGTCCAGAACTGCCCAACCGCCTGGGGTTGCCAACTCTGATTGGGCATATTCCTGGAGATTTCATCACATGACCTCCTGCCTCCAACCGCCCCGCCCTCCAAGCTCCCGCCATCAGTTGTCCGACACGTCCATCGTTGCCCGCCCCGCCTTCCCACGCCAATCGGAAAGTAAACAGGCTCTTTGTTACCCGATTGGATGATGCCTGACTATCAGTCAAACAGCCTTTTTATCCCGTCTCCAATATTTTTACAACTAATAAATGTTCAAAGAAAATGAAAAGAAATCACATAATTTTTTTTGGCCCCAGAATTCTTCACCTGCGTTGCTCGTAACAGTGTTATGGAGCTTACTCTGGAGACTCCAGGACAAGCCCAGAGGGTTGGCATCCCTACAACTGCCCAAGAGGCCAACGAGCACCAACCTGTGCATTGAGGCAGTTTCAAGACACAATGGGCGAAAAATTGAGTCGCGCCCCCTTTGGGGCGCTAACTTCGCTGGGGCGCTACTTTTAGCTCCCCGGAAAAATTAGCGCCCCCGTGACCAAAATTGAGTGGTTGCGCCCCAAGAGGGAAGCGGGGCGCTACTGGAAGCGCCCCACCTCCCTCTTGGGGCGCTCCGAGGGAATATCACGGCACTATGGCGCTGCGGCACGTCGCGCCGCGGTATTGCAGGTCTTCCTCCCCTTCTTAAAGGGGAGGGGCCTTGCGCAGCGTGACCCGGGGCCCAGCTGGGCCTCCGGGGATTGGGAGTGCCGGCAAAAGAGCCCGGCACTCAAGAGAAGTGCCGGGCTCCTGCAGCGCAGCCGGCTCTCCGCGGGAGGGCGGGTAAGGAGGCCGGGGACGGGAGCGGAGGCAGGTGCTGGCAGGCAGCCAGCAACAAAAATGGTCGCCCGGCACCTCGCCTTTAAATAGCACCGCCCCGGCCGCAGGTAGGCCCCCCTGACCCCGTCGGACATAGCGTCCGGCGGTATGTCAGGGGCGCTACCGAAGATTGCGGCCGGGGCGCGAGCAGGGCGCTGCGCACGGCGATGATGCCATCATAGGCGGCACAGCGCTAACGGTTAGCGCCGCCGCTAACCTCCCACTGAATTTCACGTGAGGCGTTGGCGGCGCTGCGCCCGGGCACTAGTTGCTTTGCGTCCCGTTAGCGCAAAGCAACCGAATTTTTCCCCAATGATACATTTTGAAATGACACTATTTGAAGTGCAACAATTCACACCTAGTGTAGGCCCCCCACACCCAGGAACTGCTAATTGGTGGGGACAGTGTAGCAACAGCTCCTTATATGATCACCTCAAACAATGCTGGTCTGCTTTCTCAGACAGCCTAGTCCCAATTTCAGCTGGTGGTCTTGTGAGGAAAGACCATTTCATTTTGACCCCGTTAGTTCAAAGTCACTTTCATTTCCCCCATATATAATCGAAGTTAGTAAAAAAAAAAATTCTAATATTCACCAGGACGGAGTTCAGTTTTCGTTATATATAACCTTAAGTCAGATCTCCATTGCTACAAGAATGTCCCAGTGATATCGATTACGGCACCGTCTTGGAGCAACTCCATAGCAAACAGTCAATGGTGGAAATTTCAGTCAAGCTGAGAGCTGCTCTGGGATTCTTGACCGTGGAAAACCATGTTACTCAATCTGCCCGAGGGCAGTGATTGACCTCGGGTGCTGCAGCTGACCTCAGCAACTTTGGGATAGCAAGAGGGGAAGAAATCAGAGAAGGTTCATGCTCCTGATCGTTTTCCAGTGAACCCTGCTGCTGACCTCACCCAGGTGGCTATTCTTCAAGACTAGGTGAGTGTTGGTAGTTTATTGACCTTGGAGGGTATATCACAGCCAAGTCTGATCTTGTTCTTACCCAACATCTGCAAGTGCCTGCTTTCACGCCAGGGTTACTGGCTAGCAATTAGCAGCAGCAATCCTGGCCAATTTTACCATCTCCATCCTTGTGTTCGTTGAGGTCGACCGTGGCATCCCAAATTGCCTAGACTTTGTCAGGATTAAATAAACTATACCACTTCTCTCTGCTCAGAATTTAGCAGTCTGAATTTCAGTGAGTGACAGTAGCCAGATGAAAAGTTCCACCATTCTGAAAGCGATTGATCAACGCTCAGGAGAAAGACGGGGCCAACGACCTCACCATGGGACCTCTAGAATTTATGTGTGTCGTAGTTACTGTCCGCCCCTGTGTTATTTTATGGTGCTGTTAGACCGTGATAAACATGAGCAAATATCCATGAACATGCAATTCAGCACCACAGGGTTGTTATCAAGTTACTCAGCTGCAGAAGTTCACAGCACAGAAAGAGGCCATTCACTCTACTGTGTCTGTGTTGGCTCTTTGCTATTACCCAAAGCTAATCCTGCTGCTCTGCTCTCTCCCATAGCTCTGTATCATCCTATGCTTCAAATGTTTGCTGTTCGCTTAAAAGATGCAATGGTCTCTGCCTCAAAACAATTCCTGTGGGAAAGTATTTCATGCTCTTATATCTCCCTGCAGAACGAAATTTCCCTTAAGCTCTCTCCCCACTCTCAGTGGGTGCTTTTACTGGTAAAAGATCCTGCTTATACTAAGAATCATGACTTCAAATTCTCCAGACTTATCTCGAACATCTGCTTAGTTTTCACAAATCAGGCAAGTCTGGTCATCTTCATTACTGTCGAAGTGTTCAACTGAGTTGCGATCAACATCTCCACATTGACGGTAGTTTGAGCAAAAAAATTCACGCTTTACTTTATCGTCGCTACTAGATGTTTCTTATGTGCTTTTTTTTGGGTGTTAGCCGTGGCTCAGTGGGTAGCACTCTTGCCTTTGAGTCAGAAGGTTGTGGGCTCAAGCCCCACTCCACAGACTTGAGCACATAATCTAGGCTGACACTTGAGTGCAGTACTGAGGGAGCGCTGCACTGTCTTTAAGATGAGACGCTGAATCCTCTCAGGTGGATGTAAAATATCCCATGCACTATTTCTAAGAAGAACAGGGGAGTTCTCCCGGTGTCCTGGGCAATATGTATCCCTCAACCAATATCACTAAAATAAGATTATCTGGTTATTATTTCATTGCTGTTTGTTGGACCTTGCTGTGCGCAAATTGGCAACTGCATTTCCCCTACATTACAACAGTGACTACACTTCCAAAGTACTCCATTAGCTGTAAAGCGCTTTGAGACATCCTGAGGTAGTAAAAGGCACTATATAAATGCAAGTCCTTTCTTTCTCCCTAAACATACCTGCTACAGGAGAGTATTTACAGTGTGTGCCTGATGACATCTAGTTCAGAAAAATAAGTACTGCACAGGCTTGCACCAAGAAGCCCAGTTAGCTGGCTTAAAGTTAAGTTGCGCTCGAGGTGCTCCCTCAATAGCTCAAGGTACGTATCCATAGATGATGGTCAGCTCCCTGAATTACCTGCTCTCAGCTTGGTTCACGGTTGGATGCCACAATTGGTCGTAGCTCCCCAGGGTTAGGGAGAGGAAAGTCAGCCAGAGTTCCTGTTCCCGATTGCTATCCAATGACCCATGCTGGAAGTGTGTTTGTGTGGACCTTAGGCGAAGCTGTGATCCATGAGGGCTAACTAGCCTCATGACATCATGGCATTCATTTTCAATGCTCCCACATAAACAGCGTCCACCGGTTACCAAAGGGCAACCGGTGAATGAACATCTTCAAGAGGAGGAGCGGAGGTCGTAAGTGAGAAAAAAAAATTGTGCTTTAATTCAACTTTTTTTTTCTAACGACAGCAAGACAAAAATAGAATCCATGTGGATAGAGATAAAAGATAATAAAGGATCAATCACATTAATAGGGGTAGTCTACAGACCACCTAATAGTGGAAGGGAGGTGGAGGAAGAAGTATGCAAATAAATTAGGGAAATTAGCAAAAAACATAGAATAATAATCATGGGGGATTTCAACTACCCCGATATTAATTGGACAGAAGAGGTAGGTAAAGGGGAAAAGGGAATGGAGTTCCTACAATGTGTACAGGACTCCTTTCTAACCCAATATGTAAGAAGCCCAACAAGGGAGGATTCGCTATTGGATCTAGTAATGGGGAATGAACCAGAGCAGATAAAAGAAGTAAAAGTAGGGGAACATCTAGGCAATAGTGACCATCATATAATACGCTTTAAGATAATAACTGAGAAGGACGTAAGTATGACGGAGACCAGGGTAATAGATTGGAGAAAAGCCGTTTTTCCAGGGCTGAGAATAGAACTTGGGAAAATAAAATGGACAACAATATTGGCAAACAATGATGTAGAATAGCAGTGGGAAATATTTAGAATGGTGTTCAACAGAGACTGGGAAAAATATATTCTGCTAAAAAACAAGAAAAATCTAAACACCATGGATGAATAAAGACATAAGGGAAAAATTGAGGGTAAGGAAAGAGGTATACACTAAGTACATAGACAGCAGGGGAGAGCATGACAAGGGAGAATACGAAGAGATTAGGAGAGAAGTCAAAAAAACAATTAGAAAGGCAAAAAGGAACTATGAAATTAAATTATCAAGGAACATAAGACAAAATAGTAAAATATTTTACAGGCACATAAATAAAAAAAGGAAAGTCGAGATGGGAATAGGGCCACTAAGGGATGGACAGGATAATATCACAGGCAGCGATAGAGATATAGCAGAAATATTAAATAATAACTTTGCTTCAGTATTTACCAGGGAGACAGAACAGATGGACATGACATTGGATGATGAGATTAGAAATGAGATAACAGCATTTTAAATAAAAAGAGGAGAAATATTAAATAGACTAATCAAACTCAAAGAGGATAAAACCCCTGGTCTGGACGGATTACATCCACGCATTTTAAAAGAATCTAGGGAAGAGATAGCAGAGGCATTACTACACATACTTAATAATTCATTGGACCAAGGTGCAGTGCCAGAGGGATGGCAGATAGCTAACGTAATACCGATATTTAAAAAGGGAGATAGAACATGTCCAGGGAACTATAGACCAGTCAGCTTAACATCGGTGGTAGGAAAAATATTGGAATCCCTACTAAAGGAGAAAATAGAAGTACATCTAGAAACTAAAAATATAATAATGACTAGTCAGCATGGATTTCAAAAAGGAAAGTCTTGCTTGACCAACCTCAACGAATTTTTTGAAGAGGTAACAGAGAGAGTAGATAAGGATAATGCAGTAGATGTAATTATCTAGATTTTCAAAAAGTCTTCGATAAGGTACCACATAATAGACTAATGAATAAGGTCAGAGCATGCTGAGTTAGGGGACAAGTAGCAGAATGGATAACTTGCTGGCTTCAAGACAGAAAGCAGAGAGTAGGGGTAAAAGGTAGCTATTCACAGTGGCAGAAGGTGGGTACTGGTGTTCCACAAGGATCAGAGCTGGGACCACTGTTGTTCACAATTTTTATTAATGATTTAGACTTTGGAATCAGAAACAAAATTTCTAAATTTGCAGATGGCACCAAATTGGGGTGGGGGGGCGGGGATCGTCAATACTGAGGAGGACTGCAACAAATTATAAGAGATTAATAAACTTGAAGAATGGGCATATAATTGGCAAATGAAATTCAACACAGATAAATGTGAGGTATTACGTTTTGGTAAGAAAAATAGGGAGGTCACTTATTACTTGGAAAATACAAATCTAAGTGGGGTAGAAGAGCAAAGGGATCTGGGAGTACAAATACACAAATCACTGAAAGTAGCGACACAGGTTAACAAGGCCATAAAAAAGCAAACCAAGCACTAGGGTTTATTTCTAGAGGGATAGAATTGAAAAGTAGAGAAGTTGTGCTACCACACTCGGAGCACTGTGTACAATTCTGGTCGCCATGTTATAAAAAGGATATAGAGGCACTGGAGAAGGTGCAAAAAAGAATTACAAGGATGATACCAGAAATGCGAGGGTATATCTATCAGGAAAGGTTGAACAGGCTGAGTCTCTTTTCTCTTGAAAAGAGAAGGCTGAGGGGTGACCTAATAGAACTCTTTACAATTCTGAAAGGTTTTGATAGAGTAGATACAGAGAGAGCATTTCCACTTGTGGGGAAGAGCAAAACTAGAGGCCATCAATATAAGATAGTCACCAAGAAATCAAATAGGGAATTCAGAAGGAACTTCTTTACCCAGAGTGTGGTGAGAATGTGGAATTTGCTACCACAGGGAGTAGTTGAAGCGAATAGTGTAGATGCATTTAAGGGGAGGCTAGATAATCATATGAGGGAGAAGAGAATAGAGGGTTCTGCTGATAGAGTTAGATGAGGAAAGCCGGGAGGAGGCTCGAGTGGAGCATAAACGCTGGCATGGACTGGTTGGGCCGAATGGCCTGTTTCTGTGCCGTATATCCTATGTAATCCTATGACTTTCATTCATGGAAGCATGGTGGCCTTGATATTAAACCCCCCCCCCCATGATGGGCGGGAGAGGGTCAGGTTACCAATTAAATACAGGGAATACGTCCCCAACACGCCGCGCACGTACCCAAGTCATTTTTACAGCGCGGATAGCAGGATGTCCGAGTGTCCCACTGTGGAGAGGTGGGGCACTTTATTAACATATTTAAATCGAGATCCCACCGTGCAATTAGGAGCCCGATTTAAAATCCACTGCCACTGCAAGGTTTTCCTAGGGTTTGGGAAAGCCAGCAGTGAATGGGAGACGGGAGCTGCCGGCTCCACAAGGTAAGTGCCTTTTCCGGCACTCCCCCCTGTGGGCCAGGAGGAGCAGGTGCTCCCCCCCCACGACCCCTCAAGGAAGTCTTTCTCCTCCCCCCACCGATCGCGGCCTCTCTCTCTCCTCCCTGCCGCAATTGCCAATCTCTACCCCCCCCATCCCCAATGGCCTCTCTCTCCCCAGAGCCCAGGTGCCCTCTTTCTCCCCAGCCCGGATGCCCTCTCTCTCCTCAAGCCCCAATGCCCTTTCTCTCCCCCACCCACGACATCTGACCTTCTCCCGCTCTCGATTGCCAAGGACCATCCCCCCTCCCAAGGGTCCCCGATTGCGGACTCCTGCCACTGGTTTTCTTCCACCCGCCGGCCAGGCTGTCAATTTGGCCAGTGGCTGGGCGGGAAACAGAACAGATAAATGATAATGAGGCCCAGCCGCCTCAGCGTCCCCTGCCTTGGCAGGTTCTTTGGCTGTTTTCGGCCTCCCCCGCACCTTCCTAGCCTCCCCGTAAATATTGAGGTCGATGATTCACCGGTAAGTCTATACTCTGACAGATGTTTCCGCACCTTCCTACAATAAAGATAGTTTCCGTCTAGTAATCAAGGGGAAGGTTTCAAGAAAGAATATGGTTCCTGGTTCTCTTAGGACCCTGAAATTGCACTGAGCCTTTTAAAGTACCGATGTGTTTCCACCATCCAAAAAAGCATTGTAATAATTGCAAAAAAATGTCTGAGTTCAATTATTACACCCAGTAAAGACTGGAGATAGTCATTGCAATGCTGATCCTTATTACATTGTATTACAGGAAACTTTCGTTTATCCGGCACCCAAATATCCGGAATTCTCGCTTAACCGGCAAAAATCAGGAGTAGGTTCAGGTAAGTTTTACTATACAGACAAGACCCCGATTCTGACCTTTCGCCCCCACGAAAGGGGGGTCAACGTTCTTCCGACTCGGACCTGTCGCCGCCACGGAGGAAGAAGCCGGAGTCTCGTGATTCGGAACACAGGCCCGGCTCGGGGAGCTCAGACCCATCGCCCCCTCGGCAGAGGCTGCCCTCCCATAAGCCGGCTCCCTCAGGATATAAAGGGTGCGATGATGGTTGCGCTTGCCCCAAGCACTCTCTGCTCGGTTTCCACAAACTCGAAAAAATTGTTAAAACAATTGGAATACTGTAAAGGTTTCCTCCCATCGTGTTAGTTTACTTTCCCTCTCCGGGTCCCAATTTTTAAGCCTGTGGCCGTGTACGGGGCTCTCGTACCTTGGTAAGTATACCTCTCTGTAATCCGGAACTTTCGATCAACCGGTACCACGCCGGTCCCATTGGTGCCGGATAATAAAGAGTTTCCTGTACAAAGTATTTACAGCACAGGAACAGGTCATTCAGCCCAACAGGTCCGTGCTGGTGTTTATGCTCCACACGAGCCTCCTCCCACCCTTCTTCATCTAACCCCATTAACATATCCTTCTATTCCTTTCTCCCTTATGTGCTTATCTGGCTTCCCCTTAAATGCATCTGTGCTATTCCCTCAACTACTCCATGGTAGCGAGTTCCACATTCTAACCACTCTCTGGGTAAAGATGCTTCTCCTGATCAGTGTTCTTCCTCGTTCTCTCCCTCCTCCCCCCAGCTATGGCAGGTCAGTGCAGTAATAAAAGTTTGAAGAATCTGCTTACCCACAAACTCGGCCATACTTCTGGACCAACTCTTGGTGGCCCTCAAAAAAGCCCTATTTGGAAACAAAGATAAGTTAAAAATGTAAATTCTCAATAAAAACAAGCCCAACAATAATACAACAATAAGTGACTCAGTCGGTAAAGTGTGTAACTGAGTGATACAAACCAGGAGCTCCAGGTTCCATCTCTGGGCTGATGAGTTAGCTGAGCTCAGCAGTTAAGGTGCAACAGTGATATGAATAGCATCATTGCCCCAGGCTAGTGAGTGGAGAAATCGGCCTGGGTTCCCACTCCAGACACAATTCAATGACCCCTGACAGACAGAGTGACCCCTGACAGACAGAGTGACCCCTGACAGACAAGAGTGACCCCTGACAGAGAGTAACCCCTGACAGAGAGTAACCCCTGACAGAGAGTAACCCCTGACAGAGAGTGACCCCTGACAGAGAGTGACCCCTGACAGACAGAGAGACCCCTGACAGACAGACTGACCCCTGACAGACAAGAGTGACCCCTGACAGACAAGAGTGACCCCTGACAGAGTGACCCCTAGACAGAGTGACCCCTGTCAGACAGTGACCCCGACAGACAGAGTGACCCCTGACAGAGTGACCCCTGACGGACAGAGTGACCCCTGACAGACAAGAGAGACCCCTGACAGAGAGTGACCCCTGACAGACAGAGTGACCCCTGACAGAGTGACCCCTGACGGACAGAGTGACCCCTGACAGACAGCGTGACCACTGACAGAGAGTGACCCCTGACAGACAGTGACCCTTGACAGACAGAGTGACCCCTGATAGAGAGTGACCCCTGACAGTGACCCCTGACAGACAGTGACCCCTGACAGTGACCCCTGACAGACAGAGTGACCCCTGACAGTGACCCCTGACAGACAGAGTGACCCCTGACAGACAGTGACCCCTGACAGTGACCCCTGACAGACAGTGACCCCTGACAGACAGTGACCCCTGACAAACAGAGTGACCCGACAGAGTGACCCCTGACAGACAGTGACCCTGACAGACAGAGTGACCCCTGACAGAGTGACCCTTGACGGACAGAGTGACCCCTGACAGACAAGAGAGACCCCTGACAGAGAGTGACCCCTGACAGACAGAGACCTGACAGACATTGTGACCCCTGACAGACAGTGACCCCTGACAGACAGAGTGACCCCTGATAGAGAGTGACCCCTGACAGACAGAGTGACCCCTGATAGAGAGTGACCCCTGACAGACAGTGACCCCTGACAGAGTGACCCCTGACAGACAGAGTGACCCCTGACAGAGAGTGACCCCTGACAGTGACCCCTGACAGAGAGTGACCCCTGACAGACAGAGTGACCCCTGACAGACAGAGTGACCCCTGACAGACAGAGTGACCCCTGACAGACAGAGTGAGTATGTGGATGTTGGCTGAGGTCAGGATTTGGTTGAATTCTGATGCTCTCCATGGTCCAATACCCTTTGGACACTCAATATCTAGGCTCATGCAGGAAGAATTGTCACTAACTGAGGTACTGGGGGTAGCTGGGGCCTGTGTGAACATGCAGCCTTAGCAACAGTTGATGCATTCTGGAGAGAAGGGGAGAAAATTTCCCAAAAGAACACAACGGCACTGCGACAGAAATGTC